>JARQOD010000001.1:198144244-198188529 GCA_033576555.1 Oophaga sylvatica
TGTTCTCTTCTCATCCCTGGGCTACAACACCGCCAGTTGTTTCTCGGAAGTGCTGTTAGCACAGTCTACACTTGCTCCTGTGTTACTGGGGTTCAGTAATGTCAGCTGTTCCCCTGCTGTGTGAACGGCAAACAGTCCTGCTGCCTCCACCATGTTCTCTTCTCATCCCTGGGTTACAACACCGCCAGTTGTTTCTCGGAAGTGCTGTTAGCACAGTCTACACTTGCTCCTGTGTTACTGGGGTTCAGTAATGTCAGCTGTTCCCCTGCTGTGTGAACGGCAAAAAGTCCTGCTGCCTCCACCATGTTCTCTTCTCATCCCTGGGTTACAACACCGCCAGTTGTTTCTCGGAAGTGCTGTTAGCACAGTCTACACTTGCTCCTGTGTTACTGGGGTTCAGTAATGTCAGCTGTTCCCCTGCTGTGATAACGGCAAAAGTCCTGCTGCCTCCACCATGTTCTCTTCTCATCCCTGGGTACAACACCGCCAGTTGTTTCTCGGAAGTGCTGTTAGCACAGTCTACACTTGCTCCGTGTTACTGGGGTTCAGTAATGTCAGCTGTTCCCCTGCTGTGTGAACGGCAAAAGTCCTGCTGCCTCCACCATGTTCTCTTCTCATCCCTGGGTTACAACACCGCCAGTTGTTTCTCGGAAGTGCTGTTAGCACAGTTAACACTTGCTCCCGTGTTACTGGGGTTCAGTAATGTCAGCTGTTCCCCTGCTGTGTGAAACGGCAAAAGTCCTGCTGCCTCCACCATGTTCTCTTCTCATCCCTGGGTTACAACACCGCCAGTTGTTTCTCGGAAGTGCTGTTAGCACAGTCTACACTTGCTCCTGTGTTACTGGGGTTCAGTAATGTCAGCTGTTCCCCTGCTGTGTGAACGGCAAACAGTCCTGCTGCCTCCACCATGTTCTCTTCTCATCCCTGGGTTACAACACCGCCAGTTGTTTCTCGGAAGTGCTGTTAGCACAGTTAACACTTGCTCCCGTGTTACTGGGGTTCAGTAATGTCAGCTGTTCCCCTGCTGTGATAACGGCAAAAGTCCTGCTGCCTCCACCATGTTCTCTTCTCATCCCTGGGTTACAACACCGCCAGTTGTTTCTCGGAAGTGCTGTTAGCACAGTTAACACTTGCTCCCGTGTTACTGGGGTTCAGTAATGTCAGCTGTTCCCCTGCTGTGATAACGGCAAAAAGTCCTGCTGCCTCCACCATGTTCTCTTCTCATCCCTGGGCTACAACACCGCCAGTTGTTTCTCGGAAGTGCTGTTAGCACAGTCTACACTTGCTCCTGTGTTACTGGGTTCAGTAATGTCAGCTGTGTTCCCTTCTGGTGAACGGCAAACAGTCTGTGCCTCTCACCCATGTTCTTTCATTTCCTCACATCCCTGTTACACACCACCGGCCACGGTTGTTTCTCGGAAGTGCTGTTAGCACAGTCTACACTTGCTCCTGTGTTACTGGGGTTCAGTAATGTCAGCTGTTCCCCTGCTGTGTGAACGGCAAACAGTCCTGCTGCCTCAACTTTAATTTCCATGGGTACCTTCTGCTACCCATCCAGGTTCCAGTACCGTCAGCTGGTTCTCCGCAGTACCTTTGGCCTAGGTGCCTCCATGTCGGTATCCGAGTTCCAGCAACGTCTGCTGGTCCTTGGTAGTGCTTTGGAGCACAGGTACCTCCTGCTTAGTAACCCTGTCCCAGTAACGTCAGCTGGTCCTCGGTTGTGCCATTGGCTCTTTTCCTTCTGCTGACCCTCCGGGTTCCAGCACAGTCAGCTGGTCCTCGTTACTTTCATTGGCTCTTGTACCTTCTGCTACCCATCCGGGTTCCAGTACCGTCAGCTGGTTCTCCGCAGTGCCTTTGGCCTAGGTGCCTCCATGTCGGTATCCGAGTTCCAGCAACGTCTGCTGGTCCTTGGTAGTGCTTTGGAGCACAGGTACCTCCTGCTTAGTAACCCTGTCCCAGTAACGTCAGCTGGTCCTCGGTTGTGCCATTGGCTCTTTTCCTTCTGCTGACCCTCCGGGTTCCAGCACAGTCAGCTGGTCCTCGTTACTTCCATTGGCTTTTGTACCATCACCAACAGGACAAAGAAGGTTAAGACAAACTACAAGATACAGAACAAGAGACAGAAGAACAATAAGTAGAAGATCAAAAAGCAGAAGAACATTAAGTATAAGACCAAAATGAAGAGCAAAATATATGCTCTAAATTCTAAGCAGAAGAAGACTAAGCAGTGTATGGGGGTGAGTCCGTTCCTCCTCGTGGTGCCCCTGGAAAATGCCTGATGCTGCTGCAGGCTAAACTGAACGCGGACAAATACTGTTGTAATTAAAATCTTTCGTGACAGCAAGAACGGAAGGATGAAAATTCAGAGTTTTACAGATTACAAGTACAGGAATGTCTGTCACAAATAAGAATATGATGAAAAGGATGAATAGGAAGAAGATGAAGAAGTAGAATATGAAGAATAATAACTGTTTAATAAGAACAATATAAGTAATGTTAACAAAAAGATGAATAGCAAGAAGTTTTAGAAGATTAAGAAGGTGAAGATGAAGAATAATTTGATGAGAAAGATGATGCTGCTGAAGATTATGAAGGAGAAAGTGTGTGAAAAGTTAAAAAGGTGAAGACCATGGAAGTTGTGAAACAGACATATTTGACAAAATAGAAAAAAGGTTAACAACATTGTCAATTTGTTCGTCAATCCGAAGTATTTCCTAAAAAAAAATTAATGCTATTCCATTGGATTGGGTTAAACATCTATGCCTTTAATGTCTCCTCAACCTCCCCCAATACATTCTACATTACTCTTTGTTGTTTTCCTTCATGTACAATTAACCTACAAGGCAAGAATGGGGTTTTTTTTATTTCGATATTTTGTTCCCATAGACTTACATGGGACTTCCGGTATCGGTATCGGGTATCGCCGATATTTTTTGTGTATCGGCGATACCATTCCGATTCCGATACTTTTGGATATCGGAAAGTATCGCTCAACTCTAGTGGTTAGTGCCTGTGAACTTCAAGCTGGTAGCACCTCTGAGCATTGCATCCTTTGCCTGAAGCATGTGCTGAACTTGGTGGTGCAGAGCGTCCTGAAGAACTACCCAAATATGTCTGATTTACTGCTGAAAGTGTGTACAGTGTGTGTGTACTTACCGCCTCATATGTGACGTACCAACAAGGTGGAACTCCACCTTACATATGATGGAGAGACTGTGCGAGCAGCAGCAGTCAATACTGGAGTTTCAGCTGCATGAGTCGCTCAGTGGAATAACACTTCACCACGAGTGAGTTGGCCTCTCTGCAGTATGTGTTGGCCATGATGCACTGCTTTGATGCCATCATCAGAGTTACTATTCCACTTCTATGTCTGCTTTAGAAAAGCTGTCAGGCGATGATTGATGAGGTAGCGGCACAGGAGGAAGAGGAGTTGGAGGACAAGTCAACAGTAACACCTTTATCAGGCCTGCCATCGACACATGGCTCGGATGGTGGGTTTCTGTACCCAGAGCGGCCTGATACAAAATGGTCCAGCCAGGGGACAGTTTTTGAGGAGAAGGACATTGAGGAACCATGTTTCCAGCAGGTTGGCATTCCAAGCTGCTCATAGGCATCAATCGTGCTTGGCTGGGAGGATACAAAGAACCGTGACTATACACCTACCACCGATGACAGTTTGTCATTGATTCTGTGCAGCCTGGCATACATGAACAATACATGCTGCAGTGCCTACTAGTGATGAGCAAGCTCTAAAATGCTCGGGTGCTCGTTATTCGGGTCAAACAATTTGGAATACTCGGATACTCGACCCTAGCAACGAGGTCAATGTAAGTCTATGGGAAAACCGAGCATTTTTGCCGCGATCCCCTCCGGGGGTCCTTTTAAAGTAAAAAAAAGGTCTGTAAGTGATGGAAACACAGCTCAAATGACACGGCAACATCAATCTGAGCAATGTTGTCAGAGTCTTACGCCATACTAACAGGCTCACCAAAAAAAATACAAAAATTAAACTAAAATGGATTTTCCTGGGAAATATGTCAAGGAACATCCTTTCCAGGTTAATGCCTTTTATATAAGGCAAAATAATTAAGAAAAAGTGAAAAAAGTTTCTCCACCAATTTTTCTATGATCACACGTAGCGTTTTTAAAGCTTTTTTCCGCGTTACCATTGCTTTCAACCAATACAAATGCATTTTCTGTGAAATGTCATTGTAGCCATTAACAACCTTAGCTGGCCATGTGGTGTGTGACAAATCATCAGACACATCTTGTTTTATTTATGAAGGAGGGACTCTTAAATTCATAAAGCCACTTTTTATAGGAGCATCAGGCAGCATTAATCAGTGGGTCTTCTATACTGTTATTACCTAGGCACTGAGAGGCTGGGCTGCCAAAAATTAGGACGCACCCCAATACCAATGTGATGAGACGTACAGGAGGGCCTCATGAAAAAGTGTTCCAATTATAAGAAAATAGGTCTCCCATAGTGTTAGCCTATGCATTAAATGCAAGGCCTGCCCTGCAGCTTAATAACACGCTACACAATAAGCCTTTGAACCCTGGTACTGGATGTCCACAGGAAAACCCAAGTTCACATTACTCTCTTGCCACTGCCATACTGTTGACCTATGCATTGACTTCAAGGCCCTATCCAGCATCAAATTCACATGCACGCCAAAAAGGCTTGGAGCGACCTTGTGGATGTACACAGGAAACACAACTTCACATTACTCTTTTGCCACTGCCATACTATTAGTTTATGCATTGAATACAACGCCTGGCCTTCATCAAAATGAAATGCACCCCAAAAAGGCTTTGAAGCGACCTTGTGGATGTACACAGAAAAACAAACTTCACATTACTCTTTTGCCACTGCTATAGTGTCAGCTTATGCTTTGAATACAAGGCCCTGCCTGCATCAAATTTAAACTCACCCCAGAAAGGCTTAGAAGCAACCTAGTGGATGTTCACAGGAAAACCAAGTTCACATTACCCTTTTGCCACTGCCATGTTGTTAGCTTATGCATTGAATACAAGGCCTGGCCAGCATCAAATTTAAACGCACCTCAAAAAGGTTTAGAAGCGATTTAGTGGATGTACACAGGAAAACCACATTCAGATTACTCTTTTGCCAGTGCCATACTGTTAGCTTATGTATTGAATACAAGGCCCTGCCTGCATCAAATTTAATCGCACCACAAAAAGGCTTTGAAGCGACATAGTGGATGTACACAGGAAAACCACATTCAGATTGCTCTTTTGCCACTGCCATACTGTTAGTTTATGCATTGAATGCAAGGCCTGCCCTGCATCAAATTCCCACGCACCCCAAAAATCCTTTGAACCAACGCAGTGGATAGCCACAGGAAAATCAAGTTCACATTATTTTTTGGGCACTGCCATACTGTTAGCCAAAGCATTGAATGCAAGTCTGGCCCTGCACCAAAGTAACACACACCCCAATAAGCCTTTGAACCCATGTAATTGATGGCCAACTGAAAGCATTCTTCCTACTAATTTGTTACTCCCATATTGTTTGGCTATGCAGTGAACAGTTGAGCCTGAAGACCCGGCAGTGAACAATTGCAGTGTTGATGCTAAAGACAAAGCGGTGGAAATTGCAGTGTTGATGCTGAAGACCCAACGTTGGACCATTGCAATGTTGATGCTAAAGACCCTGCAGTTGAAAATTGAATTGTTGACACAGAAAATCCAGCAGTGGACAATTGCAGTGTTCAGCCTGAGGAACCATCAGTGGATAATTGCACCGTTGAGGCTTAAGAACCTGCATTGGTCAATTCCTGCGGTGAGTCAGAAGACCCTGCATTTTAGCATGGCAGCATTAGGACGGAAGAACTGGCATTGAAGAATTGCATTGTTTAAGAAAATGTACAACCAGCAAAGTTCAGATTATTAGGAAGTGGGTCTCCCATACTATTTGCCTATGCATTGAATGCAATCCCGCCCTGCAACAAATTGAAACTCACCCCACTAAGCCTTTGAAGCCACGTACTGGATTGCCACAGTAAAACCAAGTTCACATTATTCATTTTGCTTGGCCATACTATTTGCCTATGCATTGAATGGAAGGCTTGCCCCAAATTTGTACAAACCAAAATACCACTTCGAAGAGAAGTGTATGAAGTACTCCTAAAAATCTGTTTCCATTACAAAGGAGCTGATCTCCTATACTTGTAATGCCCATACAGTAAATGTATGGGCTGACAAATATTCTCTCCTGGGGGGGACACAGCAACCTACTGTGTAACTAATTGTTGTTGCAGACATCCTAAACACCCTTGCAAAAACGACAAGTGGCTGTGCCTGTTTCATCACGGAACACGATCACTCTCGTATTCTAGTGGTGGTGTATGAAGAGATGAGGAATATGGTCTGTGAAAAAGGTCTTCCCAGTTTAAAGGAGCAGGTCTCCTATACTTGTAATGCCCATAAACTAAGTGCATAGGCTGAAAAACATTTTCCCCGGGGGGGGGCACATCAACCGACTGTGTAAATCTTTGTAGTTACGGACATCCTAAACACCCTGACAAAACAATATAGTGGCTATTTCATCATGGAACTCGGTCACCTTGGTGATCTATGGGTGGTGTAGGAAGAGACGTGGAGTATGGCCTGCAAAAAAGGTCTTCCCAATTTAAAGGAGTGGGTCTCCTATGCTTGGAATGCACATATACTAAGTGCATACGCTGAAAAACATTTTTCCCTGGAGTGGACACCTCAACAAAGAGTGCAAACATTTTTTGAACGTACATCAAAACACCCGTAAAAAACTTTATACTGGCTGTTGCATCACTGACCACGATCACCCTCGTGTTCTAGTGGTGGTGGCTGATGAGGATTTGTAGAAGGAGGAGGATAATAACACACCAAATAGCCAAAGTCAAGAAGCGCATACCCATGTTTGGGTGTGAAGAGGTGCATGGAAATACACCTCCCAAAAAAATATACTGTATTGAAGGTTATGTTTCGCTGTTCTCATTCGGTGGTGTACAGAAGTATACCCAATCCATGCCTTGTTCATTTTTATAAGAGTCAGCCTGTCAGCATTTTCTTATCAGTTATTATTCCTCCAGCAGCACTAAAAATCCACTCTGACAAAACACTAACGGCAGGTTAGGCCAGGACCTCAAAGGCATAGAAAGCCAGTTCATGCCACGTGTCCAGCTTGGAAACCCAATAATTAAAAGGCACAGAGGAATCACGGAGGACATTGGTACAGTCAGCAAGGTACTCCTTCAACATGTTCCCAAACTTTTCAGGCCTTGTGAGACTACCCTGAGACTCTGGACCAGGGCAATGAGAGGGTCTGAGAAAAGTGTTCCAGTACTTTGCCAGTGTTCCCCTGCCTCTGCTGGATTGTGGTTGGGTCTCTCTCACCTCTACTCACAATGAACTCTGACCTCTGCCGCTAGCGTTTTCAGATGGGAATTTTTTCAGTAATTCCTCAACAATGGCCCACTGGTACTGCATCATTTTAATACACCCATCTGACTCTGGAATAAGATATTGAAAGGTCTCCTTGTAGCGTGTGTCTAAAAGTGTCACCACCAGTACTGAGTGTCAGCAAAAATTTTGATAATGCGAGGGTCCCGGGAAAGGCAGCGCAACATAAAGTCTGCCATGCGTGACTTTCGTGTTCTCACCAACAAGACGACTGAACATGCTGTCCTCCTCCTCCCTGTCCTCAGGCCATCCACACTGAAGAGACGGTATGACAGTTGTGTAGTACCGTCTATAGTGCAGGAAAGTAGCTCCTGTTCTTCTTTCCCCTACTACTCTTCCACTTTGTCAACCAATCCATGTTGGGATGACATGAGGCTGGGCTGTGTGTAATCACCGTGTATGGTTCCTTACTCCATCTCATCGTGCTCCACCTGCAATGCATCCTCTTTGATTGTGAGCAGAGAGCTTTTCACAATACAGAGAAGCGGGATGGTCATGCTAATTATGGCGTCAGCGCCACTCACCATCTTGGTGGACTCCTTAAAGTTTTGTAGGATGGTACATATAAATATAATGTCCAATATAGAAAAAATACACTATGGCACTTCCTCATGAAACCTACACACAATTCCTTATTTATAAAGAAGGAAATATAGAAGCAAATCCATAAAAATAATATACTTTATTAATCAACCTTTAAAATACATTTGAATTAAAATAAGCAAAAATAACCTCCAATAATTAGGACTTTAGGGTATCCAAATATATTCATGTATCCACAATATCAAATTAACGTCACATGGATGATAAATTTAGGAAAAAAATGATATCATATATAAACAATAATCCCCAGTGGGTAAATATATAATAATGTCAAAAAAAGATCATAAGAATTCTAACAGAAAACAAGTGCAATGAAAAGAAACTCAGGTAAGAAATTGATCAATAACCACCAATAATCAAATAAAGGAATTCAGCTGCACTAGAAATTTCATAGGTGTAATGAATAAATAATGCTTTAAACGCTAAGTAGCTAGAAAGGGCAATGTGCTTCAAATAATATTCTGACCGCTAATGGTTTGATCATTCAAGGTGCATAGTGCAAAGATATTATAAGCAAAATAGACATATAATAGCTAAATAGCTAAAATATATTGTGCTGTAATAAGTAATAATATTACTGCTAGTCGCCTGAATATTAAAGGTGCATAGTGCACAGTATATGAAAACCTGAGCAATATATAACGGCTAAAATAGCTGAAAATACACAATGTAGGAATACTAATATACATATAATCACTAATCACCTGAATGTTCAAAGGTGCTTAGTGCAGAGGTAGTATATACAAAGTGCTTTAGTGCAAAAAACTGAATTGCCTGGCGTGTGGTACATAGCAGAAAATAGGCTATGTTGCCACCTAAATAAAAACCATGGACGTATATAGGAGAAAATCAAATAAGGATGACCGCTATATTAGGTAGGGTATACAGTGATGGCAAGTGCCTAGTTTACTAATTAATGTAGCGATTCACCTGATATGGATGAGGGATAAACCCGTCCTGTAACCCCGACGCGCGTTTCACCGCTCGGCTTCTTCCAGGGGGTGTAACCAAGTTAGGGGCAGAAAGTAATTTATACTAAAAGCGGCCAATAGAAATGGAGGGGAGTGGCTGTAGAGGTCATGTGCCGGACAAATGACGCACACTAAATATCCACGCCCACCGGCACAACGTAACACCCAGGATAATGCTCAGTGACTCGCACAGATGGTAAGCCAGCCGTCGCTATGCCGACCATTCATATACGAATAGTCACAAATGTGAGCACGTCCCGGGGCTTACCGAGGTCTGGGCATATTAAAGAATGCGTACACCGGAATAGACCAACAAGTGAAAAGAAGCAAGAACAAAAAGGACATTATGTTATATGTATAATGAAAAAATAAAAACGTTAATAAATAAAATAAAATTAAAAGTGTAAGAAAAAACAAAAAGTGCAAAAAATGACTATAATAATTATTAATAAAGTGAAAGGTGCTAAAATATTATTTATATCATATTGAGGAAGATAAAAAGATTTAAAAAGGAGTCAAAGGAAGTGAAAAGAAAGTGCTAGTATACGTGCACAATAATTATTATTGGAAAAAAATATTTTTATATAAAAAATGTGCTAAATTAATGATGTAAATGACAAAAACAGTATATATAAAAAATCATTAAAATAAGATCTATATTAAATTAGAACATTAATAAATCTCTGGTACATAACATATACTAAATAAACTTGAATAATGTCATAAATTTCATAGACACCAATCGAAAGTCCATATGGAAAAATGTAAAAGGTTGCTTCTAATATTAAATGTTCTTGCTTGCTTGAGGAAATTTCATAGTTATAATGATCTCCAATGATTAAACGCATAGAAAAATACATTCTTTAATGTTGCTTGTATGAATAATTTGATTGTTGTCAAGAAGATAATTATCTCCAAATAATTGGTCGCTTTATGGGAATATACTAAAAGACAATAAAAAACACACTAACGTGAATAGCTAATAATAAAAACATGTTAAAAACAGACTACAATTTAATGAATTAAACCCACCCCTAAAAACAAAACGTTATAAACTTTAAAGAAATGATGCAAATCCAAAATTTTCATTAAGGCCCTGCGGATTAAGAGTACCCAGCCTAAAAATCCACTTACTTTCCAATTGGGCGAGGACTTTAGCTATATCCACTCCTCTGAAGCCCAAATTGACTTGGTCAATGGCCTTTATTTTTAAACCTCGAGGGTTGCAGTTGTGAACATTTTTAAAATGTCGTGGCAATGTCTTGAGAAGAGAGAAATCTTGTATGTTGGCTGCTTTTTCAATGTCCAAAACATGTTCTCTAACACGAACACGTAGTTCGCGTGGTGTCAAACCAATGTAAATTCTATCACACGGAGAGGTGGCATGATAAACTACAGCTTTAGAAGAACAGGTTATATGTCGCCTAATATCAAAATCCCTAGATCCATCATGATTAGAGAAATGTGTTGCCTTCACTAGATTTAAACAGCCCTTACACATTCCGCAGGGAAAAAAACCTTTTTTGGTCTCTATCTTATCCATAGAGTATCTGTGAGGGTCATAATGGCTATGGACTAAATGATCTTTCAGATTAGCTGCACGTCTTGCTACACATGATGGCATGGATGGTAGAACTTGTTTGAGGACAGGATCAATCCGCAAAATGTTCCAATGTTTATTAAAGATCTTCTTCAGTTCATTCCATTCACTACAGTAATTAGAAATAAATCTGACTTGAGAAAAATCATTATTAGTATTTTTACGATTAGTCCCATATAATAATTGATCTCTTGACGTATTAACAGCTCTTCTGTAGCCTTTTCTAATAATCCTTCTACTGTACCCTCTCTCCAAGAATCTATCAGCAAGGTCCCGGGATTGTTTCTGAAAGGAATTTTCATCAGAACAAATACGTTTGGCTCTCAGGAATTGTCCCACGGGAATACCTCGAATCATAGCTGGGGGATGAGATGAATCCGCTCTCAAAAATGAATTAGTGGCAGTCGGTTTGCGGAATATATCAGTATGTAGAAGTCCCTGATCAGAGACAGAAATCTTTATATCCAAGAAATCCAGAATTCTTCCTGACTTATATGTAAGTTTTATATTCAAATCATTGGTATTTAGTGACTGCATCAGTCCATCCAATTGAATTTCATCACCTTCCCAAATAAAAAATACATCGTCGATATACCGAATCCAGTTATGTACTCTGTCCATATTGGGAATATTATCATCCAGAAAAATACTTCTTTCCCATGCTCCTAAGAAAAGGTTTGCGTATGAGGGCGCACAGGACGCCCCCATTGCAGTACCTTGTAACTGCAAGAAGATTTTTTTGTTAAAAGTAAAAACATTATGATGAAGGATGAATTCCAAAAGAATAAGTAAAAGATCCACCATTGGTTTCTCAATATTACTGGACTGTAAAAACCATGCCGTTGCTCGTAATCCGTCTTCATGTCTAATGGACGTGTACAACGATTCCACATCTGCTGTTACCATAAGCATACCTTCATCAAGTTGAAGTTGGTCAATTTTTTGTAGGACAGAGTTGGTATCTCTAACAAATGAGGGAAGAGTAGCGACAATAGGTTTCAAAAAATAATCCACAATCGATGAAACTATTTCACATAGTCCGCCGTTACCAGCTACAATGGGACGTCCTGGTGGATTTGACGGGTCCTTATGTAGTTTCGGAATCAGGTAGAATGTAGATAACTTTGGATGAAATTTAGAAACAGTATCCAACAATTTCTTCGTAATAATCCCTTCATTATAAGCTTTATCCAAAATCTTAATCAAATCAGCCTGAAAAGAAGATAAAGGGTTAAACATTAATTTACGGTAACACTTACCATCATTCAAAAGTTTATAGGCTTGTTCCTCATACATCTGAGAGGGCCAGATCACCAGATTTCCACCTTTGTCCGCCGGTTTAAATTGGACATCATTCCATGTTTTTAATTCTTCTAAGGCTTTTCTTTCATGTTTATTCAAATTGGAAGAATTTTCTATTCTTGGATAATTTTTCAATATCCGCCGTGACTAACTTGGTGAAAATTTCCACCGCTGGGCATAACCCTAGGGGAGGAAATTTATTAGATTTTGTGTACAGATGGCTGGGTATATTATATACTTCATTACACTCACTTTCTTCTTGTAACGACTCCAAGATTCTTAAAGCTTCTCTTTCCTCTTCAGTTGAAAAAACATTTTCAGTATCAGATTTAAAATGCAATTTTTTAAGGAGTAATTTTCTTGCAAATAGATGAGTGTCTTTTACCGACGTAAACGCATCTATATGAGAAGATGGAGAAAATGTGAGACCTCTTTCCAAAATGCTACATTGAGCCATAGTAAGAATATGTGAAGATAAATTAACCACCTTATATTGATTACTCTTTTTGGAACTGGGATTTGTGTTGAAGATATCCGGAATCTTTCTTTTTCCATTGTTTCTGAGATGAAAATCTCTGGTGTATTCTCCATCACTTGCCGAAACACTACTTTCAGATTCTGATCTGTGAGACACGTCAGAATTATTCCTAGATTTAGAAGTCCGTTTTGTATCCTTAGGAATTTGCCATCGGAAGATTTGTTGTTGTCATAATCTTGCATATCTCGAAGAAATTTTTTCTTTTTACCATCACTAACTTGTTCTTCCCGTTTGTCCACGTCCTTTTCAAGATCTTTCAACCACGTTTCTAATTTGTCAGTGGGTAAATCTTTATTTAAAGATTTTAATAATATATCCAATTCCTCATCTATTTCCTTCAAAGACATGCCATTTTTCTCAATGAGAATGTTAATAAATTCAATGGAACAAGTAGATGCTGCATTAATCCATTTAGTAGTTAACTCATCATTGTCTAAATTAAAGGTAGGATATAGCTGTACTCTTAATCCTCTGGGAACCATTTTCTTATCACGATAGTTTTCTAATGATGTTTTATTCCACCATATCTTAATTTTTCGGTGGAGAACATTTTTATATTTATACATCAGTTCTTTATTATTAGCACTAGTATCAGGAATACTGCTGGAGGTATTTTGCTTAAAAATGTCGACCGCTCTATTCAGCCAGGACTTCTCCTTAGCTTTCAAATCCATCGGGATGGACAATCTGTATCAAAACAGTAATTAATTTACCATAAATATAATGTCCAATATAGAAAAAATACACTATGGCACTTCCTCATGAAACCTACACACAATTCCTTATTTATAAAGAAGGAAATATAGAAGCAAATCCATAAAAATAATATACTTTATTAATCAACCTTTAAAATACATTTGAATTAAAATAAGCAAAAATAACCTCCAATAATTAGGACTTTAGGGTATCCAAATATATTCATGTATCCACAATATCAAATTAACGTCACATGGATGATAAATTTAGAAAAAAAATGATATCATATATAAACAATAATCCCCAGTGGGTAAATATATAATAATGTCAAAAAAAGATCATAAGAATTCTAACAGAAAACAAGTGCAATGAAAAGAAACTCAGGTAAGAAATTGATCAATAACCACCAATAATCAAATAAAGGAATTCAGCTGCACTAGAAATTTCATAGGTGTAATGAATAAATAATGCTTTAAACGCTAAGTAGCTAGAAAGGGCAATGTGCTTCAAATAATATTCTGACCGCTAATGGTTTGATCATTCAAGGTGCATAGTGCAAAGATATTATAAGCAAAATAGACATATAATAGCTAAATAGCTAAAATATATTGTGCTGTAATAAGTAATAATATTACTGCTAGTCGCCTGAATATTAAAGGTGCATAGTGCACAGTATATGAAAACCTGAGCAATATATAACGGCTAAAATAGCTGAAAATACACAATGTAGGAATACTAATATACATATAATCACTAATCACCTGAATGTTCAAAGGTGCTTAGTGCAGAGGTAGTATATACAAAGTGCTTTAGTGCAAAAAACTGAATTGCCTGGCGTGTGGTACATAGCAGAAAATAGGCTATGTTGCCACCTAAATAAAAACCATGGACGTATATAGGAGAAAATCAAATAAGGATGACCGCTATATTAGGTAGGGTATACAGTGATGGCAAGTGCCTAGTTTACTAATTAATGTAGCGATTCACCTGATGTGGATGAGGGATAAACCCGTCCTGTAACCCCGACGCGCGTTTCACCGCTCGGCTTCTTCCAGGGGTGTAACCAAGTTAGGGGCAGAAAGTAATTTATACTAAAAGCGGCCAATAGAAATGGAGGGGAGTGGCTGTAGAGGTCATGTGCCGGACAAATGACGCACACTAAATATCCACGCCCACCGGCACAACGTAACACCCAGGATAATGCTCAGTGACTCGCACAGATGGTAAGCCAGCCGTCGCTATGCCGACCATTCATATACGAATAGTCACAAATGTGAGCACATCCCGGGGCTTACCGAGGTCTGGGCATATTAAAGAATGCGTACACCGGAATAGACCAACAAGTGAAAAGAAGCAAGAACAAAAAAGGACATTATGTTATATGTATAATGAAAAAATAAAAACGTAAATAAATAAAATAAAATTAAAAGTGTAAGAAAAAACAAAAAGTGCAAAAAATGACTATAATAATTATTAATAAAGTGAAAGGTGCTAAAATATTATTTATATCATATTGAGGAAGATAAAAAGAGTTAAAAAGGAGTGAAAGGAAGTGAAAAGAAAGTGCTAGTATACGTGCACAATAATTATTATTGGAAAAAAATATTTTTATATAAAAAATGTGCTAAATTAATGATGTAAATGACAAAAACAGTATATATAAAAAATCATTAAAATAAGATCTATATTAAATTAGAACATTAATAAATCTCTGGTACATAACATATACTAAATAAACTTGAATAATGTCATAAATTTCATAGACACCAATCGAAAGTCCATATGGAAAAATGTAAAAGGTTGCTTCTAATATTAAATGTTCTTGCTTGCTTGAGGAAATTTCATAGTTATAATGATCTCCAATGATTAAACGCATAGAAAAATACATTCTTTAATGTTGCTTGTATGAATAATTTGATTGTTGTCAAGAAGATAATTATCTCCAAATAATTGGTCGCTTTATGGGAATATACTAAAAGACAATAAAATTCCTTTATTTGATTATTGGTGGTTATTGATCAATTTCTTACCTGAGTTTCTTTCATTGCACTTGTTTTCTGTTAGAATTCTTATGATCTTTTTTTGACATTATTATATATTTACCCACTGGGGATTATTGTTTATATATGATATCATTTTTTTTCTAAATTTATCATCCATGTGACGTTAATTTGATATTGTGGATACATGAATATATTTGGATACCCTAAAGTCCTAATTATTGGAGGTTATTTTTGCTTATTTTAATTCAAATGTATTTTAAAGGTTGATTAATAAAGTATATTATTTTTATGGATTTGCTTCTATATTTCCTTCTTTATAAATAAGGAATTGTGTGTAGGATGGTACATATGTCTGACATCCATGTCCACTCCTGAGGTCTTATGTGTGGTGTCTGAACTGAATACCAACGCCCTTGTTGATGCTGGTACTCAACAATGGCCCTCTTCTGCTCACATATCCTTTCCAGCATATGCAGTGTAGAGTTCCAATGCGTGTGGACATCACACATCAGTCTGTGAGCCGGAAGCTGCAAATGCTGCTGAAGCACGGAAAGGGCAGCTGAAGCTGTAGCTGACTTTGTAAAATGGGCACACAGTAGCCATACCTTCACAAGCAGATCCGGCAGCTCCGGGTAGGTTTTGAGAAACTGCTGAACCACCACCTTAAGCACAACGGCCAGGCATTGTACATGTGTGAGCTCGCCTCGCCACAGAGCTGCCACCAGGTTACGGCCATTGTCACACACCACTATGCCTTGCTGTAGGTTCAGCGATGTCAGCCACATATCTGCCTGCTCTTTCAGAGCTGTCCACAACTCTTCAGCATTGTGAGGTCTGTCACCTAAGCATATTAACTTCGGCACAACCTGTTGCCGCTTGGCTGAGGCAGTGCTGCAGTGCTTCCAGCTTGCGACTGATGTGGTCATTTCAGAGATGCAAGCTGAAGAGGAGGAGGAGGATGACATGCAGGAGCTGTAGACTGTGGGCACAACCCTGATTGAGCTAGGGCCCGCAATCCTCGGCATTGGTAGGACGTGTTCCATCCCAAGGTCAGACTGGGTCCCGGCTTCCACTGTGTTAGCCCAATGTGCCATCAGCAAGATGTAACGTCCCTGCCCAGAAGCACTTGCCCACGTGTCTGTGGTTAGGTGTACTTTCCCTGTAACTGCATTGTTGAAGACACAGGTAATGATGTGGGACACTTGCTTGTGTAATGCCGGGACAGCACACTGGGAAAAACAGTGTCGGCTGGGGACAGAGTACCTTTGGACGGCTGCCCCATCAGGTTTCGGAAAGTTTCGGCCTCCACGAGCCTAAAAGGCAACATTTTGAGCGCAAGCAGATGAGAAATGTGTGAATTTAGTACTGTGGCCTGTGGGGTGTTGGCTGCGTATTTCAGTTCTGTTCCAATGACTGGGGTCTGGACAACTGATGACTGTCCATACCCCAGGTGCAGGGCAAAAGGCAGGAACGACAGATGCAGGGCAAGAGGCATCTTCTCAGGCACAATGGACAGGGGATTGGCTTCCACGCACAACAGCGGAAGAAGCTGTGGTGTCACCAGCAGACACTGTTCCTAGACACTGTGTTAGAACCCTCTTGTTAGGTTTTGTTTCACCTTGCTGGTCACATGACCTTTTTACCCTATTTAGTCTGGTTCCGCCCTTCTGGCCTTGCTGGACTTCATTGTATTATCTACTCTTAAGTTAGCCGGGTGCTTAGGTGCCTTACTCTGTCAGTTTTGCTTGATCTTAGGATCTCTTAGTATTAGTTTTCTGTTTTATTTTCCCTGCTACACTTTCTGTTAGGAGGTGTCCACCTTTTCTCCCAGTCCCTAGATCTTGTAGGGATTCCTCCCTCGCAACTGTAGGTCTTCGTTCAGATTAGCTGAGGACTTTAGCGGGTCTGGTCGCAGGATCAGGTCCCCGTTACATTGTAGGGATCCAGCTCAGTCCTATTGTAGGGACAGAATTCCCATCTTTCCTTAGTGCTTGTAGCAGATCATAACAGTAAGTCCAGCCCAAAAGAAAAAAAAAAAAAAAAAATCTCTAAGGAAAGATTTTCTGTTTTCCATCATGGTGTCGGTTCAGGATTTGGCTGTATGCCTGCAGCGACTCTCTCTGGAGGTGGCTGAAATCCAGCAACACGTGAGTAGTTGTCTTGGAGCTGATTTCGTAGAGCCAAAGGTACGTTTGCCTGATTTATTTTTTGGTGAACAACAAGATTTTTTTTCTTCTAAAAATGCTTGCTTGTTGTATTTCCGTTTGAGACCCAGATCCTCTGGTGATGAATCACAGCGCATAGGGTTCATAATGTCACTTTTGCGCAAAGAACCTCAGGACTGGGCCTTCTCTCTGCAGCCTAGTGATCCATGCTTTAGATCAGTGGATAGTTTTTTTCTGCTTTGGGGTTATTGTATGACGATCCGGATCGTGTTTCATCAGCTGAGACAGAATTGAGACGTTTGAGACAGGGATCAGGTAATGTGGAAAAATATTGTACTCACTTCAGAAGGTGGCCAACACAGGTGGGCTGGAACGATTCAGCTTTGAAAAGTTTATTTCTTGCAGGGTTAAGTGAAAGGGTTAAAGATTTGCTGATTGCTTATCCTATACCTGGTAACTTGCAAGAGGCTATGCAATTAGCCATATGGGTGGATAGGAGACTGCGTGCAAGGGTTAATGAGAGTAAATCTGCCTTGTCAGCTCCAAGTTTGGAGAAGGAATATACTGACATTGCAGAGCCGATGGAAATTGGAGCAATGACACCTCACTCTCGAGAAAAAGAACGCAGATTTGCTCAAGGTTTGTGTTTCTACTGTGGTAAATCTGAGCATTTCATTAAGAACTGTGCGCTTCGAATGAATAAAGAGAGAAAAAAAAATGAGGTCAGTTTTGCCCGCATAGCTTGTTTAAACAATAAAGGTGTCTTTCTTTCTGCTACCACTGCTGTTGAGGAGGAATTAATGGAGTTTCGGGTATTTGTGGATTGTGGTTCAACTCTCAATGTGATTGATGGGAAATTTTTGGAAAAACTAAAATTAAAACCCAAACTTCTGTCTTCCCCTATTAATGTGGTGTCTGTGGATGGTTCTCACTTGAAAAATGTTACTCACCATAACTGTGAATTTCCTCTTACTATTAATGGTGTTCATCAAGAGAATTTGGATTTGGTGGTTTTGAATAATTTGCCCTCACCGATGATTTTGGGGTTACCCTGGTTAAAATTGCACAATCCGATACTGGATTGGTCTACCAATGAAATTAAGTCCTGGAGTCCCAATTGTTATGACAAGTGTTGTAACGGGCGTATTGCTGCTGTAGTTAAGGGGGAGTTACCTGTACCTATTCAGGATTTTTGGAAAGTTTTTTCTGATAAGGAATCGCAGGTATTGCCTCCTCATAGAGATTATGATTGTGCAATTGAATTTGTCCCTGGAGCGACTCTACCTAAAAGTCGTTTATTTAATTTGACTATTCCTGAGAGAAAGGTTTTGGAGGAATACATACAGACACTTGGCCGCCGGTCACATTAGGCCTTCCAAGTCTCCTGTGGCGGTTGGATTTTTTTTTGTTAAAAAAAAGGACGGCGGTTTAAGGCCTTGTCTAGACTTTCGTGAGATTAATAAGATTACTGTACGCAATCCTTACCCACTGCCATTGATTCCTGATTTGTTTAACCAGTTAGTGGGGCCAAGTGGTTCTCGAAAATTGATCTTCGAGGGGCATACAATTTGTTGCGCATGAAGGAGGGGGATGAATGGAAGACTGCGTTTAACACTCCACTGGGTCATTTTGAGAATCTGGTCATGCCTTTTGGACTTTCCAGTGCTCCGGCATTTTTTCAGAATCTTATTAATGACATCCTTAGACCTTTGATCGGCAGAAGTGTGGTTGTGTATTTGGATGACATTTTGATTTATTCACCGGATTTGGAGTCTCATTGGAGGAGTGTGCGTGAAGTATTACAGTTACTGAGTGATAATTCACTTTTTGCCAAACTAGAAAAATGTGAGTTCGCTGTACAGAGACTTAGTTTTTTGGGCTACATTGTCTCCAGTGAAGGTTTTGAGATGGACCCGGTGAAAGTGCAAGCTGTGCAGGAATGGCCTAGACCTATTGGTGTGAAATCAATACAGAGGTTTTTGGGGTTCGCCAATTATTATAGAAAATTCATAAAAGATTTTTCTGTGATTGCCAAACCTCTGACCGATCTCACCAGGAAAGGTGCTGATGCGGTTCAGTGGACTACTGAGGCCATTGAGGCTTATACGATACGATACAATACGATACACTTTATTGATCCCGGGGGGAAATTACAGTATTACAGCAGCAATACAAACAGCAGTACATAAAATATTAGGACACAAATCTTGCACAGGTGTACCAACATTACATAATAAATAAAGTGGGTAGTTCAGGTGTATATAAGATAATGTTAATTGACATTAGTACACCAGCCATCAGTCATTATTTTTCTGCCACCCTTAGGAAATTATTATACATCCCCATAGCAGTAGGTACAAACGATTTCCTGAATTTCTCCTTCTTGCACCTTAGTAGGATTAGACGGCTGCTGAATGTGCTCTTCTGATTCAAGAACAGCTCGTATAGTGGGTGTGTATTATTGTTCATTATTGCCCTACACTTCTTCTGAATTCTATCCTCCAATACCTCCTCAAAAGAGTCAAGATGGAGGCCAACAGCTGCGCTTGCCTTCTTGATAAGTTTGTTGAGTTTATTAGCGTCAGCTACTCGCACACTACTGCCCCAGCAAATGATAGCAAAAAAGATGGCGCTTGCTACAACGGACTGGTAGAACATCTCCAGCATTTTACTGCACACATTGAACGACCTGAGCTTCCGCAGAAAGTACAGTCTGCTCATTCCCTTCTTGTAAACCTTTTCTGTATGACACCTCCAATCGAGTTTACTGTCAAGGTGAACCCCCAAATATTTGTAGCTCTCAACAATCTCAACCTCCTGGCCAGCAATGGTGATTGGTATGTAATCCTCCTTTTTCCTTCTATAACTCACCACCATCTCCTTGGTTTTCTTTACATTTAGTTTTAGACAGTTAGTCTGACACCAATCCACAAAGTCAGAAACCACCCTTCTATATTCCTCCTCCCCCTGGCCCCCCACAATGCCCCCTACAATCACGGAGTCATCTGAAAATTTTTGGAGGTGACAAAAATCAGATTTATACTGAAAGTCAGCTGTATACAATGAGAAGAGGAAGGGTGACAGCACTGTACCCTGAGGGGCTCCCACACTGCTCCGTACACTGCCAGATACCACCTCCCCCATCCTTACAAACTGCGGCCTGTCTGTCAGGTAGTCATTTATCCAGTTCACCATCCCCTCATCTACCGCCATAGCAGTCAACTTATTAGTAGTAAGAGCGGCTGTAGGGTATTGAAAGCACTAGAGAAGTCAAAGAACATAGCGCACACTGCAGTTCCATCATTGTCCAAGAACGAATGCATTGTATGTAGCAGAGACGCTACAGCATCATCCACCCCCAATCTCTGCTGGTACGCAAACTGCAGGGGGTCAGTGTAGGCCCTCACCCTCGGGCACAAGTAGGCGAGTATTATTCTCTCCAAGGACTTCATAGCATGCGATGTTAAGGCCACTGGATGATAGTCTTGTAGGGAAGTTGGAAAAGTGGTCTGAGGAACTGGCACCAGGCAGGTGGTCTTCCACAGTTCTGGTACCCCCTGTGATTGAAGGCTCCAGTTAAACAGGTGCGGAAGACAGTACACAGTTGGTTGGCACATGCTCTGAGGACACGTGGGCTGAGGCCATCAGGCCATTATGTGTTGCTAAAGGAGAGGTTCAGCTCTGCTCCCATCCTTACGCAGCCTGATGTGACTAAACCATTTTTGGTTGAGGTTGATGCTTCTTCTGTGGGGGTCGGCGCGGTGTTGTCTCAGGCAAAGACGGATGGATTACATCCCTGTGCTTTTTTTTCAAAGAAATTTTCTGAGTCTGAACTAAATTATGATATCGGTAATCGGGAATTGTTGGCAATTAAACTCGCATTTGAACACTGGCGTCATTTTTTTGGAAGGAGCGGAATTTCCCGTTCAAGTCTTCACCGATCATAAAAATCTGATCTACCTTGATGCTGCCAAACGCTTGAATGCCCGTCAGGCTAGGTGGGCACTGTTTTTCTCACGGTTTAATTTTACCGTTACTTACATCCCAGGTACTAAAAATGTTAAAGCTGATGCTTTGTCTCACAGCTTTTCTCCTATGGTGGGTACTGAGGAGGAGGAGGAAAACATCTTGCAAGAGGGGGTTGTTATTGCTGTTTTGGACTCCGTGCTGGAAGATGAGATTCTTAAAGCACAGGAGAATGCCCCATCTAACACGCCGCATGGGAAGTTGTTTGTGCCTGGTACCCTGAGGAGAGATTTGTTTGATGAATGTCATGACTCTCGGTTGGCAGGTCATCCTGGAATCTCTGAGACCAAGAGACTTGTGGGTCGCAGTTTTTGGTGGCCAGGATGGCAGAAGGAAGTCATTAAGTGGGTACGTCAATGCACTGTGTGTGCTAGATCTAAGTCTTCTCATACTCCTGCTGCGGGGTTGCTTTGCCCTCTGGAGGTCCCTAGTGCACCTTGGACACATTTGGTTATGGACTTTATTACTGACCTTCCCCCCTCTGAGGGTTTCATTGTCATCTGGGTGGTCGTGGACCGTTTTAAGCAAGATGTGTCACTTGGTTCCTTTCATCAAACTGCCCTGCGCTAAGACTCTCGCTAAGGCCTTTGTCAAGGAAATAGTCAGACTACATGGTGTTCCTACTGACATTGTTTCCGATAGGGGACCTCAGTTTGTGGCTCGTTTTTGGCGCGCCTTTTGTGACAGGTTGGGAGTTCATTTGTCGTTTTCATCCGGATATCATCCGGAGTCTAATGGCCAGACAGAAAGGAAAAAGCAGGATGTTGAGCAGTTCTTGCGTTGTTTTGTGACTGATAATCAAGAGGGGTGGTCTGAGTTTCTGCCACTTGCTGAGTTTGCTCTTAACAACCATACATCCACTTCTGCTGGTTGTTCGCCTTTTTTTTTGTTGTACTGGGAGACATCCGTCGTTTGGGTCATTTTCCAAGTTGGGATCGGCTGTACCTGAAGAGGAGAATTTTTCTGGTCTTTTGGAGAGAGTTTGGACTGATGTGCGTGGTAATCTTCAGGAGGCTAACAAAAGATCCAAAGTGTATTTTGATAGAAAACGACAAGAGGTTTTGTTTGCTATTGGTGACATGGTTTGGTTGTCCTCTAAGAATCTGCGCTTGAGGATTCCGTCTAAGAAATTGGGTCCCAAGTTTGTAGGGCCCTTTAAGGTGCTTCAGGTTATTAACCAATCTGCTGTTAAGTTGGAGCTTCCCACCTCCTGGAAGATTAATCCGGTGTTTCATGTTTCTCTCTTGAAAAAAGCTGAGGTCTCAGATGGAGACGTCTCGGCCACTGTTCCCCTGGTGGTGGAGGACGGGCAATATGAGATTTCCCGCATCCTAAATTCTAGGCGGTATAGAGGGAGTTTACAGTACCTCGTCGCTTGGAAGGGTTATGGACCCGAGGATAACTCATGGGTGAGGGCGGATGATGTTTCTGCGTCTAGACTTGTCAGAGCGTTTCACAAGAGGTTTTCGGATAAGCCTAAGTCCTAGGGGATCCGGAGGATCCTCTTAGAAGGGAGGGTACTGTTAGAACCCTCTTGTTAGGTTTTGTTTCACTTTGCTGGTCACATGACCTTTTTACCCTATTTAGTCTGGTTCCGCCCTTCTGGCCTTGCTGGACTTCATTGTATTATCTACTCTTAAGCTAGCCGGGTGCTTAGGTGCCTTACTCTGTCAGTTTTGCTTGATCTTAGGATCTCTTAGTATTAGTTTTCTGTTTTATTTTCCCTGCTACACTTTCTGTTAGGAGGTGTCCACCTTTTCTCCCAGTCCCTAGATCTTGTAGGGATTCCTCCCTCGCAACTATAGGTCTTCGTTCAGATTAGCCGAGGACTTTAGCGGGTCTGGTCGCAGGATCAGGTCCCCCGTTACATCGTAGGGATCCAGCTCAGTCCTATTGTAGGGACAGAATTCCCATCTTTCCTTAGTGCTTGTAGCAGATCATAACACTCTGGAGTTCAGCCCACAAAGTCAGGTGCTTCGCTGCCACCTGATCATGCTGGTGGTGGTCAGGTTGGTAGTTTTGCTACCTCTGCTGATGTGGGCATGGCAGGTGGTGCAAATGGCCTGTTTGGGGTTATCGGCAGAATCTTTAAAAAACAACCAGACTCGGGAAAACCGAACAGTTGTAATGACAGCTTCCGTCATGTTGGTGTTATGTGGAATGGTTGCTCTCCTTCTGTCTGCGGTCACCACAGTGCTTCTTCCTGCCTGTTGTGGTGCTATGCCTCCCTCCCCCTGTGTGCTGCTGTCCTCGCTCTGCTTGTCCTACTGCCAGGTTGGGTCAGTTACTATATCATTCACCACCTCTTCTTTCACTTCCGCACCCTGGTCCTCCTCCTGACTTTCTGGCAATCGTGTCTCATCATTGCCCACCTCTTGTGACACATTCCCACAGTTGCCTTCATGTGAACGTGGCTGCTCAAATATTTGGGCATCGCTACATGCAATCTCAATTTGCCCCGTTTCAAGTGGACTGGGAGAGAGGCCAAAATCTATAAATAGACAACTGAAAAGATCTTCCGAGTGTCCAAGTGTGGGATCAGTTGTCTGCGGGAACTCGGCATGGGAGGTCAAAGGAAGATCAGGGTGAAGAATATGCGGTCCAGACTCATGGCTATTCAGACTTGAACGTGTGGAAGGCAGGGTGCTGTGTGGTGGTGCCAAACTGACTGGAAGTATTGTCCGCCATCCAATCAACAACCTTTTCACGCTGCTCTGGTGTCAAGAGTGGTCTTCTGCCGTCCCCTATGAATTCTGACACAAATCTTTTGCGATAAGATGTGGGTGTTTGTTGTGACACAATTGAAGCTTTCCCTCTGCCTCTGCATGCACCATCACATCACGTCCAGTTCCCCCTCCCTTGCCATGCACCTTTCCATTTTAAATGTAGTACAATATTTTCAACGTTCAATTTAAAAGTTACAATTTGGAGCAAAATTAGATGTAATCTGTGTGCGGGCAAAACGCACTTTCAAATAGCTGGAATGTAATTCATTTGTTTAACAAACTGCTGTCACTGTCAATAACTGTAGTAAGTTGAAGAAAAAACTGTCTAATGTAGCCCTGACATGCCACAATTTTTAGCATACGGAGAGATAGGAGTCTGACACAGATACCACACTTTTCACTCTATGTAGCCTGATTTTTTTTAGTTTATATCCCAAAATATTGCACAGAACTAGGGTAACAGACAGTAAATACAGTGGAAGGTAGGCCTGAATTGCCGCAATTTGTAGGCCACAAATAGCTCAGCCATGTGACAGCGATACCACACTGTTCAATATGTGGGCAGTATTTTTAAAATTTTTAGCCCTAAATAGTGATTACAGCTAGGGTAACACAGCAAACAAAGGTGAATGGAATCCTCCAAAGCACATTTTGTAGCCTTCAGATACATGAGGCGTGTCACAGAGAAACTGGACTGTTAATATGTCGCCGGTCTTTTTGTATTTTTTACACCAAAAAAATCTGTTTTGAGCTACGGTAGCACACAGCAAAAAAGCTGGAGGGAAGGCTCAAAAGCACACTTTCTAGCCCACAGATAGATGAGGAGTGCTAATGAGATACCAGACTGTTCAATATGAGGCCGGTATTTTTTATCTTTTAGGCCAAAATAGTGTATGCTAGACCAAGGATAGCAGACAGAAAAAAAGGGCAAGGTAGGCCTGAAAAGCAATTAATTGTAGAGCACAGATACATCTGGCCTCTGATGTAGATAACAGACTGTTCAATTTGTGCCCAGGAGTTTTTTAAAAATTTTTTACTCAAAAAGACTGTCTAGAAATAGGGTAAGACACAGCAGAAAAGGGTACTGTTTCCCTGATATGCCACAATTTTAGTACACAGAGAGATAGGAGTCTGACACAGATACCACACTGGTCACTCTATGTAGCCTGTACTTTTTTAGTTTATACCCCAAAATATTGTACAGAACTAGGGTAACAGACAGCAAATACAGTGGAATATAGGCCGAAAATGCCACAATTTGTAGACCACAGATAGATCAGGCGTCTGACCGAGATAGAACACTGTTACATATGTGGGCTGGATTTTTTTTGGACCACCAAAATTGTGTCAATAACTAGGCTATGACACTAAAAAAAAAATTGTTGGAGTACTAATATTGTAAAATAGTTATCGCAATGATATGCGATGTGTGTGGCGTTTAAAATTCAGTGATAAATATTAGAACTGTAGATAAATATTTCTTGGTCACCTAAAGATTTTTGGTCAGCAAAATGGTGGCCAAAAATGTCGTAAGACACTCCAAAAAATACTATTTGGAGTACTAAAAAAAAAACTGAATTTTCTGCGTACTCAGATCTGATGCCAGGGACAAATAAAAGCATTTTAAATTGCCAGATTTTCACGCTGTTGTATCAGAATGACCTGGCTGTAGTCTGCAGTGTGACCAAGCAAATACATGTTTAAAAAATGGGGTCTCTGGATTGCTTTGTAATAAAATTAGCAGGATTCAGGTGCAAAAAAAAGTAATCCTAGTCACAGATACCTGCAGCTAGGTATATATATAATAGGCAGCACCAGACAGTAATGGACCCTTTTGAAGTATGCAGTCAGATATATTCACTCACATACAGTACCTGCATGCCTTGCACTGATGTGGATATGCGCACATAGACTCCCCTGCCTACCTAGCACTACAATCTATACACCCCTTAATTAGCCCTTAAACGGTCTGTGGTTTAGCTTTATTTGTGGATTTAACAAATGTAGACCCACACTAACTAATAAAAGCCCAAATCTCTCCCTATCTCAGCAGCAACTCTCCCTAAACTGTCTGAATCCGGAGCTGAATGCATCGAGCAGGGTGGCGTCAGGTCTCTTATAGACTTGATGACATTGTGCGGCCAGTTAATCACTGTAACACACAACAAAGATGGCTGCAGCATAACAGTTGCTGACAGTTGCATGTTCACTGGCACTCTAAAGAGCGCCAAAACTAGGTTGCCACTTTGCTGGATCTCCTCTTCAAGGACAACATACCATCCTTACATCCATCCTTGGACTGGGATTGCAAAATGTGTGAATACAAGCGCACATTGTTAGAGGCACTACTGATGGCATTCCCACCTGACAGCTGTGGTTTGTAGAAGAACAGGGCACAGGAGAAGGAAGTCACCAACGCAGCTGGGGCACTGCCACCACCTTGTAAAGCAAGGTTAGCATGGCCAAAACGTGGGAACACTTCTTCCACATGCCACAACATCCGTCACCATCATCTGATATGGTACATAGCAGGAGGTAGAGTTTCTACAATATGATGGAAAAATACCTGTCCACCTGCCTCAATGTTATAACTGATAGTTCTGCCCATTTAACTTTTGGGTCTCCAAATTGGATAAATGGCCAAAGCTGACCCTTTATACTCTGGAGTTGCTGACCTGACCTGCAGAAAGTGTACTATTGGAACTTGTGTTTAGCATGGCAGGTGGTGACATCACAGACAGGCGCATCCACCTGTACACAGTCAACATGAGCAAGCTAGCTCTCATTCATTAAAATGAACGAGGCATGGATCATAAAGGACTTGTCAGTACCATTGGCTGAGTAGACAACTATATCAACCGCACACAGCCATGGATAGTTTCTATTTGCTATTCTGGCCTCCCTCACCAAAAAAATGTAGAAAAGGTTTTGGCTACCTCCTTCCTTGCCTCTGCCATATCCTACTCCACTTCTCCTTATCCACCACTTGGACCTCAACCTTCTGGTTCAAGATAATACTTTGTTTTTGTATTTAAATTCTGTTATTTTCATTAGTTAAAAATTAAAAATTAAAAAAAAAGTAGGCTACCTCCTGTTTTACCTACATCACAACTTGTACCTCATCCTTGACTTGGACCTAGGCCTCCTGATTCAAGAAAATTGTTTGGTTTTATATTTTACTTGTTATTTCCATCAATTGCCAGTATTTATTTTTTTTTAAATCTAAAAATACCAAAAAAAAACTGTGTTGGTTACCTCCTACTTCGCCTCTTATATGTACATCATCAAGTACACAGCCACCTCCACTTGGATCTCGACTTCCTGGTTCAAGATTTATTTTTTATTATTTTATTTTAAGTCAGTGCCTTATCCCTATTTGTAGGGGGTGCAAGAACCTTCGTCCACCCATTTAAGTAATTTCTCTATCCCCATTTGTTTGCAGGACAAATGTCTACTTACTACCACCATTTTACAGCCAAAATTTCAGGCACCCATTGCCTCTTGTGGGGATATTATTCCCCATGCTCTGAGGCTGAATTTATTAAAATCTTATGTGGGGTTATTGTTTCCCATGCGCTAAGGCTGAAATTTGTTAAAATCTTCTGTAGGGGTATGGTTTCCCAACGTCTGTGTCTGAAATTTTTAATAATCTTATAATTATTATTATTCATTTATTCCATGGCGCTTTACATGTGAGAGGGGGCGAGTATAGACAAGTACAATAAATATGAGCAATACAGGACACACATAAGTACAGAAGGAGAGAGGACCCTGCCCGCAAAGGCTCACAATCTATAGTGTGGGGTATTGTTCCCCATCTTCTTTGAGTGAAATTTGAATCAGCTTCTGTGGGGGTACCGTGCCCCATAGACTGGGGGTGAAGTTTGTAAGCTGATTCTATGGGGTGTAGGATTTCTACTCACTCAGCTGCGGAATAAGGTAGTTATAGGAAGAAATTTCACTAAAATATCCTGTCTAGTTTATTAAAAACTTCATAAACTGCTCAGCATAAGCAAACAAAAAACAGCCCTTTCTGACACAGTGAAAAAGCAGAAAATAAATAGTCAATACAGTAGTGTGTTAGGGATCGAGTTCCCGCTGCTGCACAAGGGGAATCTCGAACCAGTCCCGCTGTGGTCTCCCATCCATCTCCGGCCGCAGTGGAGCCTGCTCAGTGGAGACGTCAGTCCCAGCATCTCGCTCGCTCTAATACTGTGCAGAGGCTTGTTGCTACCTCTTCTGGTTCCTCTATTATAATCAGTGCTGGAGCAGACATTCTTGGGACTAAGTGCTGCGTTTCTCCTTCTGAGCATGCCCAGGGTAAGATCTCTCATTGGAGATCAGGGGTCACATGCTCAGGTACTGCAGCAGCTCATATTGGTCCGCCAGGAAGGTCCTGAAACTGCTTGTGTTCTGAAACAGTTTCTCATTGGTCCTTTTCTGGAAGGTCTTGTAGTTGCTGCTATAAAAGGGTTGCACGGCCGTTCGGCCATGCGCTAGTATCAATTGTGTTATGTGCTTTGCGCCAGTGTAATCATGCACGCATGCGGTTAGGGCTTGGCTGAAATAAGCCCCTAGAATACCGTCACCTCCGGGGAGGAGATTTGTATGCACGTGTTCAGGGCTTGGCTGAAATAACCTCTAGAATGCCGGCTACTCCGGTGAGGAGTTGCTTGTTTGCGTTGCTGACTGCATGATCAAGGACTGCTATCTGGACAGCAGTTATCTGTGTACCCCTGTGGTGTTAACAGGACACAGTCTCTATCTCTGCGTCTCTACCTCAGCGACTCTGTGGTGTAACAGAGTTCGCTTATACCGCCATATCCTGTCATCTTACTAGCAGCAGGCTCTGCCTGCACGGTGGACCCCGGGCTGCGAATGCACCCATTATTTATATTTACTTGGTGTGTTCCGCAGACCCTAACATAGTGTGGGTTTACCCACTCAGGATAATGTCCTTTAGAAAACACACTGGAGATCTACACATCTCCAGACACAGACTCTGAATGAGACAACTCATCTCCACTTTTTTGCCATACCACGCCCCCTGAGTGGGGATATGTGAGAAGCCAGTCCCACCCATCTCTTTGGCTGCCATAAACCTAGCCCTGATACTCACTATTAACAATTTTAGCAATATATTTACCCTCAAGGACCTGTCCGGCGGCCATCTTACAGAGGATACTCTTCCGTCATGCTATGTGGGTGAAAAATTTACTGTAACTGGTAAGGCGGTAAAAAACCTCAGTCTCTGTGAAGGCACTGTGGAAATTTGTATTAATTTACTATTTCTCCATGATTGCTATAGTGAAATAACCCATTTAAGTCATTTTATATCCACATTTGTTTGCAGGGCAATTGTCCTGCTCTTACCCCCATTTGCTTCCTTTTGTAGCCTCCTAGCCCTTACTATGACCATTTTATAACCTTTTTACAGCTCTGAAGTGCGTGCAGCCATTGACTTATATGGAGTCTGGGGTTAAGTTCACAACTCAAGCTGGATTTAAAACAAAAGTCCGCCTGGATTGGCAAAATACAGACATAAACGAGTTCACTCGTCTCTAGTCCAAAGTCTTTACCAAAGAGCAGAAGATATTTTAGCTCCAAAAAGGGACAAATTCTATGTTAATGTTTAAGGATTTAGAATGAGATCATAAAAGCTCCTGTAGGTTTAATGTGTAAATGTCCCAATAACTATGATATAGGAAAGATGTGTATCTTTGTACCGTGTTAGCCAGTAGATAGAAAAATATTTAGACTTGAGAGTCCTCAGTGGTTGATACCTTTTAATGGCTAACTGAAAAGATGGTAACAAATTGCAAATTTGCAATTTGTTACCATGTTTTCAGTTAGCTATTAAAAGGTATCAACCACTGAGGACTCTCAAGTCTAAATATTTTTCCAATAACTATGCACATTTAGTGTATTTACCTAGAAAGGGTCAGAAAATTGGTTTAATATAAATAAATTAAAAAAATCAGCTTTCAAAAAGGGCGAGTGACAAAAAATAATTGTGAAAAGCATAATACTAGAAATTGTAATTTTCTTTCACCCTTCAGCGTGCATTACCAAATATGTATAAGAGCGATCACAACATCTGTGTTATGTCTAAAGTAACATATTGTGCATATGAAAAAGCTAATGAAATGTATTAAGCTTAAAATATTTTCTCTGTCTGTTTTTGATTTGTGCTATTGTTGTTCTTTTTAGTCAAACAATAGAGTATGTTTTCCTTTGCTATTTTTTATTACTATGGTGTTCCAAAATTAAAATATGTCCATTCATAAAGGCTTTATGAAATTCCTTTAGCATATCATTTCAATTAAATAAAAAAATCTATAATCTTCAAAACATTTATAGGCTATCAAATCACTTGGAGGAAACAGATGTTTAACCTTTAGTGTTAGAATACAAAACTCATGCACTTTGCATACAATAAAAGTAAAAGCAAATTAAAAACCTAAGCACCCGGGCATCCTGATTTAATATGTAAATTGCTAGCAAGTGGACTCATGTGGGTTTATTAACTATATGTAATCCAAAACATATTTAAATATAGCTGTATAAAGAGAATGAAAAAATTATCAGGCAATATACCGTCACCTTACTAGTCTAATTATGACCATCTTGCTTCTAAAAATAAGGCACAATTTTAGCATATTCATTGGCATTTCAGAGGCTTTATGTGTGAGCATCAGATACATAAACTGTTATAAATTTAATTTTGTTTTGTGTTCAAGATTAAAACTGAATACCTTCACATTAGATTTTTTTTCTGGTAGAATATATAAAAACTTACATGAAAAAATTGTGCTTTTTTAACATTGGACTTTATATTATATGTATAGAGGGTTTTTTTTATCGAGGAATATCCTAGAATATCTCTGAGAGATCATCACCCAATGGAGCATCTATGGAACCTGTCCGTCCACCATGACCTGCCATGCAGAATCAGGGCCCTGTTGTTTGCATGAGTTTTCAATTATAGAAAAGGTCTTCCACTAAGGATGAACAAAGTGATTTCCAAAACGAGGGCGGACCAAATATGCAAATAACAATGGATTAAAACGCTGCATATTTGATCAAAGTATAATAGCGGATCCAATTTCTATGGTTTTACAAATCGAGCTCGTTGTGAGGAAAATATGGGAAGAAAAATTTTCCATCCTTCCATATATTATTGAAAATTGGACGGGTTTCTATGTACTCTTACTTGCAGGTTGAGGTTAATTTAATGTGATAAAAACTCTGACATGCTGCAATTTTTCCTTGGCCGGCTTTGCCCCATAGAATAACATTGGGTTGAAGTGCAATCCGATATTTCCTAATTCCCTAGGCAAAAAAAAAGGTGGTACGGAGGGCCCTTTTTTTTTAAAGTTTCCAAAATTAGTTTTTTTGGCGAGTTTTTTTTGAAGCTGAATTTTTTTGCTGCCAAAAAATGAAGTGCTATTTTCCTAAAAGGGATGGGAAACTAATCCCGCTGGCTTTTTTATGCGAAAACTGAACTGCTGAGTGCTGAAATCCTAAAAATTTGCCAATTTCTCTTCCAGGAAATTTGCGTTTTAGGTGAATTTCCAATTTAATTTAATTTGATAAAAAAAACCTGCAAGTAAAAACACCCTGGTTTCAGGCTTTTGCTGTTAACTCATAAAAACCAGGTTAATTAAACAGACTTCCAAAAGAGATACGAACACAACACAAAGTAAAAATACCTAAAAAATTAATAAAAACCAATGAAAAAATAAAAAAATTAATTTATCAAATAAGTGTAGAAATCGTTCTAAAATTCCCCAAAAAAACCCAGTGGCTAAAAACATTTTCACAAAGGGTTGAGGGAAACAATTCAGTAATTTCAAAAAAACCGACTTTCGGCAAAGTCGGGTTTCGCCCCGGTGTTTGGCGACCATTGCGCCCAAGTCGGTTTTCCCGTTCTTTAAGGGCCTTTTCTCGGCAATGAGAGGACCAGACGGGGCAACCGATGACATGGGGGCCGCAACTTTAAGAGGGCATTGTAGTGATTACTGCTTTTGTGTTGCCACAGTGCATATAAAACCCTCACGCCGACCGCCATTTTACTTCTCCCCCCGATCTAAAGGGGTATGCCACATAAAATATCGCTAACGAGATCGCAAAAAACGCCTATTTAGCTCCCGTTGGATATTGTTCAGGCCAGCTTCCAGCGCAAGCTTCTGCTGGATCTCCCGTCCGGAATGCTCCGGACCCTATTTCACGCTGGCCTCCCCTGGGTGAGATTAACGCTGTGTGGCATTTTCTTAGCGATTTAGCGGTATTTTGTACCGTAAAGTCCTTAAGAAGATCGCTAACGGCGATAGCGTCGTTAACTATATCGCTAAATGTGGGCGCATTTACATATAGAACAAACCCGTACGACGCATTAGTATGCGTCGTTTCGTGATCGCTACGGGATTGTTAGTGTGGCTACTTTGTGTGGGAGAGGTGGCTGAACCGGTTCTCAGCGGGAGAGGGTTGGCAGCAAAAAACAATAATTCACGCTTGTCAGAAGCAATTAGCGGTACACTTTTTTGCAGTGGAGTGTAGGATTTCTTGTGTGCAGAACCTGGTCTTAGGCTGCCTGCCAGTACGGGGTGGAATTGCTTGTGTGTAGCAGCAGAGCTGCTATGAGGCTGCCGCTGGATAAGGGGGAAATTTCTTTGGTGGAGCAGCAACTGATTATTAGGCTGCCGCCAGAAGAGGGGTGGAATATTTTTGTGGAGACAGGCTGATAATTGGCTGCCTGTCGTGAGGGGGAAATTTTTGTGGAGCAGCAGAGCTGATTATTAGGCTGCCTGCCATGAAAGGGGGAAATTCCCCACATGTATACAGCTTACGCTCTGTGAGTATTTTTTTTTTTCATTTCTGGGTTATCCAACTGGGCCTTGACCATTTGCATACCCAAAAATACACGGAGATTTAAAATTCCCCCCCACACTGTATCCACGTACGCTACTGATAAAAGGCATTTTTTGATTTTCAATTTTGGTGTAACCAGCTGGCCTGTGACCGTGTGTCTTACTCGAAATATATACGGGAGATTTAAAATTCCCCCAACACTGTAATAGCTGTACCCTACTGATAGAGACACTTTTCTGATTTTCATATTTTGGGTATCCAAATTGGGCCTCTGACCGGTGTTGGGTTGCAAACGCCCAAATATTGATGTTAAATGCGTTCGCAGCCCGGGTCCCCGTCAGGCAGAGCCTGCGGAAAATGGCGCAAGAAGCGAACTCTGTTATCCCCAAGTCGCTAAAATAAAGCCGTAAGCGCTGTGGCAATATCGAATCTGTTATTCCACAAGCGCAAAAGAGGGCCGCAGCGATTTGGCGATGTGGCAAACCACTTAAACCACTGAGTCGCAAAATAAACTGCTAGGCCCCAGTCTGCGTTGAAAGCGAACCCCCCTTAGTTCACGAGCCGCTAGACAAACTTCTGTGTCCGTCAGGGCCCCAGAACAAGTTGATGAAGCGAACATAGAACGTGATATGCCTAATATCCTGCGGGGTCCCCCAATCATGGGTCTGAACGCCAGGCCCTGAATCGGCAACAAACTCCCACCGGTTTGCCGGTAATTTAGGGCATTAGGACCCCAAACCCTGACCAGCAGCAAACCAAATCCTCACCAATTAAGTTGGATTCTAGGGGCTTATTCAGCCGGGCCCAACCCCAACACCATGACCCACTGGCGCAAAGCATATAACTTGATATTAGCGCATGGCGGCCCAGCCATGCCACCCTTTTAATTACACTACAGGACCTGCAGAAACAAGGACCAATGAAACTGTCCGAAACCATTATCCAGGACCTTCCTGGCGGACCAAAGGACTGCTGCAGTACCTGAGATGTGACCCTTGACCCAAGAGAGATTCACCCTGGGGCATGCTCAAAGGGGAAAACAAGGACTTTTCCAAAGACATCGCTCGTGCAACCATACTGACCAAATAGCAACCTGGAGAGCAGCGTAACCCTCTGCACATGTTAGACGGCGGATGCTGGGACCGATGTCAAGGGCGATCCACTCGGCCGAGACGGATGGGGACCGAGCAGGGATGGCTCGAGATTCCCCTGTGCAGAAGCGGGAAATCAACCTCTAACATTACCCCCTCCAGGGCCCCCCTCCTTTGGGCCTGCTGCCTCAAAGGGAGATTGGCGAGGGCATGAAGGTGTTTGGCGGCTCCCAGGCCTATCCCAGGCCCATAACCCTCCAACCAAATAATATTTTTGGCCTCACCACCTTAAACCCTACATGGCGTCACCTCATGGTCTCCTAAAGAACCCCGATCTCCCAGCAGATGACTCGGAAAACGGGGAAACATGACAGTGTTTCGAAGGATACTGAAAGGTGTAGGGATACCCGGCGTGGTGGAAGAGCCAAACGGTATACCACAGGATTAACCTGTTCGAGGACTTTGAAAGGACCAGGTAGCGGGGGGCCCAACTTAGTTACTCAATCGCAGCCTAAGTGACGGGCGGAAAGCCACCCCCAAGTCCCAGGGCAAATGCGGAGCGGGACGCCGATGGCGTCGGCGGAAGACCTTCCCTCCTTGGACCGCCTGAATGCTCGGGACGGCCCAAATGTCCCGTGCCCCCCACAGCCCAGCTGCCACCCTGGAGTTGGCGGAAGCACGGGCATGGGCAGGAACCTGGGATGCTGACCTTGTTGGAGGAAGGAGTCTTTCCGGTTGGAGCAGCCACAGCATTGTTTAGTGCAAACCAGCAAACGGTAGCAAAGTCCCAGTCAAAACCTGCCTGGCGAGAAAAAGTGAGATAGGGACCAAGGTCTGGTTTTCCCTCCTACCAACCCTTCGCTCAGGATGGTAAGCAAAAGAGATTTAACTCAATACGAATAACGACAAATCTCTCCAAACCGAGACGCAAATGGGGACCTCGACACTGACAATTTTGGCCGGCATGCCGTGGACGGAAGGTGCCTAACGACAACGCGCCAGAGCCCGTGAAAGGTAACCGGGGCGGCACCAGAGCACCTTTTGGAAAAAGGTCGAGATGACCAATGATGGTGCAACCCCGAGACTGGGAACCCAACCCAAAGTCCATCCCAAACATCTCTCAGGGCCGTTGCCACCGGCAAGTGTAAAGTAACCAGCTGGCCTTGTCGTGGAGACTTATTCTTGGCCAAGAGACACACGCCTGAAATAGCCCCAACGTCACGGACCATAGGGCCACCAGTATTCCCCGCCCAAATTCAGATGTCCTTTTTTGCCCCAAAGTGTCCACCCACCCTGGAGAATGGCCCAAGAGAGACCTCCGGTCGCAAATTGGTAGGCACAAAAGTCTTGCCCGGGGCACAGTCTAGTGAAACCGGGGGCCACAGTTTCTCAGGTCCTTGGGAATAGCCGAGGCTCCTCCCCTCAGAGGCACTAAGGCGAAAAGAGCGTCGGCCAAGTTCTCTTCCCGAGAGGAAATGGAGTGTGAAAGAAAACCGAGAGAAAACAAGGATCATTGGCCTGGCGAGAATTAAGCCGCTGGTGTCTAAGATATACCGATTTTGTGGTCGGTGAGGACTTTGAAGGGAAAGCGACCCCCCAACAGATGTCTCCACTAGAGAAAGCCAATTCAATGCTACAAATCCCTGTCCCCGATAGAAAATTCCTCCGGTGTGAGGTCTTTTGGGGAAGAAGAAGCAAGGATGCTTCCGACCTTGAGCATCCTTTTGAAAGAGGATGTCAGCACCAACGGATGAGGCACCACCCCAACGAGGCTTACAACATCAGGGCGGTGTAAATGAGAGCGCTAGCAAACTGAGATTAATTGAGATGAAAGCCTTGGGAAATTCCTCAACCACAATTTGGGATTTGCTCCCTTCTTGGTGGGGGCACCAAGGGAGCACCAAAGTTGAAAAGGGGGGAAGGAAGGCGATAAAATTAATGAACCCCAAAAACGCACCGCTTAAGGGAATGGGGGTTTCTTGCCATCCATTACAGCCTGTTTTGGAAGGATCCAACCAATCCTAGTGGAGATGAATAGCCCAGGAATGGCAAAGATCCGCCAAACACACCTTCCCAACTTTGCGTAAAGGAAATTTGCCGCAGGAGGGCGAAGACTCTGCAGACATCTCTCCCGGGAGTCAATACTGGGAGAATGAATAGCAACCAATGACTAGCCGAGGGAAAGCATGTCCGGAAGATGTATTAACAAAGTCTTGGATAACGGGCCGGGGATTACAGAGCCCGAAGGGATCACCAGATATTCATAGTGCCCACCCGGATAAAAGCCCTTCCTTGTCCCCCCCCAACAGATGCGAACAGGTTATAAGCACCCCCAGGCTAATTTTGTAAATACCCTTGCTCCCCGGACCTATCAAAAAAGCTCAGAAATAGGCGCAACGGGTATTTAATTTTTAACGGGAGGCGTTAAGACCCTGTAATTTAGCGGGAGAATTCTCCGTTCTTCTTCTGCACAAAAAGAACCCCCCCCACAGGTGACACGACTTCCTAATGAACCCCTTGCAGATTCTCCTGAAATGTATTGGGACATAGCCTCCGTCTCCGGGAGAGAGAGAGATAAACCTACCCCGAGGCTTTTTTCTGCTCCAGGCAAGAGGTCAATAGGACAGTCCTCAGCCTTTTTGGAGAACCGTCTACAAGGACCAATAAATTGGGAAGGGAAGTGGATCTGAGGGATCTCTGTATATAACCTGAAACTCTCCCTACACCCTCCTCTACAAGACTCCTCCAACTCCGTATTCCCAGAGGACCACTTAATATGTGGGGAGTGAAACGAAGCCAGGGGACTCCCAGCAGGACTCATCTATCCCTCGAAGGACAACGAAGAGAAATTCCTGATGGGAAGGGACATAGCTAATGTGAAGGGATTGTCTATTGGTGTCGGAGGGCATTAGGATCCATTCACCCTGAACATCCCCGGGGTTTGGGAGCATCACCAAGGTATTGTGTGGCGGAGAGCAAAGTTCCCCCTGCTCCAGAAACCACACAAAGCTCAAGTCAAGTGGTGGGACCAAAAAATTGTCCCTTAAAAGACAGCTTGGAGGCAAATCGCTGATTCTGTAAACCCTCCTCCCAGTGGTCAAGACCGATTTAGTTCCCGATCGTGGGCATCATTGGCAAAGTCCTAACTGCGACAATTGTTACAAAGCCGGAACCGAACGGGCCGGACAGGTCCCGCTCGAACAACCCCCCAGACCTCCGAGGAGTCGGACGCCTGAATGGGAGATTCTAGAGGTTTGGCAAAGGTGGGAGCTAGCCAAAAACCCACCGTCTAAAGGGGCCCCCGCCCCCAACCTCCGCTCGTAAAGCAAGGTCGATGGGGGGGAAAAATGGAGAAAGCTTCTCCGTGAGGCAGGAATCTCCTGGGCCAAGGCGTCCTTTACATGGTCAGCCAGACCTTCCATATACCGGTATAAGGACCTTATCAGGCCACTCTAAATCGGAAGGCCAGGGTTTCGAAAAGAACTGAAAACTGACTGCCCAAGTCGAACCTGGAATTGCCACATTGGAGCGCCGAATCGTGGGGCCTGAGGGTAAAAAGCCTTTTTAAGAGCCTCCAGAAACCGAGGACACTCCGCACCACCGATTCACTCTCCCCGTTGCGCGCCAATTAAAGCTCGCCGACCGTAAGTGACCTATGAAACCCACTTGTGGCCCCTGTAGGAAAAGGCAGCCAGAACCGAGCGTAAGAGCATGACCACAATCCCCGACAATATTTGCGTCACCAAAAATTGTTGGAAGCAGGAATGGACAAGGTCGGCAAGGTTGTCGGAGGACAAACTGGCTCCGCCGTGCTAGCCCTAACAGCGCGCGGTAACATCCACAGCAAGGTTGTGGCTCAAGGCCGCCAACCTACCCCCAGTGCGGAGAACGCGTAGACCTGGTCGTCCGCCATTTTAATAGCCGACCCTGGCCTAATATTATTTAGGGTCTGCGGAATCACCAAATTATGATGTAAGAGGTTTGTTCGCAGCCCGGGCAAGATGCTGCAGTAAAATGGTGCAAGAAAGCGAACTCTGTTATCCCGCAAACGCCAAAATAAACCCGGTAACGCGCTGTGGCAAAATGTGCGAACCTGTTATTCCCAAGCCGTAAAAAGAGTGCCCAGCGAATAGGCGATGTTGCGAACCACTTAACACCACTAGTCACAAAATAAACACCTAGGGCGCGTCTGGTTGAAAGTGAACCCTGTTCGTACAGACCGCTGAGACAAACATCTGTTTCCTGTCAGGCACCAGATACACAGTTGACGCTAAAAGGGAAAATAGAACGTGATCATGCGTTAATATCCCGCGGGAGCACCCCAATCTATGGCGCTGAACGCCAGGCCCGAATACGGCAACAAAAATCCTCACCGGTTATCCAGTAATCTAGGGGGATCAGGACCCCAACCCTGACCAGCTAGCATACCAAACTCCTCACCAATTAATTGGTTTCTAAGGCTTATTCAGCCGGCCCAACCACCACCGCAACCCACTGGCGGTAAAGAATATAACGATTGATATTACGCATGGCGGCCCAGCCACCACCCCTTTATAGTAACAGCCAGGCCTGCCAGAAACAAGGCAATGAAACGTTCCAGAAAACCCAGAGTCACAGGACCTTCCGGCAGACCAATAGGAGTGTCAGAACCTGAGCATGTGACCCCTGATCCCAATGGAGATGTCACCCTGGCATGCCGAAGGGGAAAACAAGGACTTTGTCCTAAAGACTTCGCTCCCGCTAACCAGTACTGGCCACGAAGCAGACCTGGAGAGGGCACAGTAATCCTCTGCACACTGTTAGCGGGGAGACCTGGGACCGACGTCTAAGCTGAGCAGGCCACTGCAGCCGAGAGGATGGGGACCCGCAGGGATGGCTCGAGATTCCCCTTGGCAGAAGAGGGAACTCGACCTTAACACCGGTATGTTACTCCTAAATTTTTAAAACTAGGTGGTGTATGAAAGGAATGGGCAGGTGAATTGGACCACGTGGGAACCAATATAAAGCATAGAGAATTTCCCGCACACAATATAAAATTTGATTGCAGAAAAAAAATTTATTTATACAACATCCATCCAAAAAATTATAAGTAGATAGAACACCAAAATAGCTAGTCCCCAAGTTTCACCTCCCGGGATCTTAGTCAGGGTCTATAAGAGAGAAAATAAAATATAAGACAAATGAAAAAAAAAAAAGTACAATATATACAATAATTGATAGGAACTCATAAACATGTAGAAGACATGTAAAATAGGATTCAATGTAATTTACTAGTAATGGTATAATCCTTGAAGAGATTGAAAATAAATATCTCAACCCAGTTTAAACAAGAAATAATGAAACAACATCAAGAGTAAAGTTCTATTAAATATTCATGGGACCCAGTTGTAATGTATTAGAAAGGGGAAAAAAAATTTTTTCAAGAGACTATTTACCCTTAAACAAAGGGTTTCAAGATAAGATATCCTTACAAATAGAAAAAGAATCCCCTCTAGGAGTCTTTGAAGCTGGGAATGGTAGAACCATAAAAATAATTTAGCAACTTCTAATGGGAGGGGAAAAATTCCAATGTACCTGCTATAGAAATAGGCAAAGTTCTCGGCTGTCCTTTGAACATCCCAAATTGTATAAGAGGGGAAAGACAACATGACACGCCCATTAATTAGATCCCGGCATACCCTTAAATGGCGATGCTTATGGAGTAAATAGTAAGCAGGTTTATGTGGAAAAAGCGGCGCTCCTGCGCCCTGCGTAGGATGGTGTGTGGCACAAGTAAATGTCCTTTTAAAGGGTGCGAGGATCGCCGACCAAAAGTGCGTCACGCCTCCGGCCGGAAAATGACTAACGCGTTTATAAACTGCGCATGCGCAGTAGTAGTAGTCGTCCCACTTGGCGTCTAATTTGTCAGGAGAAGGGGGGTCCTGTTAGTGTAGCAGCTTTTGCAAGGTGGTGTGACCTAGTACTTAGAACGAAAGGGATCCGTGAGCATAGACTCCCATGTTTAATAATTATATTAGAACCAGGGGATGTGTAACTTATGATCATCAACAATTTATGCAAAGGAGCTGAATTAAATTTGAAACAGAGAATTGACAAAAAAAAAAAAAAAATAAATTAAAATAAGAATAAATGAAAAAATAATGAAAATAAAAATAAAAAATTATAACTGAAAAAAATTAATATAGTGAAAAAAATAGTGAAAAAAGAAAAAAATAACAAAATGAAAAAAAATTAAAAAAATAAAAAATAAAAAATAAAAATAAAATAAAAAGATTAGAACTCACCAAAATGCGGGGTAATAACGTGTCGCGAATTAATAAAAAATAATCATATTATTCGGAGTTATATTAACCAACTACAGTATTTCCTATCAAGCCCTTTGGAGATAACGTACTAGGGATGAACCAAACGTTTCTCTGAATTTAGTAATTGAGTGATACCCCCCACGGGTTTGGGAACCGCCGATAACCTGGAGCTTAAGGGTGCCACATGTGTTTGTTTTTGATAAAATGGTTGGGTAGTGGTGCCAGGTTTTACCACCCGATGGTCGACTGAGCTAGCAAACCGTTTTCCGTTTGTGTCGTCTTACCCACGTATAGTAAGCCACAAGGGATTTAATGACAATAAATTACGAAATTGGATTCAACAAGTATTTACCAAATGGGGTGAGTGACGTATCTGATTTTGGACTTGGAACAGGAGCACAACAAGACAGGGGAAGGTACCCTACCCGGTGTTAGGGTCTGGGAACGCACCTAATAATTAAAGAGAGGTGCGTTCGCACCCGGGGTCCACCGGCAGGCGAAGCCTGCTGCTAAAAGATGGCGAAAGTAGCGAACCTTTTTATCCCCAGAGTCGCAAAAAAAAACGCCAAGGCGTTTGTGGCAGTAAGTGGAACTCTGTTAATCCCAGAGCCGCTAACGGGATCCACGCGTATAGGCGATAGGTGCGAACTCCTTAACTTCAGTGGCGCAAAGTAAAACGCTAGGGCCTGTCTAGCGTCAAAGCGAACCCGTTACGCCAGAGCCGTGGGAAAAATACCTGTCCTGTAGGCTTCAGGACACGGAAATTGCTAAGCAGCATAATAGTGGTCATGCCTAAAGTCCTGCGGGAGTCCCCGCAATCATGGCGTTGAACGCCAGACCCTGAAATCGGCAATAAATCCTCACCGGTTATGCCGGTAATCTAGGGCATCTAGGACCCGACCCCCTGCCAGCTAGCACACCAAACCCTCCAATTAAAGTCGGTATTCAGTGGTTATTTCCCGGGTCCCCTAAACCACACACGCAGACCACACGGCCATGAAAATGGTTGATAATAGCGCATGGCGGCCCAGCCAGTACCCTTTATGCAAAAAGCTACGGACCTCAGGGAACAAGGACCAATGAGAAACCTGTTTCCCAGAAGACTGTAATAAAGGGCCTTCCGGGACCAAAGGGCTGCTGCTACTGAGCATGGACCCCTATCTCCAATGAGAGATTCACATGGGCATGCTAGAAGGAAAAAGCGTACTTTTTCCCCCAAAAAAGTCGCTCCAGGGGGCTATAATGCAGATCCAGGAAAGGCAGCAAAAGTCTGCCCAGTATGGAGTGGGGCAAGGATGCGGGACCGACGCCTCGCTGAAGCTCCACTGGGCCGGAGATGAATGGGAGACCGCACGGGGCGGGTTCGAGACTCCCCTTGTGCAGCAGCGGAAATCAAACCCAAACACCCCCAGTGGATAAATGTCGCGATAAATAATGGTTGATTACCCCTATGTCAGCCCCACCAACTTGTCCCCTAAATTGGGGCCCTTCGTTGCACATCAGCCGGAGAGATTATTCACAATCTTAGGAAAGCTTTTGAAAGAAGGCCAATAATTTGGAGATTTCAATTTCCCCAAAACAATGATGTCTGTACCCTATGATGAAAAACTTTTTCTGATTTTCATTTCGGTGTTATCCAACTGGGCCCGACCAATGTCTTACTCCGAAAAATTTTTACGGAGATTTTAAAATTCCCCCAACAGTTACAGTGTAGTACTGCAAGTACACTTTTCTTTTTCCAATTCTGGTTTACAGACGGGGCCTCTGACCGTGTGTTTACTCCTGAAATTAAGGAATTTAAAATTCCCCCAACACTATACCAGCTGTACGCTACGTACAGAACACTTTTTATGCTTTTCTAATTGGGTTACCATACTGACTGTGACCATGTGTTTTACCAATAAAATTGCGGAGATTTAAAATTACCCACCTGTATAAGCTGTAGCTTCTGATGCTGATACTTTTTGGTTTTTATGTTTTGGTTAATCCATATGAGCCCGGAGACTCTGTGTCTGTTACTCCGCAAATTATACGGAGATTAAATTTTTTCACCTTCAACAAACAGTGTAGCTTCGATCGTACCTATTCTGCGGTTTTTTGGGTACATTTCCACAAACTAGGAAGTAGGTGAAAGAGGCCAAGGACGTGGGGGGGGGGGCCACCTGGTTAATGATGGGGTGGGTGCATCTGCTTGGTAACCAAAACAAAACACCTAAGGCAGGAGTTGTTGACCTGGTTATCATCTGGCTCCAGAAGGCCTGGAAGGCTCCCTTTACTGGGATTACGAAACCGCTTTTACACCAGCAGCAGGAACATTTTTTGGCTTACATTGCCGAAACGCCTCCGCTCATCTCCCCTCTTTAAGTTTCAAAAACCTCCAAGACAGCTCAGCAGTTCATGGTCGAAAAACACCTTCCCCCACCAAAAGAAAGGATGCGGCGGCCACACTTCGATTCTCCATTGAGCTTTTTCACTACCGGCCTGGGTTTCAATCAATTCCTGAATTCCCCTTCCAAAGAGTCTGACATGGGGCACTGATGCAAATCACTGCTAATATTGTGCTGGCACATTCAAAAAGCATGATTGCCCCGCAGTGTACTGACCAAATGTGACCCGGAAGCTAGGTGCCCCTTCCGCAACTTGCCCCTTAACACGGTGAACAGGGGAAGTTCAATGAAAAAATTTAACAGGAGGTGATAGGCCCATTTTTTGACCTGATTGGCCCAGTGGGGGAAAAGGGTGCCGCTGGCAATAGCTCAGAAAGAGGAGGAGGATCCGCAGCATATCGACATCCAGCTGGGGTTTTCTGTCAGGCCTAGAGGCCAAAAAGGGTGTTAAAAAAAAAAAACATTGCAGGACACCCCGGCCGACGGTCAAATTAGCACAGGTGCAAGCACGAAAATTATAACCTTATAGAAGATCCGTGGGTCTTTTTGACCAAAAATTGTTGAGAGGAAAAGGTTTCTGTAAGAAGTGCCGAAGGATCTTTAGCCCGAGGGAAAAATTCAGAAATTTAAATACCTTGCTGCTTAACATTTACTGAACTGCAAGTGGAGGATACAAAACCTCGGTAGCATTTCACCGGCTCCGACTGGAGTTAGCCGCAACCTCCATCGCTTCCCCCACTGTAACCACCGGTTTGCCACACCACCAGTAAGAAATGTTAGGTTCGTCGCAATGCCAAAGCAGCAAGGTTCACAATGTTTTTGCAACGAAAGACTGCATGTAGCATCACCACACCACCATCACCAACCCCTCTCATCCGTCATGTCCACGATAGTTCCCCATTTAACCTTTAATCCAGCTTCAAAACCAAACTTTGGTAGGACAAGAAGTACAAACCTTCATCCCGTAATGGGTTTTTAACGCCTACATTGCCAAATGATCTCATTAAGTGTGCCTTCCGTTTGGTTGAAAGCGCAGCATTCCAGATCTTTCTAGCTGTCCCACGCATGACCTACCCAGTCGCCACTTTTTCTAGAAAAGCCTCCTGCCCTCCACCCATGTGAAAGACACATTGTCCATGCACTCAAACAATCAGGTTGGAAAGGTAGACCTCAAAAGGCAGGGCCAAGGCTGGCCAGGGCGTTACGGTCCTCCTGCCATGGAATGTTGTGGATGCAGGGTCCACGGGGACGGATGTGGGACAGGCGCCTACCCATGGTATAGGCAACAGTTGGGTAAGTTCAAACCCCCTCCCTGAAGCGAAGACATCAACAGAGCGCATTGCAAGCACTCCATCCGCAATGCCATGTTGCCAGGGTGTTACATCAACAGTTGGTAAGATCAAGGCGTTTTTAAGAATGATATCTTTGGGTGACAAAGACACACCGCGGAGGTACTCTGCTCTTGAGCGGAAATAGTCATGGTGGGCTTCTCTTGAGCCAGGCAAGGAGCAGTGATTATGGCATAATTTTGTGG
>JARQOD010000001.1:198188629-198239179 GCA_033576555.1 Oophaga sylvatica
TGCTCCCTTTCTATGGCAGCCTGATGTTTCTCTGCCATTTCAGGTGGAGGTTGATGCCTCTGAAATTGGGGCAGGTGCCGTTTTGTCCCAAAAAGATCCAGAGACCTCTAAAAGTAACCCTTGTGCCTTTTTCTCTCAAAAATGTTCTCCTACTGAACGTAATTATGACGTGGGTAATCGGGATTTACTGGCCATGAAGTGGGCTTTTGAAGAGTGGAGACTGTTATGTTTCGGTAGCTGAGGAGTGCAGGTAAAAAAGGCAATACACCAGAGCAGTTGGAATCTATGAGATTGCAGTACCCTGACTAACCACCACAACTAGAGGCAGCCGTGGAGCGTTCCTACGTTGGTCCTAGACGCCTCGTCACAGCCTGAGAAACTAACTACACCTAAAGATAGAAATAGGAAAGCTATCTGCCCCGGAGCAGAACCCCAAAGATAATAGAAAGCCCCCAAACATGTAATGGCGGTTAGACAAGATGAAATACTGACACAGAAAGAAAATAGTATGAGCAAACGCTGGGGCCCAAACTAACTAAATATAAAAGGATAGGAAGGGTACTTACTGCAATCCCAGAAAACCCTGAAAGGCACCAACTCTACTAATTTCAAAAACACCTGAGATCACACGACCTCTTCCACCTAAATTAGTTCTCTGGTGTAACAAAATCAAAACAGCAGCCACTGAAAAAACTGGAAAAAGCAAAAGTACAAACATCAGTGGCTGAACAAAACTGAGAGGGCAGAAGCCCCCGGAGGGGACCCTGAAGGCCCCCACAGAAGTGCAGGACAAAATGCAAAAATATAGCACAAACACAAAAGAAGAAAATGTCTTATCTGTTAGCAGGAGATGCAGACACGACACAGCAGGCTACAAGGGAAACTGGAATAAAGGATTGAGACCAGAACAATTGACCACCGGCAACCCTGATGGGAAGGTGACTCCCTTATATAAGACCAGTCAGTAACACCTGATTCCCAGTCCTCACAATCTTCACTGGGCAGACTAGCACCGCTTGTAACCACCAGAGGGAGCCTCTGCTCAGAACTCATCTCAAACCCATTCACAACAGGAGACATTGGCTGGAGGGAGCTAAACATCAGGTGGTGGTCCTTACGGACCATAAGAATCTGTTTTATCTGGAATCTGCCAAGCGACTCAATCCTAGACAGGCCAGGTGGGCCTTGTTTTTCACACATTTTAATTTTGTGGTTTCCTTTCTTCCTGGCACTAAGTATGTTAAGGCGGATGCCCTCTCGAGGAGATTCCTTGCGGACTCTCCTGAGTTATCTGATCCTTCTGTTATTTTGAAAGAGGGTGTAGTTCTTTCCGCCATCTCACCCAATTTGAGACTTGCTCTGGAGGGGTGTCAGGAGGATAGGCCCGAGCGCTGTTCTGTTGGAAAATTGTTTGTCCCGGACCAGTGGAAAAAGAGTGTGATGTCTGAGATTCATTGTTCCGCGTTGGCTGGGCATCCCGGAATTTTTGGTACCAGAGACTTGGTTAGTCGGTCCTTTTGGTGGCCTACCTTGTCTCGTGATGTCAGGGAATTTGTGCAGTCCTGCGGGACTTGCTCTCGCTCCAAGCCTTGCTCTCGCTTTAGTGGTTTGTTGATGCCATTGCCTGTGCCCAAGAGACCATGGACCCATATCTCTATGGATTTCATTTCCGACCTCCCTGTTTCTCAGAGAATAATCGTCATCGGGGTGATTTGTGATAGGTTTTCCAAGATGATACATCTTTTGCCATTACCTAAGTTGCCTTCCTCCTCTGAATTGGTGCCTTTTTTTTCCTTCAGCACGTGGTTCGTTTACACGGCATTCCTGAGAACATTGTGTCTGACAGAGGAGTCCAGTTTGTTTCCAGATTTTGGAGGACCTTTTGTTCTAAACTTGGTGTTCAATTGTCTTTCTCCTCGGCGTTTCATTCTCAGACCAATGGTCAAACTGAGAGAACAAACCAGACATTGGAGACTTATCTAAGATGCTTTGTGTCTGCTGATCAGGATGACTGGGTCTCTTTTTTGCCTTTGGCTGAGTTTGCTCTTAATAATAGGGCTAGCTCTGCCACTTTGATGTCTCCATTTTTCTGTAATTCTGGGTTTCACCCTCGATTTTCTTCAGGACAGACGGAGGCTTCTGTCTGTCCAGGTGTTGACTCTGTTGTGGAGCGTATGCAACAGATTTGGGACCAGGTAGTGGAGAAGTTGTCCCTCTCTCAGGAGAGGGCCCAGCGGTTTGCTAACCGGCATAGGACTGATGGTCCTCGGTTTAAAGTGGGGGACTTGGTCTGGTTGTCCTCAAGAAATATTCCTATGAGAGTGGCATCTCCTAAATTTAAGCCTAGGTTCATTGGACCTTATAAGATCATGGAGATTCTTAATCCTGTTTCTTTTCGTTTGCTTCTTCCAGGGACATTTAAAATCCATAACGTGTTCCAAAGTCCTTGTTGAAGAGGTTTGTTGAGCCAGTGGTTCCTACTGCTTTGCCTCCTGACACTGTTCTGGTTGAGGGCAATATGGAGTTTGTGGTTGAGAAAATATTGAATTCTCATTTTTCTAGACGGAAACTCCAGTATTTGGTTAAGTGGAGAGGTTATGGTCATGAAGACAATTCTTGGGTGTTTGCTTCGGACATCCATGCTAAGAGACTCATCCGTGCGTATCATAGAACTCATCCTGACCGACCTGGTTGCTCAAGTGAGGGTTCGGTGACCCCTCCTCAAGGGGGGGTACTGTTGTGAATGGACTTGAAATGAGTTCTGAGCAGAGGCTCCCTCTGGTGGTTACAAGCGGTACTGGACTGTCCAGTGAAGATTGTGAGGAGTGGGAATCAGGTGTTACTGACTGGTCTTATATAAGGGAGTCGCCTTCCCATCAGGGTTGCCGGTGATCAATTGTTCTGGTCTCAATCCTTGAGTCCTGTTTCCTTTGTAGCCTGCTGTGTCGTGTCTGCATCTCCTGCTAACAGATAAGACATTTTCTTCTTTTTGTTTTTGTGCTTGATTTTTGCATTTTGTCCTGCACTTCGGTGGGGGCCTTCAGGGTCCCCTCCGGGGGCTTTTGCCCTCTCAGTTTAGTTCAGCCACTGATGTTTGTACTTTTGCTTTTTCCAGTTTTTTCAGTGGCTGCTGTTTTGATTTTGTTACACCAGAGAACTAATTTAGGTGGTAGAGGTCGTGTGATCTCAGGTGATTTTGAAATTAGTAGAGTTGGTGCTTTTCAGGGTTTTTTGGGATTGCAGTAAGTGCCCTTCCTATCCTTTTCTATTTAGGTAGTTTGGGCCCCAACGTTTGCTCATACTATTTTCTTTCTGTGTCAGTATTTCTTCTTGTCTAACCGCCATTACATGTTTGGGGGCTTTCTTTGTTCTTTGGGGATCTGCTCCGGGGCAGATAGCTTTCCTCTTTCTATCTTTAGGTGTAGTTAGTTTCTCAGGCTGTGACGAGGCGTCTAGGACCAACGTAGGAACGCTCCACGGCTGCCTCTAGTTGTGGTGGTTAGTCAGGGTACTGCAATCTCATAGATTCCAACTTCTCTGGTGTATTGCCTTTTTTACCTGCACTCCCCAGCTACCGAAACATAACACCTACCTCTCCCTCCTGTTTGGACCGTTGGGGCAATCTCTTCCTCAGAGCTGCTCCCACCACCTTCCTGTTCCTAACGCCATGTTGGGTCTTGGACCTCATCATCTCCACTACCCTCTTCCAACACCTGCTGCTTTTGGGTGGTCTGGCCAGCACCATGCTCAACAGAAACTGGCACCTGAGTCTCATCATCATCAGATGCGTTCTGCGGTGTGCTGACCATCGGCACTGGCTCACCGGCCTCTTCAGATTCAGAGAGACACAGCTGTTGCGCATCACTGCATACTCCCTGTTCTTCACATTCCAGAATGCTGCTTGGCTGGGCCCCTGTTTGCAAGCCAACAGATTCTGAGAACAGAAGCAGAGACTCAGCTGGCTCCTGTACAGAGCTCTCTGACTGCCTGGGCAATTTGGCAGGCGGTGAAGAGACAGATGGTTGTTCAACAGTGCTGTGGTCCTGAGAGGAGATGGAAGCAATTGAAGTCGATGCATTGGCTGCCATCCAACCAACAACTGCTTCAATTTGTTCTTCCCGCAGCAGGGGGCTATGCCGAGCTCCTACAAAAGTGCGCATAAAGGAACGCTCACGGGGAAAACTGGTGGATGCTGTGTCACTGGGGGCGGCAGCAGCCACAGAATCCCCACGTCCTCTCCCTGCTGAAACTCCACGGCCACGAACACGTGCCTTACTCCATGCCTTCTTCATCTTGGTAGATTGATAAAGAAAGTCAGAAAAGTTATAAGGCCTAAGTGTGGTTATTCCTCAGAGACTGCAGTGAACACTGCAGACAACTGTTCACTAGCTGTGAAAGGCCCCTTTGTGTACTTCTATAGTGTTTGCAACCAATGTATTGTATACGGATGGAAGCGCGTCACACTAATAGATTTGACTTTTTTTAAATAGAATGGAGCAGCACCAATTAGAGAAAAATGTCAAGGATGAGGCAGTGACACACGCTCAGCAGACTACAACCAGCAGTGGTTGAAAACTAACTGGAGTGTGATCTGCACTCAAAAAATGAAAACCTCACAGACTACAGTGAACACTGCAGACAACTGTTCACTAGCTGTGAAAGGCCCCTTTGTTTACTTCTATAGTGTTAGCAACCAATGTATTGTATACGGATGGAAGCGCATCACACTAATAGAATTGACTTTTTTGAAATAGAATGGAGCAGCACCAATTAGAGAAAAATGTCAAGGATGAGGCAGTTACACATGCTCAGCAGACTACAACCAGCAGTGGTTGAAGAACTAACTGGAGTGTGATCTGCACTCAAAAAGTGAAAACCTCACAGACTAAAGTGAACACTGCACACAACTGTTCACTAGCTGTGAAAGGCTCCTTTCTGTACTTCTATAGTGTTTGCAACCAATGTATTGTATACGGATGGAAGCGCGTCACACTAATAGATCACTGTTAATTTCAATTGAATGGAGCAGCACCAATTCCACAAAATAAAAAAAAAAAGAGTCAGTGAGTGACACGTGCAGATGACTACAAACAGCGTTGGATGCAGAGCAAACTGCAGCATCACCTGCACTCACACACACACCTTGCACAGAGCTGTGAAAACAACACTGCAAGGAAAAAGGATGATTTTTAAAGCGGTTTCTCAAATAGCCTGCCTACAGAACAATTCACAAAAACGCTATCTGTAACTGTCCCTCAGAGTCAGCAGAGCAGCGTTCTGTCCCTAACTGAATTCACAGCACAGTGAAGCTAAAATGGCGGCGGCGTCTTTTATAGTGCATTCTGACATCATTTCAGCAGCCAATCACAGCCATGCCATTAGTTAACATGACCGCAGCATTACAGGATGTGCCCACACTTCTTAGGAATCCTCATTGGCTGAATAAAATCATACTGCCTCTCAAAGAATTATGGGAACTTCCGATTCCGGTATATGATATAGGAAAAGTATCGGAACTAAGTATCGGAATTCCGATACGGCGAATATCGGCCGATACCCGATACTTGCGGTATCGGAATGCTCAACACTAATCACAGCATGGTACCTGATTGAACGCCGGAGAGGTATGGATATTGTTGCATTTTTATTTTATTTTTATTACAGGAGAACAAGGGATTCAGAAGGATTACCAGGGTCTGCAGAACGCACCTAATAGATATATTACAGAGGTGCGTTTGCAGCCCGGGGTCCACCGTGCAGGCGAAGCCCGCTGTTAGTAAGATGGCAAAAGTAGCGAACTCTGTTATCCCGCAGAGTCACTAAAATAAATGCCGTAGCGTGCTGTGGCAGTAAGTGCGAACTCTGTTAATCCCCAGAGCCGCAAACGGGAATGCCACAGTGCTATATGTCGAAAGGTGCGAACTCACTTAGCTTCAGTGAGCCGCAAAGTAAAAGCTAGGGCGCTGAACCAGCGTTATAAAGCGAACCCTGTTGCGTCACAGAGCCGCTGAGAAAAAGACTGTGTCCTGTTAACACCACAGGGACACACAGATAACTGCTGTGCGGATAGCAGTCCGTGATCACGCTGATAGCAATGCAATCAAGCAATCTCCTCACCGGAGAAGCCGGTATTCTAGGGGCTTATTTCAGCCAAGCCCTAACCACTTGCACTCAAATCTCCTCACCGGAGGTGCCGGTATTCTAGTGGCTTATTTCAGCCGAGCCCTAACCACATGCGTGCATGATCACACTGGCGCAAAGCACATAATGCAATTGATACTAGCGCATGGCGGCCCAGCCATGCCACCCTTTTATAGTAACAGCTACAGGACCTGCCAGAAACAAGGACCAATGAAACTGTTCCAGAACACCAGTAGTCACAGGACCTTCCTGGCGGACCAATAGGAGCTTCTGCAGTACCTGAGCATGTGACCCCTGATCTCCAATGAGACATCTCACCCTGGGCATGCTTAGAAGGGTAAAACAAGGACTTTGTCCTAAAGACGTCTGCTCGCCACTAACCAGTACTGGCCACAATAGCAGAGCCTGGAGAGACAGCAGTAATCCTCTGCACACTGTTAGACTGGGTGAGACGCTGGGACCGATGTCTAAGCTGAGCAGAGTCCACTGCGGACGGAGACGAATGGGAGACCGCAGCCGGAATGGCTCGAGATTCCACTTGTGCAGAAGCGGGAACTCGACCCCTAACAACCAGTACAATAAAATATGGTCAGAACTATGTGTATTTATTTCAGTAAAATAGTTTTAATTTAATGTGTGTGTGTGTTTTTAACCATTTAATACAATAGGAGTAATAATGGAGAGTTGTCTAATTGATAACTCTCCATTATTAAGCCGGTTTAATGCCACCTTTCAATAGCAAGGTGGCATTAACCCATTATTAACCCATTAGCCACAGCTAAAGGAAATGGGAATAGACGTTGCTAAGTGCCAGAAAAGGTGCATCTAATAATAGATGTGCATTTTCTGAGGTGGCTGGGGCAGATGTTAGTAGCCGGGGGGGGCACAGAAACAATGCTCCCTCCCTAGGCTATTATTATCTGTCATCAGTCACTGGCTTTCGCTGTTTGGCAGAGAAAATACCACGGGAGCCCACAAATTTTTTTTCAACAAATTTACACATTAAATTAACACCTACATGTCTGAAATTTTGCACATATACACTCATGTAATTGTTAATCAAAACCATATATCAAACTACAAGAAATGAAATGGTTTACTGTATGTAAACCATGTGTCATTTCATGTCGGGTTCTGTAATGATGTTACAGAAGTCGGCAATTGAATTATTATTATCCTATGTAGAAGTGTATGAACTATAAATATATATATATATGTGTCTCAATGACATGTATATAAATATATATATATATATATATATGTATTCTATGTGTGTATTCTTTGTTTTGTGATTTAATAACTATCATTTGGATCCATTATATGTAGGTTTTGCAAGCCGGCGAGAAAATCTCGCCGTACGGATGCCATACTGATGCCATACGAATGACACACGGATATTTTGATGCGAGGAAATCGCATCCTTGCATTGCACACGGATGACTGTTCAGGGAAGATTTGTGTGATTCTCGTCCATAAAATACTGTCCGTTTTTTTATACGTTCTGTGTGACTCCAGCCTAATTCAGCATCATTGCGTCTTTGGCAAAATAATTTTTACGGCCATATTTCAAGCCGAGCTTCACACGTGCATCTATTACACCGATCTTATGACGGTCATGAAACACATTCTGGTAATTGGTGGTGGGCCAGCTAAACAACTAATCATTGTAGGCTGTATACTGGATCTCATACCTGCCATAACCACCGCTGTTATTAATCCTGTACATTACCATTCCTGTCATCACCATACCCCTTTTCTTGATCACTTCATCCAACAATTTTTCCACCATATTTTTACTAATAGCCTGCACCTTCCCAGCAGCAACTTTGTAGGAAACCACGTTACTGTTTTCCAAGTTGTTTATTAAGCCCCTAAAATAAAATGTGCACACTATGTTGATATGTACCCCACAGAGGAAAATGTTTTTCAGCCAATGCACTTAGTGTATGGGCATTCCAAGTATAGGAGACCCGCCAGGGCCAGATTTAAGAGGTGGGTTGCCTGGTGCCCATTTTCAGCCTATGCACTTAGTGTATGTGCATTACTAGTATAGAAGACCCACTCCTTTATACTGGGAAGACCTTTTTCGCAGGCCATACGCCACGTCTCTTCAAACATCACCACAAGATCACCAGGGTGAACGTGTTTCATGATGATACAGCCATTACATTGTTTTGCAAGGGTGTTTAGGATGTCCGTAACTACAAAAATTTACACAGTCGGTTGATGTGCCCCACCCCAGGGGAAAATGTTTTTCAGCCTATGCACTTAGTGTATGTGCATTACTAGTATAGGAGACCCACTCCTTTAAACTGGGAAGACCTTTTTTGCAGGCCATACTTCACATCTCTTCCTACACCACCTCTAGATCACCAGGGTGACCGTGTTCTGTGATGAAACAGCCACTATATTGTCTTGCCAGGGTGTTTAGGATGTCTGAAAATACAAATATTTACACAGTCGGTTGATGTGTCCCCCCCAGGGGAAAATGTTTTTCAGCCTATGCACTAAGTGTATGTGCATTCCAAGTATAGGAGACCCACCAGGGCCAGATTTAAGAGGTGGATTGCCCGCTGCCCATTTTGGAGGGAGGCACATTTTTCAAGGTGTTGCAATATGTAGTGCAAAAACACAAAATGAAACGAACGCAAGTTTATTTACAAAAATCATTTACTCAGAGTAATTCAGGTAAAATTATTCATTTTTTAAAATCCAGGCACTTTCCTTCATTTTCATGCTGCAAAATCACTAATGATGTCACTAAACTCCAATTCACATTGTATATCTGACTCGATGCTCATGATAGCCAAATTTACAAGTCATTCCTGCTTCATGGATGTCCTTAATCGGTTTTCAACTAATTTGAGTTTTGAGGAGGAACGCTCACCACTGCAGTTTGTTACCATCAAAATTAGATATATCCTTAGAGCTATCTCAATATTTGGGAAAGTGTCCTGCACACCCTTTTCCATGATAAGCTTGTACATGAAAAGTTCAGTGCTGATATCTTTTGGCTCCTCGTCTGTGAATAAATTGGCAAATGTTACAAACTGACACAGTTTATCGATAAATGTAATGTTCAAGTCATCTGAATAAGACCTGATGAGTTGCTCTGCTGTGGCCTTAAGCTCGTCTGAAGACAGTTCTTTCAGATGGCTAAAAAAGCTAAATTTGCTTGATATATCTTTATACGCTTGAAGACGTTGGTCAAGAGAAGCGATAAACTGATCAATGATAGGCAAAATATTTAGATTTGAGAGTCCTCAGTGGTTGATACCTTTTAATGGCTAACTGAAAAGATGGTAACAAATTGCAAGCTTTCGAGACTACTCAGGTCTCTTCATCAGGCAAAGACTAAAACAAAAACTGAAGAATCACATATTTATATACACAACAGGACACAGGAATAGTGCAATAGGTAACACAAGTGACGTGAAGCAGAACTGTCATTATGGCAGAGGGATGAACATAAATATTGGAACAGTTCATAGATAAGGAGAGAAAGTTTTATTGCCCTCTGATTGGGGTCTGGTGTTGTGTTTTGATGCCCCTAGAAGGTCAGATAGGCAAGAAAGTTTCTGTTCTGTATTTTTCAGAAGGGATGAGTTGCACTTCTTCCGTACGGCCATTGTTATGATTTTGTGGCCTAGGAGGACATTGACAAAAATAGCCAAGGCAGCAAAACACACAGAGAGGTTGGGAACTTATGGGTTGCAGACCCTTAAACTAACCGCGCAACTAGAAGCAGCCGTGGGACGTACCTACGATGACCTAGACGCCTCGACACAGCCGGAGAGTTAGCTAAGCATAAAGATAGAAAGGGGAAAGCTAACTGCCCTGGAGTAGCGCCCCAAAGGAATAGGTAGACCCCACACATATAATTGCGGTTAGACAAGATGAAATACAAAAGCAGGCAGAAAATAGAGTAATTAAATGCTGGGGCCCAAAACTGTCTTGATAGGACAGGACAGGAAAGAATACTGTCTGCAACCCAGCAAAACCCTAGGAAAAATTCCAACATTTCTGATTCCAAAAATGCTGAGACCACACGATCTTGCCCCCACTAGAACAGAACTCTGGTGTGAACAAGCATCTACCCAGCAGCCACTGAAATAACAGGGACAGAGCAAATGAACAGAAATAAATGCGAAACAGAGACCAGCGCAGGCCCCAGCAGGGGGACCCGGCTGACTTCACTCAGAAGGGCAGCAAAAAAAAAGAAAAGCAAAACCGCAGAAGCAAGCAGAAAATAACTTATCTGAATTTTCGCAGGAGACAGCAGAAAACTAGCTGACTTCCAAACAGGACCAGGAAGAGAAACTAATCACTGGTGAGGATTATGGGAAGGCAGCTCACTTATATCTGCCAGTCCGTCCCCCCTGATTGCCACACCTCAACAAAGCTTCAATACCATCAGCAACCACAAGAGGGAGCCCCAACTCAGAAGTCATGTCCAAAGTGTTCACAACAGTACCCACCGTTGAGGAGGGGTCCCCGAACCCTCACCTGCGCCACCAGGCCGATCAGGATGAGCCCTGTGAAAGGCACAAACCAATCTCTTAGCATGAATGTCAGAAGCAAACACCCAAGAATTGTCCTCCTGAACATAACCCTTCCACTTGACCAAGTACTGGAGTCTCCATCTAGACAGACGAGGATCCAATATCTTCTCCACTTCATACTCCAGATTGCCCTCAACAAAAACAGGCTCAGGAAGAATAGCCATAGGAACTACTGGCTCAACAAACCTTTTCAATAAAGATTTATGGAAAACGTGAATCTTAAATGTCCCTGGAAGAGACAGACGGAAAGAAACTTGATTAAGGACTTCCAAGATCTTATTAGGTCCAATGAACTTGGTTTAAACTTTGGAGATGCAACCTTCATAGGGATAGTTTTTGAGGACAACCAAACCAAGTCACCCACTTTAAACCGAGGACCATCAGTCCTATGCCGGTTGGCAAACCACTGGGCCCTCTCCTGAGAGAGAGACAACTTGTCCACTACTTGATCCCAAATCTGCTGCATTCTCTCCACCATAGAGTCAACACCGGGACAGACAGAAGCCTCCACCTGACCCGAAGAAAACCGAGGGTGAAACCCGAAATTGCAGAAAAAAGGGGACATCAAAGTGGCAGAACTGGCCCTATTATTTAGAGAGAATTCAGCCAAGTGCAAAAAAGAGACCCAGCCATCTTGATCAGCAGACATAAAACATCTCAGATAAATTTCCAGTCTGGTTTGTTCTCTCAGTCTGCCCATTGGTCTGAGGGTGAAAAGCGGAGGAGAAAGAGAACTGAATTACCAGTTTAGAACAAAAGGTTCTCCAATATCTGGAAGCAAACTGGACTCCTCTGTCAGACACAATGTTCTCCGGAATGCCGTGCAAACGAACCACCTGCTGAAAAAACAAGGGCACCAACTCGGAAGAGGATGGAAACTTCGGCAGTGGCACAAGATGGACCATCTTGAAAAATCTATCACAGATCACCCAAATGACAGTCATTTTCTGAGAGACAGGGAGGCCGTTGATTCTGTTATGATTTGGTGGCCAAGGAGGACATTAACAAAAATAGCCAAGGCAGCAAAACACACAGTTTGGGAACTAATGGGTTGCAGACCCCTAAACTAACCGCACAACTAGAAGCAGCCGTGGGACGTACCTACGATGACCTAGATGCCTCAACACAGCCGGAGAGTTAGCTAAGCCTAAAGATAGAAAGGGGAAAGCTTTCTGCCCCAGGGTAGTGCCTCAAAGGAATAGGTAGCCCCCACACATATAATTGCGGTTAGACAAGATGAAATACAAATGCAGGCAGAAAATAGAGTAAGCAAAAGCTGGGCCCAAAACTGTCTAGATAGGACAGGACAGGAAAGAATACTGTCTGCAACCCAGCAAAACCCTAGGAAAAATTCCAACACTTCTGATTCCAAAAAATGCTGAGACCACACGATCTCGCCCCCGCTAGAACAGAACTCTGATGTGAACAAGCAGCTACCCAGCAGCCACTGAAATAACAGGGACAGAGCAAATGAACAGAAATAAATGCGAAACAGAGACCAGTGCAGGCCCTAGCAGGGGGACCCGCTGACCTCACTCAGAAGGGCAGCAAAAACAAAGAAAAGCAAAACCACAGAATCAAGCAGAAAATAACTTATTTGAATTTTCGCAGGAGACTGCAGAAACCCAGCTGACTTCCAAACTGGACCAGGAAGAGAAACTAATCACTGGCGAGGATCATGGGAAGGCAGCTCACTTATATCTGCCTAGTCCGTCCCCCCTGATTGCCACTCCTCGCTACCAGGTGATGGACATCTGTTATTCAACACAGCTTCAATACCATCAGCAACCACCAGAGGAAGCCCCAACTCAGAAGTCATCTCCAAAGTGTTCACAATAGGCCATACTCCAATGGATTGAGACACACGTTTTGGCACCTGTGTCGAGTTATCGTCTGAACATACTCAGAAACCAGACAGCTCTTCGCTTTTTTGGGGTTGCAGTAAGTGCCCTTCCTATCCTTTTCTATTTAGGTAGTTTGGGCCCCAACGTTTGCACATACTATTTTCTGTCTGTGTCAGTATTTCATCTTGTCTAACCGCCATTACATGTTTGGGGGCTTTCTTTGTTCTTTGGGGATCTGCTCCGGGGCAGATAGCTTTCCTCTTTCTATCTTTAGGTGTAGTTAGTTTTCTCAGGCTGTGACGAGGCGTCTAGGACCAACGTAGGAACGCTCCACGGCTGCCTCTAGTTGTGGTGGTTAGTCAGGGTACTGCAATCTCATAGATTCCAACTTCTCTGGTGTATTGCCTTTTTTACCTGCACTCCTCAGCTACTGAAACATAACACCTACCTCTCCCTCCTGTTTGGACCGTTGGGGCAATCTCTTCCTCAGAGCTGCTCCCACCACCTTCCTGTTCCTAACGCCATGTTGGGTCTTGGACCTCATCATCTCCACTACCCTCTTCCAACACCTGCTGCTGTTGGGTGGTCTGGCCAGCACCATGCTCAACAGAAACTGGCACCTGAGTCTCATCATCATCAGATGCGTTCTGCGGTGTGCTAACCATCGGCACTGGCTCACCCGCCTCTTCAGATTCAGAGAGACACAGCTGTTGCGCATCACTGCATACTCCCTGTTCTTCACATTCCAGAATGCTGCTTGGCTGGGCCCCTGTTTGCAAGCCAACAGATTCTGAGAACAGAAGCAGAGACTCAGCTGGCTCCTGTACAGAGCTCTCTGACTGCCTGGGCAATTTGGCAGGCGGTGAAGAGACAGATGGTTGTTCAACAGTGCTGTGGTCCTGAGAGGAGATGGAAGCAATTGAAGTCGATGCATTGGCTGCCATCCAACCAACAACGGCTTCAATTTGTTCTTCCCGCAGCAGGGGGCTACGCCGAGCTCCTACAAAAGTGAGCATAAAGGAACGCTCACGGGGAAAACTGGTGGATGCTGTGTAACTGGGGGCGGCAGCAGCCACAGAATCCCCATGTTCTCTCCCTGCTGAAACTCCACGGCCACGACCACGTGCCTTACTCCCTGCCTTCTTCATCTTGGTAGATTGATAAAGAAAGTCAGAAAAGTTATAAGGCCTAAGTGTGGTTATTCCTTAGAGACTGCAGTGAACACTGCAGACAACTGTTCACTAGCTGTGAAAGGCCCCTTTGTGTACTTCTATAGTGTTTGCAACCGATGTATTGTATACGGATGGAAGCGCGTCACACTAATAGATTTGACTTTTTTGAAATAGAATGGAGCAGCACCAATTAGAGAAAAATGTCAAGGATGAGGCAGTGACACACGCTCAGCAGACTACAACCAGCAGTGGTTGAAGAACTAACTGGAGCGTGATCTGCACTCAAAAAATGAAAACCTCACAGACTACAGTGAACACTGCAGACAACTGTTCACTAGCTGTGAAAGGTACTTTTGTGTACTTCTATAGTGTTTGCAACCAATGTATTGTATACGGATGGAAGCGCGTCACACTAATAGATTTGACTATTTTGAAATAGAATGGAGCAGCACCAATTAGAGAAAAATGTCAAGGATGAGGCAGTGACACACGCTCAGCAGACTACAACCAGCAGTGGTTGAAGAACTAACTGGAGTGTGATCTGCACTCAAAAAATGAAAACCTCACAGACTAAAGTGAACACTGCACACAACTGTTCACTAGCTGTGAAAGGCTCCTTTGTGTTCTTCTATAGTGTTTGCAACCAATGTATTGTATACGGATGGAAGCGCCTCACACTAATAGATCACTGTTAATTTCAATTGAATGGAGAAGCACCAATTCCACAAAATAAAAAAAAAAAGAGTCAGTGAGTGACACGTGCAGATGACTACAAACAGCGTTGGATGCAGAGCAAACTGCAGCATCACATGCACTCACACACACACCTTGCACAGAGCTGTGAAAACAACACTGCAAGGAAAAAGGATGATTTACAAAGCGGTTTCTCAAATAGCCTGCCTACAGAACAATTCACAAAAACGCTATCTGTAACTGTCCCTCAGAGTCAGCAGAGCAGCGTTCTGTCCCTAACTGAATTCACAGCACAGTGAAGCTAAAATGGCGGCGGCGTCTTTTATAGTGCATTCTGACATCATTTCAGCAGCCAATCACAGCCATGCCATTAGTTAACATGACCGCAGCATTACAGGATGTGCCCACACTTCTTAGGAATCCTCATTGGCTGAATAAAATCATACTGCCTCTCAAAGAATTATGGGAACTTCCGATTCCGGTATATGATATAGGAAAAGTATCGGAACTAAGTATCGGAATTCCGATACGGCGAATATCGGCCGATACCCGATACTTGAGGTATCGGAATGCTCAACACTAATCACAGCATGGTACCTGATTGAACGCCGGAGAGGTATGGATATTGTTGCATTTTTATTTTATTTTTATTACAGGAGAACAAGGGATTCAGAAGGATTACCAGGGTCTGCAGAACGCACCTAATAGATATATTACAGAGGTGCGTTTGCAGCCCGGGGTCCACCGTGCAGGCGAAGCCCGCTGTTAGTAAGATGGCAAAAGTAGCGAACTCTGTTATCCCGCAGAGTCGCTAAAATAAATGCCGTAGCGTGCTGTGGCAGTAAGTGTGAACTCTGTTAATCCCCAGAGCCACAAACTGGAATGCCACAGTGCTATATGGCGAAAGGTGCGAACTCACTTAGCTTCAGTGAGCCGCAAAGTAAAAGCTAGGGCGCTGAACCAGCGTAATACAGCGGCTCTGTTGCGTCACAGAGCCGCTGAGAAAAAGACTGTGTCCTGTTAACACCACAGGGACACACAGATAACTGCTGTGCGGATAGCAGTCCGTGATCACGCTGATAGCAATGCAATCAAGCAATCTCCTCACGGAGAAGCCGGTATTCTAGGGGCTTATTTCAGCCAAGCCCTAACCACTTGCACTCAAATCTCCTCACCGGAGGTGCCGGTATTCTAGGGGCTTATTTCAGCCGAGCCCTAACCACATGCGTGCATGATCACACTGGCGCAAAGCACATAATGCAATTGATACTAGCGCATGGCGGCCCAGCCATGCCACCCTTTTATAGTAACAGCTACAGGACTGCCAGAAACAAGGACCAATGAAACTGTTCCAGAACACCAGTAGTCACAGGACCTTCCTGGCGGACCAATAGGAGCTTCTGCAGTACCTGAGCATGTGACCCCTGATCTCCAATGAGACATCTCACCCTGGGCATGCTCAGAAGGGTAAAACAAGGACTTTGTCCTAAAGACGTCTGCTTGCCACTAACCAGTACTGGCCACAATAGCAGAGCCTGGAGAGGCAGCAGTAATCCTCTGCACACTGTTAGACTGGGTGAGACGCTGGGACCGATGTCTAAGCTGAGCAGAGTCCACTGCGGACGAAGACGAATGGGAGACCGCAGCCGGAATGGCTCGAGATTCCCCTTGTGCAGAAGTGGGAACTCGATCCCTAACAACCAGTATAATAAAATATGGTCAGAACTATGTGTATTTATTTCAGTAAAATAGTTTTAAATTAATGTGTGTGTGTGTTTTTTAACCATTTAATACAATAGGTTTAATAATGGAGAGTTGTCTAATTGACAACTCTCCATTATTAACCCGTTATAATGCCACCTTTCAATAGCAAGGTGGCATTAACCCATTATTAACCCATTAGCCACAGCTAAAGGAAATGGGAATAGATGTTGCTAAGTGCCAGAAAAGGCGCATCTAATAATAGATGTGCATTTTCTGAGGTGGCTGGGGCAGATGTTAGTAGCCGGGGGGGCACAGAAACAATGCTCCCTCCCTAGGCTATTATTATCTGTCATCAGTCACTGGCTTTCGCTGTTTGGCAGAGAAAATACCACGGGAGCCCACACATTTTTTTTCAACAAATTTACACATTAAATTAACACCTACATGTCTGAAATTTTGCACATATACACTCATGTAATTGTTAATCAAAACCATATATCAAGCTACATGAAATGAAATGGTTTACTGTATGTAAACCATGTGTCATTTCATGTCGGGTTCTGTAATGATGTTACGGAAGTCGGCAATTGAATTATTATTATCCTATGTAGAACTGTATGAACTATAAATATATATATATATATATATATATATGTGTCTCAATGACATGTATATATATATATGTATTCTATGTGTGTATTCTTTGTTTTGTGATTTAATAACTATCATTTGGATCCATTATATGTAGGTTTTGCAAGCCGGCGAGAAAATCTCGCCGTACGGATGCCATACTGATGCCATACGAATGACACACGGATATTTTGATGCAAGGAAATCGCATCCTTGCATTGCACACGATGACTGTTCAGGGAAGATTTGTGTGATTCTCGTCCATAAAATACTGTCCGTTTTTTTATACGTTCTGTGTGACTCCAGCCTAATTCAGCATCATTGCGTCTTTGGCAAAATAATTTTTACGGCCATATTTCAAGCCGAGCTTCACACGTGCATCTATTACACCGATCTTATGACGGTCATGAAACACATTCTGGTAATTGGTGGTGGGCCAGCTAAACAACTAATCATTGTAGGCTGTATACTGGATCTCATACCTGCCATAACCACCGCTGTTATTAATCCTGTACATTCCCATTCCTGTCATCACCATACCCCTTTTCTTGATCACTTCATCCAACAATTTTTCCACCATATTTTTACTAATAGCCTGCACCTTCCCAGCAGCAACTTTGTAGGAAACCACGTTACTGTTTTCCAAGTTGTTTATTAAGCCCCTAAAATAAAATGTGCACACTATGTTGATATGTACCCCACAGGGGAAAATGTTTTTCAGCCAATGCACTTAGTGTATGGGCATTCCAAGTATAGGAGACCCGCCAGGGCCAGATTTAAGAGGTGGGTTGCCTGGTGCCCATTTTCAGCCTATGCACTTAGTGTATGTGCATTACTAGTATAGAAGACCCACTCCTTTATACTGGGAAGACCTTTTTCGCAGGCCATACGCCACGTCTCTTCAAACATCACCACAAGATCACCAGGGTGAACGTGTTTCATGATGATACAGCCATTACATTGTTTTGCAAGGGTGTTTAGGATGTCCGTAACTACAAAAATTTACACAGTCGGTTGATGTGCCCCACCCCAGGGGAAAATGTTTTTCAGCCTATGCACTTAGTGTATGTGCATTACTAGTATAGGAGACCCACTCCTTTAAACTGGGAAGACCTTTTTTGCAGGCCATACTCCACATCTCTTCCTACACCACCTCTAGATCACCAGGGTGACCGTGTTCTGTGATGAAACAGCCACTATATTGTCTTGCCAGGGTGTTTAGGATGTCTGAAAATACAAATATTTACACAGTCGGTTGATGTGTCCCCCCCAGGGAAAATGTTTTTCAGCCTATGCACTTAGTGTATGTGCATTCCAAGTATAGGAGACCCGCCAGGGCCAGATTTAAGAGGTGGATTGCCCGCTGCCCATTTTGGAGGGAGGCACATTTTTCAAGGTGTTGCAATATGTAGTGCAAAAACACAAAATGAAACGAACGCAAGTTTATTTACAAAAGTCATTTACTCAGAGTAATTCAGGTAAAATTATTCATTTTTTAAAATCCAGGCACTTTCCTTCATTTTCATGCTGCAAAATCACTAATGATGTCACTAAACTCCAATTCACATTGTATATCTGACTCGATGCTCATGATAGCCAAATTTACAAGTCATTCCTGCTTCATGGATGTCCTTAATCGGTTTTCAACTAATTTGAGTTTTGAGGAGGAACGCTCACCACTGCAGTTTGTTACCATCAAAATTAGATATATCCTTAGAGCTATCTCAATATTTGGGAAAGTGTCCTGCACACCCTTTTCCATGATAAGCTTGTACATGAAAAGTTCAGTGCTGATATCTTTTGGCTCCTCGTCTGTGAATAAATTGGCAAATGTTACAAACTGACACAGTTTATCGATAAATGTAATGTTCAAGTCATCTGAATAAGACCTGATGAGTTGCTCTGCTGTGGCCTTAAGCTCGTCTGAAGACAGTTCTTTCAGATGGCTAAAAAAGCTAAATTTGCTTGATATATCTTTATACGCTTGAAGACGTTGGTCAAGAGAAGCGATAAACTGATCAATGATAGGCAAAATATTTAGACTTGAGAGTCCTCAGTGGTTGATACCTTTTAATGGTTAACTGAAAAGATGGTAACAAATTGCAAGCTTTCGAGACTACTCAGGTCTCTTCATCATGCAAAGACTAAAACAAAAACTGAAGAATCACATATTTATATACACAACAGGACACAGGAATAGTGCAATAGGTAACACAAGTGACGTGAAGCAGAACTGTCATTATGGCAGAGGGATGAACATAAATATTGGAACAGTTCGTAGATAAGGAGAGAAAGTTTTATTGCCCTCTGATTGGGGTCTGGTGTTGTGTTTTGATGCCCCTAGAAGGTCAGATAGGCAAGAAAGTTTCTGTTCTGTATTTTTCAGAAGGGATGAGTTGCACTTCTTCCGTACGGCCATTGTTATGATTTTGTGGCCTAGGAGGACATTGACAAAAATAGCCAAGGCAGCAAAACACACAGAGAGGTTGGGAACTTATGGGTTGCAGACCCTTAAACTAACCGTGCAACTAGAAGCAGCCGTGGGACGTACCTACGATGACCTAGACGCCTCGACACAGCCGGAGAGTTAGCTAAGCCTAAAGATAGAAAGGGGAAAGCTAACTGCCCTGGAGAAGCGCCCCAAAGGAATAGGTAGACCCCACACATATAATTGCGGTTAGACAAGATGAAATACAAACGCAGGCAGAAAATAGAGTAAGCAAATGCTGGGGCCCAAAACTGTCTTGATAGGACAGGACAGGAAAGAATACTGTCTGCAACCCAGCAAAACCCTAGGAAAAATTCCAACATTTCTGATTCCAAAAATGCTGAGACCACAAGATCTTGCCCCCACTAGAACAGAACTCTAGTGTGAACAAGCATCTACCCAGCAGCCACTGAAATAACAGGGACAGAGCAAATGAACATAAATAAATGCGAAACAGAGACCAGCGCAGGCCCCAGCAGGGGGACCGGCTGACTTCACTCAGAAGGGCAGCAAAAAAAAAGAAAAGCAAAACCGCAGAAGCAGGCAGAAAATAGCTTATCTGAATTTTCGCAGGAGACAGCAGAAAACTAGCTGACTTCCAAACAGGACCAGGAAGAGAAACTAATCACTGGTGAGAATTATGGAAAGGCAGCTCACTTATATCTGCCAGTCCGTCCCCCCTGATTGCCACACCTCAACAAACCTTCAATACCATCAGCAACCACAAGAGGGAGCCCCAACTCAGAAGTCATGTCCAAAGTGTTCACAACAGTACCCACCGTTGAGGAGGGGTCCCCGAACCCTCACCTGCGCCACCAGGCCGATCAGGATGAGCCCTGTGAAAGGCACAAACCAATCTCTTAGCATGAATGTCAGAAGCAAACACCCAAGAATTGTCCTCCTGAACATAACCCTTCCACTTGACCAAGTACTGGAGTCTCCATCTAGACAGACGAGGATCCAATATCTTCTCCACTTCATACTCCAGATTGCCCTCAACAAAAACAGGCTCAGGAAGAATAGCCATAGGAACTACTGGCTCAACAAACCTTTTCAATAAAGATTTATGGAAGACGTGAATCTTAAATGTCCCTGGAAGAGACAAACGGAAAGAAACTTGATTAAGGACTTCCAAGATCTTATTAGGTCCAATGAACTTGGTTTAAACTTTGGAGATGCAACCTTCATAGGGATATTTTTTGAGGACAACCAAACCAAGTCACCCACTTTAAACCGAGGACCATCAGTCCTATGCCGGTTGGCAAACCACTGGGCCCTCTCCTGAGAGAGAGACAACTTGTCCACTACTTGATCCCAAATCTGCTGCATTCTCTCCACCATATAGTCAACACCGGGACAGACAGAAGCCTCCACCTGACCCGAAGAAAACCGAGGGTGAAACCCGAAATTGCAGAAAAAAGGGGACATCAAAGTGGCAGAACTGGCCCTATTATTTAGAGAGAATTCAGCCAAGTGCAAAAAAGAGACCCAGCCATCTTGATCAGCAGACATAAAACATCTCAGATAAATTTCCAGTCTGGTTTGTTCTCTCAGTCTGCCCATTGGTCTGAGGGTGAAAAGCGAAGGAGAAAGAGAACTGAATTACCAGTTTAGAACAAAAGGTTCTCCAAAATCTGGAAACAAACGGGGACTCCTCTGTCAGACACAATGTTCTCCGGAATGCCGTGCAAACGAACCACCTGCTGAAAAAACAAGGGCACCAACTCGGAAGAGGATGGAAACTTCGGCAGTGGCACAAGATGGACCATCTTGAAAAATCTATCACAGATCACCCAAATGACAGTCATTTTCTGAGAGACAGGGAGGCCGTTGATTCTGTTATGATTTGGTGGCCAAGGAGGACATTAACAAAAATAGCCAAGGCAGCAAAACACACAGAGTTTGAGAACTAATGGGTTGCAGACCCCTAAACTAACCGCACAACTAGAAGCAGCCGTGGGACGTACCTACGATGACCTAGATGCCTCAACACAGCCGGAGAGTTAGCTAAGTCTAAAGATAGAAAGGGGAAAGCTTTCTGCCCCAGGGTAGTGCCTCAAAGGAATAGGTAGCCCCCACACATATAATTGTGGTTAGACAAGATGAAATACAAATGCAGGCAGAAAATAGAGTAAGCAAAAGCTGGGCCCAAAACTGTCTAGATAGGACAGGACAGGAAAGAATACTGTCTGCAACCCAGCAAAACCCTAGGAAAAATTCCAACACTTCTGATTCCAAAAAATGCGAGACCACACGATCTCGCCCCCGCTAGAACAGAACTCTGATGTGAACAAGCAGCTACCCAGCAGCCACTGAAATAACAGGGACAGAGCAAATGAACAGAAATAAATGCGAAACAGAGACCAGTGCAGGCCCTAGCAGGGGGACCCGGCTGACCTCACTCAGAAGGGCAGCAAAAACAAAGAAAAGCAAAACCACAGAAGCAAGCAGAAAATAACTTATTTGAATTTTCGCAGGAGACAGCAGAAAACCAGTTGACTTCCAAACTGGACCAGGAAGAGAAACTAATCACTGGCGAGGATCATGGGAAGGCAGCTCACTTATATCTGCCTAGTCCGTCCCCCCCGATTGCCACTCCTCGCTACCAGGTGATGGACATCTGTTATTCAACACAGCTTCAATACCATCAGCAACCACCAGAGGAAGCACCAACTCAGAAGTCATCTCCAAAGTGTTCACAATAGGCCATACTCCAATGGATTGAGACACACGTTTGGCACCTGTGTCGAGTTATCGTCTGAACATACTCAGATGAACCAGACAGCTCTTCGCCTTTTTTGGGGTTGCAGTAAGTGCCCTTCCTATCCTTTTCTATTTAGGTAGTTTGGGCCCCAAGTTTGCTCATACTATTTTCTGTCTGTGTCAGTATTCATCTTGTCTAACCGCCATTACATGTTTGGGGGCTTTCTTTGTTCTTTGGGGATCTGCTCCGGGGCAGATAGCTTTCCTCTTTCTATATTTAGGTGTAGTTAGTTTCTCAGGCTGTGACGAGGCGTCTAGGACCAACGTAGGAACGCTCCACGGCTGCCTCTAGTTGTGGTGGTAAGTCAGGGTACTGCAATCTCATAGATTCCAACTTCTCTGGTGTATTGCCTTTTTTACCTGCAATCCTCAGCTACTGAAACATAACACCTACCTCTCCCTCCTGTTTGGACCGTTGGGGCAATCTCTTCCTCAGAGCTGCTCCCACCACCTTCCTGTTCCTAACGCCATGTTGGGTCTTGGACCTCATCATCTCCACTACCCTCTTCCAACACCTGCTGCTGTTGGGTGGTCTGGCCAGCACCATGCTCAACAGAAACTGGCACCTGAGTCTCATCATCATCAGATGCGTTCTGCGGTGTGCTGACCATCGGCACTGGCTCACCCGCCTCTTCAGATTCAGAGAGACACAGCTGTTGCGCATCACTGCATACTCCCTGTTCTTCACAATCCAGAATGCTGCTTGGCTGGGCCCCTGTTTGCAAGCCAACAGATTCTGAGAACAGAAGCAGAGACTCAGCTGGCTCCTGTACAGAGCTCTCTGACTGCCTGGGCAATTTGGCAGGCGGTGAAGAGACAGATGGTTGTTCAACAGTGCTGTGGTCCTGAGAGGAGATGGAAGCAATTGAAGTCGATGCATTGGCTGCCATCCAACCAACAACGGCTTCAATTTGTTCTTCCCGCAGCAGGGGGCTACGCCGAGCTCCTACAAAAGTGCGCATAAAGGAACGCTCACGGGGAAAACTGGTGGATGCTGTGTCACTGGGGGCGGCAGAAGTTACAGAATCCCCACGTCCTCTCCCTGCTGAAACTCCACGGCCACGACCACGTGCCTTACTCCCTGCCTTCTTCATCTTGGTAGATTGATAAAGAAAGTCAGAAAAGTTATAAGGCCTAAGTGTAGTTATTCCTTAGAGACTGCAGTGAACACTGCAGACAACTGTTCACTAGCTGTGAAAGGCCCCTTTGTGTACTTCTATAGTGTTTGCAACCAATGTATTGTATACGGATGGAAGCGCGTCACACTAATAGATTTGACTTTTTTGAAATAGAATGGAGCAGCACCAATTAGAGAAAAATGTCAAGGATGAGGCAGTGACACACGCTCAGCAGACTACAACCAGCAGTGGTTGAAGAACTAACTGGAGCATGATCTGCACTCAAAAAATGAAAACCTCACAGACTACAGTGAACACTGCAGACAACTGTTCACTAGCTGTGAAAGGTCCCTTTGTGTACTTCTATAGTGTTTGCAACCAATGTATTGTATACAGATGGAAGCGCGTCACACTAATATATTTGACTTTTTTGAAATAGAATGGAGCAGCACCAATTAGAGAAAAATGTCAAGGATGAGGCAGTGACACACGCTAAGCAGACTACAACCAGCAGTGGTTGAAGAACTAACTGGAGTGTGATCTGCACTCAAAAAATGAAAACCTCACAGACTAAAGTGAACACTGCACACAACTGTTCACTAGCTGTGAAAGGCTCCTTTGTGTTCTTCTATAGTGTTTGCAACCAATGTATTGTATACGGATGGAAGCTCGTCACACTAATAGATCACTGTTAATTTCAACTGAATGGAGCAGCACCAATTCCACAAAATAAAAAAAAAAAGAGTCAGTGAGTGACACGTGCAGATGACTACAAACAGCGTTGGATGCAGAGCAAACTGCAGCATCACCTGCACTCACACACACACCTTGCACAGAGCTGTGAAAACAACACTGCAAGGAAAAAGGATGATTTACAAAGCGGTTTCTCAAATAGCCTGCCTACAGAACAATTCACAAAAACGCTATCTGTAACTGTCCCTCAGAGTAAGCAGAGCAGCGTTCTGTCCCTAACTGAATTCACAGCACAGTGAAGCTAAAATGGCGGCGGCGTCTTTTATAGTGCATTCTGACATCATTTCAGCAGCCAATCACAGCCATGCCATTAGTTAACATGACCGCAGCATTACAGGATGTGCCCACACTTCTTAGGAATCCTCATTGGCTGAATAAAATCATACTGCCTCTCAAAGAATTATGGGAACTTCCGATTCCGGTATATGATATAGGAAAAGTATCGGAACTAAGTATCGGAATTCCGATACGGCGAATATCGGCCGATACCCGATACTTGCGGTATCGGAATGCTCAACACTAATCACAGCATGGTACCTGATTGAATGCCGGAGAGGTATGGATATTGTTGCATTTTTATTTTATTTTTATTACAGGAGAACAAGGGATTCAGAAGGATTACCAGGGTCTGCAGAACGCACCTAATAGATATATTACAGAGGTGCGTTTGCAGCCCGGGGTCCACCGTGCAGGCGCAGTCCGCTGTTAGTAAGATGGCAAAATTAGCGAACTCTGTTATCCCGCAGAGTCGCTAAAATAAATGCCGTAGCGTGCTGTGGCAGTAAGTGTGAACTCTGTTAATCCCCAGAGCCGCAAACGGGAATGCCACAGTGCTATATGGCGAAAGATGCGAACTCACTTAGCTTCAGTGAGCCGCAAAGTAAAAGCTAGGGCGCTGAACCAGCGTTATACAGCGGCTCTGTTGTGTCACAGAGCGGCTGAGAAAAAGACTGTGTCCTGTTAATACCACAGGGACACACAAATAACTGCTGTGTGGATAGCAGTCCGTGATCACGCTGATAGCAATGCAATCAAGCAATCTCCTCACCGGAGAAGCCGGTATTTTAGGGGCTTATTTCAGCCAAGCCCTAACCACTTGCACTCAAATCTCCTCACCGGAGGTGCCGGTATTCTAGGGGCTTATTTCAGCCGAGCCCTAACCACATGCGTGCATGATCACACTGGCGCAAAGCACATAATGCAATTGATACTAGCGCATGGCGGCCCAACCATGCCACCCTTTTATAGTAACAGCTACAGGACCTGCCAGAAACAAGGACCAATGAAACTGTTCCAGAACACCAGTAGTCACAGGACCTTCCTGGCGGACCAATAGGAGCTTCTGCAGTACCTGAGCATGTGACCCCTGATCTCCAATGAGACATCTCACCCTGGGCATGCTCAGAAGGGTAAAACAAGGACTTTGTCCTAAAGACGTCTGCTCGCCACTAACCAGTACTGGCCACAATAGCAGAGCCTGGAGAGGCAGCAGTAATCCTCTGCACACTGTTAGACTGGGTGAGACGCTGGGACCGATGTCTAAGCTGAGCAGAGTCCACTGCGGACGGAGACGAATGGGAGACCGCAGCCGGAATGGCTCGAGATTCCCCTTGTGCAGAAGCGGGAACTCGACCCCTAACAACCAGTACAATAAAATATGATCAGAACTATGTGTATTTATTTCAGTAAAATAGTTTTAAATTAATGTGTGTGTGTGTTTTTAACCATTTAATACAATAGGATTAATAATGGAGAGTTGTCTAATTGACAACTCCCATTATTAACCCGGTTTAATGCCACCTTTCAATAGCAAGGTGGCATTAACCCATTATTAACCCATTAGCCACAGCTAAAGGAAATGGGAATAGACGTTGCTAAGTGCCAGAAAAGGCGCATCTAATAATAGATGTGCATTTTCTGAGGTGGCTGGGGCAGATGTTAGTAGCCGGGGGGGCACAGAAACAATGCTCCCTCCCTAGGCTATTATTATCTGTCATCAGTCACTGGCTTTCGCTGTTTGGCAGAGAAAATACCACGGGAGCCCACACATTTTTTTTCAACGAATTTACACATTAAATTAACACCTACATGTCTGAAATTTTGCACATATACACTCATGTAATTGTTAATCAAAACCATATATCAAACTACATGAAATGAAATGGTTTACTGTATGTAAACCATGTGTCATTTCATGTCGGGTTCTGTAATGATGTTACAGAAGTCGGCAATTGAATTATTATTATCCTATGTAGAAGTGTATGAACTATAAATATTATAAAATATATATATATATATATATTGTGTCTCAATGACATGTATATATATATATATATATATATGTATTCTATGTGTGTATTCTTTGTTTTGTGATTTAATAACTATCATTTGGATCCATTATATGTAGGTTTTGCAAGCCGGCGAGAAAATCTCGCCGTACGGATGCCATACTGATGCCATACGAATGACACACGGATATTTTGATGCGAGGAAATCGCATCCTTGCATTGCACACGGATGACTGTTCAGGGAAGATTTGTGTGATTCTCGTCCATAAAATACTGTCCGTTTTTTTATACGTTCTGTGTGACTCCAGCCTAATTCAGCATTATTGCGTCTTTGGCAAAATAATTTTTACGGCCATATTTCAAGCCGAGCTTCACACGTGCATCTATTACACCGATCTTATGACGGTCATGAAACACATTCTGGTAATTGGTGGTGGGCCAGCTAAACAACTAATCATTGTAGGCTGTATACTGGATCTCATACCTGCCATAACCACCGCTGTTATTAATCCTGTACATTACCATTCCTGTCAGCACCATACCCCTTTTCTTGATCACTTCATCCAACAATTTTTCCACCATATTTTTACTAATAGCCTGCACCTTCCCAGCAGCAACTTTGTAGGAAACCACGTTACTGTTTTCCAAGTTGTTTATTAAGCCCCTAAAATAAAATGTGCACACTATGTTGATATGTACCCCACAGGGGAAAATGTTTTTCAGCCAATGCACTTAGTGTATGGGCATTCCAAGTATAGGAGACCCGCCAGTGCCAGATTTAAGAGGTGGGTTGCCTGGTGCCCATTTTCAGCCTATGCACTTAGTGTATGTGCATTACTAGTATAGAAGACCCACTGGTTTATACTGGGAAGACCTTTTTCGCAGGCCATACGCCACGTCTCTTCAAACATCACCACAAGATCACCAGGGTGAACGTGTTTCATGATGATACAGCCATTACATTGTTTTGCAAGGGTGTTTAGGATGTCCGTAACTACAAAAATTTACACAGTCGGTTGATGTGCCCACCCCAGGGGAAAATGTTTTTCAGCCTATGCACTTAGTGTATGTGCATTACTAGTATAGGAGACCCACTCCTTTAAACTGGGAAGACCTTTTTTGCAGGCCATACTCCACATCTCTTCCTACACCACCTCTAGATCACCAGGGTGACCGTGTTCTGTGATGAAACAGCCACTATATTGTCTTGCCAGGGTGTTTAGGATGTCTGAAAATACAAATATTTACACAGTCGGTTGATGTTTCCCCCCCCAGGGGAAAAATGTTTTTCAGCCTATGCACTTAGTGTATGTGCATTCCAAGTATAGGAGACCCGCCAGGGCCAGATTTAAGAGGTGGATTGCCCGCTGCCCATTTTGGAGGGAGGCACATTTTTCAAGGTGTTGCAATATGTAGTGCAAAAACACAAAATGAAACGAACGCAAGTTTATTTACAAAAATCATTTAATCAGAGTAATTCAGGTAAAATTATTCATTTTTTAAAATCCAGTCACTTTCCTTCATTTTCATGCTGCAAAATCACTAATGATGTCACTAAACTCCAATTCACATTGTATATCTGACTCGATGCTCATGATAGCCAAATTTACAAGTCATTCCTGCTTCATGGATGTCCTTAATCGGTTTTCAACTAATTTGAGTTTTGAGGAGGAACGCTCACCACTGCAGTTTGTTACCATCAAAATTAGATATATCCTTAGAGCTATCTCAATATTTGGGAAAGTGTCCTGCACACCCTTTTCCATGATAAGCTTGTACATGAAAAGTTCAGTGCTGATATCTTTTGGCTCCTCGTCTGTGAATAAATTGGCAAATGTTACAAACTGACACAGTTCATCGATAAATGTAATGTTCAAGTCATCTGAATAAGACCTGATGAGTTGCTCTGCTGTGGCCTTAAGCTCGTCTGAAAGACAGTTCTTTCAGATGGCTAAAAAAGCTAAATTTGCTTGATATATCTTTATACGCTTGAAGACGTTGGTCAAGAGAAGCGATAAACTGATCAATGATAGGCAAAATATTTAGACTTGAGAGTCCTCAGTGGTTGATACCTTTTAATGGCTAACTGAAAAGATGGTAACAAATTGCAAGCTTTCGAGACTACTCAGGTCTCTTCATCAGGCAAAGACTAAAACAAAAACTGAAGAATCACATATTTATATACACAACAGGACACAGGAATAGTGCAATAGGTAACACAAGTGACGTGAAGCAGAACTGTCATTATGGCAGAGGGATGAACATAAATATTGGAACAGTTCATAGATAAGGAGAGAAAGTTTTTATTGCCCTCTGATTGGGGTCTGGTGTTGTGTTTTGATGCGCCTAGAAGGTCAGATAGGCAAGAAAGTTTCTGTTCTGTATTTTTCAGAAGGGATGAGTTGCACTTCTTCCGTACGGCCATTGTTATGATTTTGTGGCCTAGGAGGACATTGACAAAAATAGCCAAGGCAGCAAAACACACAGAGAGGTTGGGAACTTATGGGTTGCAGACCCCTAAACTAACCGCGCAACTAGAAGCAGCCGTGGGACGTACCTACGATGACCTAGACGCCTCGACACAGCCGGAGAGTTAGCTAAGCCTAAAGATAGAAAGGGGAAAGCTAACTGCCCTGGAGTAGCGCCCCAAAGGAATAGGTAGACCCCACACATATAATTGCGGTTAGACAAGATGAAATACAAATGCAGGCAGAAAATAGAGTAAGCAAAAGCTGGGCCCAAAACTGTCTAGATAGGACAGGACAGGAAAGAATACTGTCTGCAACCCAGCAAAACCCTAGGAAAAATTCCAACACTTCTGATTCCCAAAAATGCTGAAACCACACGATCTCGCCCCCGCTAGAACAGAACTCTGATGTGAACAAGCAGCTACCCAGAAGCCACTGAAATAACAGGGACAGAGCAAATGAACAGAAATAAATGCGAAATAGAGACCAGTGCAGGCCCTAGCAGGGGGACCCGGCTGACCTCACTCAGAAGGGCAGCAAAAACAAAGAAAAGCAAAACCACAGAATCAAGCAGAAAATAACTTATTTGAATTTTCGCAGGAGACAGCAGAAAACCAGCTGACTTCCAAACTGGACCAGGAAGAGAAACTAATCACTGGCGAGGATCATGGGAAGGCAGCTCACTTATATCTGCCTAGTCCGTCCCCCCTGATTGCCACTCCTCGCTACCAGGTGATGGACATCTGTTATTCAACACAGCTTCAATACCATCAGCAACCACCAGAGGAAGCCCCAACTCAGAAGTCATCTCCAAAGTGTTCACAATAGGCCATACTCCAATGGATTGAGACACACGTTTTGGCACCTGTGTCGAGTTATCGTCTGAACATACTCAGATGAACCAGACAGCTCTTCGCCTTGCTTCTCATAAATTTTGAAGGAATCATCATTTGATGTGACATTCAGTAGTTTTTTAAGCTGGTCAGCGACACCACAGCAGTGTTTAGATCTATTCCAGAATGAAGTCCTGCCACGCTCCGCGGTGGAGAATCCTCTTCTTGCACCGACATTGTGGCTCCGCCTCATTCCTCGAGGGTAGCTGAACAAACTCTCATCTGATCTAATCTGAGGGAGCAATCATATAACTGAATAGGTAGTGTCTAGAAGCTTCTGTTGGGATCGGAGAAGGCTGCCTCATGCCATAAGCTGAGCATTAGGTACAGGGTACTAAGGAATTCTGGCTAGCCAGGTCAGTAGATGCTGAAGCAGGTCAGGTGCCAATAGTTTCTCTTTTGTTAAATGTTCCTTATCATTAGAAATGGATCACAGCAAAGAGACGTGTAGTTTACAAGTTTTGAGATATTTATCCCTATATTGGTGGGAGGCCCCAACTTGGTGGGTGACCCAGGGCCCAGGCCCCTTCGGCCCCCCTAAATCCAGGCATGTGACCTGCTCCTTTAACTGGGAAGACGTTTTTCGCATTCCATACTCCACGTCTCTTCCTACACCACCCCTAGATCACCACCAGGGTGACCGCGTTCCATGATGAAACAGCCACTATATTGTTTTGCCAGGGTGGTTAGGATGTCCGTAACTACAAATATTTACACAGTCGGTTGATGTGCCCCACCCCAGGTGATAATGTTTTTAAGCATATGCACTTAGTCTATGACCATTACAGGTATAGGAGACCAGCTCCGTTGTAATGGAAACTGATTATAGGAGGACGTCATACACGTCTCTTAAAAGTGGTATTTTGTTTGACCAAATTTGGGGCAGGCTTTCCATTCAACGCGTAGGAAAATAGTATGGGAGACCCACTTCACAATAATGTGAACTTTGTTGGTTGTTAATATTCATCAACAATGCAATTTTTCTATGCCAGTTCTTCAGCCTCAATACTGCAATGCTAAAATGCAGGGTCTTCAGACTCATGACAGCAATTGATCAATGCAGATTCTTAAGCAACAACAGTGCATTTATTCACTGATGGTTCTTCAGGCTCAACACTGAAATGCTCCACTGCAGGGTCTTTAGCGTCAACACTGCAATTTTCCACCGTTGGGTCTTCAGGGTCAACACTGCCATTGTCCACTGCCGGTTATTCAGGATCAATAAAGCAATGATCCACCGCTGGGTCTTCAGCGTCGATACTGCAATTGTCCACCACTGGGTTCTTAGCATCAACACTGCAATTTCCACTGCCAGGTCTTTAGCATCAACACTGCAATTGTCTACTGCCGATTCTTCAGCATCAACAATGGAATTTTTAACCGCAGAGACTTTAGCTCCAGAGCTGCAATGGTCCACTGCTTGGTCTTAAGCGTCAACACTGCAAATGTCCACCACTGGGTTTTTAGTATCAACACTTCAATTGTCCACTGCCAGATTTTTAGCATCAACACTGCATTTGTCCACTGCCCATTCATCAGCGTCAACAATGCAATTTTAAACTGCAGAGTCTTTAGCGCCAACACTGCAATGGTCCACCGCTGGTTCTTCAGCATCAACACTGCAATTGCCCACCGCTAGGTTTTTAGCATCAACACTGCAATTGTCCACTACTGGGTCTTCAGGGTCAACTATTCATGGGAGCAACAAATTAATAGGAAGAATGCTTTCAGGTGGCCATCAAGTAGGTGGTTTAAAAGCCTTTTTGTGGTGCATTTGAATTTGATGCAGGAAGGGCCTTGTATTCAATGCATAAACTAACAGTATGTCAGTGGCAAAAGCATAATGTGAATGTGGTTTTCCTGTGTACATCCACTAGGTCATTTCAAAGCCTTTTTGGGGTGCGTTTCAAGTTGATGCAGGCAAGGCATTGTATTCAATGCATAACCTAACAGTATGGCAGTGGCAAAGGGAAATGTGAACGTGACTTTCCTGTGTACATCCACTAGGTTGCTTCTAAGCTTTTTTGGGGTGCGTTTAAAATTGATGCAGGCAGGGCCTTGCATTCAATACATAAGCTAACAGTATGGCAGTGGCAGAAGAGTAATTTGAACGTGGTTTTCCTGTGTACATCCACTAGGTCACTTCTAAGCCATTTTGGGGTGCATTTCAATTTGATGCAGGCAAGGCATTGTATTCAATGCATAAGCTAACAGTATGGCAGTGCCAAAGGGTAATGTGAACGTGACTTTCCTGTGTGCATTCACTAGGTTGTTTCTAACCCTTTTTGGGGTGCGTTTCAATTTGATGCAGGCAGGGCCTTGTATTCCATGCATAAATAACAGTATGATAGTGGCAAAAGAGTAATGTGAATGTGGTTTCCTGTGTACATCCACTAGGTTGCTTCTAAGCTTTTCTGGGTGCATTTAAATTTGATGCAGGGTGGGCCTTGCATTCAATGAAGAAGCTAACAGTATGGCACTGGCAAAAGAGTAATGCGAACTTGGTTTTCCTGTGGCCATCCAGTACTTGGGTTCAAAGGCATATTGGGGTGCGTGTTATTTAACTGCAGGGCAGGCCTTGCATTTAATGCATAGGCTAACACTATGAGAGACCTATTTTCTTATAATTTGAACACTTTTTCATAAGGCCCTCCTGTACATCTCATCACAGGGGCATTCTGGTGTGTCCTAACTTACTCAGTGCTTAGGCAATAACTGTGTAGAAGACACACTGTTTAATATTGGCCCTTTAAGAAGATTAATGCTGCTTGATGCGCCTATAAACATTGGCTTTGTGACTTTAAGAGTCCCTCCTTCATAAATGAAACAAGATGTGTCACACACCACATGGCCAGCTAAGGTTGTTTAATGCTACAATGACATTTCACACTAAATGCATTTTATTGGTTGAAAGCAATGGTAATGTTGAAAAACGCATCAAAAATGCTACATGTGAACATAGACAAATTGGTGGAGGAACCTTTTTACTTTGGGTTAATTATTTTGCCTTATATAAAAGTTATTATCCTGGAAAGGATGTTCTTTGACATATTTTCCATTAAAATCCATTTTGGTTTCGTTTTTGTATGTTTTTTGATGTTCCTGTAAAAATGGCATATGACTCTGATAACATTGCTCACAGCTGTGACCTGGGAGTCAGAAATGCTTCCAGGGGCATTCCCAATGATGTTTCCTTGTCATTTGAGCTGTGTTTCCATCATTTACAGACGTTTTTAGACTTTAAAAGGACCCCCGGTGGGGATCGCGGCAAAAATGCTCGGTTTTCGCATAGACTTACATTGGGCTCATTGCTCAGGTCGAGTACCCGAGTATTCCAATTTGCTCGACCCAAGCAAAGAGCACCCTAGCATTTTAGTGCTCACTCATCACTACTCGTCGCCCTGTCTCAAATTTTGAAACCATCTCTGGTGAGAGATTAATCTCAACTATGGAAACATGTTTAGTTTAATACCATGGTATTATACTATTCAACCTGCAAGCTAACTTTACACAAAACCATACAATTCTTTTTCCATTTTCTGCCAATGAGAAAGGAAAACACTGTACTCATCAAGTCCCTTCATTACTTCAAGTGTTCTCAGGTCATTGTGATCTCGCCAGTCTCTTCTTCGTTCTCTGACTCTTGGGAGTACCGACTTTTTTCCATTGGTCTTGTACTGTGAGTCATGGGAGTTGTAGGTTGGTATAGACCGACCTCAAATCTGAAACTGGGTTCAGCGGGATCTCAAATTCTTCACAGATCTTTGCAATGTCTGCTGTTGTTCTTGCTGTGTGTCTCTTGCCATTTGCTGTTGTGAGGAATAAGAATTGCCGCTCTTTGAGGATATCTGTAAAAGATTTTAGCATGCGTCTCTTGGCTAGAGTTGATGGAGCTAAGTCTTGATAGATGCAAGTTATGGAGCTCTTGTACTTCAATGTTCCTATTGTTCTACCATTCTTGTAAATTTTTTCCTTGATATGGATGTCAAAAAGTGTGCAGATTATATCTCTTGGAAGTTCCGTCGGCTTTGGTTTGGGTTTCAGCACACGATGAGCTCTCTCCATGACCAACATTGATCTGTCATTGGGATCTAGCAGTGAAGAGAACAACTCTGTCAGTATCGCTGTGGTGTCTTCTGGTCCAGTGGTCTCTGGTTTGCCACTGTCCCTAAGGATGTTTCATCTGTTTCTGTTCTCCATGTCTTCAAAGGCTGAGTACAGAATGTTGATGTGGTTCTCATGGAGTTGTAAACCTATTGTTAATTCTTTTGCGTAGACAGCTAGATTGGCATCCACCCCTTCCAACTCCTCCACTCTGTGGCCTATGTGTTGTACATCCTGTTTAATTTCAGTTAGGTCCTTTGCTAGCGGGGCAAGAGCAGAGGTGTGGACACTTTTAATAAAGCCTCTAGAGATGGGTTTGTCAGTATCTGTGGAGTCATAGTTCTCTGCCTCCTCCCCCCCTAATTCTGAGTCATCATGTAGGTCTTTAGAGTGAGACACATCCTGTTTAGTCCCTTTTTGTTTTGTGAGAAATGTCTCTATTTCGCCAGTTGATATGGCCTCGCCTGTGTTAGTCGACTCAGATATGCATCCGATTTTGACCATACTGCTGTGATCTTTAGCTTACCAAGGTCTCGTATTGGTTTCCCTATGTTGAGTAGAGTGAACAAATTTACATTACATTAGATGTCGGTTGTCTAAGATTAGGAAGGCTCTTTTCTAGTGGCCAGTGCATTGAATGGTGCATGTACCTATAGCCACAAGGTGGTGCTCGTGTTCCATTCAAAAGCATATAGAAAGATGAAAGTGTACCTCAGTGGTTCCAACCAGCGCTCCACTCCTTAATTCTCCTGAGTGCTATGGCAAAATGTGAGACGATAGATTTCATAAGGTGCAGAGCCTCCAGTCAGTGACACCAGGTATCACCTTTACTTTATGGGATCAGTGTACAAGAGGAAGAGATGGATAGATGGTGCACCTTATAGACATGTGGGTACGCTACAGACCTGCTTTCCTGCTTTAAATTGTTGTTTGGGACTAAAGCCCCCTTGTAGTAGCACTGTAAGAGACCTGCTTGTGGTTGTTGTTCGTAACAATGCCAGTTTCCCAGCTTCCTGCTCCCCCTGCCTGGGTGTTCCAGCCCTCAGCATTCACTGTAACCTTACTGCTTCCTCCCTGCGTCACTCTGGACTGCTCTATCACCCCACCGGTCCTCCACTGTAGTGACTATGGAATGGCCGACAACTTCTGCGGTGCCACCAAGAGATGTAGGCTCTCCCTTGTCACACCTGAAGGAGCTCTGGAGGCATCAGGGCACCGCGGCCCAGGCAAGCCATAAGGTACCTCATGCTCCGGTGGAAACAAGGCGGGACCAATTGTATGCGAGCACTGCAGTGGCTAAGGGAGAGGAAGGGGACAATGATCTTCTTACCGTGGGAACCTCCCAACTGCATTCCGGGGTTGCTAATCCTGCTCCCTGAGGTGTGCGCCCGTGAACTCTCCTCCACAAGACGAAGCTTAGCCAGTCTCAGGTGTAAGGCTATGGGGAGGGCGTTAAATGCGGGTAGGCCCCAGAGAGTCTTTACAGGCATGGCTGCGCCTTTCAACTCACAGGGGTTCCCTGGCTCCAAAGTGCAGCAAAAATGGAATAAAAACCTTCTGCAGGTACCCTCTGCATGCCTGGATGATATATGGCTCCAATGGTGCGGTCCAATGTGGTATCCAGGGGGCCGGATGGCGAAGATTGCTTCAATGGCTGCAGGAGCTCCTCAGCACACATCCTGCACCAACAGTCGCCATCTTGGATCTCGAGGGCCGGTCATTAATTTCCAAAATGGCTCAGTCCTTAAGGAGTTAGACACATCCAATTGTGAAACTTATTATTTTTTCCAAGATGTATTGATTCAAATCATCTTTAAAATTAACTTTGCTCATGGGAAAACCCATTTAAGACAGTATGTTCAGATATTAAACAAATTAGAAGGTAAATATAATTTTTTTTTACCTATGCCCAACCCTCTATGATCTTCTATGGCCCACTAGCTACTATTTTTCTTGGCACTGCGCCAAGCGGGTTAATTCAAAGAAAAGGTAAGAGGCAGTTTTTATAGTTTACCATCAAATAGCTAGAGATTACAGATGTAGCTGGATTTGCATCAACCCTGCAAAAAAGTTATAAAATCTAACTGATTTACAATGTGCAACAATTTCTGGATTTTTTGTATGTGTTCTTATGCTTTCAAACCAGGAAACCAGTAATTACAAATGTAACTTGCTGATTTTTAATTAAAATGATACCCTGCGAAGACTGAAATTTTGTAATTCATAGAGTTCCCCTGGGATTAACAAATCATTGTTCCATACACATTTAGCCTATTCGATATTAATAGCTCGGTGTTTAGGAATTATCATAAACATACCCACTAATTGTTGATTATTTGTATAAAAAATAATTATTTTGTAATAAATTTACATGCTTAGCTGAATCCTCATTAGTTTACACTACTTTTGTACATATAGACTAAACTGGATTGCAAATTGAAAAATGGAATTTCAAGAACTGCAATAAAATTTAATTATGCTAATATTAATAATTAAGAACAGAAATGTAATTTAATCAGAGATGGTTAAAATTGAACAATTGCATACACAGTCTTTCAATAATTATGCAACCAATGTTGTTCTGATCTTTGACTTAGTAATAATGTATTGAAATACAGTTATATGAATTAGTTTCGGCACCCCTATTAATCTTAAGCTTAATGTTTTATTAAAAATTGGTGTTTTTGCAACAGCTATTTCAGTTTGATATATCTAATAACTATTGGACACAGTAATGTTTCTGCCTTGAAATGAGGTTTATTGTACTAACAGAAAATGTGCAATTTGCATCCAAACAAAATTTGACAGGTGCATAAGTATGGGCACCTCACCAGAAAAGTGACATTAATATTTAGTAGATCCTCCTTTTGCAAAAATAACAGCCTCTAGTCGCTTCCTGTAGCTTTTAATGAGTTCCTGGATCCTGGATGAAGGTATTTTTGACCATTCCTCTTTACAAAACAATTCCAGTTCAGTTAAGTTTGATGGTCGCCGAGCATGGACAGCCCTCTTCAAATGATCCCACAGATGTTCAATGATATTCAGGTCAGGGGACTGGGATGGCCATTCCAGAACATTGTAATTGTTCCTATGCATGAATGCCTGAGAAGATTTGGAGCGGTGTTTTTGATCATTGTCTTGCTGAAAGATCCATCCCCTGCATAACTTCAACTTTGTCACTGATTCTTGAACATTATTGTCAAGATCTGCTGATACTAAGTGGAATCCATGCGTCCCTCAACTTTAACAAGATTCCTGATGTCGGCATTGGCCACACAGCCCCAAAGCATGATGGAACCTCCACCAAATTTTACTGTGGGTAGCAAGTGTTTTTCTTGGAATGCTGTGTTTTTTTGACACCATGCATAACGCCTTTTTGTATGACCAAACAACTCAATCTTGGTTTAATCAGTCCACAGGACCTTCTTCCAAAAAGAAATTGGCTTCTCCAAATGTGCTTTTGCATACCTCAGCCGACTCTGTTTGTGGTGTGCTTGCAGAAACGGCTTCTTTCGCATCATTCTCCCATACAGCTTCTCCTTGTGCAAAGTGCGTTGTATAGTTGATTGATGCACAGTGACACCATCTGCAGCAAGTTGATACTGCAGCTCTCTGGAGGTGGTCTAAGGATCGTCCTTGACTGATCTCACCATTCTTCTTCTCTGTCATTCTGATGTTTTTTTCTTGGCCTGCCACTTCTGGCCTTAACAAGAACTGTCCCTGTGTTCTTCCATTTCCTTACTATGTTCCTCACAGTGGAAACTGACAGGTTAAATCTCTGAAACAGCTTTTTGTATCCTTCCCCTGAACAACTATGTTGAATAATCTTTGTTTTCAGATCATTTGACAGTTGTTTTGAGGAGCCAATGATGCCACTCTTCAGAGGAGATTCAAACAGGAGAACAACTTGCAAGTGGCCACTTTAAGTAGCTTTTCTCATGATTGCATACACCTGGCTATGAAGTTCAAAGCTCAATGAGGTTACAAAACCAAAAAAAGTGCTTTAGTAAGTCAGTAAAAAGTAGGTAGAAGTATTTAAAACAAGAAAATGAAAAGGGTGGCCATACTTATGCACCTGTCAAATTTTGTTTGAATGCAGATTGCAAATGTTCTGCTAGTACAATAAACCTCATTTCAAGGCAGAAACATTACTGTGTCCAATAGTTATTAGATATATCAAACTGAAATAGCTGTTGCAAAAACACCAATTTTTATCAAACATTAAGTTTAAAATTAATAGGGGTGTCCAAACTTTTTCATATAACTGTATCTTCTTTTTATTTTATGTAAAGTTTGACCAATCTCACTTTGTTAACATTTTCTCTACTTGCTATTTTTGTTGCTGTTTATGTGCTATTACTGCCACATTTTTAGAATGCCACAGAAATAAAAATGGAAACTATGTGATGCACAGAGAGTGATTAAATACTTTTAATAATAAACACTTGTGACCCGCTTCAACTATTTGTAAGGAATGCACACCAAACCTAAAACAGAAACAAAAATGAGCAAACCCCTCTGTATGTACAGTGATGTGAAAAAGTGTTTACTCCCTTACTGATTTTCTATTCTTTTGCATGTTCATCAGATATAAATGTTTCAGTTCACCAAACAAATGTAAATATTAGACAAAAGATAACACAAGTAAACATAAAATGCAGTTTTTAAATGAAGGTCTTTATTATTAACCCCTTACTGTCCAATGACGTGCACAGTGCGTCATGGCAAGGTGCCAGTTCCGGCACCAGAACGGACTGTGCACGTCATGCCTTTGATCTACCACAGACAGCTGACAGGCACGGCAAGCGGTGCGGGGACCTTTGCCGTCGGTCCCCGCACCCACAGCGCTGTGATTGGTCAGTCAATATGACTGACCAAACACAGCAGCGATCGTGCAGGAGAAGCTGAAATTTCAGCTTCTCCAGCGCGATCAGTGCAGGAGCCGGCGCTGCAGTGGCCAGGATTCCTGCACTGACAGCCAGGAGCGGAGCCCCCACCGCCCCTGGCTGTTAATCCCCTGACTGCTGCGATCCAGCGCGATCGCAGAGCTCAGGGGGGAGGCAGAGGGTCGGGAGCTCCCTCTGCCTCAGATCGGCGCCCTGCAATGTATTTGCAGGGCCCGATCTCTGCCTTGATGACCCGGGGGTTGTCATGACAACCTCCGGGTCATCTAGCTACGGGAAGCTGCTGTGATCATGGTCACAGCAGCTTTCCCCATAGGTACAATGCATTGCAATGCTGGAGCATTGCAATGCATTGTAACTGCAATAAATAGTAAAAAATGTGAAAGTCCCATAAAGGGACAAGTTAAAAAAATAATTTTTTAAAAAAAATTGTAAAAAAAATATTAACAAATAATTTTAAAAAAATCCCCTAAAAAATACACATTTTTATGTAATAAAAAAAATAAAAAACAAAAAAAATACACATGTTAGGTATCGCCACGTCCGTAAAAATCCCATCTATAAAAGCGTAACCCTAGTTAACCCCTTCAGTGAAAGCCGTAAAAAAAAACACAAAAAAGTAGTAAATTATACTTTTTCCAAGCGGTATCATCATACCGCTTGGAAAAAGTGCAATAACACGCGATCAAAATGTCAGATATAAATAATCATGGTACCGCTGAAAACGTCATCTTGTCCCGCAAAAAACAAGCTGCTAACAGCATCATCAGCGAAAAAATAAAAAAGTTATAGCTCGCGGAATAAACTGATGCAAAAATAATTATTTTTTCTATAAAATGTTTTATTGTGTAAAAAACGCCAAAACATAAAAAAAATATATATAAATGAGGTATCGCTGTAATCGTAGTGATCCAAAGAATAAAGCTCCTTTATCAATTTTACCACATGCGGAACGGAGGAAAAAAAAAAAAAAAAACAATTCCTGAATTGCTGGTTTTTGTTCATTCTGCTTCCACAAAAATCGGAATAGGAAGCGATCAAAAAACGTTATGTGCCCGAATATGGTCCCAATAAATAGGTCAGCTCGTCCCGCAAAAAATAAGCCCACAGATAACTCTGTCGGCCGAAATATGGAAAAATTATAGCTCTCAAAATACGGCGATGCAAAAATTTCTTACAAAAAATTATTCCAAAAAAAAGCATCTTTTAGAGTGTGACAGAAGCTAAACATGAAAAAAGGATGTAAATCTGGTATCGCTGTAATCGCACCGATCCGAGGAATAAAGTCGCCTAATCATTAATACCGCACGAGGAACAGCGTAAAAAAGAAAACCAATTCTTCACCTTTTGTAGATTTGTTCATTGTGCCTCCCAAAGATCGCAGTAAGGTGATCACAGTGGTTCCCCCCTACATATGGGGTATCAGCGTACTCAGGACAAAATGCACAATAGCTTTTGGAGTCCTATTTCTCCTGTTACCCTTAGAAAATAAAAATTTGGGGCAAAAAGGTCATTTTTGTGGAAAAAAATATGATTTTTTTATTTTCACGGCTCTACGTTATAAACTTCTGTGAAGCCTTTGGGGGTTCAAAGTGCTGACCACACATCTAGATAAGTTCCTTGGGGGGTCTAGTTTGCAAAATGGGGTCATTTGTGGGGGTTTCTACTGTTTAGGCACATCAGGGGCTCTCCAAGCGCGACATGACACCCGCAGACCATTCCATCAAAGTCTGCATTTAAAAACGGTGCTCCTTCCCTTCCGATCTCTGCCATGCGTCAAAATAGTGGTTACCCCCACGTATGGGATATCAGCGTACTCAGGACAAATTGCACAATAGCTTTTGGGTCCTATTTCTCCTGTTACCCTTATAAAAATAAAAGTTTGGGGGCAAAAAGATTATTTTTGTGGAAAAAAATATGATTTTTTTATTTTCACAGCTCTACGTTATAAACTTCTTTGAAGCACTTGGGGTTCAAAGTGCTCACCACACATCTAGATAAGTTCCTTGGGGGGTCTAGTTTCCAAAATGAAGTCACTTGTGGGGGGTTTGTACTGTTTAGGCACATCAGGGGCTCTCCAAACGTGACATGACACCCGCAGATCATTCCATCAAAGTCTGCATTTGAAAAAGGCGCTCCTTCCCTTTCGAGCTCTGCCATGCGTCAAAATAGTGGTTTACCCCCACATATGGGGTATCAGCGTACTCAGGACAAATTGCACAATAACTTTTGGGGTCCTGTTACCCTTTGGAAAATAACAATTGGGGGTGGAAAGATCATTTTTGTGGAAAATATATGATTTTTTAATTTTACTGCTCTACGTTATAACCTTCTGTGAAGCCCTTGGGGTTCAAAGCTCTCACCACACATCTAGATAAGTTCCTTGGGGGTCTAGTTTCCAAAATGGGGTCACTTGTGGGGGGTTTCCACTGTTTAGGCACACAGGGGCTCTCCAAATACGACATGGCGTCCAATCTAAATTCCAGCCAAAAAAGTAAAATGGCGCTGCTTCCCTTCCGAGCTCTGCCATGCGCCCAAATAGTGGTTTACCCCCATATGTGGGGTATCAGCTTACTAAGGACTAATTGCACAATAACGTTTGGGGTCCTTTTATCCTTTGGAAAATAAAAATTGGGATGAAAAGATCATTTTTGTGGAAAAAATATGATTTTTTTAATTTTACGGCTCTACGTTATAACCTTCTGTGAAGCCCTTGGGGGTTAAAAGCTCTCACAACACATTTAGATAAGTTCCTTGGGGGGTCCAGTTTCCAAAATGGGGTCACTTGTGGGGGGTTTCCACTGTTTAGGCACACAGGGACTCTCCAAATGCGACATGGCGTCCAATCTCAATTCCAGCCAAAAAAGTCAAATGGCGCTGCTTCCCTTCCGAGCTCTGCCATGCGCCCAAATAGTGGTTTACCCCCACACATGGGGTATCGGTGTACTCTGGAGAAATTGTGCAACAAATATTGTGGTTCATTTTCTCCTGATACCCTTGACAAAATTTAAAAAAATTGTGTCGAAAGAAAAATTTTGGGAAAAAAAGTTAAATGTTCATTTTTTCCTTCCACATTGCTTCAATTCTTGTGAAGTACCTAAAGGGTTAATAAACTTCTTGAATGTGGCTTTGAACACGGTGAGGGTGCAGTTTTTAGAATGGTGTCACTTTTGGGTATTTTCTGTCATATTGACCCCTCAAATTCACTTCAAATGTGAGGTGGTCCCTAAAAAAATGGTTTTGTAAATTTTGTTGGAAAAATGAGAAATTGCTGGTCAACTTTTAACACTTATAACTTCCTAACAAAAAAAAATGTTGGTTCCAAAATTGTGCTGATGTAAAGTAGACATGTGGGAAATGTTATTTATTAACTAATTTTTGTGACATATCTCTCTGATTTAATGGCATAAAAATTAAAAGTTTGAAAATTGCAAAATTTTCAAAATGTTTGCCATATTTCCATTTTTTTCATAAATAAACGCAAGTTATATTGAAGAAATTTTATGACTATCATGAAGTACAATATGTCACGAGAAAACAATCTCAGAATCGTCAAGATCCATAGAAGCGTTCCAGAGTTATAACCTCATAAAGAGACAGTGGTCAGAATTGTAAAAATTGGCCTGGTCTTTAACCTACAAAATGGCTTGGTCTTTAAGGGGTTAAGGGAAATAGAAATCCAAGCCTACAGGGCACTGTTTAAAAAAAGTAATTGCCCCCACCCCCTTAAAACATGAATTAACTTTGTTTCACTTAAATAGGACCTGCAAGACAAAGTGGGAAAGACCAAAAGGTCTAATTTCTCAATCAAGAATGTCTTGAAGGAAGCCATCGCAAACATAGGATAAACATATAAAACTCCTTGCAGATGTGGTCCTTAGTGGGATTTATGCCCAGGATCCAAGCAAAGTAAGCAGTGTTGCCCTATAGCTTGTTAATATATCATAAATAAGTCATTAATATGACTTATGAAAAATGTTGCTAAGTATACACAACTTTCTAGCAAGGAGTTGAGGTGAAATTTCTACGTTCTAGAATCTCGACCTGCAGAGCAGGATCCAGCAACACTCAATTTCACCCCAGTGAAATTGCAAGATCTTTTGAGTTATCATGAGATTTTATGTTATGAACTAAACCAGTGCATCCACATCCTTTGCAGATCGCAAAACTTTGCGACAGTCAGATTAATTTGCTGTGCAGCAGGCCATTGTCCTTTGAAATAGTTTCTGGTTGCTAGATGGGAGGGTCGCAAATGTGTTACCTTCATGACTTTTTATTAGCTACAGCTGGCATGATGTTCTGATTTCTATGTGTTGCAGTATTTGACAAAGGAAACTTAATGCAGCAGATAAAAGACAAAACATGCTGTCTTTACTTTGAAATTGGAAAATCGTTCAAAAGTGCAATTAGATCACAATTGACAGCAACCATTAAGAAAAGTATGTCCAGATGTGATCTACATGGGTGAATAATTGCTAAAAATAAACTATTATCACTTCTATTTTTTAAAACATTTTAACTTTGCAGCACTCTATCTCTCTTGCCTTAAACCTTTGCACAGTACTGTACATTATTAATATTTGGCTCCTGCATTGTAAGCAAAAAAAACTACACTTATATTTATAATAATATATTTATAATAACACGCACAGTTTGTGAGGCAGGCAAATGCATTTAATTTTCTGCAATATGAAGACTTGTATTTTGTGTTTAAAAAATATATATGACTTTTTGTAACACATAAGCCTTGGTGTCAGGATTTTTGTTTAGTAGCAACATTAGTATAAAGGTCGAACAATCAGGAAAAATCCAGTTGAAATGTTTCCGTCAAAATTTAGTCCTCTTTATTTAAGAAATACTTTAAAATCTTGCATACAGCACAATTGTCACAACCTTCTAGATATTGAGAATTAATGGGCAGACGCATTTGGAACCTTGCGGTTCTTAATCCTTGCTCAGGATTAATATTCTAATATACCAGTTTACTATCTTACAATCAATTAGCTCTATCCTCCAACCAAATATCCCTCCACCCATTCCGACGTGATCTCAATGAACTCAGAGGAATAGTCTGTCCTCAACTCTATCCGAAAGTACCCAAACAGTTAACCAACGGAAATGGCTATTTAGCCATAAATTAATTCTATCAAAGTTGAACAATTATCCTGGATTATAATTTTCTCATAAACGCTCTCCTGAAATAAAAAGTTCAAGTTTGGCCTGAAGTCTGATGCTTGCAGAGTCATCACATAGGTATGTATTAGGATTCTTAATTATGGAACAAACAGAAAACATGGCAGTAAATCCAGAAGTTCCAGGCACTTATTTGGTGATAAACGAGGTCTGAAACAGTCTCTACCTATCTAACTACAAGCTCTATCTCAGTCTTAAAAACTTTGGCACCAGAATGTAGCGAGGTACATGCATGGTTATCCACTGTGGTGTCGAAATGGGCCTTTGTTTTGTTAAAGACCTGGGTCTGTTTCGGACAATCATTCTGTGACTACGGACAGATGCAGGGTCCCTTCGGCAAGTGAATGGTAGAGTTGATGATTGTGACTTAACTCCTAAGCAGTGTCCAACACCTCTCACTCTAGTTCCTTGCCTTTTCCGTCTCTTAGCAGCATTCCTGTTTGGGTCTTGCAGGTTCAGTCGAACATCTAAAAAAATTTTGGTTCGGTTACCAGAACAATATCCGATCATGTACTCTGTTCTGTTTGGAGGCCCGAACATTTATTGTTCTCCATGCTGTCATCTGCATGACAACATGGCAAACACAGGCTCTGATCAGTGGTAATATCATTACTGCTGATTAAATAGCTGAGGTGCTCACACTTTCAGATAATACGTGAGCAAGCAGCTGTGACCGGCAGTAAAAAAGTTACCGCCGGTCACAGGCATCGGCTGATGAGAGAGTACTATTCTCATAAGCCTAAGCCTGATGTTGCTGATAACAGCTAGAGTGGGCACCAGAGCCTGTGCTATAAATAAATAAATTTAACAAAAAAGTTAGATAGGGTCGCTTCTATTTTTGATAACCAGTGCAGGCAAAGCTGACAGCATCAGTGTTAGGGGTCGAGTTCCCGCTCCTGCACCAGAGGAATCTTGAGCTATCCCCGCTGCGGTCTCCCATCCGTCTCCGGCTGCAGTGGAACCTGCTTAGCAGAGAAGTCGGTCCCAGCATCTCGCTCAGTCTAGTGCTGTGCAGAGGATGACTGCTGCCTCTCCAGGTCCTGCCATTTTAACCAGTGCAGGTCAGCGGCAAGCAGACTCAGTTGGGACTAAGTCCTGTGTTTTCTTTTCTGAGCATGCCCAGGGTAAGATCTCTCATAGGAGATCAGGGGTCACATGCTCAGCTACTGCAGCAGCTCCTATTGGTCCGCCAGGAAGGTCTTGAAACTACATGTGTTCTAGAACAGTTTCTCATTGGTCCTTTTCTGGTAGGTCCTGTAGTTGCTAATATAAAAGGGTGGCATGGCCGTGCCGCCATGCGCTAGTGTCAAATGTGTCATGTGCTTTGCGCAAGTATGATCATGCACGCATGTGGTTAGGACTCGGCTGAAATAAGCCCCTAGAATACCGGCACCTCCGGTGAGATTTGTATGCACATGTTCAGGGCTTGGCTGAAATAAGCCCCTAGAATACCGGCACCTCCGGTGAGGAGATTTGTATGTTTGTGTGCTGACTGCATGATCACGGACTGCTATCCGCACAGCAGTTATCTGTGTACTCCTGTGGTGTTAACAGGACACAGTCTCTACCTCTGCGTCATTACCTCAGCAACTCTGTGAAGTAACAGAGTTCGCTTATACCGCCATCTTACTAGCAGCAGGCTCTGCCTACACGGTGGATCCCGGGCTGCGAACGCACCCTTTATTTATATTTATTTTTGTGCGTTCCACAGATCCTAACAGTACACTAGCGCCAGGGTCTGGCTAGTAAAATGGTGGATGACCAGTGCCTACGGCAGTTCATCCAGCAGCTGGAGGGTAGGTTGGACGCACTCGAGCGCACAACCTCAACTGTGGATATGACCGCAGTTTCTGTTCAGGCTGCTAGCACAGCGGCAGCCATTTTGTCCTCCAACACCTTTGCTCCGACCTTGTCCCATCTCCCGCTTCCAGACAAGTTTTCTGGTGACAGCATACATTGTCAGGGATTCGTGAGTCAGTGCTCTATACAGCTTGAGCTTCTGGCTGCACGTTTTCCCACAGAGCGGGCACAAGTGGATTTCATAGTGTCACTTCTTTCGGGCAGAGCTTTGGAATGGGCAACGCCGCTGTGGGAGCTTGACGATCGCATGGTGCGGAGTGCTCCTCTGTTTCTAGTTGGCTCTTAAAAAGGTCTTTTCAGGCCCTCAGGTCACCCACGATTCGGCATTCCCACTGCTGACAATGTCACAGGGTTCGAGCTTGGTCAGTCAATTTTCAGTCCAATTTCAGACTCTGGCCTTTGAGTTAGAGTGGCCGGATAAGGTCCTTATACCGGTATACTGGAGAGGTCTTGCTGACCATGTAAAGGACGCCTTGGCCACCAGGGAGATTCCTGCCTCACTGGAGAAGCTTAACTCCATATCTACCCGCATATACCTTCGTTTTCACGATTGGCGGTTGGAGCGGGCCCAGTGTAGACGCAGGTTTTGGCTGGCTCCCACCTTTGCCAAACCTCTATAATCTCCCATTCATGCTACCGACTCCCCGGAGGCCATGGAGGTTGTTCGAGCGGGACCGAAGTCTCGGCCTGTTCGAGTCTCCGGGGTTTGAAACAATTGTCAGCAGTTAGGACATTATGCCAATAGATGTCCCCAGCGATCGAGAACACGATCGCATCTAGTGACCATGGGAGGAGGTTCACTAGAGTCAGCGGTATTTGCCTCCAAGCTGTCCTTTAAAGGGACAATCTCTTTTGGTCCATCCTATCTAGCAGTTGAGCTTTGTGTGGATTCTGGAGCAGAGGGGAACTTTATGTCCTCTGTTTTTGCTCTCCACTACACAATACCTAAGGTGATGCTCGCCAAACCGGTGACTGTTCGAGTGGTGAATGGATCCATACTGCCCTCACTGATCACACATCAGACAATCCCTCTCACATTAGCTATGTCTCCTTCCCATCAGGAGATTATCTCTTTCCTTTTCCTTCCTGAGGGTATAGATGAGGCTCTGCTGGGAGTACCCTGGCTTCGTCTTCACTCCCCACATATTGATTGGTTCTCTGGGAAGATATGGGGTTGGAGTGAGTCTTGTAGAGGTAGATGTGTGAGGGAGAGTGTTCAGGTTGCTACTACAGGGATACCCGCAGATCTCACTTCCCTACCCTAGTGCTATTGGTCCTATGTAGACGTGTTCTCCAAAAAGGCTGCTGAGACGCTTCCGCCTCACCGCCCCTATGACTGTCCTATTGACCTCTTGCCTGGAGCAAAATCTCCCCGGGGACGGGTCTATCCTCTCTCTCTCCCTGAGACGGAGGCTATGTCCCATACATTCATGAGAATCTGGCAAGAGGGTTCATTAGGAAGTCATTGTCACCTGCTGGGGCAGGGTTCTTCTATGTGCAAAAGAAGAACGGAGAATTACGTTCCTGCATAGATTACAGGGGTCTTAACGCCATCACCATTAAGAATAAATACCTGTTGCCTCTGATTTCTGAACTCTTTGATAGGCTCCGGGGAGCAAGGGTATTTACCAAATTAGACCTGCGGGTTGCTTACAACCTGATTCGCATCGCGAGGGGGACGAATGGAAGATGGCTTTTATTACAAGGGATGGGCACTATGAATAATCTGGTGATGCCCTTCGGGCTCTGTAATGCCCCAGCCGTTTTCCAAGACTTTGTTAATGACATCTTCCGGGATATGCTTTCCACCTCAGTTGTAGTCTATCTGGATGATATTCTCATCTTCTCTCCAGATATTGACCCCCACCGGAGAGATGTCTGCAGAGTCTTCGACCTCTTGCGGTCAAATTCCCTTTATGCAAAGTTGGAGAAATGCGTGTTTGAGCAGGAGTATTTTCCATTCCTAGGCTATATCATCTCCACCCAGGGATTGGCTATGGATCCTGCCAAACTACAGGCTGTGATGGACTGACAAGAACCCCATTCTCTTAAAGCCGTGCAGCGCTTAATGGGGTTCATTAATTACTATCGCCAGTTCATTCCCCATTTCTCAACTTTGGTAGCTCCCTTGGTAGCCCTCACCAAGTAGGGTGCAAATCCCAAATTGTGGTCCGAAGAAGTCTCCAAGGCTTTCACCTCAATTAAGTCTCATTTTGCTAGCGCTCCCATCCTACGCCGCCCTGATGTTGTCAAGCCATTTATATTGGAGGTGGATGCCTCATCCGTTGGTGCTGGAGCAGTCCTCTTTCAAAAGGATGCTCAAGGTTGGAAGCATCCTTGCTTCTTCTTCTCCAAGACCTTCACACCAGCGGAGAGGAATTATTCCATTGGGGACAGGGAGTTGATAGCAATGAAGTTGGCTTTCTCTGAGTGGAGACATCTGTTGAAGGGGGCTCGCTTTCCCTCCAAGTCTTTACGGATCACAAGAATTTGGTATACTTACAAACAGCACAGCGGCTAAATTCTCGTCAGGCCAGATGGTCCTTGTTTTTCTCCCGATTTCGCTTTACCCTCCTTTATCTCTCGGGAGAGAACAACATTCGGGCTGACGCTTTCTCTCGATCCATGGTGTCCTCTGAGGAGGAGGAGGGGGAGCCTCGGCTTATTGTCCATTCTGAGAGTCTGAGAACCGTAGCGCCGGTTTCGCTAGAGTCTGTACCTTCGGGCAAGACTTTTGTACCACCCAATTTGCGTCCGGAGGTTCTCTCTTGGGCTTATTCGTCCAGGGTGGGTGGATATTTTGGGATCAAAAGGACATCTGAGCTGTTGGCGAGGATGTACTGGTGGCCGCATATGGTCCGTGATGTTGGGGATTATGTTCAGGCGTGCGTCTCCTGCGCCAAAAATAAATCTCCTTGACAACGGCCAGCTGGGTTACATTACCCTTTGCCGGTGTCAGACAGGCCTTGGGAGATGGTCGGAATGGACTTTGTGGTGGGCTTACCCAAGTTGCACCATCATTTGGGTGATCACCGACCATTTTTCCAAAATGGTTCACCTGGTGCCGTTACCACGGTTACCTTCTGCACGGGCCCTGGCTGCGTTGTTCATAAGACTTATCTTTTGTCTACATGGCATGCCGGACAAAATCGTTAGTGACCGAGGACCCCAGTTTGCATCTCGGTTCGGGAGAGATCTTTGTCGTCTACTCAGTATTGAGTTAAATCTCTCTTCGGCATATCATCGCGAGACGAATGGGTTGGTAGAAAGGGCCAACCAGACCTTGGTCACATATCTGCGACACTTTGTCTCTGCCAGGCAGGATGACTGGGCATCTTTGCTACCGTGGGCAGAGTTTGCGTTGAACAACACCGTGGCAGACTCCACTGGACAGACACCATTCCTCCTTAATTACGGTCAGCATCCTCGGGTTCCTGTGCCTATGCCCGTGTCTTCTACTGACTCCAGGGTGGCAGACTGGGCTGTGGAGGCATGAGACCATACTCAGGATGCCATTCAGGCCTCCAAGGAGAGGATGAGGTCCTCCGCCAACGCACATCGGCGCCCCGCTCCGACATTTGCTCCCGGTGACTTGGTGTGGCTCTCCGCCGTAACATCAGGCTGCTAGTGGAGTCCACCAAGTTGGCACCCCGTTACATGGGTCCCTTCAGGTTAACCCTGTGGTATATCGTTTGGCCCTTTCACCCTGCCTGGGTATCTCCGACACCTTTCATGTGTCCCTCTCTAAACCCGTGGTCATGTCTCGGTTCTCTGAGTTATTTGCGGGACATCGGGTTCGTCTACGGACGATCACGAGGTGAACGCTATTGTAGGGTGCAAGGTGGTACGGGGAAAAATGTTTTATTTGGTGGATTGGAGGGGTTATGAGCCTGAGGATAAGTCCTGTGAGCCATTTGAGCACGTTCATGCTCCGCAGCTCATTGATGCTTTTGAGCGTAGTGAGGCCCAAAGGAGGGGGGCCTAGAGGGGTAATGTTAGGGGTCGAGTTCCCGCTCCTGCACAAGGGGAATCTCGAGCTTTCCCCGCTGCGCTCTCCCATCCGTCTCCGGCCGCAGTGGAACCTGCTTAGCAGAGACGTCGGTCCCAGCGTCTCGCTCAGTCTAGTGCTGTGCAGAGGATGACTGCTGCCTCTCCAGGTCCTGCCATTGTAACCAGTGCAGGTCAATGGCAAGCAGACTCAGTTGGGACTAAGTCCTGTGTTTTCCTTTCAGAGCATGCCCAGGGTAAGATCTCTCATAGGAGATCAGGGGTCACATGCTCAGCTACTGCAGCAGTTCCTATTGGTCCGCCAGGAAGGTCCTGAAAGTACATGTGTTGTAGATCAGTTTCTCATTGGTCCTTTTCTGGTAGGTTCTGTAGTTGCTACTATAAAAGGGTGGCATGGCCGTGCCGCCATGCGCTAGTGTCAATTGTGTTATGTGCTTTGCGCCAGTATGATCATGCACGCATGTGGTTAGAGCTCGGCTGAAATAGGCCCCTAGAATATCGGCACCTCCGGTGAGGAGATTTGTATCCACGTTGTTAGGGTCTGCGGAACGCACCTAATAGATATAATAGAGAGGTGCGTTCGCAGCCCGGGGTCCACCGTGCAGGCGAAGCCCGCTGCTAATAAGATGGCGAAAGTAGCAAACTCTGTTATCCCGCAGAGTCGCAAAAATAAACACCGTAGCGTGTTGTGGCAGTAAGTGCGAACTCTGTTAATCCCAGAGCCGCTAACGGGATGCCACAGCGCTATATGGCGATAGGTGCGAACTCACTTAACTTCAGTGAGCCGCAAAGTAAAACGCTAGGGCGCTGTCTAGCGTCAAAAGCGAACCCTGTTACGTCACAGAGCCGATGAGAAAAAGTACCGTGTCCTGTCAGGCTCTCAGGTACACGGATAATTGCTAAGCGAGCATAATACGTGGTTATGCGCTAATGTCCTCGGGGAGTCACCCGCAATCTATGGCGT
>JARQOD010000001.1:198239279-198270478 GCA_033576555.1 Oophaga sylvatica
AATTGATTTATTTTGTGGATTCTTACCTTACATTGTCATGCAGTAAAAATTGACGAAAAAATGCCCTTCTCATGTAATTTTTCTATTTCCGTTCTAAACAATTGATATACATTTTTGCCATTGTAGTGTAACAGCTTCCACATCTAGTACTCATTGTACTATATTAACTATACTAATAATGAGAGTTGATAACATTCATTTTCACAGTAGGCTGTAAAAGATGGTTTTAGCCGTTTGGAGAGTAGCCTGTTGTGCTGACATCTAGTGACTAGCAAGAAAAACTACATTATTTCAAAACTGTATCTAGGCTATATACAAAATATATGGATTTACATTGATTTCTTTCACAAGACAGGACCACATTATAGATTGCCTACTACATACATGAAATTGTACTAGCAGATTAAAACAGTGATATTTGTTTTATAAAGAAGGACATTTAGCAGATTACTGGTTTTACAATGTATAAGAAAAGAGTATCAAAATAAAAAGAATTTTCCTCAATTTACAAAACTCTAAATATTAAAGCAAAATATTTGTATTCTCTACAAATGTACATTTCTTTTTAATTAGAAGATTGGTTGTATAGAAATTTAGGCACTGAGTAATAAACAAAATGTGACTATCTTAAACAGTTCTTTTTATGAGACACAAATTTTGTAATCCGAAATAGCATCATATATTGTTGAAAATACTGCTATGCGATGTTAAATATTTCCATACATTGCCCATATAATGCAGCTATTTAGTGGAATAGTAATCCATCCATATAATGCCAATGAAAAAGGTTATCGTGAATTTAATTTTTTAAATTATAGAATTAGTAAAGAAGAGAAGGTAAAAGAGCGGAAAACTAGCTGCTGTATCACTTCATAGTCAGTATTTTTTTAATTGTATTTTATGGAAAATTGAATGGCTTTTACACTTTTTTGCTCAAAATAGTATTAACTAATTATACAATGTTATTTATATGCACTATTACTTTTGATTTACTTACAGTAGGGAGGGTATTTCCTCATTTAGTTTTTATCTTAGGCTTTGTCTGTTAAATGGCCAAAGTGTGAACGTGCTTCTACACATTGCAGTTATATCAACCTATATTCCAGCTAATTTCTTTGGATATGCTGTGCATTACATAAATAGCACTGTCGTCATACAGTGGAAGAAAAACTGTCACATCTTAGAATGGTTTTAAAAGAAGATCATAACATTTTTCTTTTCCTTTGTAGCCACGTGTGGACCTATTTTTTTGCAGGACAAATCATATTTTTTTATAATAAAACCTTTTTGAGGTAAATATATCAATAACACTGGAATACAAAAATTTTGGTGCCAACGATGTCTGACTGGTTTTATATTTTTATATTAAGGTTACGGTTCTGATTAAGAATATGACTGGTTTTGCCAGAATGGTTCTAGTTTCTGAAATATTTGCTAATTAATTAATCACACTAGAATTCTGACTTCAAAAAGTTGCTTATATAGCATTGTAAGCCTACAAATTGAAATACAAAATAATCATAAGGGATAATTCATTATCTAAGACACTGGTAGAGAGTCGGATGACCAAAAGCTATTACATTTGTTACCATAGGCAAGTCCCATTGGGGAAATGCATTATTTTCATTGATGAAATGAGAACCAATTCAGCAAAAATAATGAGATTTTTTTAAATTAGCACCCTCAAAAAACACGTTCATAAGCACATTCAAAAAGCTTTGGCACCTGAAAAAAAGATTTTTTTTGTAGATCTGTGTAATCAACCTTTATATTTTTGGAATTCATGTGGCAAAAGTGATACAAAGTTTGTTTTTTTTATTTTATTCACTGTATGGTTAACATAACTTGTAAACTTTATTATACAGATCATACAGTTATTATTATTATTATTATTATTTATTTCTATAGCACCATTGATTCCATGGTGCTGTACATGAGAAAGGGTTACATACAAATTACAGGTATCACTTACAGTAAACAAACTAACAATGACAGACTGATACAGAGGGGAGAGGACCCTGCCCTTTCGGGCTTACATTCTACAGGATTGTGAGGCAGGAGACAGTAGGTCGGGGGTTGCAGCAGTTCCGGTGTTGGTTGAGGCAATATCTCCGGTAGTGGTGAGAAGGTAGCAGGGTCATTGCAGGCTGTAGGCTTTCCTGAAGAGATGGGTTTTCAGGTTCCGTCTGAAGGATCCGAATGTGTTTGATAGTCGGACGTGTTGGGGAAAAGAATTCCAGAGGATGGGGGATATTCGGGAGAAGTCTTGGAGGCGGTTGGGTGAGGAGCGAATAAGTGTGGAGGAGAGAAGGATGTCTTGGGAGGATCGGAGATTACGTGAGGGAAAATATCGGGAGATTATGTTCAGAGATATAAGGAGGAGACAGATTATAGATGACCTTGTAGGTCAGTATTAGTAATTTGAACTGGATACGCTGAGGGAATGGAAGCCAGTGAAGAGATTTGCAGAGGGGAGAAGCAGAGGAGTAGCAAGGAGAGAGGTGAATTAGTCGTGCAGCAGAGTTAAGGATGGACTGGAGAGGTGCGAGGGTGTTAGCAGGGAGGCCAGAGAAAAGGGTGTTGCAGTAGTCGAGGCAAGAGATGATGAGGGCGTGCACAATCATTTTAGTAGATTAAGGGTTGAGGAAAGGACGGATTCTTGAAATATTTTTGAGCTAAAGGCGACAGGAGGTAGAAAGAGCTTGGATGTGCGGTTTGAAGGACAGGGCAGAGTCAAGGGTTACTCCGAGGCAGCGGACTTCTGGTACGGGGGAAAGCATGATGTCATTAATTGTGATAGATAGGTCAGGTAAGGAAGATCTGTGGGATGGGGGAAAGATTATGAGTTCAGATTTGTCCACATTGAGTTTGAGGAAGCGGGAGGAGAAGAAGGAGGATATGGCTTATAGACACTCTGGGATTCTGGATAGCAGAGAGGTGATGTCTGGGCCAGAGAGGTAGATCTGAGTGTCATCAGCATAAAGGAGGTACTGGAATCCGTGGGACTTTATGAGTTGCCCCAGGCCAAGTGTATAGATTGAGAAGAGTAGGGGTCCTAGAACAGAGCCTTGGGGGACTCCAACAGAGAGAGGGTGGGACGAGGAGGTAGTGTGGTAGTGGGAGACGCTGAATGTGCGGTTGGAAAGGTATGAGGAGATCCAGGATAGGGTGAGGTCTTTGACGCCAAAGGAGGAAAGAATCTGTAGCAGAAGGCAGTGGTCAACTGTGTCAAAAGCAGAGGACAGGTCAAGAAGCAGGAGTATAGAGTATTGTCCGTTCGCTTTGGCTGTAAGTAGGTCATTAGTAATTTTGGTCAGGGCTGTCTCCGTGGAGTGATGGGGGCGGAAACCAGATTGTAGAGTGTCAAAGAGCAAGTTAGAAGAGAAGTGGTAGGAAAGCTCAGCGTGGACATGCAGCTCCAGGAGTTTGGAAGCGAATGGGAGCAGCGATATTGGGCGATAGCTGGACATAGCGGTTGGGTCGAGGGTTGGCTTTTTAAGGATAGGCGCGATTGTGGCATGCTTGAAAGCAGAAGGGAAGGTACCGGAAGTTAGTGATAGGTTGAAGAGGTGGGTTAGGGATGGAATAATAGTGGTGGTGAGGTTGGGGAGGAGGTGGGTTGGGATGGGGTCAAGTGCACAGGTTGTGAGGTGCGATTTGGAGAGAAGACAATTAAGCTCCCCTTCAGTTATGTTGGAGAGGAAGGTTATGGGGTTGGGGCATTGGTCTGGTATACAAAGTGGTTGAGGTGGTTGAACAATGAAGACTTGCCTTGTTTGGTCGATCTTATTTTTGAAGTGTGTGGCAAAGTCCTCAGCAGAGATGATGGAGGTAGGAGGGGGCAGTGGTGGGTGGAGGAGGGAGTTAAAAGTTTTGAATAACTGTTTGGGGTTGTAGGATAGGGAAGATACGAGGGTTGTGAAGTAGGCCTGTTTAGCAGAGGTGAGGGCAGATTTGAAAGAGAGTGTTGCTTGTTTGAATGCAGTGAAGTCGTCTTGCGAATTTGTTTTTTTCCAACGCCGCTCTGCAATCCTGGACACTTGCCGGAGCTTTTTAGTGGTGTTATTGTGCCAGGGTTGTCTGTTGGTACGTCGCACTCTGCCATGAACGAGAGGGGCGACCGTGTCAATAGCCGATGTGAGAGTGGCATTGTAGAAAGCAGTGGCACTGTCTGTATCGTGGAGTGAGGATATTGATGCCAGTGAAAGAATAGAGTCGGAGAGTGTGTGGATGTCTAGGAGTGCAAGGTGTCTGCGGGGGTGCACGTGTTGCTGGACATGGGTGACAGGAGAGGAGGACAGGGATGAGAAAGTGAGTAGATGGTGGTCGGATAGAGGGAGAGGGGAGGTGGTGAAGTTAGATAGAGAGCAGAGGCGGGTGAAGACCAAGTCTAATGTATGACCATCCGTGTGGGTGGCTGAGAGGACCACTGAGTAAGTCCAAAGGATGAAGTAAGGGACAGAAGTTTGGAGGCTGCTGACTGAAGGGTATCAGTGGGGATGTTGAAGTCACCCATGATGATGGTGGGGATGTCAGTGGAGAGAAAGTGAAGAAGCCAGGTAGTGAATTGGTCGATGAAGGCAGTGGTCGGGCCTGGAGGTCGGTATATGACGGCCACTTGGAGGTTGGAGGGAGAGTAGATGCGGACAGAGTGGACTTCAAAGGAAGGGAGGATTAGGGAGGGTAGAGGTGGGATTGGGTTAAAGTTGCAGTTAGAGGAAAGGAGAACACCCACTCAGTTATATTGCAAAGTAACATTAATTCTAATAGATAAAATACATATATATATATATATATATATATATATATTTTCTTTTTGCTTTACTGGGAACACTTTTTTGATTGACATTATTAATATTTATAAGATAAATTTTCAGTTCCACTAAGAAACCTCACAATGTTATCTCTTAGTCACTTATATAATACCTTGGTATACAAAGCATTACAATGCATTGTTCTCTGTCACTAAGCACCTGACTGTGCTTCAGTTAGGCCTTGGTCCCCATATCAACTGATCAGCCCTCAGAATTATGTTTTGGGGCACTGAATTAATGACAGACCAGGGTTTTTATCATTGTTTAACCTTCTACATGCTTTGGTTTCAGATGTGCTATGGCAGTACATTTTGTGGGGCATATCTGCAGCAAATACCTTCCTCCATGTGTGGTCATGATCTTACCTATTGATTGATTTATATTGTCCAGCATCTACAGTCATGGCCAAAAGTTTTGAGATTGACACAAATATTAATTTTTACAAAGTCTACTGCTTCACTTTTTCTAATGGCAATTTGCATCTACTCCAGAATGTTATAAAGAGTGATCAGCTGAACAGCAATTACTTGCAAAGTCAATATTTGGCTAGAAAATGAACTTTATCCCCCAAAACACATTTCAACATTATTGCAGCCCTGCCCTAAAAGGACCAGCTAACCTCTTTTCAGTGATTGCTCCATTAACACAGGTGTGGGTGTTGATGAGGACATGGCTGGAGATCAATCTGTCATGATTAAGTAAGAATAAGACCACTGGACACTTTAAAAGGAGGATGGTGCTTGGTATCATTGTTTCTCTTCTGTTAACCATGGTTATCTCTAAAGAAACACGTGCAGTCATCATTGCAATGCACAAAAATGGCCTAACAGGGAAGAGTATGGCAGCTAGAAAGATTGCACCTCAGTCAACAATCTATCGCATCATCAAGAACTTCAAGGAGAGAGGTTCCATTGTTGCCAAAAAGGCTACAGGGCGCCCAAGAAAGACCAGCAAGCGCCAGGACCGTCTCTTAAAAGTGTTTCAGCTGCGGGATCGGGCTACCAGCAGTGCAGAGATTGCTCAGGAATGGCAGCAGACAGGTGTGAGTGCATCTGCACGCACTGTGAGGCGGAGACTCTTGGAGCAAGGCCTGGTCTCAAGGAGGGCAGCAAAGAAGCCACTTCTCTCCAGAAAAAACATCATGGACAGACTGATATTCTGCAAAAGGTACAGGCAGTGGACTGCTGAGGACTGGGGTAAAGTTATTTTCTCTGATGAATCCCCTTTTCGATTGTTTGGGACATCAGGAAAACGCCTCATTCGGAGAAGACAAGGTGAGCGCTACCACCAGTCTTGTCTCATGCCAACTGTTAAGCATCCTGAAACCATTCATGTGTGGGGTTGCTTCTCAGCCAAGGGAATCGGCTCTCTCACAGTCTTGCCTAAAAACACAGCCATGAATAAAGAATGGTACCAGAATGTTCTCCAAGAGCAACTTCTCCCAACCCTCCAAGAGCAGTTTGGCGATCAACAATGCCTTTTCCAGCATGATGGAGCACCTTGCCTTAAAGCAAATGTGATAACTAAATGGCTCAGGCAACAAAACATAGAGATTTTGGGTCCATGGCCAGGAAACTCCCCAGATCTTAATTCCATTGAGAACTCGTGGTCAATCATCAAGAGACGGGTGGACAAACAAAAACCTAAAAATTCTGACAAAATGAAAGCATTGATTGTGCAAGAATGGACTGCTATCAGTCAGGATTTGGTCCAGAAGTTGATTGAGAGCATGCCAGGGAAAATTGCAGAGGTCCTGAAGAAGAAGGGTCAACACTGCAAATATTGACTTGCTGCATTAACTCATTCTAACTGTCAATATAAGCTTTTGTTACTCATATGTTTGCAATTATATTTCTGTCTGTGATAAAAACATCTGTCAAACACACACATAAAAACCAGAGGGCAGCAGATCATGTGAAAATATAATATTTGTGTCATTCTCAAAACTTTTGGCCATGACTGTACTTGTTCACTTCTGTCTCAAAGGAAAAGCGTAGGAAATGCCTTGAATTGATAGAATTATTTATTTATTTTATGGGTGATTCAATTGTATAATCGTATCTACATTTTGCCTTCTTGGTCACAACAGAATACAATACCAATATATGTTAATTTTAAAGAAGGAAACTTATTCTTTTACCAGGAACTAGAAACTATGAGTAAGACATGATAATATTTTAATATTGATATTTCACCATTCATCTTTAATACAGTCATATTTAACATTTTGTGGCGTTCCACTCAAGGTTAAAATCATTACATTACCCACAGCTGAGAAACTCATCTCTTCTGTAAAGGATTGTGAAAGTACATTTTGTGCCATGTTGACCTGACCTGACAGTGCATAAAAAGCCTACTTTCCTTTTCAGTTTCCTCTAGAGGAAATCTTTTCTTTTATTAGACTTTCCCGCTGTTAGTTTGATAGAGAAAAAGATTACTTTGAAGTAAACCGATGACTTTCAAACTGATTTCTATTAAAAATAAAAGAGATCATTGATTATATTAAAACATATATTGTCATTGGCCAACTCTGCCTTCTACTTATGACACTTAAGTTTTATTTTTTTTTCCTAGAGAAAGAAATGAAATGATCCTTGTAGAATGTGTGATAAGAGAAATGTTTGTCTTGGAGACATCATGTATTTTATTTGCGCTAAATGATTCATTACATTTATTTTAGCTAACATTTTATTTTTGCAAAAAAATAGAGAAATCATGTCAAGAATTGTAACATGCTTTTGGAAATTGACATTTGTATATTGGAGAGCAGTGTGATATACCTGTATGAAAAATGATTTACTTCAGTAGTACATTGCATAATTTAGTTAAGAAATCTTTAGCAATATTTTGCACAATTACATTATATTAACCCCTTACTGCCATCGGACGTACTATCCCGTCCATGGTACCTGGACCCGTATGACCGGGGACGGGATAGTACGTCCAGCCCTTTAATGCGACATTGTGACTTAAGTCGCAATGATCGCATTAAAATTCCGACGCCATCTTACCTCAGGAGAGATGGCGCCGGCATCCCGGGGTCTTCAGTGCAAGATTAGCGAACAGCACACAAGGAGTTGCTGGATGCACGCTCCGGTTCATGGATCACAATGAACCACAATGTCCAAAATCAAGAAAAAGAGCAGCATCCATCCAGGTGAAGAAAATACAAAATCTTTATTCTGCCATAAAAGGTAGCAACATTTCGGCCATCCTTGTGGCCTTTTTCAAGTACAAGTGAATAAGTGTAAGGGTGTCCCTTATATGGTGTGGAGGAGCCAATCACCATCAAGGGTTACACCTCTTCGCTATTAGACATCTAAATACATACAATAAAACAGCGATCAGACACTACAGACATAGATGCTTAAATCATACAACTCATCAAATAACATAACAAATCACAAAATCAAATAAAGCACAAATGTAAACAAACATATAAAAATACTTCCACCAATCGATGTCCAGCTATTCCTTAGCCATGGAGATCATAGGCGTATCAAACGCCATTATACACTCACCCGAAACCCACCAATCATCATGGTTGTCTCCCGTGGCGCCTAAATCATTATCCCATCTGTGAGTTTTTACAAGCAGCCACTCCGAACACTTCCTCCTCACATGGGGGCAGCGCCAGATTGTGACGTTAACATCCTGCGCCAAACAGGGAGGACAACATCCAATCAGAGTAACTACAGCTCTGTAGTCATATGACCACCAACGTCATATGGGCCGCGCATGCGCAGATCATATGAGTCGATGAGATCTCGCGCTGCTGATGTCCCTGCTGCAATCAAACATAACATCAATGGCCCAAATATCGCGATATCTTCAGATGTCGATCTTTCTAATACACAGGTATAGAATAGCCAAATCACATTAATAAAGGACACATCCATATATGCACGATTTCCAATATATTTTGGTGGGTAGAAAAACGGGAGGCACGGGGGGTCATGCACCTAGAGGTAATAGAAAAAAGGGAGAAAAAAATATATAAAAAAAATATAAAAAATTAATAATAAAGAAAAATAATTGAAACACCATGTCCACCAGTCTTTCCAAACCACCAAACCTGTGTAAAAAGAGAAAGAAAAGAAATTAGGAATATATGTAATGTAAAAACACATCTAAAAGCAAAATACAGAGAACAGTACAGTAAAGTAAAAACTGAGAAGTGTGGTTAGAGGCACAATTGTAAATTATATTCCCGGGGTCTGTCACCGCCCACCCTCACTCCCGATCGCTGTGATTGGCTGTTCAATTCTGAACAGCCAATCGCAGCCTTTCTCACTGTTTCAGCCAATCCGATGGGCTGAAACAGTGAGATCCCAGGCTAGAATCGAGTACCGATGTACTCGATCCTAGGCCTGGGCATAGAAAGGAGCAGACCCCCCCTGGATTGGCGCGATCGCCGATCACATCGATCGCGCCAATCGCAGGGCACAGCCGCGGTGTATCCGCGCTGTGCCCTGCCTGTACCTGCCTGGATCGGTGCAGTAATATCACCGATCCTAGGCCGGAGCCTAGGACAGGCCCAGTAGGGCCTGCAGCTGCTGATTGGCGCGATCGATGTCATTGACGATCGCGCCAATCACAGGGCACAGCAGCGGTGTGACCGCTCTGTGCCCTGCTTCCTGACCTGCCGGTGACCTGCCTAGGAATCGGAGCAGTGAGCTCCGATTACTAGGCCGGTGCCTAGCAACCGGCAAAACAAGGGTCTCCTCTGATTGGTGGGATCGATGTGATCATCGATCCCACCAATGACAGGTCACAGCAGCGATGTGACCGCTCTGTGACCTGTCTGCAAACTGGATCTGACCTGTCTGACCGCACTGCAGGGGTCCTCACACTTGCTGAGGATTCCTACAGTGCGGTCACACGCCAGATCTCCTCCTGTGCTGGGCCTTGTGGTGCCACAGTAGCCTGTGACACCACAACTCCTGCTGAAGAAAGAAGAGAGAAGAAAGAAGAGAGAAGAAAGAAGAGAGAAGAAAGAAGAGAGAAGAAAGAAGAGACTACAAACGTGAGTTTTTGAGCCCCGATCCCTGCCCGATCCACCCCAATCCCCCCATTCCCCCCTCCCCCCTTCCCTTTCCCCCTCTTTTTACCCCCCCTTTGCACACATTTAGCAGCCGCCGAGCGTTGATTGGTGACGCAGTTCACCGATCAACACTCGTGCTCGTTTTTCTTTTGCACCCCCCTCCGTGCGCACTTCCAGCAGCCGCGGAACTTTGATAAGTGACACCAGTCACTTATCAGAGCTCGTTCCTGCAGTTTTTTTTTTTTTTTTCACTCCCCTTTCCGCCACTCCTGTGCGCACTTCCAGCAGCCGCGGAACTTTGATAAGTGACACCAGTCACTTATCAGAGCTCGTTCCTGCAGTTTTTTTTTTTTTTCACTCCCCTTTCCGCCACTCCTGTGCGCACTTCCAGCAGCCGCGGAACTTTGATAAGTGACACCAGTCACTTATCAGAGCTCGTTCCTGCAGGTTTTTTTTTTTTTTCACCCCACTTTCCGCCACTACCGTGCGCACATCTAGCAGCCGCGGAACTTTGATAAGTGACACCAGTCACTTATCAGAGCTCGTTCCTGCAGTTTTTTTTTTTTCACACCACTTTCCGCCACTCCCGTGCGCACATCTAGCAGCCGCGGAACTTTGATAAGTGACACCGGTCACTTATCAGAGCTCGTTCCTGCCGTTTTTGTTTTTTTTTTCACTCCCCTTTCCGCCACTCCTGTGCGCACTTCCAGCAGCCGCGGAACTTTGATAAGTGACACCAGTCACTTATCAGAGCTCGTTCCTGCAGTTTTTTTTTTTTTTTCACTCCCCTTTCTGCCACTCCTGTGCGCACATCCAGCAGCCGCGGAACTTTGATAAGTGACACCAGTCACTTATCAGAGCTCGTTCCTGCAGTTTTTTTTTTTTTCACCCCACTTTCCGCCACTCCCGTGCGCACATCTAGCAGCCGCGGAACTTTGATAAGTGACACCGGTCACTTATCAGAGCTCGTTCCTGCCGGTTTTTTTTTTTTTTTTTCACTCCCCTTTCCGCCACTCCTGTGCGCACATCTAGCAGCCGCGGAACTTTGATAAGTGACACCGGTCACTTATCAGAGCTCGCTCCTGCCGTCTTTTTTTTTTTCACTCCCCTTTCCGCCACTCCTGTGCGCACATCCAGCAGCCGCGGAACTTTGATAAGTGACACCGGTCACTTATCAGAGCTCGTTCCTGCCGTTTTTTTTTTTTTTTTCACTCCCCTTTCCGCCACTCCTGTGCGCACTTCCAGCAGCCGCGGAACTTTGATAAGTGACACCAGTCACTTATCAGAGCTCGTTCCTGCAGTTTTTTTTTTTTTTCACTCCCCTTTCTGCCACTCCTGTGCGCACATCCAGCAGCCGCGGAACTTTGATAAGTGACACCAGTCACTTATCAGAGCTCGTTCCTGCAGTTTTTTTTTTTTCACCCCACTTTCCGCCACTCCCGTGCGCACATCTAGCAGCCGCGGAACTTTGATAAGTGACACCGGTCACTTATCAGAGCTCGTTCCTGCCGTTTTTTTTTTTTTTTTTTCACTCCCCTTTCCGCCACTCCTGTGCGCACATCTAGCAGCCGCGGAACTTTGATAAGTGACACCGGTCACTTATCAGAGCTCGCTCCTGCCGTCTTTTTTTTTTTCACTCCCCTTTCCGCCACTCCTGTGCGCACATCCAGCAGCCGCGGAACTTTGATAAGTGACACCAGTCACTTATCAGAGCTCGTTCCTTCATTTTTTTTTTCACTCCCCTTTCCGCCACTCCTGTGCGCACATCCAGCAGCCGCGGAACTTTGATAAGTGACAACAGTCACTTATCAGAGTTCGTTCCTGCAGTTTTTTTTTTTTCACTCCACTTTCCGCCACTCCCGTGCGCACATCTAGCAGCCGCGGAACTTTGATAAGTGACACCGGTCACTTATCAGAGCTCGTTCCTGCCGTTTTTTTTTTTTTTTTCACTTCCCTTTCCGCCACTCCTGTGCGCACATCCGGCAGCCGCGGAACTTTGATAAGTGACACCGGTCACTTATCAGAGCTCGTTCCTGCCGTTTTTTTTTTTACTTCCCTTTCCGCCACTCCTGTGCGCACATCCGGCAGCCGCGGAACTTTGATAAGTGACACCGGTCACTTATCAGAGCTCGTTCCTGCCGTTTTTTTTTTTTTTTCACTTCCCTTTCCGCCACTCCTGTGCGCACATCCGGCAGCCGCGGAACTTTGATAAGTGACACCGGTCACTTATCAGAGCTCGTGCCTGCTGGTTTAGACTTTTTTTCACAGGCATTTTTTTCCCTATTCTCTTTCTTTTCTTTTAGCTTTTTCCTTTCAGCATAGTTTGCACCAACCACTATCCCCCCCCCACACACACACAGTTATAAATAAAGTTCACACAAAGCACCACATTCACAAAAAAAATGTCCCGCTCGTCATGTTTTTCCCAACAGCGCTATTCAGTGGAAGAGGCATACGCTTTACTTGCCTCCGACACTGATAGCGAGGGAGAGGATCCCACATTTCTTTACTTTTCAGATTCTTCATCCTCTTCTTCTTCTTCCTCCTCTTCCTCATCTTCCTCCTCGGGTCCTGCGGAACCGCCACGCAGACGCCCCAGGACAGAAGATGAGGCAGCGCCCACCCCTGAAAATGAACCAGCGCACCCCTCTTCGGACCCCATATGGACCTCGCCCCCCGAAAATTACGAGCCACTGATTCCTGATTTTGTGGCAGAATCAGGAATCAAGTTTGACACCACGGGCCTCAGAGAAATAGACTTTTTCAAAGTCTTTTTCTCTGAGGATTTTATTAACCTCGTGGTGGAGCAAACTAATTTGTATGCTCGGCAATTTTTGGCGCAAAACCCAGTGTCATCATTTTCCAACTGGTCTCCTGTAGACGCAGGTGAAATGATGCAGTTTTGGGGCCTGGTCCTCCATATGGGGATCCTGAAGAAGCCAGAACTTCGGCAATATTGGAGTGTTGATATTTTATACAACACTCCACTGTTCCCAATGGTCATGGCTCGGACGCGTTTTGAGGCCATCCACAAATTCCTGCATTATAATGATAATGCACAGTGTCCCCCACAAAATGACCCCAACTTTGACCGTCTGTTCAAAGTTCGGCCGGTCATCGAACACTTCAGCAAAAAGTTTGCTGAAGTGTACGTGCCCCAAAGGGACATCTGCGTGGATGAGTCCTTGGTTCATTTTAAGGGACGGCTCAGATTCCGCCAGTACCTGCCTAGCAAGAGGGCAAGGTACGGAATTAAACTCTACAAGCTGTGCGAGAGTACCTCAGGGTACACGCACAGCTTTAGAGTTTACGAAGGAAAGGACACCAGGATTGAACCCCCTGAGTGTCCCCCCGTCCTGGGAGTGAGTGGGAAAATTGTGTGGCATTTGGTGCACCCACTGCTGGATAAAGGTTATCACCTTTACACCGATAACTTTTATTCCAGCGTCCCACTCTACAAATCCCTCTCTGCGCGAGGTACCGCAGCTTGCGGTACCGTCCGCAAAAATCAGAGAGGCCTCCCAAAGACGCTACTTGGGCAGATGCTCAGAAAGGGTGAGAGCAGAGCCCAATGTAGCGACCACCTGTTGGTGGTCAAGTACAAGGACAAGAGGGATGTCCTTCTCTTGACCACCATACATGTGTTGTGAATGGGTTTGAGATGAGTTCTGAGCAGAGGCTCCCTCTGGTGGTTACAAGCGGTACTAGTGAGGATTGTGAGGACTGGGAATCAGGTGTTACTGATTGGTCTTATTTAAGGGAATAATTTTCCCATCAGGGTTGCCGGTGATCAATTGTTCTGGTCTGAATCCTTCTTTCCAGTTTCCCTTGTAGCCTGCTGTGTCGTGTCTGCATCTCCTGCTATCAGATAAGACAATTTCTTATTTTGTATTTTTGCTATATTTTTGCATTTTGTCCTGCACTTCTGTGGGGGCCTTCAGGGTCCCCTCGGGGGCTTTTGCTCTCTCAGTTTAGTTCAGCCACTGTGTTTTGTACTTTTTCTTTTTCCAGTTTTTTCAGTGGCTGCTGTTTTTGTTACACCAGAGAACTAATTTAGGTGGTAGAGGTCGTGTGATCTCAGGTGATTTTGAAATTAGTAGAGTTGGTGTTTTTCAGGGTTTTCTGGGATTGCAGTAAGTACCCTTCCTGTCCTTTTCTATTTAGATAGTTTGGGCCCCAGCGTTTGCTCATACTATTTTCTTTCTGTGTCAGTATTTCCTCTTGTCTAACCGCCATTACATGTTTGGGGGCTTTCTATTATCTTTGGGGTTCTGCTACGGGGCAGATAGCTTTCATATTTCTATCTTTAGGTGTAGTTAGTTTCTCAGGCTGTGACGAGGCGTCTAGGACCAACGTAGGAACGCTCCACGGCTGCCTCTAGTTGCGGTGGTTAGTCAGGGTACTGCAATCTCATAGATTCCAACTGCTCTGGTGTATTTCCTTTTTTGCCTGCACTCCTCAGCTACCGTAACATAACAGTATCACCGGCCATAAAAATTGTATGGTACTCACAGAAGGGAAAAAATATTTTGAAGGAAGAAAAGTTGTCAGAGATATTTTTCTGTTTGTTGCATTTTTTTTTTTTTTCCCTCTGTATCTCTGGGTGCTGGGGAGGATCTTTTCTCCCAATGGAGTTTGCAAAGTTGTCTGGCCGTGTGGATCAGCTTGCCACTGAGGTTCAGAGTATTGCTGCATATCTTGGTAGGTTGCCTGTTGTGGAACCTAGGATCCCCATGCCAGATTTGTTTTTAGGGGATCGAGCTAAGTTTCAGAATTTCAAAAATAATTGTAAATTGTTTCTTGCCTTAAAATCTAAGTCCTCAGGAAACGCAGCGCAGCAGGTTCAAATTATCATCTCTCTCCTGCGCGGCGATCCTCAGGATTGGGCTTTTTCCCTGATACCTGGGGATCCTGTTTTGAGTGATGTTGATGCATTTTTTCAGGCTTTGGGGTTATTGTACGATGAGCCTAATGTCACTGATCAAGCTGAAAAAGCCTTGTTGGCATTAAATCAGGGGCTTGATGACGCTGAGTTATACTGTCAGAGATTCCGCAGGTGGGCAGTCCTGACCAAATGGAATGACGACGCTTTGGCGGCCCTTTTCCGGAAGGGTCTGTCGGATAATGTAAAGGATGTTATGGTGGGATTCCCTGTCCCCTCTGGTCTCAATGATTCTATGTCATTGGCGATTCAAATTGACAGACGTTTGCGTGAGCGGAGAAGTATGCGTGGAGTGGTGTTGCCTTGTGAGCCAGCTGCTGAGCCCATGCAGTGTGATGGAGTGGTGTCTGGGGCACAGCGTCATGAGTTTCGAAAGCGCAATGGGTTATGTTTCTATTGTGGTGATGCCTCTCATGCTATTTCAGTCTGCCCTAAGCGGGGAAGACATTTTGCACGCTCAGTTGTCTTGGGTAGTGTTCAGACTAAGTTTTTATTAACTGTCACTCTGATATGCTCTCTGTCCTCATTTTCTGCTCAGGCTTTCGTTGATTCTGGAGCAGCTATTAACCTGATGGATTATGATTTTGCTAAACGTTGTGGGTTTCCCTTGATACCCCTACAGAAGTCTATTCCCCTTTTGGGGATCGATTCTACCCCTTTGGCTGAGAATAAACCTCAGTTTTCTACTCAGGTGATAATGAGGGTTGAACCTGATCACCAGGAGTGCTGCAAATTTTTGGTTCTATATAATCTGCATGACATTATAGTGCTGGGTTTCCCTTGGTTACAGTCTCATAATCCTGTTTTGGATTGGAAATCTGTGTCTGTAACCAGTTGGGGCTGCCAATGTGTTAGTGCCAACACTCCTGTTTTTTCTGCCTCCCCCCAGGCTGAGGATGTTCCTGACTTTTTGTTTGATTTTTCTGATGTGTTTAGTGAAAGTAAATCTGCATCCTTGCTCCCCATAGGAGCTATGACTGCGCTATTGAATTAGTGCCAGGTAGTAAATTCCCTAAGGGTCGCCTTTTTAACTTGTCTGTACCTGAACATGACGCTATGCGGTCTTATATCAAGGAATCATTGGAGAAGGGTCATATCAGACCATCCTCTTCACCCTTAGGTGCCGGTTTTTTCTTTGTGGCCAAAAAGGATGGTTCATTAAGGTCGTGTATTGATTATCGTCTCTTGAACAATATTACTGTGAAATATCAATACCCGTTACCCTTGATTTCTGACCTGTTTTCCAGGGTGAAAAACGCTACTTGGTTTACCAAGCTTGACCTCAGGGGGGCGTATAACCTTATTCGCATTAAGCACGGGGATGAATGGAAGACGGCATTTAACACCCTGAAGGGCATTTTGAGTACCTTGTGATGCCCTTTGGGCTCACTAATGCTCCTTCCGTCTTCCAGTCCTTCATGAATGACATTTTCAGGGATTTTGTGGACAAGTTTCTGATTGTTTATTTGGATGATATCTTGATTTTTTCTAATGACTGGGACTCTCATGTGAAACATGTTCGAACTGTATTCCAGATTTTGAGAGAGAATGCTCTGTATGTGAAGGGATCAAAGTGTCTTTTTGGCGTACAGAAGATCTCATTTCTGGGATTCATTTTGTCCCCATCTGTTATTGAAATGGACCCGGTCAAGGTTCAGGCCATCTGTGATTGGGTCCAACCTACTTTATTAAAGGATCTTCAGAGATTTTTGGGTTTTGCCAATTTTTATCGTAAATTTATTGGTAATTTCTCTGTTATTGTTAAACCATTAACTGATTTGACCAGAAAGGGTTCTGATGTGGTGAATTGGCCTCCTGAGGCAGTCTCTGCGTTTCAGGAACTTAAGCAGAGATTCACTTCTGCTCCTGTTCTACGGCAGCCTGATGTTTCTCTGCCATTTCAGGTGGAGGTTGATGCCTCTGAAATTGGGGCAGGTGCCGTTTTGTCCCAAAAAGATCCAGAGACCTCTAAAAGTAACCCTTGTGCCTTTTTCTCTCGAAAATTTTCTCCTACTGAACGTAATTATGACGTGGGTAATCGGGAGTTATTGGCCATGAAGTGGGCTTTTGAAGAGTGGAGACATTGGCTGGAGGGAGCCAAACATCAGGTGGTGGTCCTTACGGACCATAAGAATCTGGTCTATCTGGAATCTGCCAAGCGACTCAATCCTAGACAGGCCAGGTGGGCCTTGTTTTTCACACGTTTTAATTTTGTGGTTTCCTTTCTTCCTGGCACTAAGAATGTTAAGGCGGATGCCCTCTCGAGGAGTTTCCTTGCGGACTCTCCTGAGCTATCTGATCCCTCTGTTATTTTGAAGGAGGGTGTAGTTCTTTCCGCCATCTCGCCCAATTTGAGACTTGCTCTGGAGGGGTGTCAGGAGGATAGGCCCGAGCGCTGCCCTGTTGGAAAATTGTTTGTCCCGGACCAATGGAAAAAGAGTGTGATGTCTGAGATTCATTGTTCCGCATTGGCTGGGCATCCCGGAATTTTTGCTACCAGAGACTTGGTTAGTCGGTCCTTTTGGTGGCCTACCTTGTCTCGCGATGTCAGGGAATTTGTGCAGTCCTGCGGGACTTGCTCTCGCTCCAAGCCTTGCTCTCGCTCTAGTGGTTTGTTGATGCCATTGCCTGTGCCCAAGAGACCATGGACCCATATCTCTATGGATTTCATTTCCGATCTTCCTGTTTCTCAGAGAATGACCACCATCTGGGTAATTTGTGATAGGTTTTCCAAAATGATACATCTTGTGCCATTACCTAAGTTGCCTTCCTCCTCTGAATTGGTGCCGTTGTTCCTTCAGCACGTGGTTCGTTTACACGGCATTCCTGAGAACATTGTGTCTGACAGAGGAGTCCAGTTTGTTTCCAGATTTTGGAGGACTTTTTGTTCTAAACTGGGTGTTCAATTGTCTTTCTCCTCGGCATTTCATCCTCAGACCAATGGTCAAACTGAGAGAACAAACCAGACATTGGAGACTTATCTAAGATGCTTTGTGTCTGCTGATCAGGATGACTGGGTCTCTTTTTTGCCTTTGGCTGAGTTTGCTCTTAATAATAGGGCTAGCTCTGCCACTTTGATGTCTCCGTTTTTCTGTAATTCTGGGTTTCACCCTCGATTTTCTTCAGGACAGACGGAGGCTTCTGTCTGTCCAGGTGTTGACTCTGTTGTTGAGCGTATGCAGCAGATTTGGGACCAGGTAGTGGAGAGGTTGTCCCTCTCTCAGGAGAAGGCCCAGCGGTTTGCTAACCGGCATAGGACTGATGGTCCTCGGTTTAAAGTGGGGGACTTGGTCTGGTTGTCCTCAAAGAATATTCCTATGAGAGTAGCATCTCCTAAATTTAAGCCTAGGTTCATTGGACCTTATAAGATCATGGAGATTATTAATCCTGTTTCTTTTCGTTTGCTTCTTCCAGGGACATTTAAGATCCATAACGTGTTCCACAAGTCCTTGTTGAAGAGGTTTGTTGAGCCAGTGGTTCCTGCTGCTGTGCCTCCTGACCCTGTTTTGGTTGAGGGCAATCTGGAGTATGTGGTTGAGAAAATATTGGATTCTCGTTTTTCTAGACGAAGACTCCAGTATTTGGTTAAATGGAGAGGTTATGGTCAGGAAGATAATTCTTGGGTGTTTGCTTCGGACATCCATGCTAGGAGACTTATCCGTGCGTATCATAGAACTCATCCTGACCGACCTGGTTGCTCAAATGAGGGTTCGGTGACCCCTCCTCAAGGGGGGGGTACTGTTGTGAATGGGTTTGAGATGAGTTCTGAGCAGAGGCTCCCTCTGGTGGTTACAAGCGGTACTAGTGAGGATTGTGAGGACTGGGAATCAGGTGTTACTGATTGGTCTTATTTAAGGGAATAATTTTCCCATCAGGGTTGCCGGTGATCAATTGTTCTGGTCTGAATCCTTCTTTCCAGTTTCCCTTGTAGCCTGCTGTGTCGTGTCTGCATCTCCTGCTATCAGATAAGACAATTTCTTATTTTGTATTTTTGCTATATTTTGCATTTTGTCCTGCACTTCTGTGGGGGCCTTCAGGGTCCCCTCCGGGGGCTTTTGCTCTCTCAGTTTAGTTCAGCCACTGTGTTTTGTACTTTTTCTTTTTCCAGTTTTTTCAGTGGCTGCTGTTTTTGTTACACCAGAGAACTAATTTAGGTGGTAGAGGTCGTGTGATCTCAGGTGATTTTGAAATTAGTAGAGTTGGTGTTTTTCAGGGTTTTCTGGGATTGCAGTAAGTACCCTTCCTGTCCTTTTCTATTTAGATAGTTTGGGCCCCAGCGTTTGCTCATACTATTTTCTTTCTGTGTCAGTATTTCCTCTTGTCTAACCGCCATTACATGTTTGGGGGCTTTCTATTATCTTTGGGGTTCTGCTACGGGGCAGATAGCTTTCCTATTTCTATCTTTAGGTGTAGTTAGTTTCTCAGGCTGTGACGAGGCGTCTAGGACCAACGTAGGAACGCTCCACGGCTGCCTCTAGTTGCGGTGGTTAGTCAGGGTACTGCAATCTCATAGATTCCAACTGCTCTGGTGTATTTCCTTTTTTGCCTGCACTCCTCAGCTACCGTAACATAACATACATGGTGATGGCAGCGCCCTCAGCACTGTACGGGGTACCTCTACACAGGTCCGCAAACCGGACTGTGTACTGGGGTACAATAAATACATGGGGGGTGTTGATCTCTCTGATCAACTCCTCCAACCGTACAGTGCTTTGAGAAAGGCCAAGGTGTGGTACAAGAAGCTGTCCGTGCACATCGTCCAAATGGCAATGCTCAACGCTTTCCTGCTGTCACGATGTGCACGCAACAGCGATACGACGTACCTTCAGTTCCAGGAGGTAGTGGTTAAGGCCCTGATGTTTGGCGCTCAGGAAACAGCGGGCCCCAGTACTTCTGGAACTGAAGGTGCTCGTATCATACCAGGTCAGCATTTCCCGGGGGTGGTCCCGCCAACTGGAAGCAAAGGTAAGCCGCAAAAAAGGTGCCGAGTGTGTTACAAAAGGGGAATACGCAAGGACACCACTTACCAATGCGACACCTGCCCCGAAAAACCTGGCCTGTGTATGAAGGATTGTTTCAAATTGTACCACACCTCAATGCACTACTAATTTACTTTACAGGAAAGATTAGTTCCAGAAGGGGGGCACATTTAGAAAAGTTACTTGGGAGTCTACTTTCCAAAATTATGTCACTTGTGGTTTTTTTTTACTGTTTAGGCACATCAGGAGCTCTGCAAACGGAACATGACGCCCGCAGACCATTCCATCAGTCTGCATTCCAAAACGTCACGACTTCCCTTCTGAGCCCCGACTTGTGCCCAAACAGTTTTTTCCCACATATGGGGCACCAGTGTACTCAGGACAAATTGGACAACAATTGTTGGTGTCCAATTTCTCCTCTTACCCTTGGGAAAATAAAAAATTGGGGACTAAAACATCATTTTTGTGAGGATAAAAGTAGGATTTTTATTTTTACACCTGGGCATTATAAACTTTAGTGAAACACTTGGGGGTTCAAAATGCTCACCACACACCTAGGTAAGTTCCTTAGGGGGTCTAGTTTCCAAAATGGGGTCACTTGTGGGGTTTCCACTGTTTAGGCACATGAGGGGCTCTGCTAACGGAACATGACGCCCGCAGACCATTCCATCAAAGTCTGCATTCCAAAACGTCACTGCTTCCCTTCTGCGCCCTGCCATGCGCCCAAACAGTGGTTCCCCCCAACATATGGGGTATCAGTGTACTCAGGACAAATTGGACAACAACTTTTGTGGTCCAATTTCTCCTGTTACCCTTGGGAAAATAAAAAATTGGGGACTAAAACATCATATTTGTGGAAATTTTTTTTTTTTTTTTTTATTCACGCCAGGGCATTATAAACTTTAGTGAAACACTTGGGGGTTCAAAATGCTCACCACACACCTAGATAAGTTCATTAGGGGGTCTAGTTTCCAAAATGGGGTCACTTGTGGGGGTTTCCACTGTTTAGGCACATGAGGGGCTCTGCTAACGGAACATGACGCCTGCAGACCATTCCATCAAAGTCTGCATTCCAAAACGTCACTGCTTCCCTTCTGCGCCCTGCCATGCGCCCAAACAGTGGTTCCCCCCAACATATGGGGTATCAGCGTACTCAGGACAAATTGGACAACAACTTTTGTGGTCCAAGTTCTCCTGTTACCCTTGGGAAAATAAAAAATTGGGGACTAAAACATCATATTTGTGGAAATTTTTTTTTTTTTTTTATTCACGCCAGGGCATTATAAACTTTAGTGAAACACTTGGGGGTTCAAAGTGCTCAACACACACCTAGATAAGTTCCTTAGGGGGTCTAGTTTCCAAAATGGGGTCACATGTGGGGGGTTTCCACTGTTTAGGCACATCAGGGGCTCTGCTAACGGAACATGACGCCCGCAGACCATTCCATCAAAGTCTGCATTCCAAAACGTCACTGCTTCCCTTCCGAGCCCTGCCGTGTGCCCAAACAGTGTATCCCCCCAACATATGGGGTATCAGCGTACTCAGGACAAATTGGACAACCACTTTTGGGGTCCAATTTCTCCTCTTACCCTTGGGAAAATAAAAAATTGGGGACTAAAACATCACTTTTGTGGAAAAAAAAAATATTTTTTTTTTCACGCCAGGGCATTATAAACGTTAGTGAAACACTTGGGGGTTCAAAGTGCTCACCACACACCTAGATAAGTTCCTTAGGGGGTCTAGTTTCCAAAATGGGGTCACATGTGGGGGGTTTCCACTGTTTAGGCACATCAGGGGCCCTCCAAACGCGACATGGCGTCCGTTCGCAATTCCAGCCAATTTTGGTTTGGAAAAGTCAAACGGCGCTCCTTCCCTTTCAAGCCCTTCCGTGCGTCCAAACAGTGGTTCCCCCCCACATATGGGGTATCAGCGTACTCAGGACATGTTGGACAACAACTTTTGTGGTCCAATTTCTCCTCTTACCCTGGGGAAAATAAAAAATTGGGGACTAAAACATCATGCTTGTGGAAAAAATATGATTTTTTTTCTTCACGGCTCTACATTACAAACTTGCGTGAAGCACTTGAGGGTTCAAAGTGCTCACCACACATCTAGATAAGTTCCTTAGGGGGTCTAGTTTCCAAAATGGGGTCACATGTGGGGGGTTTCCACTGTTTAGGCACATCAGGGGCCCTCCAAACGCGACATGGCGTCCTTTCGCAATTCCAGCCAATTTTGGTTTGGAAAAGTCAAACGGCGCTCCTTCCCTTTCAAGCCCTGCCGTGCGCCCAAACAGTGGTTCCCCCCCACATATGGGGTATCAGCGTACTCAGGACATGTTGGACAACAACTTTTGTGGTCCAATTTCTCCTCTTACCCTTGAGAAAATAAAAATTTGGGGACTAAAACATCATGTTTTTGGAAAAAAATATGATTTTTTTTCTTCACGGCTCTACATTACAAACTTGCGTGAAGCACTTGAGGGTTCAAAGTGCTCACCACACATCTAGATAAGTTCCTTAGGGGGTCTAGTTTCCAAAATGGGGTCACATGTGGGGGGTTTCCACTGTTTAGGCACATCAGGGGCCCTCCAAACGCGACATGGCGTCCGTTCGCAATTCCAGCCAATTTTGGTTTGGAAAAGTCAAACGGCGCTCCTTCCCTTTCAAGCCCTGCCGTGCGCCCACAAACAGTGGTTCCCCCCCACATATGGGGTATCAGCGTACTCAGGACATGTTGGACAACAACTTTGTGGTCCAATTTCTCCTCTTACCCTTGGGAAAATAAAAATTTGGGGACTAAAACATCATGTTTGTGGAAAAAATATGATTTTTTTTCTTCACGGCTCTACATTACAAACTTGCGTGAAGCACTTGAGGGTTCAAAGTGCTCACCACACATCTAGATAAGTTCCTTAGGGGGTCTAGTTTCCAAATTGGGGTCACATGTGGGGGTTTCCACTGTTTAGGCACATCAGGGGCCCTCCAAACGCGACATGGCGTCCGTTCGCAATTCCAGCCAATTTTGGTTTGGAAAAGTCAAACGGCGCTCCTTCCCTTTCAAACCCTGCCGTGCGCCCAAACAGTGGTTCCCCCCACATATGGGGTATCAGCGTACTCAGGATAAGTTGGACAACAACGTTTGTGGTTCAATTTCTCCTCTTACCCTTGGGAAAATAAAAATTTGGGGACTAAAACATCATGCTTGTGGAAAAAATATGATTTTTTTTCTTCACGGCTCTACATTACAAACTTGCGTGAAGCACTTGAGGGTTCAAACTACTCACCACACATCTAGATAAGTTCCTTAGGGGGTCTAGTTTCCAAAATGGGGTCACGTGTGGGGGGTTTCCACTGTTTAGGCAAATCGGGGCCTCTCCAAACGCGGCATGGCGTCCGTTCAATTCCAGCCAATTTTGGTTTGGAAAAGTCAAACTGCGCTCCTTCCATTCCGAGCTCTGCCGTGTGCCCAAACAGTGGTTTTCCCTCACATATGGGGTATCGGCGTACTCAGGAGAAATTTCACAACAACTTTATCAGTCCTTTTTCTCCTTTTTCCCTTGTGAAAATAAAAAAAATGTTTGTAAAAGATCATTTTTGTGACTAAAAAGTAAAATGTTAATTTTTTCCTTCCATGTTGCTTCAGCTCCTGTGAAGCACCTGAAGGGTTAATAAACTTCTTGAATGTGGTTTTGAGTACCTTGAGGGGTGTAGTTTTTAGAATGGTGTCACTTTTGGGTATTTTCTGCTATATAGACCCCTCAAAGTGACTTCAAATATGAGGTGGTCCCGAAAAAAAATGGCTTTGTAAATTTTGTTGTAAAAATGAGAAATCGCTGGTCAACTTTTAACCCTTATAATTTCCTAACAAAAAAAAATTTTGTTTCCAAAATTGTGCTGATGTAAAGTAGACATGTGGGAAATGTTATTTCTTAACTATTTTGTGTGACATATTTCTCTGTTTTAAGGGAATAAAAATTCAAAGTTTGAAAATTGCAAAATTTTCAAATTTTTGCCATATTTGCGTTTTTTTCATAAATAAATGCAAGTTATATGGAAGAAATTTTACCACTATCATGAAGTACAATATGTCACGAGAAAACAGTCTCAGAATCGCGAAGATCCGTTGAAGCGTTCCAGAGTTATAACCTCATAAAGAGACAGTGGTCAGAATTGTAAAAATTGGCCCGGTCATTAACGTGCAAACCACCCTTGGGGGTGAAGGGGTTAATGGACATTGATAGTAAAATCCCTGTTACTCGGGCACCTGGCTGAGGTTTCCAAGTTTCCGAGACCAAGGAGTGATCTGTGCATGTGCCTTCACAGAACTCTATCTGGCCTAGTAAAACTAACAGCCTCTTCCTATTAACCAAGGGCAAGAGATTTGCCTCCACCAATCTGAAGATGTTGCAAGGATAGGATGGGAGGTGATGAGATGTGGAGGAGCTGATGAGTTGAATATACATTTTGCTCTCTTTTTTCCATTTTTCTGGCCTTTTATGGTTCAGAAAAATGAAGGCCTGTGGCCACAATTTTACTGAATTTGCAGAGTGACAAGTTACAATAAAGACCACATTTTTGTGAATGGGAATTTATATAAAACTTGAGTAGAATTCAATTCCACTTTAATTTATTCACACATCTCTAGTAGTAAGCAGATCAATAAAGGTTTGTTACTAGAGATGAGCAAGCAATAAAATTATTGAGTGCTAGTTGCTCTAATCGAGCAATTCCTAAAACTCAAATGCTCATTTCTAGTAATGATATAATAGGAGTCAATGGGAAAGCTTAGCTTTTTTCTGGCAGACCCTACAAAGAGGTCTGGGAGACAGTGAAAATGTTCAAATGGATGAGAAAACTGCTGAATGACAGGAGAGCAACATGGGGAAACTCCTGGAAGCAACTATGACTTGTATATAAGACAAAATTCAAAAAGGATTTAAAAAAATATATAATTTAAATAAACCAAAAATACTTTTTTTTGTAAAAAATAGGAAATTTCAGTTTCATTTATGAAGGAAGCAAGAACTGCCAAAAATTAGGAACACATATAAACCCCGTATTAGACATAAAGGAGGACCTCATACACATTTTGTTCACATTGATATGTATTGGTACTCATAGACTCATAAAGGCTATGCACATTTGAGGTTTATATACCAAGGAAATGTACTCCAGACCACGGATTAGTCTATGGGTGAGCAATATAATAGCAATAAGGGTATGTGCATATGTTGAGTAAAATTTCTGCATCCCTTGGCAGGAAAAACGCAGTTACAAAAACGCTCGTATTTGCAGTGCTTTTTTTATTGATTTGAGTGAAGTCAATGATGAAAAAGGCAGGGCAAAAAGCAGAGAATTGACCTGATGCAGATGATTTTCTGCACCAAATCTGCAAGTCAAAACTAATTAACATGTGCGTGACATTTCCGGTTTCTCATTCACTTTACTGGCATCAGGTATTGCTTCATCTTCATGTTTTGTCACAAATCTGCACTGAAAAAACGAGACAAAAACTTACCAACATATGCAGACAGCCTTATATAGCAACGCAAGGTACCCAGTAATATGTAAAAGTCTATGGATGAGCAATATATTATGCCAATCAATTTTTTAACAAGCTTTTTGAGGCTTATATATCACTGAAATCTATCCAAGATTATGTAAAAGTCTATGGGGGAGCAATATAAGTCAGCAGTTACACTAACGATGAATATGGATGAGTGCTTTGCGTAAAACATCGTATAGCTCTTGGACCAGTATTAATCTATGGGGCAGCTCCTATCACAGTTTTTTTTTGTTGGCCGTTTTCTACGTGCAAGTGAAATCGCAGCATGCTGTGATTGTCACCTATACTCGGCCGAGTCTTGGCACACTCGCACCCATATAAGTCAATGAGTACGAGTGACACAGCACACATCACTCGGATATCATCAGATTGCTGTGTGATATTCGCCAACGCCAGCAATGGAGGACATAGACAAATTAGTTTTTCTGCCTCCTCTGCAGCTATGCTCCGATCCGCTCTGTGCGAGTGGCTCGGAGCACAGTAACATGATAGTCGTCTTCCGCACGCAGCAGAGCAGGAGTCGTGGGTCATGAGCATATCGCATGCGATGCTCTCGTATCGGATGCCATGCGCAAGTGTGACCCAGGCCTAATACCGATAAACTTTTGACCAAGTTTTTTGAGGTTTGTATATCAACGAATTGTACCAAAGAAAATATAATACCCTATGGATGAGCAATGTAATTGTTAAGAGGTGCGGAACGCACCAAATAAATATATATAGAAGGTGCGTAAAAAGCCCGGGGTCCACCATGCAGGCAGAACCTGCTGCTAGTAAGATGGCACAGTAGGTGGTATGAGCGAACTCTGTTATCCCGCAGAGTCGCAGATATGGTCACCGAAGCACTATATAGCGAAGTGGGCAAAATCTGTTTCTCCACAGAGCCGCTAAATAAAAGATGTGGCGCTATATGGCGATATTAGAGAACTCTATTGCTCCACAGAGTCGCAACCTAAATGCTGACTAATAGCAATGTCCGCGTGCCGCCACCGGGTTATGTCTGGACTGCGCAGCTTCAACATAAAGTAGTCAGCAATGCACACAGCGAACTCCTCACCGGAGAAGTCGGCATACTAGGGGCTTATTTCAGCCAAGCCCTGAACCCATACACAAACCTCCTCACCGGAGGTGCCGGTATTCTAGGGGCTTATTTTAGCCGGTCCCTAAACACATGCATAACCACACTGGCGCAAGCACGTAACAAATCTGATACTAGTGCACGGCCGTGCGGTTAGGCCACCTTTTATAGTAACCACGAGCACGAGACCTTCTAGAAAGGACCAATAAGAAGCTGTTTCACAACACCAACAGCCTCAGGACCTTCCTGGAGGACCAATAGGAGTCGCAGCTGTATCCGAGCATGTGACCCCTGACCTCCAGTGGAAGATCTTGCCCTGGGCATGCTCAGATGGAGAAACAGAGGACTTAGTCCCAAATCTGCATGCTCCAACACTGGTTACAACAGAGGAACCAGGAGTGGCAGCAGCAAGTCTCTGCACAGTACTATACCGAGCGAGACGCAGGGACCGACGTCTCTGCTGAGCAGGTTCCACTGCAGCTGGAGATGGATGGGGGACTACAGCGGGACTGGTTCGAGGTTCCCCTTGTGCAGCAGCAGGTACTTGATCCCTAACAGTAGTACCGATATTTTTTTGAACAAGTTTTTTGAGGTTTATTTACCAAAAAAGTACTCCAGACCATGTAATGGTCTACGGGTGATTAATATAATACTGATAAATTTTTTAACAAGTTGTTGTGGTTTATGTAGCAACAAAATCTGCTCAAGAATATATAAAAGTCTATGGATGAGCAATATATTATACTGATCACTTTAACAAAACTGATAAATTTGTGAACAAGTCTTTTGAGGTGGCTGTTCCGTATTGGCCGGCGGGCGATGTCTCAAACTTGGCATAAGTGTTTGGGGTGGAGCCTAGCGTATAAAAGGCTCTCAGTGGTGCATGCGGGCGCCCTAGTGCCATTTGAGTTTTGGTGTGTGTGGGTGGATACTCTACCACTCTCTGCATGTTTTCTAGTGTCTGTTTGTGCTCAAAGACAGTACACGTTGGCAGGCAGGTAACACACTTCTGCGGTTTCCTTCCCATGGCTCAATGCCTGAGTCTATATTTGGCTACTTGCTTAGGGTGCCGGCCAGGCACATTAATCTGTAGTGTCAGGACAGGCGTAACTATATGCTTGGCTTAGCATCTGTTTCCTTCATGTGTTCAGTTACAGAGCAAGCTCAACCCTTATGCTTCCACCCAGTAAAGGCTACGGGGTATTGTATCTAGCGTCATAAGAGTTCTTGCTCTTGGCACAGCATCTGCGCCATTCGTATGTGCGGTTAGCACAGTTCAGTCACAGAGCAACCTCAATCCACGTGCTAACATTCCTGTGACGTTTAACAGGGTGTAATACTTAGCATGCTTAGGGCAGTTCCTCTCTGTGAAGTAACTGAGTTTGGTACTCTGCGTTCCTTTCCCTCTGTGTGGCATTAACATATTGTGCTTAAGATACGCTCGCTCTTTTGTTCCATCATTATTCTCACTAGCAGCAGACTCACGGTGGACTCTGGGCTGCGATTGCACATTATTTTCTATTTTTCATTTAGTGCAATCCGCCAACCCCAACAGACATATTAATAATTTTTTAACAAGTTTTTTGAGGGTTATATAACAATGAAATGTATCCAAGAACACGTAATACTGTATGGCTGAGAAATGTAACCCATCAAAATTTTTTAATTTTTTTTTGAGAGTTACATATCACAAAAATGTTCCTACCTGTTATGTTTTGGTAGCTGAGGAGAGCAGGCAAAAACGGCAGTACACCAGAGAGGTTGGAATCTACTGGATTGCAGTACCCTGACTAACCACCACAACTAAAGGCAGCCGTGGAGCGTTCCTACGTTGGTCCTAGACGCCTCGTCACAGCCTGAGAGGCTAACTACTCCTAAAGATAGAAAGAGGAAAGCTATCTGCCTCGGAGCAGATCCCCACAGAACATAGGAAGCCACCAAACATGTAATGGCGGTTAGACAAGAGGAAATACAGACACAGACAGAAAATAGTATGAGCAAACGCTGGGGCCCAATCTGGCTAGACAGAAAAGGATAGGAAGGATACTTACTGCAATTCCAAAAAAAACTAAAAAAAAGTCAACACTACTAATTGCAAAAACACCTGAGATCACACGACCTCTACCACCTAAATTAGTTCTCTGGTGTAACAAAACTAAGCCGCAGCCAGAGAAAAAACTGGAAAAGGCAAATGAACAAACAACAGTGGCTCCAGAGGAACCGAGACGAGCCCAAGCCCCCCGGGGAGGGGAACCTGGCCAACCTCACAGAAATGCAGAGAAAAATGCAAATGGCAAGCACAAAAACAAAAAACAGAAAATATCTTATCTGAGAGCAGGAGAAGAGGCAAGACTCAGCAAGCTTCCAAGTGAACCAGGAAACCACGTTGAGACAGGAACAATTGATCACCGGCAACCATGATGGGGGAAAACCTCCCTTTTATCCAGCCAGTCTGCAATTCCTGATTGCCAATCCTCATTGAATGGTTCAGTACTGTTTGTAACCACCAGAGGGAGCTTCTGCTCAGAATTCATTTCTAAAGCATTCATAACACCTACCCCAGAACACAAAATAGTGTATGGATAAGAAATGTAAACAAACAAAATTTTTAAATGTTTTTTGTAGAGTTGTATATCACCAAATATCTAATAGCAAGCACGTAATACTCTATAGATGAGTAATCTAATCCAGAAATATTTTCTTACGCGTTTTGAATCCAAAGAAAAACTTTGAACGTAAATATTTTTAAAGTGTACTTTATTCACTTATACACTCATAAAGGCTTAGCAGAAAGTGCGAAGTCAGACACAAATTATGAGGAAGTTCATCATTATGAGTAGGCAACTACTGGTGGGCCACCATTCAAATAGTTTAAAGGTGTATTACTGTACTTTTACACTCATAAATACTTTGCACAAAGTACCAAGCCAGGAAAAAATTATAAGCAGGGCAATACAGTAATCCTCTTCAGGCGTCCGCTTCTTCTTCTCCTTCCTCTTCATGCTGGGAGACTGCCTCCACCTGTTTACTAGCGCTCTCCACACTATTGAATAATCTATTGGGGTGCAATATAATACCGATAAAATTTTGAACACCTTTTTGGAGGGCTATTTACCAACGAAATGTGCTCTAGGCAAGGGAGTAGTCTATGGGTAAGCAATATACTACCGATAAAATTTTGAATACTTTTTTTGAGTGTTATATACTAACAAAATGTACTCCAGACCATGGAATAGTCTAAGGAGGAGCAATATAATACCAATAAATTTTGAACAAGTTTTGAGGGTTATATAGCAATGTAATCTACTCAAGAATATATAAAAGTTAATGTATGAGCAATATATTTTACTGAACAATTTAACAATATCATTTAATACCTATACACTCATAAAGGCTTAGCAGAAAGTGCTAAGCCAGACAAAAATGATGAGGAGGTTCATCCATAGACCCCTGAAAGGCAACTACAGGTGTGCCACCAGTCAAATAGTTTAAAAGTGGACTTACTGTACTTCTACACTCATAAAGGCTTTGCATGAAGTACCAAGCTAGGAAAAAATTATAAGCAGGGTGATACAGTAATCCTCTTTAAGTGTCCGCTTCTTCTTCTTCCTCTTGATGCTAGGGAGACTGCCTCCACCTGTTTGCTAGTGCACAATTCCCAGTACCTGAGCTGTAAGTGACTTGGCTTGAGGTAGTGGCATGCCTCCAACATATGGAAATGGGTAACAGCCCCCTGTGTAACCTGCATCATCGACTGTGCACAAATAGAGGTGGGGAACCCCAAGGACAGTACAATCTCTTGGAGGCAGTAGTAGTAGACCTGTCTTGAGCCACCTCAAGGAGCCTCTACCAGGCTTGTTAATTCCTCAAGAAGGGTTCGTTATGCTCCCTTCCTTCTGGGATCACACCCACTGCATACCAGTGATGTTGCCCCACCATTTTGAGGAACGTGACCCTAGTTCCAGCAGTCAGGCAAATGTTCTGTCACTACTGCCCCATGGTTGAAAAAGATGTGATGATGGGTCCCAAACTCTTCAATGGACCCCCTTCTCCACTGGTGGTCATAAGTAAGTACCACCCCTGAGATTCCAATTCTCGGTACCTTATGGCTAGTGAGCCTAATAGCATTTGTCTATACCTGGTCCTTGCTTGCCTCTTTGTCTCTTCTAACTAGCCAAGACCCGCAGTCAGCTCACCAGTTCCTGAATCCTGGATCTCCCATCTGCAGTCTGCAAGAACCTCAGCTGTAGAAATTGCAGCCTGGGTTCAGGCTTTGGTGGGTCTGGGATATCAGCTGGATAAGGAACACAGGCCACCTCTGCTGTTGTGCCAGCTTCATCTGGCTCCGATATTCCTCCGGTCACTCCTTCTGGAGTCTCGCTTGCTTCTCCTATCTTTGTTACACACTAAGCAATTTACACTGTATGGATGACTAATTGAATACAGTGAAACATTTTAACACTTTTTTGGACTGTTATAAATCACAGAAATGTGCTCCAGCACACATAATACTGTATGGCTGAGAAATGTGACCCTACAAAATTTTTAAACACTTTTTCTATGTTTTAGAGATTGCAGAAATATATCCAGACTACGTAATTCTGTATGGCTAAGAAATGTAACCCTAGAACATTTTTTATGCTTTTTTTCATTTTTGTAGATCACAGAAAATCAACCGCAGACCATGGAATTGTGTATGGATGAGAACTGTATTCCAAACAATATTTTGAATGCTTTTTTGTACAGTTGGATAATATCACAGAAATTTACCCCA
>JARQOD010000001.1:198270578-198452688 GCA_033576555.1 Oophaga sylvatica
TGAGACAGTACCGTTTATATGCTCTTTGTATTTCGGTCAAATCCATACAGAGTGAGCATCTGTGTGTGTCTCTGGAAATATATACGGAGATTTAAATTTTCCCCTATGCCATATACAGCTGTACGCTCCTCATACAGCACCATATATATGCTGATATTTTTGGTACATTTTCCCAACCATAAGGAAATATGGTGGAAGAGGCCGCGGACGTGGGCAGGGGGGGACAGCTGGGAATGATGGTGGTGGTGCATCTGCTGGTAGTGCCAAACACCCAATAGCACCTAAGGCAGGAGGTGTTGAGCCTGCATCATCGTCTGGCTCCAGAAGGCCTGGAAGGCTCCCTTTTCTGGGAATAGGTAAACCGCTTTTAAAGCCGGAGCATCAGGAACAGGTTTTGTCCGACATTGCCGAAACAGCCTCCAGCTCTATCGCCTCCTCTTCTGAACTTTCAAAAAATGCAAGCACTGAGTCGTCAAAACAGGCTCCTGGTCAGGAAAGATACCTTTCCTTGTGTCCTTCACCCCCACCAAAAGTGAAGGATGCGGCAGGCCACACTTCAGATTACTCCTTGGAGCTATTTTCACATACCATGCCTAGGTTATCAAGTCAAATCCTGAATTCCCCAGTCCAAGATGAATATGACATGGAGTGCACTGATGCACAGCCACTGCTATCTGATTCTGCTGGTACATTCACCCAGAGCGCTACATTGCCATCACAGTCTACTGAGCCAGAATCTGACCCTGATGAAACTCAGGTGCCCTTCCCGCATACTCTAACACCTTACACGGTGACACAGAGGAAGGTGCAGATGAAATTGAAGAGGAGGTGATGGATAACCCAGTTTTTGACCTGGATTGGCATCCATTGGGGGAAGAGGGTGCCGCTGGCAATAGCTCAGAAGAGGAGGAGGATCCGCGGCAGGCATCGATATCGCAGCTGCGGTTATATGGCTGGCCCGTAGCAGTCCAAAAACGTATTAAAAAAACAAAAAGAGTTGCAGGACAGCTTGGCCAGACGGTCAAATTAGCACTGCGTGTAAACCCTGAAGATTTAACCCATAGTAGGAAGAGTGCAGTGTGGCACTTTTTTGACCAAAATCCTGTTGATGAGGCAAAGGTTATCTGTAAGAAGTGCAGAAGGACCTTTAGCCGAGGGAAAAATCTCCGAAAATTGAATACCAGTTGCATGCTTAGACATTTAAACACCATGCATTTGCAAGCATGGACGGACTACAAAACCTCACTGGCTTTGAATGCCTACATTGCCAAACTGATCTCATTCGAGATGATGCCCTTCCGTTCTGTTGAAAGCGCAGCGTTCCGAGAGCTCATGGCCTACGCTGTCCCACGCTTTGGCCTGCCCAGTCGGCACTTCTTTTCAAGAAAAGCCATCCCTGCCCTCCACCTGCATATGAAAGACCGCATTGTCCATGCACTCAAACAATCAGTGAGTGGAAAGGTGCACCTCACAACAGATGCATGGGCCAGTAGGCATGGCAAGGGCCATTACGTGTCAATCACTGCGCACTTGGTTAATGTGGTGGATGCAAGGTCCACAGGGGACAGCGGCGGTGGGACAGTGCTGCCTTGCCCACGGTATAAGCAACAGTTGGCTGTAGGCGTTCGACCCTCCTCCTCCTCCAGAAGCAAAAGCTCGTCGACAGAGCACAGTCGCATGAGCACTCCATCCGCAGCTGCCAGTGTTGCACATGAGGTGTCCCACTATCGAACAGCTAGTGGTAAGCGTCAGCAGGCTGTTTTAAAGATGATGTCTTTGGGCGACAACAGACACATCGCGAAGGTACTGGCCGACTACTTGCAGCGAGAAACTGAGTCATGGCTGGGCAGTCTACATCTTGAGCCAGGCAAGGTAGTCAGTGATAACGGCCGTTATTTTGTGGCGGCCATAGCCCTGGCAAAACTCAGACACATACCTTGCCTGGCTCACACCTTGAACCTGGTGGTGCAGAGCTTAATAAATAATTATCCGGAGTTACCAGCCCTGCTCCATAAGGTGCGAAGACTGTGCTCGCATATCCGTCGCTCGCCCGTAGACTACAATCGTATGCAGAGGCTGCAGCGATCGCTCCTCCTCCCCAAGAACTGCCTAATCATAGACATTGCAACAAGATGGAACTCCACCATGCACATGGTTGAGAGGCTGTGCGAACAGAGGCAGGCTGTATTGCATTTGTGGGAGGATCCACAGGCAGGCAGTTTGAGGGCGGACTTGGAGTTGTCGGGTGTTCAGTGGTCAAAGCTGAAAGACCTCTGTAAAGTCCTTCAGTGTTTTGAGGAATGCACATTGCTAGTAAGCGCAGACGATGCCATCATAAGCATGAGCATCCCACTTATGCGTCTGCTCATGCAAACTTTGACGCACATTAAGGATCAGGCATCTGCAGCGGAGGAGGAGGAGGGAAGCCTTCATGACAGTCCGTCATTGTCTGCTCAGAGAACAGTCCTGGACGAGGTGGAGGAAGAAGAGGAAGAGCAGGAGGATGAGGATGAGGCGGATGATTATTTTGGGGAGGATGATGCTTCTCAGGGGGCAAGAGAAAATGTTGGCTTGCCAAGGTCAGATACAGGGTTTGTGTGTGAATGGAGGGATGTGGATTTGGCAGAAAGTGCTCCTCCACCCACCACTGGCAGTGCATCATTGACACCTGGAACATTGGCCCACATGTGTGATTATGTCTTGTGGATCCTAAAAAGAACCCCCTCATTGCCAAAATTATGAAGGATGATGACTACTAGTTGGCCAGCATCCTTGATCCATGCTATAATGGCAAATTACAGAACTTCATGCCACAGGAGAACCTAGAGCTAATATTGGCGAACAAACAAGCAACTCTGGTAAACCATTTGTTAGAGGCATATCCAGCACACAGCAGCGGTGCAGGTTCTACCACTAGCCATAGTGGGCCAAATGGTGCACACAGCAGAAGTGGCGTGGGAAACAGGGGTTTCATGACCATGTTGTGGTCTGATTTCTCGAGTAACGCTCACACGACTGGTAATACTGAATCGATTGCAACAGACAGGAGACAGCTGTTGTCAACTATGGTTCAAAATTACCTCTCCTCCCCTATCGACGTTCTCCCTCACAGTTCATTCCCCTTTGACTACTGGGCCTATAAACTGGACACCTGGCCTGAATTGGCACAATATGCCTTATAGGAGTTCGCTTGCCCTGCTGGTAGTGTGCTATCAGAAAGAGTCTTCAGTGCTGCTAGATCAATCCTGACAGAAAGAAGGACCCGGCTGTCGACCCAAAATGTAGGTGATCTCACCTTCATTAAAATGAACCATGCCTGGGTTTCAAAGGATTTTGTACCACCTTCCCCTGATGACATATAGCTTGCAAGCAAAATGGCTCACTTTGTCCTCCTCTTCCTCCGACTTCTCCAATTCCTCCATTTTCAGCTGCTGAATGTCCAGCCTACACCTCCAACATATGACAGTTTTTCCATGCCCCTAAGTACCCCCCCCCGGGGCCGGGGTCAGCACCTGGTGCACCCGGGCAAGTGCCGGTGCCCTGAGCAGGTGGGGGGCCCATTCGCCGTCAGAGACACCGGCGTACTATGAGGGGCCCTGTGCCAGTTCCCGGCGCCCACAAGTGTGCCACCCCTGCTAGCTTAGGTACCCAGCATTTTCAATACTTACCTCTCCCTGCTCCACCGCTGTGACATCTTCCGCATTTCCTGACAGTGACATTCAGGTCAGAAAGCACGATGATGTCACGTCTGTGCGCCCTCTGCCTGTACAGTCACAGTGCAGAGAGCTGGAAGATGGCGACGCTGAGGAGTCCAGAGTAGAGCAGTGCCCAGCGAGGAGAGGTATTTCATTTTTTTTAATGGTTGGAGCAATATATGGGGAGCATTATACACTGGAGAATTATATATGGGGCCCATCATATACTTGAGCATCATAGATAGGGCCCATTATACACTGGAGCGTCATATGGGGCACATTATATATGGAGCATCACATGGAGACCATTATATATGGAGCATTATATATGGGGACCATTATATTTGGAGCATTATATGGGGTTCATCATACACTGGAGCATCATATATGGGGCCCATCATATACTGGAGCATGATATGGGGTTTATTATTTATGGGGCATCATATAGGGCCCTTTCATATATGGAGCATCATATGGAGCACATATGGGGCCTATTCTGTATGGAGCATTATATGGAGTCCATTCTGTATGGAGCAATATATGCGGCTCATTATTCTGTATAGAGCAATATATGGGGCTCATTATTCTGTATGGCGCACTATGTGGTACCCATAATACTGTATGGAAGACTATACTGTCCGGTTTTTGAGCTATTGTAGAATTAAAAATAGATATCACTCATGTAATGTAAGAAGTGAAGTATTTGGCATTGTACTATACCTATATTTCTCTGCCGTATCGGAGCTTCATGAATTGTGGTATGTATTTAAGGGGCCCGCTGAGACTCTTTGGCCCGGGGCCCACGAAAACCTGGAGCCAGCACTGCCTCCCCACAGCTTTAGTCAAATAACACCCAGTTTTCAATGCGTTACTATTATTATAAAGTTAATTAAGGTTGACAAGATTAAGTAATAAGAATTGATGTCTTTGGCATTGAAATGGGCACTGTAGGTGTGTTTACTGTCCTCCACTCACTGCTGACTTTTATTCCCCATTGACTTGCATTGGGGTCGGATTTTCGACTCCAACCCGACCATTTCCGTTAGTCGGCCGACTTCGTTCGACTCGACTTTTGAGAAAGTCGGGTTTCACGAAACCCGACTCGACCCTAAAAAAGTCAAAGTCGCTCATCTCTAATTATTATTATTAACCCACCATTCCAAATATGAATTATAATCCACCACTGTGCACCCACTAATTATAAATAGCCACTTTCCCCATTTAATATATAAATTAATTAGCACCTGTACTCTTTCCCCCAATTCATTACTAGTCACTTCATCCTCAACGCCCACCCACTATGTACCTCCGGCTCTAACCCTAACCCTGATTCACTAAATTTACATGCCCCTCCCACCCCAATTCATTGTCATGTCTTTCTCTCCCACCCTCTATTCATTATCAACTTCTCTACCCCACATTCAATACATCATTTACTCTCCATCCCTAAAAATTCATTTGTTCTCCCCCTAGATCATCATTTGCTCTCCCACCCCACCCTTAACCCCCAATTCATCATATACAGTCCACCTTACCCCCTACTTCATCATGTGCAGTCCCTCTTAGCCCCAATTCATCATGTGCAGTCCCCTTTACCCCCAATTCATCATAAGCAGTCCCATTACCCCTCAATTCATCATGTGCAGTCCCCCTTACCCCCACTTCATGTGCAGTCCCCCTTATCCCCCACTTCATCATGTGCTGCACCACTCCCCTTTCATCATGTGCAGTACCCCTTACCCCCCACTTCATGTGCAGTTCCCCTTACCCCCCAACTTTATGTGCAGTCCCGCTTACTCCCCACTTTATCATGTGCATCCCCACTCTGCCACTTCATTATGTGCATCCCCACTCCTCCTTCATCATGTGCAGTCCCCCATACTCTCCCCACTTCAACATGTGCAGTCCCCTTTACCCCTCACTTCATGTGCAGCCCCACTCCCCCTTCATCATGTGCAATCCCTCTTACCCCCCACGTCATCATGTGCGGCTCCACTCCCCTACTTCATCATTTGCAGTCTCCTTTAACTCCTAAACTCCATCATGTGCAGCCCCACTAACCCCCCCACTCCATCATGTGCAGTCTCCTTTAACCCCCAAACTCCATCATATGCAGCCCCATTCCCCCTTCATCATGTGCAGCCCCACTTACCCCCCACTCCATCATGTGCAGATTCCTTAAACCACCAAACTCAATCAAGTGCAGCCCCACTTATCCCCCACTCCATCATGTGCAGCCTCCTTTAACCCCCAAACTCCATCATGCGCAGCCACATTCCCGCTTCATCATGTGCAGTCCCACTTACCCACCACTCCATCATGTGCAGTCTCCTTTAATCCCCAAACTCCATCATGTGCAGCCCCACTCTCCCTTCATCATTTGCAGCACCACTTACCCCCCACTCCATCATGTGCAGCCTCCTTTAACCCCAAACTCCATCATGTGTAGTCCCACATCACCCCCACTCCATCATGTGCAGCTTCTTTTAACCTCCAAACTCCATCATGTGCAGTCCCCCTTACACTCCCCACTTCATCACTTGCAGTTACCCTCCTCACCTCACCCATTGAATTCATTTTATATAGAAAACAAAAAAGCTTTTCATACTTACCTTACAGTCGCTCCCCTGCAGCGCCCCTCTGATTCCAGCATCTGGGACATGTCGGCGAGTGCACGATGACGTCATCACGCACACCCGACACCTGACCCGGAAGTACACAGAACATGGAGGGAGCGGGAGTTTCGCAGCCGTCAAGGTTAGACAGCTGTGCACAGCTCCCGGCCCTGGTGCAGACGTGTGCGCTGATAGGCTGTGAAGTGGCTGGTCCTGCTGCCGGCCAAGGCACAGTACAGCGGACATGACCGCACACAATTTGCTGTGCGCAGCGTAGCCATCAGGAAGCCGGCCCTGTACAGCTGCTGGGTGAGCGGCCCAGGGCATTTGCCACTCTGCCACGCGGCCCAGCCCGCCACTGTTTATCGATAATAAATCTATTGTGCTGTCATGGGCTCAACCCATCATGTGAATTTGATTGAAAATACCTAATAAAATGCTTTCAGGTCTCTTACAATGCATGTAAACAATATTCACTTAGTCATAAGTGTTCCTATTGAAATTACTTTAACCCCTTTACGCTCCATGAAGTAAAATAGATTTGTAAGTGAATACTTGGTCATAACTTTCTACAAATGAACACTCAGATCAGCCAAGTAAGCATATGTTTTGAATGGAAAGAAAGTAGACAAATGGCTGACAGCTTATTACTTCCCCTGAGATCAAAAGGATGGGACATGTTGAAATCTACAGAAGTGTATTTTATACTATATTTAAAGAACTTTAGTCGTCTAATATGCATACATTGTTCATGAACCACTTATAAGTTCTGATATTGAAATAGTGTGGTTTTAAAGTTGTACAAGATGCATTTACACTGCATGATTATTAAGAATGAATGTTTTTATGGTATTACGGCAATTGTGAGGTTTAAGCTGGCTGCCAATCAACCAAACAATGAGCAAAATGCTTGAACATTAGGTTAAATATTTTCAGCACATTATCCTGTATAAAAATTATTGTTCAGTTCGCCATCTGAAGTAGGGTCATCATGTATAAACAAGATATTAAGTAATCACTGATCAACAAACAAGATGCTGGTTGGGGGTCGTTCAGCGGCATGAATCGCACAGCATAAATAAACGTGCAAAAATAATATTTTTTTATCACCAAAATGATTTAGAGTACTGTACTGTTTCACGTAACAATAAGGACACTATAAAGAAGGAGAAGATAGGAGGCCCATATTGTGGATTACTGTAGTGATATCATGTCTCTTCTACAGGGACAGAAATGTCTTGTTGTCTGGTTTAGGTCTCTTTGAAAGTACAAAAGTGTTTTTGTCTTCAATCCTTTTTTTTTTTATTTTTTTTTTTTTATTTCTCATTACGGTACTTTTTTTGTCTTTACAAATAACCCAAATGGATGTCTTTCACACATCCTGGTAAATATATTCATGAATATAGTCAATGGGCACACAATATCTTTGCCTTTGTGACTACCAACTGGAAGTTGTTCATGACTGATTGCTGTCCTCCAACAATAACATCCAGGATTAAAGGAAACTCTTATCAAGGAAATTACAGATCTCTTCACTTTGTCCTTTCATAGTTAGCAGAAAAATCATTTTGTGATCTATAGTAAAAGTAATACAAATGTTACAGAACTGAAACTTGTTGTGACTTTTGCAGTTATGAGACTGACACAAATCTTAGTTTTTGCAAAGTTTGCTGCTTCACTGATTTTAGATCTTATAGTTAATGACTCTCTTGTTAATAATGCACAGTTATCAGCTTTTCATAATTCTTTATACTTTTATTGGCAAATACAAAAGGTTTATGTAAAGACTCAATAATTTCAGTGTTGACTTTCATTTTTTAAGACTTCTTCAATTAACCTTGGCATGTTAAGTATCAGCTTCTGGGGGAAATGCCGACTGATGGCCATCCATTTTTGTCTAATCAGTTTGTGAATTTTTTCTCAATTTCTGTGCTTTTGTTGAACTACCCACTTTTTGAGGATTGACCACAAAGTTCTCAGTAGGATTGCGATCTGGGGAGTTTCATGGATATGGACACAAAATTTCGATGTTTTGTTTACGAACCACTTAGTTAACACTTTTGCCTTGTGACACGGTGCTCCATTATGCTGGAAAGAGCAAAGTTCATAATTAGATATAAATCTTTACTAGAAAATAAGTTTGTAGGAAGTACTGCAAAGGTCTGGATGAAAGTAATTTGATGAAGTCCCATTCAGACTGTTTGAGACTGTAAGGTGCCTGAGGGCAGTAGCCATGGACAGGGCCGGCATTAGGGGAAGGTAAACCAGGCAGCTGCCAAGAGCCCCTGATTCTCCAGGTGCCCCAGCCAATGGCCGCTATTAGACCCCTGAGTAAGAGGGGCCAGGCACCTCCCAATGTCCCACCACCTCCACCCTCATCGCGCATTTAACTTATCGGCATAATAGATGCCGACACAGTTGAAAGCAGTGATGGAGGAGAGAGTATCATGTGACACTCTTTCTCCTATCACTCCCCCTCTGTCTCTGACTCACCTTGTGCCAGCAGTGGAGCTGATGAGATGTTGAGATGCTCTGTAGAAGACAGAGAAGCGTGGAACGAGGGGGAGAGATAAGTAGTGTATATGTGTGTGTATCTGCCTTGCTATAATGTGTGAGGGACTGCACTTTTCTATATGTGGGGGGCTCATTATACTGTGTGTGGAGAGGCTGCATTATACTGTATGTGGGAGACTGCACTGTACTGTGTGTGTGTGGGGGGGCTGCATTATACTGTGTATGTGGGGGACTTCACTATACAGTGCATGTGGGGGGCTGCATTATACAGTTTGTGAGGGGACTGCACTATACTGTGTATGTGGGGAGCTGAATTATACTGTGTGTGGGAGGCTGTATTACACTGTGTGGGGGCTGCATTATAATGTGTGGGGGACTGCACTATACTGTGTGTATGGTGGGGCTGCATTATAATGTGTGTGGGGGCTGCATTATACAGTATGTGGGGGGCTAAATTATACTGTGTGTGGGGGAGGGGCTGTACTATACTGTGTGTGTGTTTGTGAGGGTCCTGAATTATAATGTGTGGGTGGGGGGCTGCATTATACTGTAAGATGTAGCAGAGCTAGACCCGTTGTGGAACAAATGGATTATCATCTTCTCTGTGGAAAGGTGAGGAACATTGTTGTTTTTTTTTTTTAAATCTTTTGCAGAAGACAATGAGAAGCTCCATGGTTATTATCCTCTTCTCAGGCTATAAACATCTGCCCCCAGCCGTCGGCTTTTAATCTGCTGGTTAACAAAATTATATCGGATCCCATGCCATTTTTTATTCAGAAAAATAATATTTTATTAATTAAATACATGTACAGTAAGCTGAACACACACTGCACTAATTGTATATGTCACTGACATCTCTATATCTATCTATTCTATATGTATATACTGTATGCAATCCATCTATTTTATACTGTCGGCTTCTGCTGTGATTTTAAATTACATGGCTGCTGAATTGCTGGCTTTTCTTCTAATTATTTAGCTATGTAATATACAGCTCTGGCAAAAGTTAAGAGACCACTGCACAGTTTTATAAAAATCAACTTCTGTACATGTCTGACAGCCATCCCTTTGCAGTGTCAGTTGAATTCCAACCAGAGTACACCTCATTCTACTTAATGTGCTTCTGATTAGGTGAACACCTGAACCAAATCTTATTCAACGAAGGAAAGTATAAAAAACAATGCTGTGGTGTTCACAATCCTCTTGCAATAGGTCAAACTGGATGGCAAAACAAGTGATAGTAATATCCCAAAAGTAATAGGAATGAAAAAATAACTTTTAACCATGCCAAAGGAATTGAAAAGAAAAGTCTTGAGTGAGGAAAAGAAGGGCTCAATTCTGGCTTCACTAGCAGAGGGATACAGTGAGCGTAATGTTGCTTCCATCCTTAAAATTTCTAAGATGGCAGTCATTACAACAAGGTCAAGCAGCAGACATTGGGGGACAGCAAAGCTACAGACCAGCAGAGGGCGAAAACGACTCTCCACTGACCGGGATGACCTTTATCTTATTTGAATGTCACTCAGCAACCGCAGGATGACATCAAGTGACCTACAAAAAGAATGGCAAATGGCAGCTGGGGTGAAGTGCACAGCAAGAACAGTTCATAAGAGGCTCCTAGAGGCAAGGCTCAAGTCTTTTAAAATTAGAAAAAAAGCCTTTCATCAATGAGAAGCAAAGGAGAGCCAGGCTGAAGTTTGCCAAAGACAATAAGGACTGGACCATAGGGGAGTGGAGTAAGGTGATCTTCTCTGATGAATCTAATTTTCAGCTTTGCCCACCACCTAGTTCTCTAATGGTTAGACGTAGACCTGGAGAGGAATACAAGCCACAGAGTCTTACACCCACTGTGAAATTTGGTGGAGGATCGGTGATGATCTGGGGATGTTTCAGCAAGGCTGAGATTGGGCAGGTTATTCTTTGTGAAGGACGTATGAATCAAGCCACATACAAGATTATCCTGGAATAACAGTTGATTTCTTCTGCTCAGGCAATGTTCCCCAAGTCTGAGGACTGTTTTTTCCAGCAGGACAATGTGCATTGCCACACAGCTAGGTCAATCAATGTGTGGATGAAGGACCATCACTTCAAATCCCTGTCATAGTCAGCCCAATCTCCAGACCTGAATACAATTGAAAACCTCTGGAATGTAATGAAGAGGAAGATGGATAGTCACATGCCATTAAACAAAGAACTGCTTACATTTTTGTACCAGGAGTGGCATAAGGTCACCCAAAAGCAGTGTGTATGACTGGTGGAAATTATGCCAAGAAGCATAAAAGCTGTGATTAAAAATAATGGTTATTCCACAAAATATTGATTTACGAACTCTTCCTGTGTGAAAACATTTGTTGTTTCTAAATGATTATGAACTTGTTCTCTTAGCATTATTTGAGGTCTGCAAGCACTGCTTTTTTTGTTACTTTGACCATTTCTTATTTTCTGAAAATAAATACAAAATTTATTGCTTGGAAATTCAAAGAAATGATGTCAGTAGTTTATAGAATAAAAGATCAATTTACATTTTACTCAAAAATATACTATAAAGAGAAAAATCAGACAAAATGAAAATTTTGCAGTGGTCTCTTAATTTTTGCCAGAGCTGTGTATATATGTATGTGTATATATACTGTGTATAGATACAGTACAGACCAAAAGTTTGGACATACCTTCTCATTTAAAGATTTTTCTGTATTTTCATGGCTATGAAAATTGTACATTCACAATGAAGGCATCAAAACTATGAATTAACACATATGGAATTATATGCTTAACAAAAAACTGTAACAACTGAAATTATGTCTTACATTCTAGGTTCTTTAAAGCAGCTACCTTTTGCTTTGATGAGTGATTTGCACACTCTTGGCATTCTCTTGATGAGCTTCAAGAGGTAGTTACCCGAAATGGTCTTCCAGCAATCTTGAAGGAGTTCCCCGAGATGCTTAGTACTTATTGGCCCTTTTTCCTTCACTCTGCGGTCCAGCTCACCCCAAACCATCTATATTGGGTTCAGGTCTGGTGACTGTGGAGGCCAGGTCATCTGGTGTAGCACCCCATCACTCTCCTTCTTGGTCAAATAGCTCTTACACAGCCTGGAGGTGTGTTTGGGGTCATTGTCCTGTTGAAAAATAATTGATGGTCCAACTAAACGCAAACCGGATGGAATAGCATGCCGCTGCAAGATGCTGTGGTAGCCATGCTGGTTCAATATGCCTTCAATTTTGGATAAATCCCTAACAGTGTCACTAGCAAAGCACCCCCACACCATCACACCTCCTCCTCCTTGCCTCACGGTGGGAACCAGGCATGTAGAGTCCATCCGTTCACCTTTTCTGCGTCGCACAAAGAAACGGTGGTTGGAACCAAAGATCTCAAATTTGGACTCATCAGACCAAAGCACAGATTTCCACTGGTATAATGTCCATTCCTTGTGTTCTTTGGCCCAAACAAGTCTCTTCTGCTTGTTGCCTGTCCTTAGCAGTGGTTTACTAGCAGCTATTTTACCATGTAGGCCTGCTGCACAAAGTCTCCTCTTAACAGTTGTTGTACAGATGTGTCTGCTGCTAGAACTCTGTGTGGCATTGACCTGGTCTCTAATCTGAGCTGCTTTAAACCTGCGATTTCGAGGCTGGTGACTTATCCTAGGAAGCAGAGGTGACTCTTGGTCTTCCTTTCCTGGGGGAATCCTCATGTGAGCCAGTTTCTTTGCAGCACTTGATGGTTTTTGCAACTGCACTTGGGGACACTTTCAAAGTTTTCCAAATTTTTCAGGCTGACTGACCTTCATTTCTTAAAGTAATGATGGCCACTCGTTTTTCTTTCTTTACTTAGCTGCATTTTTCTTGCCATAATAAATAATAATTCTAACAGTCTATTCAGTTGGACTATCAGCTGTGTATCCACCAGACTTCTGCACAACACAATTGATGGTCCCAACCCCATTTATAAGGCCAGAAATCCCAGTTATTAAACCTGACAGGGCCCACCGTTGAAGTGAAAATCATTTCCGGTGACTACCTCTTGAAGCTCATCAAGAGAATGCCAAGAGTGTGCAAAGCAGTCATCAAAGCAAAAGGTGGTTAGTTTGAAGAACCTAGAATATAAGACATAATTTCAGTTGTTACACACTTTTTGTTAAGTATATAATTCCACATATGTTAATTCATAGTTTTGATGCCTTCAGTGTGAATGTACAATTTTCATAGTCATGAAAATACAGAAAAATCTTTAAATGAGAAGGTGTGTCCAAACTTTTGGTCCATACTGTATATGAATGGTCATGAGTCTCCAACTCAACTTCGGCTGTGTGCACCACAAACACCTCTTCCATTTGGCCCAGTATGGCTTGTGGTATAACCTGCACCGCTGCTGTGTGCTGGGAATACCTCTAACAAACGGTTTACCAGCGTTGCTTGTTTGTTCGCCAATATTAGCTCTAGGTTCTCCTGTTGCATGATGTTCTGTAATTTGCCTTTATAGCATGGATCGAGGAAGCTGGTAAACCAGTAATCGTCATCCTTCATCATTTTGGCAATGCGAGGGTCCCTTTTTAGGATCCACAAGACATAATCACACATGTGGGCCAATGTTCCAGGTGTCAATGATGCACTGCCAGCGGTAGGTTGAAGAGCACTTTCTGCCAAATCCACATCCCTCCAGTCACACACAAAACCTGCACCTAACCTTGGCATGCCAACATTTTCTCTTGCCCCCTGAGAAGCATCCTCCTCCCCAAAAATAATCATCCCCCTCATTCTCATCCTCCTCTTCTACCTCCACCTCTTCCAGGACAGTTCCCTGAGCAGACAATGTCTGACTGTCATCAAAGCTTCCCTCCTCCTCCGCTGCAGACGCCTGATCCTTAATGCATGTCAAAGTTTGCATGAGCAGACACATAAGTGGGATGCTCATGCTTATGATGGGGTCATCTGCGCTAACCAGACATGTGCATTCCTCAAAATACTGAAGGACTTTACAGAGGTCTTTCAGCTTTGACCACTGCACACCTGACAACTCGATATCTGCCCTCAAACTGCCTGCCCGTGTATCCTCCCACAAATGCATTACAGCCTGCCTCTGTTCACACAGCCTCTCAACCATGTGCATTGTGGAGTTCCACCTTGTTGCAACGTCTATGATTAGGCGGTGCTTGGGGAGGTGGAGCGATCACTGCAACCTCTGCATACAACTTGAGTCTTCGGGCGAGCAACGGATGTGCGAGCATTGTCTTCGCACCTTATGGAGCACAGCTGGTAACTCCGATAATTATTTATGAAGCACTGCACCACCAGGTTCAAGGTGTGAGCCAGGCAAAGTATGAGTCTGAATTTTTCCAGGGCAATGGCAGCCACAAAATTACAGCCGTTATCACTGACTACCTTGCCTGGCTCAAGATGTAGACTGCCCAGCCATGACTCAGTTTCTCGCTGCAAGTAGTTGGCCAGTACCTCCGCTGTGTGTCTGTTGTCGCCAAAGATATCATCTTTAAAACAGTCTACTGACGCTTACCACTAGCTGTTCGATAGTGAGACACCTCGTGTGCAACACTGGCAGCTGCGGATGGAGTGCTCGAGCAACTGCGCTCTGTCGACGAGCTTTTGCTTCTGAAGGAGAAGGAGGGTCGAACCCCTACAGCCAACTGTTGCCTATGCCGTGGGCTAGGCAGCACTGTCCCACCGGTGCTGTCCCCTGTGGACCCTGCATCCCTCACATTAACCCAGTACGCAGTGATGGACACATAACGGCCCTGGCCATGCCTATTGGCCCATGCATCTGTTGTGAGGTGCACCTTTCCACTCACTGATTGTTTGAGTGCATGGACAATGCGGTCTTTCACATGCATTGGTTGGCAGGGATGGCTTTTCTAGAAAAGAAGTGCTGACTGGGTAGGTCATAGTGTGGGACAGCGTAGGCCATGAGCTCTCAGAACGCTGCGCTTTCAACCAAACGGAATGGCATCATCTCTAATGAGATCAGTTTGGCTATGTAGGCATTCAAAGCCAGTGAGGTTTTGTAGTCCGTCCACGCTTGCAAGTGCATGGTCTTAAAATGTCTAAGCATGCAACTGGTATTCTATTTTTGGAGATCTTTCCCTCGGCTAAAGGTCCTTCCGCACTTCTTACAGATAACCTTTGCCTCATCAATAGGATTTTGGTAAAAAAAAATTGCCACACTACACTCTTCCTACTATAGAGTGTTTTTTTGAAAAAATTCAAAAAAAGAAGAACGACCACAGATCCAAATATATAATATCAAAAATACAAAAGTTTTTATTAACACATAGAAAACAGACAGGAGTATCGGGACAGTGAACACACAGTGGTAGGCTATCTATTGAAGATATACACCAAAAATATATATCAACCTAGGTTCCTTGAAGATTTAAATAAAAAGCAGGGCACATATATAAGTGTGGGAGCTAGAGCAGTCAAAATGGGTTGTAAGTAATAAGATTAAATGAAAATGCCAGTGCATTTACTACAACACATGCTGCACCATAGCACATGTGGATGCAGTTACTATATGTAATCGGCATTCAAGCATCCACATAAAGACTGGCCAGCTATAATAAGCTGGAAACCAGCGATGATAACAACATTGCCCATTGTAAAAGTGAGGAGTGCCTGTGACTTTCCGTCAGTCACATAAGAACGACCATATATCGCCCACAATGGAGAAAAGGTGACTGACATGGAGTAAATGAGGAGAGCATTACCTCCAGCAATGATACCAGGCACTCACGAGGGAACCAGGGTGATGAGAACGTGCCCCGACGCACGTTTCGGTAGTTACACCTTCGTCAGGGGGCATACAAGTGGTAAGAACCGAGCGCTTTAAAAACACTTAGACCGGAAGTGAAACTTAGCGTACCGGAAGTGACGCGTGTGGAGCCGATGACGTCGCCCGATGCACTGCACCTGCGTCAAACGGATGGGTGCCATGACGATGTCATGGCAACCAAACGCTGAAGACACAGGAAACAGAGCACCGCGCAGCGCCTCAGCCCACAAGCGTACAGGTACGAAGTGCAAATGGATAAATACCAATCGCTTTAAACATAATCTAGAACAAAGTAGTGACCCAAGCAAGCATGATCAGATGTTCAATTTGAAACAAAGCAGATAGCATGGTAACATATCATTTTGAATATTCTATATAAATCTGTATGGTTCACAGATAATGTACACAGGCTCCTATATATGGCCAAAGCAAACATAATCATGTCTTTCCATGCACATGTTGCAAACAGAAAGCAAGAATACATATGGTCAAATACTAAGCACAGGCAACTATGAATTAAAAAAACAGGGTAGCCTATATATATGCGATTGTGGTTGATGAAATGTATACGGATGTTGTAGAATGTTCTCCATATTAAAGGTCCAAGATGAAAATATTAATAATACCAAAACCTAAAATGATAATAGAAGTGAACAATGAAACATAAATATAATTAAAAGCACAAACGGTTAAAAACAAAGGAGATATCCAAAAATAGACACAAACCCTCAACAAAAGGTGTCTTTTAAAGAAAGGGTGCAAAGCTCAAGTTCTCATTAAGCCCGTTGGGATGGACTGTGTTAAGAGTCCATATCCAGCGGGCTTCAAGTTGTGCCAAACGTTGTGTAACCTCACCCCCTCGGATTCCTAGATCTAAACAATCTATCCCTATGACTCTTAAACTTCTGCTGTTACATTGATGGTGAGTCTTAAAGTGTCTGGGAAGTGTTTTAAGTTTGCCAAGTCTTCTTCATTATCTGCTGCCTCTATCCCAAGCACATGCTCCCTGATTCTGACCTTTAAATGCCATGTGGTCAACCCCACATAAATCAGGGAGCATGGGCATGTGGCATAGTAGACCACACATTTAGTGGCACATGTTATAAATTTCTGGATTTTAAAAGATTTTTTCCCAGATGAATCAATAAATGAATTCTTACGATCTACGTTAACACATGCCACGCAGTGTCCGCACTTGAAGCAACCCTTGCGTCTGCTAAAATCATCAAGAAATGTCCGGGGGGATTATTTTCATAATGGCTGGAGGTTAGATGTTCACGGAGATTTTTGGAACGCCTATATGTAATTTGTGGTCTGACCGTGATGATTTTGGCCAAAATCGGATCAGTTTTCAAAATCGGCCAGGCTTTTTCCAAAATTTGTTTGACCCTATTTGATTGAGAATTATAGGTGGTGATAAATCTTGTTGTTTCTGAATGAGGCCTACCTCCGGTCTTATACAGGAGAGTATTTCTCTCACTGAATTTAGCTCTGTTGAAGGCTTTCTTTAAAGATCTATTACTATAGCCTCTTTCACTCAAACGGCCTCTTAATAAATCAGCCTGACTCTCAAATTCATTGTCATTGGAACAGATACGTCTAAGTCTGATGAATTGGCCAGTGGGTATAGCCCGAATCATATGTGACGGATGGGACGAGGAAGCATGCAACAAAGAATTTGTGGCTGTGGGCTTCCTAAAGATTGTAGTTTGGATCGAATGATTTTCATCCCTTGTTAGCAAAACATCTAAAAAATCAATTTTATTTTTATTGTGGCAAAAGGTCAATTTTATATTCATGTCATTATTGTTAAGCCATTCAAAAAATACATTCAATGAGCTAGTGGAATCCTGCCAGATCAGCAGGATATCATCTATGTACCGCGTCCACAATAGGACGCGGTCCATAGATGCCTGCCGATCCGACAGGAAAAGGTCCCTTTCCCACAGACCCAGGAACAGATTAGCATAGGAGGGCGCGAACGCCGCCCCCATGGCTGTTCCCTGGGTCTGTAGGAAAAAGGACCCTTTAAATACAAAGAAGCTATGGGTTAAGGTGAATTCCAAAACTTCTAGTATAAATTCTTTTAATGCAGGGGGATACTGGAGGTCTGTAAGAAAAATTCGGTGGCACGGAGCCCATCACTGTGTCTGATACTGGTATACAGTGACTCCACATCGGCCGTAACCAACGTGGAGTCACCGTCCAGCACCAGACCATCCACCCTGCAGAGCAATTGGTTTGTATCTTTCAAATAGGAGGGTAATTCTTCAACCAAAGGCTTCAAAATTGAATCTATCCACTGGTTAATTCGTTCCAGATAGTTCCCATTTCCTGAAACAATAGGACGCCCAGGAGGCACTGCTGCATTTTTATGTAGCTTAGGAAGTAGATAGAATGTTGGAATCCTAGGTTCAGGAACAATCAAAGCCGCATGAAGTTCCTTGGTGATGACATTATCATTCATCGCTCTAGAGAGGATCTTCCTGAGTTTGTCATCAAAAGCGGACAAGGGGTTGAAGGTCAATTTCTTATAACAGGTGTTGTTGTTCAACTGCCTGAAGGCCTCTTTTTCATACATAGTAGAAGGCCATACGACCAAGTTGCCCCCTTATCCGCCTTTTTGATGACAACGTCCGGAAGACCTCTCAACGTCTTTAAGCGTAGACGTTCTTCTCCAGTGAGGTTATCATGATGGATATGACAAGGAACTTTTTCTAGTTCGGCTGTGACAACCTTAACAAATAAATCCACAGCACTGCAAGTGGATAAAGATGGAAAGCGTTTAGACCGCAGTCTGAGATTAGGAGGAATCTTACCTCCTGGTGGAGTATTGTGCTCATCAGACAATTCCTCCAGTATTCTCACAGCTTCTTGCTCTTCTTCTGTTGGAAAAAGTTTACATATTTCATTATTATGAAAATAGTGTTTAAATAGAAGAGACCGCCCAAACAAATGGAGGTCTTTGATGAAATTAAATCTATCAAAACCAGCAGAAGGAGAGTAAGATAGGCCTTTTGATAAGAGTCTCAGATCTGTTTTAGAAAGATGGTGTGAACTGAGATTAATTACCTTATTATCCACCTGCTCATTATCATGGGATTGAACCTTTTGTCTTTTGTATGGATGGAAATCATTCTTCCTCAATCTTTTATTGAAATTGCCGGAGCGTGTCATCATGGATGAAGTGGATGCCTCGGAATGGGTGCTTAAAGATGAGATGGAGGTATTCGAAAAAGCCCGTTGAATGGGTTTAATCTGATTGTTACTTTTTCTCCAAAAGTATACTTTGTTATTTTGATAATCTTTAAGATCTCTATTCAATTTGGAGCATTGTACCTCATTAATTTTTTAACTCTCTCATCCAAGGATTTATTGAGTTGTATCTCATATCGTTGGATTACCTCATCCGGACAACCAGCTTTTAGCTCCAAAAGACCAGAGTCAATTTTTTAATCCAGTTCCTCAATCGTTTTAGTATTAAGTCTGATTAATAATTGCATGAGAGTGAAAGAACAGTTGTTGCATGCTTCCTCCCATTCCCCATAAATGCTTGATCCTCGACCACAAACGTGGGTGACACTCTAACTCTGAGGCCACGTGGTATAATTTTGCGTCCAATATATTTCTCTAGGAACACACGGTTCCACCAAGTTTTTGTACGCTTGATCAACAAACCTTGCACCAACTCAAATATTTTCTCATATTTCTGATCACCAATTTGTTGAACACTGGTGTCCCCATCACAGAACACCTGATCCACTTGTCCGAGCCAAGTTTTATCTCTGGCTCTAAAGTCCATAATGTCATATGACACACCTGTGCAAAACACAGAAATATTAGATACTGAAAAAATATGACAAAAAGCAAATAGCAGCACAATCATAGTGATGATACAATGAAATATATAGGCTGCATGCAGGAAAGATTAAGGATCTATCGCTGAAAATTACTAAAGAGTGTTTTTTTGAAAAAATTCAAAAAAAGAAGAACGACCACAGATCCAAATATATAATATCAAAAATACAAAAGTTTTTATTAACACATAGAAAACAGACAGGAGTATCGGGACAGTGAACACACAGTGGTAGGCTATCTATTGAAGATATACACCAAAAATATATATCAACCTAGGTTCCTTGAAGATTTAAATAAAAAGCAGGGCACATATATAAGTGTGGGAGCTAGAGCAGTCAAAATGTGTTGTAAGTAATACGATTAAATGAAAATGCCAGTGCATTTACTACAACACATGCTGCCCCATAGCACATGTGGATGCAGTTACTATATGTAATCGGCATTCAAGCATCCACATAAAGACTGGCCAGCTATAATAAGCTGGAAACCAGCGATGATAACAACATTGCCCATTGTAAAAGTGAGGAGTGCCTGTGACTTTCCGTCAGTCACATAAGAACGACCATATATCGCCCACAATGGAGAAAAGGTGACTGACATGGAGTAAATGAGGAGAGCATTACCTCCAGCAATGATACCAGGCACTCACGAGGGAACCAGGGTGATGAGAACGTGCCCCGACGCACGTTTCGGTAGTTACACCTTCGTCAGGGGGCATACAAGTGGTAAGAACCGAGCGCTTTAAAAACACTTAGACCGGAAGTGAAACTTAGCGTACCGGAAGTGACGCGTGTGGAGCCGATGACGTCGCCCGATGCACTGCCCTGCGTCAAACGGATGGGTGCCATGACGATGTCATGGCAACCAAACGCTGAAGACACAGGAAACAGAGCACCGCGCAGCGCCTCAGCCCACAAGCGTACAGGTACGAAGTGCAAATGGATAAATACCAATCGCTTTAAACATAATCTAGAACAAAGTAGTGACCCAAGCAAGCATGATCAGATGTTCAATTTGAAACAAAGCAGATAGCATGGTAACATATCATTTTGAATATTCTATATAAATCTGTATGGTTCACAGATAATGTACACAGGCTCCTATATATGGCCAAAGCAAACATAATCATGTCTTTCCATGCACATGTTGCAAACAGAAAGCAAGAATACATATGGTCAAATACTAAGCACAGGCAACTATGAATTAAAAAAACAGGGTAGCCTATATATATGCGATTGTGGTTGATGAAATGTATACGGATGTTGTAGAATGTTCTCCATATTAAAGGTCCAAGATGAAAATATTAATAATACCAAAACCTAAAATGATAATAGAAGTGAACAATGAAACATAAATATAATTAAAAGCACAAACGGTTAAAAACAAAGGAGATATCCAAAAATAGACACAAACCCTCAACAAAAGGTGTCTTTTAAAGAAAGGGTGCAAAGCTCAAGTTCTCATTAAGCCCGTTGGGATGGACTGTGTTAAGAGTCCATATCCAGCGGGCTTCAAGTTGTGCCAAACGTTGTGTAACCTCACCCCCTCGGATTCCTAGATCTAAACAATCTATCCCTATGACTCTTAAACTTCTGCTGTTACATTGATGGTGAGTCTTAAAGTGTCTGGGAAGTGTTTTGAGGTTTGCCAAGTCTTCTTCATTATCTGCTGCCTCTATCCCAAGCACATGCTCCCTGATTCTGACCTTTAATCATTCGATCCAAACTACAATCTTTAGGAAGCCCACAGCCACAAATTCTTTGTTGCATGCTTCCTCGTCCCATCCGTCACATATGATTCGGGCTATACCCACTGGCCAATTCATCAGACTTAGACGTATCTGTTCCAATGACAATGAATTTGAGAGTCAGGCTGATTTATTAAGAGGCCGTTTGAGTGAAAGAGCTATAGTAATAGATCTTTAAAGAAAGCCTTCAACAGAGCTAAATTCAGTGAGAGAAATACTCTCCTGTATAAGACCGGAGGTAGGCCTCATTCAGAAACAACAAGATTTATCACCACCTATAATTCTCAATCAAATAGGGTCAAACAAATTTTGGAAAAAGCCTGGCCGATTTTGAAAACTGATCCGATTTTGGCCAAAATCATCACGGTCAGACCACAAATTACATATAGGCGTTCCAAAAATCTCCGTGAACATCTAACCTCCAGCCATTATGAAAATAATCCCCCCCGGACATTTCTTGATGATTTTAGCAGACGCAAGGGTTGCTTCAAGTGCGGACACTGCGTGGCATGTGTTAACGTAGATCGTAAGAATTCATTTATTGATTCATCTGGGAAAAAATCTTTTAAAATCCAGAAATTTATAACATGTGCCACTAAATGTGTGGTCTACTATGCCACATGCCCATGCTCCCTGATTTATGTGGGGTTGACCACACGGCAATTAAAGGTCAGAATCAGGGAGCATGTGCTTGGGATAGAGGCAGCAGATAATGAAGAAGACTTGGCAAACCTCAAAACACTTCCCAGACCTTTAAGACTCACCATCAATGTAACAGCAGAAGTTTAAGAGTCATAGGGATAGATTGTTTAGATCTAGGAATCCGAGGGGGTGAGGTTACACAACGTTTGGCACAACTTGAAGCCCGCTGGATATGGACTCTTAACACAGTCCATCCCAACGGCTTAATAGAACTTGAGCTTTGCACCCTTTCTTTAAAAGACACCTTTTGTTGAGGGTTTGTGTCTATTTTTGGATATCTCCTTTGTTTTTAACCGTTTGTGCTTTTAATTATATTTATGTTTCATTGTTCACTTCTATTATCATTTTAGGTTTTGGTATTATTAATATTTTCATCTTGGACCTTTAATATGGAGAACATTCTACAACATCCGTATACATTTCATCAACCACAATCGCATATATATAGGCTACCCTGTTTTTTTAATTCATAGTTGCCTGTGCTTAGTATTTGACCATATGTATTCTTGCTTTCTGTTTGCAACATGTGCATGGAAAGACATGATTATGTTTGCTTTGGCCATATATAGGAGCCTGTGTACATTATCTGTGAACCATACAGATTTATATAGAATATTCAAAATGATATGTTACCATGCTATCTGCTTTGTTTCAAATTGAACATCTGATCATGCTTGCTTGGGTCACTACTTTGTTCTAGATTATGTTTAAAGCGATTGGTATTTATCCATTTGCACTTCGTACCTGTACGCTTGTGGGCTGAGGCGCTGCGCGGTGCTCTGTTTCCTGTGTCTTCAGCGTTTGGTTGCCATGACATCGTCATGCACCCATCCGTTTGACGCAGGCACAGTGCATCGGGCGACGTCATCGGCTCCACACGCGTCACTTCCGGTACGCTAAGTTTCACTTCCGGTCTAAGTGTTTTTAAAGCGCTCGGTTCTTACCACTTGTATGCCCCCTGACGAAGGTGTAACTACCGAAACGTGCGTCGGGGCACGTTCTCATCACCCTGGTTCCCTCGTGAGTGCCTGGTATCATTGCTGGAGGTAATGCTCTCCTCATTTACTCCATGTCAGTCACCTTTTCTCCATTGTGGGCGATATATGGTCGTTCTTATGTGACTGACGGAAAGTCACAGGCACTCCTCACTTTTACAATGGGCAATGTTGTTATCATCGCTGGTTTCCAGCTTATTATAGCTGGCCAGTCTTTATGTGGATGCTTGAATGCCGATTACATATAGTAACTGCATCCACATGTGCTATGGTGCAGCATGTGTTGTAGTAAATGCACTGGCATTTTCATTTAATCTTATTACTTACAACACATTTTGACTGCTCTAGCTCCCACACTTATATATGTGCCCTGCTTTTTATTTAAATCTTCAAGGAACCTAGGTTGATATATATTTTTGGTGTATATCTTCAATAGATAGCCTACCACTGTGTGTTCACTGTCCCGATACTCCTGTCTGTTTTCTATGTGTTAATAAAAACTTTTGTATTTTTGATATTATATATTTGGATCTGTGGTCGTTCTTCTTTTTTTGAATTTTTTCAAAAAAACACTCTTTAGTAATTTTCAGCGATAGATCCTTAATCTTTCCTGCATGCAGCCTATATATTTCATTGTATCATCACTATGATTGTGCTGCTATTTGCTTTTTGTCATATTTTTTCAGTATCTAATATTTCTGTGTTTTGCACAGGTGTGTCATATGACATTATGGACTTTAGAGCCAGAGATAAAACTTGGCTCGGACAAGTGGATCAGGTGTTCTGTGATGGGGACACCAGTGTTCAACAAATTGGTGATCAGAAATATGAGAAAATATTTGAGTTGGTGCAAGGTTTGTTGATCAAGCGTACAAAAACTTGGTGGAACCGTGTGTTCCTAGAGAAATATATTGGACGCAAAATTATACCACGTGGCCTCAGAGTTAGAGTGTCACCCACGTTTGTGGTCGAGGATCAAGCATTTATGGGGGAATGGGAGGAAGCATGCAACAACTGTTCTTTCACTCTCATGCAATTATTAATCAGACTTAATACTAAAACGATTGAGGAACTGGATTCAAAAATTGACTCTGGTCTTTTGGAGCTAAAAGCTGGTTGTCCGGATGAGGTAATCCAACGATATGAGATACAACTCAATAAATCCTTGGATGAGAGAGTTAAAAAAATTAATGAGGTACAATGCTCCAAATTGAATAGAGATCTTAAAGATTATCAAAATAACAAAGTATACTTTTGGAGAAAAAGTAACAATCAGATTAAACCCATTCAACGGGCTTTTTCGAATACCTCCATCTCATCTTTAAGCACCCATTCCGAGGCATCCACTTCATCCATGATGACACGCTCCGGCAATTTCAATAAAAGATTGAGGAAGAATGATTTCCATCCATACAAAAGACAAAAGGTTCAATCCCATGATAATGAGCAGGTGGATAATAAGGTAATTAATCTCAGTTCACACCATCTTTCTAAAACAGATCTGAGACTCTTATCAAAAGGCCTATCTTACTCTCCTTCTGCTGGTTTTGATAGATTTAATTTCATCAAAGACCTCCATTTGTTTGGGCGGTCTCTTCTATTTAAACGCTATTTTCATAATAATGAAATATGTAAACTTTTTCCAACAGAAGAAGAGCAAGAAGCTGTGAGAATACTGGAGGAATTGTCTGATGAGCACAATACTCCACCAGGAGGTAAGATTCCTCCTAATCTCAGACTGCGGTCTAAACGCTTTCCACCTTTATCCACTTGCAGTGCTGTGGATTTATTTGTTAAGGTTGTCACAGCCGAACTAGAAAAAGTTCCTTGTCATATCCATCATGATAACCTCACTGGAGAAGAACGTCTACGCTTAAAGACGTTGAGAGGTCTTCCGGACGTTGTCATCAAACAGGCGGATAAGGGGGGCAACTTGGTCGTATGGCCTTCTACTATGTATGAAAAAGAGGCCTTCAGGCAGTTGAACAACAACACCTGTTATAAGAAATTGACCTTCAACCCCTTGTCCGCTTTTGATGACAAACTCAGGAAGATCCTCTCTAGAGCGATGAATGATAATGTCATCACCAAGGAACTTCATGCGGCTTTGATTGTTCCTGAACCTAGGATTCCAACATTCTATCTACTTCCTAAGCTACATAAAAATGCAGCAGTGCCTCCTGGGCGTCCTATTGTTTCAGGAAATGGGAACTATCTGGAACGAATTAACCAGTGGATAGATTCAATTTTGAAGCCTTTGGTTGAAGAATTACCCTCCTATTTGAAAGATACAAACCAATTGCTCTGCAGGGTGGATGGTCTGGTGCTGGACGGTGACTCCACGTTGGTTACGGCCGATGTGGAGTCACTGTATACCAGTATCAGACACAGTGATGGGCTCCGTGCCACCGAATTTTTCTTACAGACCTCCAGTATCCCCCCTGCATTAAAAGAATTTATACTAGAAGTTTTGGAATTCACCTTAACCCATAGCTTCTTTGTATTTAAAGGGTCCTTTTTCCTACAGACCCAGGGAACAGCCATGGGGGCGGCGTTCGCGCCCTCCTATGCTAATCTGTTCCTGGGTCTGTGGGAAAGGGACCTTTTCCTGTCGGATCGGCAGGCATCTATGGACCGCGTCCTATTGTGGACGCTGTACATAGATGATATCCTGCTGATCTGGCAGGATTCCACTAGCTCATTGAATGTATTTTTGAATGGCTTAACAATAATGACATGAATATAAAATTGACCTTTTGCCACAATAAAAATAAAATTGATTTTTTAGATGTTTTGCTAACAAGGGATGAAAATCATTCGATCCAAACTACAATCTTTAGGAAGCCCACAGCCACAAATTCTTTGTTGCATGCTTCCTCGTCCCATCCGTCACATATGATTCGGGCTATACCCACTGGCCAATTCATCAGACTTAGACGTATCTGTTCCAATGACAATGAATTTGAGAGTCAGGCTGATTTATTAAGAGGCCGTTTGAGTGAAAGAGGCTATAGTAATAGATCTTTAAAGAAAGCCTTCAACAGAGCTAAATTCAGTGAGAGAAATACTCTCCTGTATAAGACCGGAGGTAGGCCTCATTCAGAAACAACAAGATTTATCACCACCTATAATTCTCAATCAAATAGGGTCAAACAAATTTTGGAAAAAGCCTGGCCGATTTTGAAAACTGATCCGATTTTGGCCAAAATCATCACGGTCAGACCACAAATTACATATAGGCGTTCCAAAAATCTCCGTGAACATCTAACCTCCAGCCATTATGAAAATAATCCCCCCCGGACATTTCTTGATGATTTTAGCAGACGCAAGGGTTGCTTCAAGTGCGGACACTGCGTGGCATGTGTTAACGTAGATCGTAAGAATTCATTTATTGATTCATCTGGGAAAAAATCTTTTAAAATCCAGAAATTTATAACATGTGCCACTAAATGTGTGGTCTACTATGCCACATGCCCATGCTCCCTGATTTATGTGGGGTTGACCACACGGCAATTAAAGGTCAGAATCAGGGAGCATGTGCTTGGGATAGAGGCAGCAGATAATGAAGAAGACTTGGCAAACCTCAAAACACTTCCCAGACGCTTTAAGACTCACCATCAATGTAACAGCAGAAGTTTAAGAGTCATAGGGATAGATTGTTTAGATCTAGGAATCCGAGGGGGTGAGGTTACACAACGTTTGGCACAACTTGAAGCCCGCTGGATATGGACTCTTAACACAGTCCATCCCAACGGGCTTAATGAGAACTTGAGCTTTGCACCCTTTCTTTAAAAGACACCTTTTGTTGAGGGTTTGTGTCTATTTTTGGATATCTCCTTTGTTTTTAACCGTTTGTGCTTTTAATTATATTTATGTTTCATTGTTCACTTCTATTATCATTTTAGGTTTTGGTATTATTAATATTTTCATCTTGGACCTTTAATATGGAGAACATTCTACAACATCCGTATACATTTCATCAACCACAATCGCATATATATAGGCTACCCTGTTTTTTAATTCATAGTTGCCTGTGCTTAGTATTTGACCATATGTATTCTTGCTTTCTGTTTGCAACATGTGCATGGAAAGACATGATTATGTTTGCTTTGGCCATATATAGGAGCCTGTGTACATTATCTGTGAACCATACAGATTTATATAGAATATTCAAAATGATATGTTACCATGCTATCTGCTTTGTTTCAAATTGAACATCTGATCATGCTTGCTTGGGTCACTACTTTGTTCTAGATTATGTTTAAAGCGATTGGTATTTATCCATTTGCACTTCGTACCTGTACGCTTGTGGGCTGAGGCGCTGCGCGGTGCTCTGTTTCCTGTGTCTTCAGCGTTTGGTTGCCATGACATCGTCATGGCACCCATCCGTTTGACGCAGGCGCAGTGCATCGGGCGACGTCATCGGCTCCACACGCGTCACTTCCGGTACGCTAAGTTTCACTTCCGGTCTAAGTGTTTTTAAAGCGCTCGGTTCTTACCACTTGTATGCCCCCTGACGAAGGTGTAACTACCGAAACGTGCGTCGGGGCACGTTCTCATCACCCTGGTTCCCTCGTGAGTGCCTGGTATCATTGCTGGAGGTAATGCTCTCCTCATTTACTCCATGTCAGTCACCTTTTCTCCATTGTGGGCGATATATGGTCGTTCTTATGTGACTGACGGAAAGTCACAGGCACTCCTCACTTTTACAATGGGCAATGTTGTTATCATCGCTGGTTTCCAGCTTATTATAGCTGGCCAGTCTTTATGTGGATGCTTGAATGCCGATTACATATAGTAACTGCATCCACATGTGCTATGGTGCAGCATGTGTTGTAGTAAATGCACTGGCATTTTCATTTAATCTTATTACTTACAACACATTTTGACTGCTCTAGCTCCCACACTTATATATGTGCCCTGCTTTTTATTTAAATCTTCAAGGAACCTAGGTTGATATATATTTTTGGTGTATATCTTCAATAGATAGCCTACCACTGTGTGTTCACTGTCCCGATACTCCTGTCTGTTTTCTATGTGTTAATAAAAACTTTTGTATTTTTGATATTATATATTTGGATCTGTGGTCGTTCTTCTTTTTTTGAATTTTTTCAAAAAAACACTCTTTAGTAATTTTCAGCGATAGATCCTTAATCTTTCCTGCATGCAGCCTATATATTTCATTGTATCATCACTATGATTGTGCTGCTATTTGCTTTTTGTCATATTTTTTCAGTATCTAATATTTCTGTGTTTTGCACAGGTGTGTCATATGACATTATGGACTTTAGAGCCAGAGATAAAACTTGGCTCGGACAAGTGGATCAGGTGTTCTGTGATGGGGACACCAGTGTTCAACAAATTGGTGATCAGAAATATGAGAAAATATTTGAGTTGGTGCAAGGTTTGTTGATCAAGCGTACAAAAACTTGGTGGAACCGTGTGTTCCTAGAGAAATATATTGGACGCAAAATTATACCACGTGGCCTCAGAGTTAGAGTGTCACCCACGTTTGTGGTCGAGGATCAAGCATTTATGGGGGAATGGGAGGAAGCATGCAACAACTGTTCTTTCACTCTCATGCAATTATTAATCAGACTTAATACTAAAACGATTGAGGAACTGGATTAAAAAATTGACTCTGGTCTTTTGGAGCTAAAAGCTGGTTGTCCGGATGAGGTAATCCAACGATATGAGATACAACTCAATAAATCCTTGGATGAGAGAGTTAAAAAAATTAATGAGGTACAATGCTCCAAATTGAATAGAGATCTTAAAGATTATCAAAATAACAAAGTATACTTTTGGAGAAAAAGTAACAATCAGATTAAACCCATTCAACGGGCTTTTTCGAATACCTCCATCTCATCTTTAAGCACCCATTCCGAGGCATCCACTTCATCCATGATGACACGCTCCGGCAATTTCAATAAAAGATTGAGGAAGAATGATTTCCATCCATACAAAAGACAAAAGGTTCAATCCCATGATAATGAGCAGGTGGATAATAAGGTAATTAATCTCAGTTCACACCATCTTTCTAAAACAGATCTGAGACTCTTATCAAAAGGCCTATCTTACTCTCCTTCTGCTGGTTTTGATAGATTTAATTTCATCAAAGACCTCCATTTGTTTGGGCGGTCTCTTCTATTTAAACGCTATTTTCATAATAATGAAATATGTAAACTTTTTCCAACAGAAGAAGAGCAAGAAGCTGTGAGAATACTGGAGGAATTGTCTGATGAGCACAATACTCCACCAGGAGGTAAGATTCCTCCTAATCTCAGACTGCGGTCTAAACGCTTTCCACCTTTATCCACTTGCAGTGCTGTGGATTTATTTGTTAAGGTTGTCACAGCCGAACTAGAAAAAGTTCCTTGTCATATCCATCATGATAACCTCACTGGAGAAGAACGTCTACGCTTAAAGACGTTGAGAGGTCTTCCGGACGTTGTCATCAAACAGGCGGATAAGGGGGGCAACTTGGTCGTATGGCCTTCTACTATGTATGAAAAAGAGGCCTTCAGGCAGTTGAACAACAACACCTGTTATAAGAAATTGACCTTCAACCCCTTGTCCGCTTTTGATGACAAACTCAGGAAGATCCTCTCTAGAGCGATGAATGATAATGTCATCACCAAGGAACTTCATGCGGCTTTGATTGTTCCTGAACCTAGGATTCCAACATTCTATCTACTTCCTAAGCTACATAAAAATGCAGCAGTGCCTCCTGGGCGTCCTATTGTTTCAGGAAATGGGAACTATCTGGAACGAATTAACCAGTGGATAGATTCAATTTTGAAGCCTTTGGTTGAAGAATTACCCTCCTATTTGAAAGATACAAACCAATTGCTCTGCAGGGTGGATGGTCTGGTGCTGGACGGTGACTCCACGTTGGTTACGGCCGATGTGGAGTCACTGTATACCAGTATCAGACACAGTGATGGGCTCCGTGCCACCGAATTTTTCTTACAGACCTCCAGTATCCCCCCTGCATTAAAAGAATTTATACTAGAAGTTTTGGAATTCACCTTAACCCATAGCTTCTTTGTATTTAAAGGGTCCTTTTTCCTACAGACCCAGGGAACAGCCATGGGGGCGGCGTTCGCGCCCTCCTATGCTAATCTGTTCCTGGGTCTGTGGGAAAGGGACCTTTTCCTGTCGGATCGGCAGGCATCTATGGACCGCGTCCTATTGTGGACGCTGTACATAGATGATATCCTGCTGATCTGGCAGGATTCCACTAGCTCATTGAATGTATTTTTTGAATGGCTTAACAATAATGACATGAATATAAAATTGACCTTTTGCCACAATAAAAATAAAATTGATTTTTTAGATGTTTTGCTAACAAGGGATGAAAATCATTCGATCCAAACTACAATCTTTAGGAAGCCCACAGCCACAAATTCTTTGTTGCATGCTTCCTCGTCCCATCCGTCACATATGATTCGGGCTATACCCACTGGCCAATTCATCAGACTTAGACGTATCTGTTCCAATGACAATGAATTTGAGAGTCAGGCTGATTTATTAAGAGGCCGTTTGAGTGAAAGAGGCTATAGTAATAGATCTTTAAAGAAAGCCTTCAACAGAGCTAAATTCAGTGAGAGAAATACTCTCCTGTATAAGACCGGAGGTAGGCCTCATTCAGAAACAACAAGATTTATCACCACCTATAATTCTCAATCAAATAGGGTCAAACAAATTTTGGAAAAAGCCTGGCCGATTTTGAAAACTGATCCGATTTTGGCCAAAATCATCACGGTCAGACCACAAATTACATATAGGCGTTCCAAAAATCTCCGTGAACATCTAACCTCCAGCCATTATGAAAATAATCCCCCCCGGACATTTCTTGATGATTTTAGCAGACGCAAGGGTTGCTTCAAGTGCGGACACTGCGTGGCATGTGTTAACGTAGATCGTAAGAATTCATTTATTGATTCATCTGGGAAAAAATCTTTTAAAATCCAGAAATTTATAACATGTGCCACTAAATGTGTGGTCTACTATGCCACATGCCCATGCTCCCTGATTTATGTGGGGTTGACCACACGGCAATTAAAGGTCAGAATCAGGGAGCATGTGCTTGGGATAGAGGCAGCAGATAATGAAGAAGACTTGGCAAACCTCAAAACACTTCCCAGACGCTTTAAGACTCACCATCAATGTAACAGCAGAAGTTTAAGAGTCATAGGGATAGATTGTTTAGATCTAGGAATCCGAGGGGGTGAGGTTACACAACGTTTGGCACAACTTGAAGCCCGCTGGATATGGACTCTTAACACAGTCCATCCCAACGGGCTTAATGAGAACTTGAGCTTTGCACCCTTTCTTTAAAAGACACCTTTTGTTGAGGGTTTGTGTCTATTTTTGGATATCTCCTTTGTTTTTAACCGTTTGTGCTTTTAATTATATTTATGTTTCATTGTTCACTTCTATTATCATTTTAGGTTTTGGTATTATTAATATTTTCATCTTGGACCTTTAATATGGAGAACATTCTACAACATCCGTATACATTTCATCAACCACAATCGCATATATATAGGCTACCCTGTTTTTTTAATTCATAGTTGCCTGTGCTTAGTATTTGACCATATGTATTCTTGCTTTCTGTTTGCAACATGTGCATGGAAAGACATGATTATGTTTGCTTTGGCCATATATAGGAGCCTGTGTACATTATCTGTGAACCATACAGATTTATATAGAATATTCAAAATGATATGTTACCATGCTATCTGCTTTGTTTCAAATTGAACATCTGATCATGCTTGCTTGGGTCACTACTTTGTTCTAGATTATGTTTAAAGCGATTGGTATTTATCCATTTGCACTTCGTACCTGTACGCTTGTGGGCTGAGGCGCTGCGCGGTGCTCTGTTTCCTGTGTCTTCAGCGTTTGGTTGCCATGACATCGTCATGGCACCCATCCGTTTGACGCAGGCGCAGTGCATCGGGCGACGTCATCGGCTCCACACGCGTCACTTCCGGTACGCTAAGTTTCACTTCCGGTCTAAGTGTTTTTAAAGCGCTCGGTTCTTACCACTTGTATGCCCCCTGACGAAGGTGTAACTACCGAAACGTGCGTCGGGGCACGTTCTCATCACCCTGGTTCCCTCGTGAGTGCCTGGTATCATTGCTGGAGGTAATGCTCTCCTCATTTACTCCATGTCAGTCACCTTTTCTCCATTGTGGGCGATATATGGTCGTTCTTATGTGACTGACGGAAAGTCACAGGCACTCCTCACTTTTACAATGGGCAATGTTGTTATCATCGCTGGTTTCCAGCTTATTATAGCTGGCCAGTCTTTATGTGGATGCTTGAATGCCGATTACATATAGTAACTGCATCCACATGTGCTATGGTGCAGCATGTGTTGTAGTAAATGCACTGGCATTTTCATTTAATCTTATTACTTACAACACATTTTGACTGCTCTAGCTCCCACACTTATATATGTGCCCTGCTTTTTATTTAAATCTTCAAGGAACCTAGGTTGATATATATTTTTGGTGTATATCTTCAATAGATAGCCTACCACTGTGTGTTCACTGTCCCGATACTCCTGTCTGTTTTCTATGTGTTAATAAAAACTTTTGTATTTTTGATATTATATATTTGGATCTGTGGTCGTTCTTCTTTTTTTGAATTTTTTCAAAAAAACACTCTTTAGTAATTTTCAGCGATAGATCCTTAATCTTTCCTGCATGCAGCCTATATATTTCATTGTATCATCACTATGATTGTGCTGCTATTTGCTTTTTGTCATATTTTTTCAGTATCTAATATTTCTGTGTTTTGCACAGGTGTGTCATATGACATTATGGACTTTAGAGCCAGAGATAAAACTTGGCTCGGACAAGTGGATCAGGTGTTCTGTGATGGGGACACCAGTGTTCAACAAATTGGTGATCAGAAATATGAGAAAATATTTGAGTTGGTGCAAGGTTTGTTGATCAAGCGTACAAAAACTTGGTGGAACCGTGTGTTCCTAGAGAAATATATTGGACGCAAAATTATACCACGTGGCCTCAGAGTTAGAGTGTCACCCACGTTTGTGGTCGAGGATCAAGCATTTATGGGGGAATGGGAGGAAGCATGCAACAACTGTTCTTTCACTCTCATGCAATTATTAATCAGACTTAATACTAAAACGATTGAGGAACTGGATTCAAAAATTGACTCTGGTCTTTTGGAGCTAAAAGCTGGTTGTCCGGATGAGGTAATCCAACGATATGAGATACAACTCAATAAATCCTTGGATGAGAGAGTTAAAAAAATTAATGAGGTACAATGCTCCAAATTGAATAGAGATCTTAAAGATTATCAAAATAACAAAGTATACTTTTGGAGAAAAAGTAACAATCAGATTAAACCCATTCAACGGGCTTTTTCGAATACCTCCATCTCATCTTTAAGCACCCATTCCGAGGCATCCACTTCATCCATGATGACACGCTCCGGCAATTTCAATAAAAGATTGAGGAAGAATGATTTCCATCCATACAAAAGACAAAAGGTTCAATCCCATGATAATGATCAGGTGGATAATAAGGTAATTAATCTCAGTTCACACCATCTTTCTAAAACAGATCTGAGACTCTTATCAAAAGGCCTATCTTACTCTCCTTCTGCTGGTTTTGATAGATTTAATTTCATCAAAGACCTCCATTTGTTTGGGCGGTCTCTTCTATTTAAACACTATTTTCATAATAATGAAATATGTAAACTTTTTCCAACAGAAGAAGAGCAAGAAGCTGTGAGAATACTGGAGGAATTGTCTGATGAGCACAATACTCCACCAGGAGGTAAGATTCCTCCTAATCTCAGACTGCGGTCTAAACGCTTTCCATCTTTATCCACTTGCAGTGCTGTGGATTTATTTGTTAAGGTTGTCACAGCCGAACTAGAAAAAGTTCCTTGTCATATCCATCATGATAACCTCACTGGAGAAGAACGTCTACGCTTAAAGACGTTGAGAGGTCTTCCGGACGTTGTCATCAAACAGGCGGATAAGGGGGGCAACTTGGTCGTATGGCCTTCTACTATGTATGAAAAATAGGCCTTCAGGCAGTTGAACAACAACACCTGTTATAAGAAATTGACCTTCAACCCCTTGTCCGCTTTTGATGACAAACTCAGGAAGATCCTCTCTAGAGCGATGAATGATAATGTCATCACCAAGGAACTTCATGCGGCTTTGATTGTTCCTGAACCTAGGATTCCAACATTCTATCTACTTCCTAAGCTACATAAAAATGCAGCAGTGCCTCCTGGGCGTCCTATTGTTTCAGGAAATGGGAACTATCTGGAACGAATTAACCAGTGGATAGATTCAATTTTGAAGCCTTTGGTTGAAGAATTACCCTCCTATTTGAAAGATACAAACCAATTGCTCTGCAGGGTGGATGGTCTGGTGCTGGACGGTGACTCCACGTTGGTTACGGCCGATGTGGAGTCACTGTATACCAGTATCAGACACAGTGATGGGCTCCGTGCCACCGAATTTTTCTTACAGACCTCCAGTATCCCCCCTGCATTAAAAGAATTTATACTAGAAGTTTTGGAATTCACCTTAACCCATAGCTTCTTTGTATTTAAAGGGTCCTTTTTCCTACAGACCCAGGGAACAGCCATGGGGGCGGCGTTCGCACCCTCCTATGCTAATCTGTTCCTGGGTCTGTGGGAAAGGGACCTTTTCCTGTCGGATCGGCAGGCATCTATGGACCGCGTCCTATTGTGGACGCGGTACATAGATGATATCCTGCTGATCTGGCAGGATTCCTCTAGCTCATTGAATGTATTTTTTGAATGGCTTAACAATAATGACATGAATATAAAATTGACCTTTTGCCACAATAAAAATAAAATTGATTTTTTAGATGTTTTGCTAACAAGGGATGAAAATCATTCGATCCAAAATACTACAATCTTTAGGAAGCCCACAGCCACAAATTCTTTGTTGCATGCTTCCTCGTCCCATCCGTCACATATGATTCGGGCTATACCCACTGGCCAATTCACAATTCATCAGACTTAGACGTATCTGTTCCAATGACAATGAATTTGAGAGTCAGGCTGATTTATTAAGAGGCCGTTTGAGTGAAAGAGGCTATAGTAATAGATCTTTAAAGAAAGCCTTCAACAGAGCTAAATTCAGTGAGAGAAATACTCTCCTGTATAAGACCGGAGGTAGGCCTCATTCAGAAACAACAAGATTTATCACCACCTATAATTCTCAATCAAATAGGGTCAAACAAATTTTGGAAAAAGCCTGGCCGATTTTGAAAACTGATCCGATTTTGGCCAAAATCATCACGGTCAGACCACAAATTACATATAGGCGTTCCAAAAATCTCCGTGAACATCTAACCTCCAGCCATTATGAAAATAATCCCCCCCGGACATTTCTTGATGATTTTAGCAGACGCAAGGGTTGCTTCAAGTGCGGACACTGCGTGGCATGTGTTAACGTAGATTGTAAGAATTCATTTATTGATTCATCTGGGAAAAAATCTTTTAAAATCCAGAAATTTATAACATGTGCCACTAAATGTGTGGTCTACTATGCCACATGCCCATGCTCCCTGATTTATGTGGGGTTGACCACACGGCAATTAAAGGTCAGAATCAGGGAGCATGTGCTTGGGATAGAGGCAGCAGATAATGAAGAAGACTTGGCAAACCTCAAAACACTTCCCAGACACTTTAAGACTCACCATCAATGTAACAGCAGAAGTTTAAGAGTCATAGGGATAGATTGTTTAGATCTAGGAATCCGAGGGGGTGAGGTTACACAACGTTTGGCACAACTTGAAGCCCGCTGGATATGGACTCTTAACACAGTCCATCCCAACGGGCTTAATGAGAACTTGAGCTTTGCACCCTTTCTTTAAAAGACACCTTTTGTTGAGGGTTTGTGTCTATTTTTGGATATCTCCTTTGTTTTTAACCGTTTGTGCTTTTAATTATATTTATGTTTCATTGTTCACTTCTATTATCATTTTAGGTTTTGGTATTATTAATATTTTCATCTTGGACCTTTAATATGGAGAAACATTCTACAACATCCGTATACATTTCATCAACCACAATCGCATATATATAGGCTACCCTGTTTTTTTAATTCATAGTTGCCTGTGCTTAGTATTTGACCATATGTATTCTTGCTTTCTGTTTGCAACATGTGCATGGAAAGACATGATTATGTTTACTTTGGCCATATATAGGAGCCTGTGTACATTATCTGTGAACCATACAGATTTATATAGAATATTCAAAATGATATGTTACCATGCTATCTGCTTTGTTTCAAATTGAACATCTGATCATGCTTGCTTGGGTCACTACTTTGTTCTAGATTATGTTTAAAGCGATTGGTATTTATCCATTTGCACTTCGTACCTGTACGCTTGTGGGCTGAGGCGCTGCGCGGTGCTCTGTTTCCTGTGTCTTCAGCGTTTGGTTGCCATGACATCGTCATGGCACCCATCCGTTTGACGCAGGCGCAGTGCATCGGGCGACGTCATCGGCTCCACACGCGTCACTTCCGGTACGCTAAGTTTCACTTCCGGTCTAAGTGTTTTTAAAGCGCTCGGTTCTTACCACTTGTATGCCCCCTGACGAAGGTGTAACTACCGAAACGTGCGTCGGGGCACGTTCTCATCACCCTGGTTCCCTCGTGAGTGCCTGGTATCATTGCTGGAGGTAATGCTCTCCTCATTTACTCCATATCAGTCACCTTTTCTCCATTGTGGGCGATATATGGTCGTTCTTATGTGACTGACGGAAAGTCACAGGCACTCCTCACTTTTACAATGGGCAATGTTGTTATCATCGCTGGTTTCCAGCTTATTATAGCTGGCCAGTCTTTATGTGGATGCTTGAATGCCGATTACATATAGTAACTGCATCCACATGTGCTATGGTGCAGCATGTGTTGTAGTAAATGCACTGGCATTTTCATTTAATCTTATTACTTACAACACATTTTGACTGCTCTAGCTCCCACACTTATATATGTGCCCTGCTTTTTATTTAAATCTTCAAAGAACCTAGGTTGATATATATTTTTGGTGTATATCTTCAATAGATAGCCTACCACTGTGTGTTCACTGTCCCGATACTCCTGTCTGTTTTCTATGTGTTAATAAAAACTTTTGTATTTTTGATATTATATATTTGGATCTGTGGTCGTTCTTCTTTTTTTGAATTTTTTCAAAAAAACACTCTTTAGTAATTTTCAGCGATAGATCCTTAATCTTTCCTGCATGCAGCCTATATATTTCATTGTATCATCACTATGATTGTGCTGCTATTTGCTTTTTGTCATATTTTTTCAGTATCACTCTTCCTACTATGGGGTAAATCTTCAGGGCTTGCACGCTGTGCTAATTTGACCATCTGGCCAAGTTGTCCTGCAACTCCTTTAGTTTTTTTAACACGTTTTGTACTGCTACGGGCCTGCCAGATAGCCGCAGCTGTGATGTCAATGCCAGCTGCGGATCCTCCTCATCTTCTGAGCTATTACCAGTGGCAACCTCTTCCCCCAATGGATGCCATTACGGGTCAACAACTGGGTCTTCCATCACCTCCTCTTCAATTTCATCTGCACCTTCCTCTGTGTCACCGTGTAAGGTGGTATAGTATGCGGGAAGGGGCACCGGAGTTTCATCAGGGTCAGATTCTGGCTCAGTAGACTGCGTGGGCAATGTAGTGCTCTGGGTGAATGTACCAGCCGAATCATATAGCAGTGGCTGTGCATCAGTGCACTCCATGTCATATTCATCTTGGACTGGGGAATTCACGATTTCACTTAATAACCCAAGCTGTTATGTTTCGGTAGCTAAGGAACAGGAACAACAGCAGGGCAGCCGAACACCTGAGATGTTGGTAACTGATGGGTTGCAGATTCCTAAATTAACGACACAACTAGAGGTAGCCGTGGAGCGTTCCTACGTTGATCCTAGACGCCTCGTCACAGCCTGAGAGATAACTACACCTAAAGGCAGAAAGATGAAAGCTATCTGCCCCGGAGCAGATCCCCAAAGAAAACAGGAAGCCCCCAAACATATAATGGCGGTTAGACAAGATGAAAATACAAACATAGGCAGAAAATAGACTGAACAAACGCTGGGGCCACAAGCTGACTAAATAGTATAGGACAGGAGAGATTACTTTCTGCAACCCAGAAAACCCCACAAAAATCCAACAGTTCTGATTACAAAAATACTGAGATCACATGATCTCGCCACCCACTAAATCAGATCTCAGTGTGAACAAAAACCAAGCCGCAGCCGCTGAAAAAACAGGAAAAAGCAAATGAGCAAATAACAGTGGCTGCAGAAAAACCGTGAGGAGCTCAGGCCCCAGGAGGGGACCTGGCTGACCTCCACAAAAGTGCAGAAAACAAAGCAAAAAGCAAGCACAAAAAGAGAAGCAAAAAATATCTTATCTGAAAGCAGGAGATGCAGGCAGGACTCCGGCAAACTTCCAAATGAACCAGGAACCACAATTGAGACAAAAACAATTGATCACCGGCAACCATCATGGGAGGGAACCTCCCTTATATCAGACCAGTCCGTGATTCCAGATTGCCACTCCTCGCTGAAAGGTTCAGTACTGTCTGTAACCACCAGAGGGAGCCTCTGCTCAGAAACCATCTCTAGCACATTCATAACAGTACCCCCCCTTGAGGAGGGGTCACCGAACCCTCACTTGTGCAACCAGGCCGATCAGGATAGCTCGGTGATAGGCACGGATCAGTTTCCTAGCATGGATGCCCGAAGCAAACACCCAAGAATTGTCCTCCTGACTATAACCTCTCCACTTAACCAAATACTGGAGTTTCTGTCTAGAAAAACGAGAATCCAATATTTTCTCAACCACATACTCCAGATTGCCCTCAACCAATATAGGGTCAGGAGGCGCAGTCATAGGAACCACTGGCTCGACAAACCTCTTCAATAAGGACTTGTGGAACACGTTATGGATCTTAAATGTCCCTGGAAGAAGCAAATGGAAGGAAACAGGATTAAGAATCTCCATGATCTTATAAGGTCCAATGAACCTGGGCTTAAACTTTGGAGATGCAACCCTCATAGGGATATTTCTTGAGGACAACCAAACCAAGTCCCCCACTTTAAACCGAGGACCATCAGTCATATGCCGGTTGGCAAACCGTTGGGCCTTCTCCTGAGAGAGAGACAACCTCTCCACTACCTGGTCCCAAATCTGCTGCATTCGCTCCACAACAGAGTCAACACCCGGACAGACAGAAGCCTCCGCCTGTCCTGAATAAAATCGAGGGTGAAACCCAAAATTGCAGAAAAATGGAGACATCAAGGTGGCAGAGCTAGCCCTATTATTAAGAGCAAACTCAGCCAAAGGCAAAAAAGAGACCTAGTCATCTTGATCAGCACACACAAAACATCTCAAATAAGTCTCCAAGGTCTGGTTTGTTCTCTCGGTTTGTCCATTGGTCTGAGGATGAAAAGCAGAGGAGAAAGATAATTGAACACCAAGTTTAAAACAAAATGTCCTCCAAAATCTGGAAACAAACTGGACTCCTCTGTCAGACACAATGTTCTCCGGAATGCCATGTAACCGAACCACATGCTGAAGGAACAAAGGCACCAATTCGGAGGAGGAAGGTAACTTAGGTAATGGCACAAGATGTATCATCTTGGAAAACCTATCACAGATTACCCAGATAACGGTCATTCTCTGAGAAACAGGGAGGTCGGAAATAAAATCCATAGAGATATGGGTCCATGGCCTCTTGGGCACAGGTAATGGAATTAACAAACCACTAGAGCGAGAGCAAGGCTTGGAGCGAGAGCAAGTCCCACAGGACTGCACAAATTCCCTGACGTCACGAGACAAAGTAGGCCACCAAAAGGACCGACTCACCAACTCTCTGGTACCAAAAATCCCGGGATGACCAGCCAACACGGAACAATGAATCTCACACATCACACTCTTCTTTCACTGGTCTGGGACAAACAATTTCCCAATAGGGCAGCGCTCTGGTTTATCCTCCTGACACCCTTCCAAGGCCAGTCTCAAATTGGGCGAGATGGCGGAAAGAACTACACCCTCTTTCAAAATAACAGTAGGATCAGATAACTCAGGAGAGTCCGCAAAGAAACTCCTCGAGAGGGCATCCGCCTTAACATTCTTAGTGCCAGGAAGAAAAGAAATCACAAAATTAAAACGTGTGAAAAACAAGGCCCACCTGGCCTGTCTAGGATTAAGTCGCTTGGCTGATTCGAGATAAACCAGATTCTTATGGTCCGTGAGGACCACCACCTGATGTTTGGCTCCTTCCAGCCAATGTCTCCACTCTTCAAAGGCCCACTTCATGGCCAATATCTCCCGATTACCCACGTCATAATTACGTTCAGTTGGAGAAAATTTTCGAAAGAAAAAGGCACAAGGGTTACTCTTAGAGGTCTCTGGATCTCTTTGGGACAAAACGGCACCTGCCCCAATATCAGAGGCATCAACCTCCACCTGAAACGGTAGAGAAACATCAGGCTGCCGTAGAACAGGAGCAGAAGTGAATCTCTGTTTAAGTTCCTGAAATGCAGAGACTGCCTCAGGAGGCCAATTCACCACATCAGAACCCTTTTTGGTCACATCAGTCATTGGTTTAACAATACCGGAGAAATTACCAATAAATTTACGATAAAAATTGGCAAAACCCAAAAATTTCTGAAGAGCCTTTAATGAAGTCCATTTCAATAACAGACGGAGACCAATTGAATCCCAGAAATGAGAACTTCTGTACGCCAAAAAGACACTTTGATCCCTTCACATACAGAGCATTCTCTCTCAAAATCTGGAACACAGTCCGAACATGTTTCACATGAGAGTCCCAGTCATTGGAAAAAATCAAGATATCATCCAAATAAACAATCAGAAATTTATCCACAAAATCCCTGAAAATATCATTCATGAAGGATTGGAAGACGGAAGGAGCATCAGTGAGCCCAAAGGGCATTACTAGGTACTCAAAATGCCCCTCTGGGGTATTAAACGCCGTCTTCCATTCACCCTGTGCTTAATGCGAATAAGGTTATATGCCCCCCTGAGGTCAAGCTTGGTAAACCAAGTAGCACTTTTCACCCTGGAAAACAGGTCAGAAATCAAGGGTAAACGATATTGATACTTCACAGTGATCTTATTCAAGAGACGATAATCAATACACGGCGTTAATGAACCATCCTTTTTGGCCACAAAGAAAAAACTGGCACCCAAGGGTGAAGCGAATGGTCTGATATGACCCTTCTCCAATGACTCCTTGATATAAAATCGCATAGCATCGTGTTTAGGTACAGACAAGTTAAAAAGGCGACCTTTAGGAAATTTACCACCAGGCACTAATTCAATAGCGCAATCATAGCTCCTGTGAGGGGGCAAGGATGCAGATTTACTTTCACTAAATACATCCGAAAAATCAGTCAAAAAGTCAGGAACATCCTGACACTTGGGAGAGGCAGAAAAAACAGGAGTATCGGCATTAACACATTGGCAGCCCCAACTGGTCACAGACACAGATTTCCAATCCAAAACAGGATTATGAGACTGTAACCAAGGGGAAACCTAGTACAATAATGTCATGCAGATTATACAGAACCAGAAATTTGCAACTCTCCTGATGATCTGGTTCAACCTTCAATATCACCTAAGTAGAAAACTGGGGTTTATTCTCCGCCAAAGGGTAGAATCAATGCCCAGTAGGGGAATAGACTTCCGCAGGGGTACCATGGGAAGCCCACAACGTTTGGCAAAGTCAAAATCCATCAGGTTAATAGCTGCTCCTGAATCAACAAAAGCCTGAGCAGAAAATGTGAACAGGGAGCAAATCCTTGTAACAGTCAACAGAAATTTCGTCTGAACACTACCCAAGACAACTGAGCGTGCAAAACGTCTTCCCCGCTTAGGGCAGACTGAAATAGCATGACAGTCATCACCACAGTAGAAACATCACCCATTGCGCTTTCGAAAATCATGACGCTGAGCCCCAGAAGTCACTCTATCACACTGCATGGGCTCAGAAGCTGGCTCACAACGCTACACTATCTCATGCATACCTCTGCGCTCACGCAAACATCTGTCAATTTGAATAGCCAATGACAGAATCATTGAGACCAGAGGGGACAGGGAATCCCACCATAACATCCTTTACATTCTCTGACAGCCCCTTCCGAAAAAGGGCTGCCAAAGCATCATCATTCCATTTGGTCAGGACTGCCCACTTTCGGAATTTCTGACAGTAAACTCAGCGTCTTCAAGACCCTGATTTAATGCCAACAAGGTTTTTTCAGCTTGATCAGTGACATTAGGTTCATTGTACAATAACCCCAGAGCCAGAAAAAATGCATCAATATCATTCAAAACAGGATCCCCAGGTGTCAGGGAAGAAGCCCAATCCTGAGGGTTGCCGCGCAGGAGAGAGATGACAATTTGAACCTGATGTGCTACGTTACCTGAAGACTTAGGCTTTAAGGCAAAAAACAACTTACAGTTATTTTTGAAGTTCAGAAATTTAGCCCGATCCCCCAAAAACAAATCTGGCATGGGAATCCTAGTTTCCACAACCGGCAACCCAGCAAGATAGGTAGCAATACTCCGAACCTCAGTGGCAAGCTGATCCACACGGCCATACAACTGTGCAAACTCCATTGAGAGAAAAAAAAAAGCCTCAGCACCGAGAGAAAAAGAGGAAAAAATGCAACAGACAGAAAAAAAAAATCTCTGACAACGCTGACAACTTTTTTCTTTCCACACCTTTTTTTTCCCTTCTGTGAGTACCATATAATTTTCAGTTATGGCCAGTGATACTGTTATGTTTCAGTAGCTAAGGAGGACAGGAACAACAGCAGGACAGCCGAACACCTGAGATGTTGGTAACTGATGGGTTACAGATTCCTAAACTAACGACACAACTAGAGGTAGCCGTGAAGCGTTCCTACGTTGATCCTAGACGCCTCGTCACAGCCTGAGAGATAACCACACCTAAAGGCAGAAAGATGAAAGCTATCTGCCCCGGAGCAGATCCCCAAAGAAAATAGGAAGCCCCCAAACATATAACGGCGGTTAGACAAGATGAAAATGCAAACATAGGCAGAAAATAGACTGAGCAAACGCTGGGGCCACAAGCTGACTAAATAGGATAGGACAGGAGAGATTACTTTCTGCAACCCAGAAAACCCTACAAAAATCCAACAATTCTGATTACAAAAATACTGAGATCACACAATCTCGCCACCCACTAAATCAGATCTCAGTGTGAACAAAAACCAAGCCGAAGCCGCTGAAAAAACAGGAAAAAGCAAATGAGCAAATAACAGTAGCTGCAGTAAAACCGTGAGGAGCTCAGGCCCCAGGTGGGGACCTGGCTGACCTCCACAAAAGTGCAGAAAACAAAGCAAAAAGCAAGCACAAAAGAAAAGCAAAAAATATCCTATCTGAAAGCAGGAGATGCAGGCAGGACTCCAGCAAACTTCCAAATGAACCAGGAACCACAATTGAGACAAGAACAATTGATCACCGGCAACCATCAGGGGAGGGAACCTCCCTTATATCAGACCAATCCGTGATTCCAGATTGCCACTCCTCGCTGAAAGGTTCAGTACTGTCTGTAACCACCAGAGGGAGCCTCTGCTCAGAAACCATCTCTAGCACATTCATAACACCAGGCGTGGTATGTGTAAAGAGCTCCAGGGAGTAATCTGAAGTATGGTCTGCCATATCCTTCACTTTTGGTTGGTTGTGAAGGACACAAGGAAAGGTGTTGTTCCTTACCAGGAGCCTGCACTGATGACTCAGTGCTTGCATTTTTTGAAACTTCAGAAGAGGAGGCGATAGAGCTGGAGGCTGTTTTGGCAATGTAAGCCAAAACCTGTTCCTGATGCTCCAGTTTTAAAAGCGGTTTGCCTACTCTCAGAAAAGGGAGCCTTCCAGGCCTTCTGGAGCCAGACAATGACGCATGCTCAACACATAGTAACATAGTAACATAGTTATTAAGGTTGAAGGAAGATTTTAAGTCCATCTAGTTCAACCCATATCCTATCCTAACCTGCCCTAACATGTTGATCCAGAGGAAGGCAAAAACAACCCCAAGTGGCAAACAGAAAGCTTCACATTGGGGAAAAAAATTCCTTCCCGACTCCACATACGGCAATCAGATTAGCTCCCTGGATCAACGCAGTATCTAGGAAACTAATGAATATAGCCTGTAATATTATACTTTTCAAGAAAGGCATCCAGTCCCTTCTTAAATTTTAGTAAGGAATCACTCATTAAAACATTAGATGGCAGAGAGTTCCATAGTCTCACTGCTCTTACAGTAAATAATCTGCGTCTGTGATTATGGCTAAACCTTCTTTCCTCCAGACGTAGAGGATGCCCCCTTGTCCCCGTCACAGGTCTAAGAGTAAAAAGATCATTAGAAAGGTCTTTGTACTGTCCCCTCATATATTTATACATTGTAATAAGATCACCCCTAAGCCTTCGTTTTTCCAAACTAAATAACCCCAAGTGTAATAACCTGTCTTGGTATTGCAGACCCCCAGTTCTCTAATAACCTTGGTCGCTCTTCTCTGCACCCGCTCCAGTTCAGCTATGTCTTTCTTATACCACGGAGACCAGAACTGCACACAGTATTCTAAGTGTGGTCGCACCAGTGAATTGTATAGAGGTAAAATTATGTTCTCCTTATGAGCATCTATGCCTCTTTTAATGCATCCCATTATTTTATTTGCCTTGGCAGCAGCTGCCTGACATTGGCCACTAAATGTGAGTTTGTCGTCCACCCATACACCCAGGTCTTTTTCAGTGACAGTTTTGCCCAGTGTTTTACAATTAAGCACATAATTATACATCTTATTTGTTCTACCCAAGTGCATGACCTTACATTTATCCCCATTAAAGCTCATTTGCCATTTATCAGTCCAAGCTTCTAGTTTACATAAAGACTCCTGTAATATAAAATTGTCCTCCTCTGTATTTATTACCCTGCAGAGTTTAGTGTCATCTGCAAATATTGAAATACTACTCTGTATGCCCCCTACAAGGTCATTAATAAATATATTAAAGAGAAGCGGCCCCAATACTGACCCCTGTGGTACCCCACTGCTAACCGTGACCCAGTCCGAGTGTGCTCCATTAACCCCTTAACGACCAAGCCATTTTGTAGGTTAAAGAACAGGCCAATTTTTACAATTCTGACCACTGTCTCTTTATGAGGTTATAACTCTGGAACGCTTCAACGGATCTTGGCGATTCTGAGATTGTTTTCTCGAGACATATTGTACTTCATGATAGTGGTAAAATTTCTTCAATATAACTTGCGTTTATTTATGAAAAAAATGGAAATATGGCAAAAATTTTGAAAATTTTGCAATTTTCAAACTTTTAATTTTTATGCCATTAAATCAGAGAGATATGTCACAAAAATTAGTTAATTAATAACATTTCCCACATGTCTACTTTACATCAGCACAATTTTGGAACCAACATTTTTTTTTGTTAGGAAGTTATAAGTGTTAAAAGTTGACCAGCAATTTCTCATTTTTCCAACAAAATTTACAAAATCATTTTTTTTAGGGGCCACCTCACATTTGAAGTGAATTTGAGGGGTCAATATGACAGAAAATACCCAAAAGTGACACCATTCTAAAAACTGCACCCCTCAACGTGTTCAAAGCCACATTCAAGAAGTTTATTAACCCTTTAGGTACTTCACAAGAATTGAAGCAATGTGGAAGGAAAAAATTAACATTTAACTTTTTTCCCAAAATTTTTCTTTCGACACAATTTTTTAAAATTTTGTCAAGGGTATCAGTAGAAAATGAACCACAATATTTGTTGTACAATTTCTCTGAGTACAGCGATACCCATGTGTGGGGGTAAACCACTATTTGGGCGCATGGCAGAGCTCGGAAGGGAAGCAGCGCCATTTGACTTTTTTGGCTGGAATTTAGATTGGACGCCATGTCGCATTTGGAGAGTCCCTGTGTGCCTAAACAGTGGAAACTCCCCACAAGTGACCCCATTTTGGAAACTAGATCCCCCAAGTAACTTATCTAAATGTGTAGTGAGAGCTTTGAACCCCCAAAGGCTTCACAGAAGGTTATAACGTAGAGCCGTAAAATTAAAAAATCATATTTTTTCCACAAAAATTATCTTTTCATCCCAATTTTTATTTTCCAAAGGATAAAAGGACCCCAAAAGTTATTGTGCAATTAATCCTGAGTACGCTGATACCCCATATGTGGGGGTAAACCACTATTTGGGTGCATGGCAGAGCTTGGAAGGGAAGCAGCGCCATTTGACTTTTTTGGCTGGAATTGAGATTGGACGCCATGTCGCATTTGGAGAGCCCCTGTGTGCCTAAATAGTGGAAACCCCCCACAAGTAACCCCATTTTGGAAACTAGACCCCCAAGGAACTTATCTAGATGTGTAGTGAGAGCTTTGAACCCCAAGGGCTTCACAGAAGGTTATAACGTAGAGCCGTGAAATTAAAAAATCACATTTTTTCCACAAAAATGATCTTTTCATCCCAATTTTTATTTTCCAAAGGATAAAAGGACCCCAAAAGTTATTGTGCAATTAGTCCTGAGTACGCTGATACCCCATATGTGGGGGTAAACCACTATTTGGGTGCATGGCAGAACTCGGAAGGGAAGCAGCACCATTTGACTTTTTTGGCTGGAATTGAGATTGGACGCCATGTCGTATTTGGAGAGCCCCTGTGTGCCTAAACAGTGGAAACCCCCACAAGTAACCCCATTTTGGAAACGAGACCCCCCAAGGAACTTATCTAGATGTGTGGTGAGAGCTTTGAACCCCAAAGGCTTCACAGAAGGTTATAACGTAGAGCTGTAAAATTAAAAAATCATATCTTTTCCACTAAAATGATCTTTCCACCCCCAATTTTTATTTTCCAAAGGGTAAAAGGACCCCAAAAGTTATTGTGCAATTTGTCCTGAGTACGCTTATACCGCATATGTGGGGGTAAACCACTATTTGGGCGCATGGCAGAGCTTGGAAGGGAAGCAGCGCCATTTGACTTTTTTGGCTGGAATTGAGATTGGACGCCATGTCGCATTTGGAGAGTCCCTGTGTGCCTAAACAGTGGAAAACCCCCACAAGTGACCCCATTTTGGAAACTAGACCCCCCAAGGAACTTATCTAGATGTGTGGTGAAAGCTTTGAACCCCAAGGGCTTCACAGAAGGTTATAACGTAGAGCAGTAAAATTAAAAAATCATATCTTTTCCACAAAAATGATCTTTCCACCCCCAATTGTTATTTTCCAAAGGGTAACAGGACCCCAAAAGTTATTGTGCAATTTGTCCTGAGTATGCTGATACCCCATATGTGGGGGTAAACCAATATTTTGACGCATGGCAGAGCTGGAAAGGGAAGGAGCGCCTTTTTCAAATGCAGATTTTGATGGAATGGTCTGCGGGTGTCATGTCACGTTTGGAAAGCCCCTGATGTGCCTAAACAGTAGAAACCCCCACAAGTGACTCCATTTTGGAAACTAGACCCCCCCAAGGAACTTATCTAGATGTGTGGTGAGCACTTTGAACCCCCAAGTGCTTCACAGAAGTTTATAACGTAGAGCCGTGAAAATAAAAAGATCATATTTTTTTCCACAAAAATAATCTTTTTGCCCCCAAATTTTTATTTTTATAAGGGTAACAGGAGAAATAGGACCCGAAAAGCTATTGTGCAATTTGTCCTGAGTACGCTGATATCCCATATGTGGGGGGGAACCACTATTTTGACGCATGGCAGAGCTCGGAAGGGAAGGAGCACCGTTTTTAAATGCAGATTTTGATGGAATGGTCTGCGGGTGTCATGTCACGTTTGGAAAGCCCCTGATGTGCCTAAACAGTAGAATCCCCCCACAAGTGACTCCATTTTGGAAACTAGACCCCCCCAAGGAACTTATCTAGATGTGTGGTGAGCACTTTGAACCCCAAGGGCTTCACAGAAGTTTATAACGTAGAGCCGTGAAAATAAAAATATCATATTTTTTTTCACAAAAATAATCTTTTTGCCCCAAATTTTTATTTTTCTAAGGGTAACAGGAGAAATAGGACCCCAAAAGCTATTGTGCATTTTGTCCTGAGTACGCTGATACCCCATATGTGGGGGGGAATCACTGTGATCGCCTTACTGCGATCTTTGGGAGGCACAATGAACAAATCCACAAAAGGTGAAGAATTGGTTTTCTTTTTTGCGCCGTTCCTCGTGCGGTATTAGTGATTAGGCGACTTTATTCCTCGGATCGGTGCGATTACAGTGATACCAGATTTATACTCTTTTTTCATGTTTAGCTTCTGTCACACACTAAAAGATGCTTTTTTTTGGAATAATTTTTTGTAAGAAATTTTTGCATCGCCGTATTTTGAGAGCTATAATTTTTCCATATTTCGGCCGACAAAGTTATCTATGGGCTTATTTTTTGTGGGACGAGCTGACGTTTTTATTGGTACCATATTCAGGCACATAACGTTTTTTGATCGTTTCCTATTCCGATTTTTGTGGAATCAGAATGAACAAAAACCAGCAATTCAGGAATTTTTTTTTTTTTTTTTCCTCCGTTCCGTGTGTGGTAAAATTGATAAAGCAGCTTTATTCTTCGGGTCACTACGGTTACGGCGATTCCTCATTTATATATTTTTTTTATGTTTTGGCGTTTTTTTTACACAATAAAAAATTTTATAGAAAAAATAATTATTTTTGCATCAGTTTATTCCGCGAGCTATAACTTTTTTATTTTTTTGCTGATGATGCTGTATAGTGGCTTGTTTTTTGCGGGACAAGATGACGTTTTCAGCGGTACCATGATTATTTATATCTGACTTTTTGATGGCGTGTTATTGCACTTTTTCCAAGCGGTATAATGATACCGCTTGGAAAAAGTATAATTTACTACTTTTTGTGTTTTTTTTTACGGCTTTCACTGAAGGGGTTAACTAGGGTTAAGCTTTTATAGATGGGATTTTTACGGATGTGGCGATACCTAACATGTGTATGTTTTTTGTTTTTGATTTTTTTTATTACATAAAATGTGTATTTTTTAGGGGATTTTTTTTAAATTATTTTTTAATATTTTTTTTACAATTTTTAAAAAAAAATGATTTTTTTTAACTTGTCCCTTTATGGGACTTTCACTTTTTTTACTTTTTATTGCAGTTACAATGCATTGCAATGCTCTGGCATTGCAATGCATTGTACCTATGGGGAAAGCTGCTGTGACATGATCACAGCAGCTTCCCGTAGCTAGATGACCCGGAGGTTGTCATGACAACCCCCGGGTCATCAAGGCAGAGATCAGGCCCTGCAAATACATTGCAGTGGCGCTGATCTGAGGCAGAGGGAGCTCAAGACCCTCTGCCTCCCCCCTGAGCTCTGCGATCGCGCTCGATCGCAGCAGTCAGGGGGTTAACAGCCAGGGGCGGTGGGGGCTCCGCTCCTGGCTGTCAGTGCAGAAGCCTGGCCACTGCAGCGCCGGCTCCTGCACTGATCGCGCTGGGGAAGCTGAAATTTCAGCTTCTCCTGCGCGATCGCTGCTGTGTTTGGTCAGTCAAATTGACTGACCAATCACAGCGCTGTGGGTGCGGGGACCGACGGCAAAGGTCCCCGCACCGCTTGCCGTGCCTGTCAGCTGTCTATGACAGCTGTCGGCACTGATCTACCACTGCGTGTTTACACGCAGTGGTAGATCAAAGGCATGACGTGCAGAGTCCGTCCTGGTGCCGGAACTGGCACCTTGCCATGACGGACTCTGCACGTCAGTGGACATTAAGGGGTTAATAACCACCCTTTGTTTTCTTTCCATGAGCCAGTTCTTAACCCACTTACACATATTTTCCCCTTTCCCCATTGTTCTCATTTTATGTATCAACCTTTTGTGTGGCACTGTATCAAAGCTTTTGAGAAGTCCATGAACACCACGTTCACTGCATTCCCTTGGTCCAGTCCTGAACTTACCCCTTCATAAAAGCTTATCAGATTAGTCTGACAAGAACGGTCCCTCGTAAACCCATGCTGATACTGTGTCATGAGGTTATTCAGCCTCAGATACTCCAATATAGTATCCCTTAAAAAACCCTCCAGGATTTTACCCACAGTAGATGTTAAGCTCACTGGCCTATAATTTCCAGGTTCAGTTTTTGCCCCTTTTTTGAATATTGGCAACACATTTGCTATACGCCAGTCCTGTGGTACAGACCCCGCTATTATTGGAATCTTTAAAGATTAAAAATAATGGTCTATCTATGACTGTACTTAATTCCTGCAGTACTCGGGGTGTATCCCATCCGGGCCCGGGGATTTGTCAACTTTAGTGATTTTTAGACGCCGCTGTACTTCCTGCTGGGTTAAGCAGGTGACATTTAATGGAGAAATTTTTTTATCACTGATCATGTTATCTGTCATGGGATTATCTTGTGTAAATACAGTTGAAAAAAAGTAATTTAGCATATTGGCTTTTTCCAATCCTCATCCACCATTTCACCCAGACTATTTTTAAGGGGACCAACACTATCATTTTTTAGTTTCTTGCTAAATATGTAGTTAAAGAATATTTTGGGATTATTTTTACTTTCTCTGGCAATGAGTCTCTCTGCCTCAATCTTTGCTGTCTTGATTTGCTTTTTACAGAATTTATTCAGTCTTCTGTATTTATTTAATTCCTCATCACTACCTACTTGCTTTAATTCCCTAAACGCTTTCTTTTTGTCCCTTATTGCGCCACTTACAGCTCTATTTAGCCGTAGTGGTTTCCTCCTAATTCTAGCATGTTTATTCCCCATAGGGTATATACTGTGCACAGGTCCTATTCAGGATACTAATAAACGTCTCCCATTTTCTTTGTGTATTTTTATGTCTCAGGATATCGTCCCAGTTTATTGCAACAAGATCATCTCTCATCCGTTGGAAATTTGCCTTCCTGAAGTTTAGTGTCCTTGTAACCCCTCGACTACACATCTTATTAAAGGATACATGAAAGCTTATTATTTTGTGATCACTAATACCCAAGTGACCCCCAACCCTTATATTTGCTATGCGGTCTGGTCTGTTGGTTAATATTAGGTCTAGCAGTGCCCTCCCCTCTTGTTGGGTCCTGAACTAGTTGTGAAAGGTAATTGTCTCTCATAGTTGCCAAAACTTATTACCTTTGCTGGAACTACAGGTTTCTTTTCCCCAATGTATTTCAGGGTAGTTGAAGTCCCCCATAATAATGACTTATCCTTGCGTTGCTGCTTCATCTATTTGCTTTACAAGGATATTCTCTGTCGCTTCCATTATTTTAGGAGACTTATAACAAACCCTATCAGTAATTTATTATTTTTCCCCCCTCCCCTAATCTCCACCCACAGAGACTCTACATCTTCATTAGATTCACAGATATCACGCAGGATGGGTTTTAAGGATGATTTTACATATAAACACACACCCCCACCTTGCTTATTTTTACGGTCATTCCTAAACAGACTATAGCCCTGTAAATTAACCGCCCAGTCGTGGCTCTCATCCAGCCAAGTCTCAGATAACCCCACCATGTCATAATTATGTTCCAACAAAATCAATTCTAATTCCGCCATTTTGTTGGTGAGGCTTCTGGCATTAGTATACATGCACTTTATGTATCTCTCTGTGCCTCTATTCTTTCTTAAATTATTAACTGTTCTAACCCCACCCCCCATGCCACCCCATCCCCCAATTTCATTATTTGTGCCCAGGTCTCTATCTGCACTGCCTTCCCCTCCTATAAAATGAATACCCTCCCCCCTAGTCCCTAGTTTAAAGACTCCTCCAACCTTCTAGCCATTTTCTCCCCCAGCACAGCTGCACCCTCCCCATTGAGGTGCAGCCCATCCCTAGCATAGAACCTGTAGCCAACTGAGAAGTCTGCCCAGTTCTCCAGGAACCCAAACCCCTCCTTCCTACACCAATTCTTGAGCCACTTATTAACCTCCCTAATCTCCCGTTGCCTCTCTGGTGTGGCACGTGGTACAGGCAGTATTTCAGAAAATACCACGTTGGAGGTCCTTTCTTTAAGCTTGCAGCCTAATTCCCTGAAATCGTCTTTAAGGACCTTCCACCTACCTCTAACTTTGTCATTTGTGCCAATGTGCACCATGACAGCTGGGTCCTCACCAGTCCCTCCCAGTAATCTGTCAACCCGATCAGCGATGTGTCGGACTCGAGCGCCAGGTAGGCAGCACACTGTTCGACGATCCCTGTCTTTGTGACAGATTGCCCTATCTGTTCCCCTAATAATTGAGTCCCCCACTACCAGCACCTGTCTGGCCTGCCCTGCTCTCCTAATTCCCACCTTACTGGAGCAGACACGCCTGGCTGCAGCAGTGCTACCCCATTACTGACAACCCCCTCATCTGCCAACTTTTCAAACTTATTGGGGTGTGCCAGATCAGGACTAGCCTCCCTGGCGCTCTTCCCTCTACCCGCTTTCTAACTGTCACCCAGCTTCCTACTTCAGTGTCCTGCAGCTCCACCCATAGCAAACCCCCACTCATCTATCCCATTGAGCGTTTGCTCAGTGAGCAGAAGACTCCTTTCCATATTGTCTATGGATCTCAGTGTTGCCAGCTGCACATTTAGATCCAGGATTTGGGCTTCCAAATGCACAACATGCTCACATCTCGCACAGCAGTATGCACCCTCGACCGGCTGTTCAAGGACTGTATACATGTGGCAAGATGTACACTGGATGGCATTGGCAATAGTGGAGCACATATCTAATGGGGATTTCACCAGACAGCAAAGATAAGTAAATGTAAATAAAAAGTATTAATAAAATATAACCGCAATTCAGTAAATCCTCCCTTGGAAACTCCCTGAATCCAAAGTCACTGAATCTTAAGTCACACTTACCACCGTTCGCTCTTGTGCACCTATCACACTCAGCTCGCTCACACTCACTGAAGCAGAAGATTTAAAGAGATTTTTTTTTTTTCCCCTTTAAACAGCAAATCACCCTGCTGCTCAAATGCACTTCCAAAAAGTGCTGGCACTACCAGCAAATACACCACCACCACCACCATCAGTTCCAGCTGGCCCCCCCGCCCACGTCCGCGGCCTCTTCCATCATACTTCCTCATGTTTGGGAAAATGTACCAAAAATACCAGCAGATATATGGTACTGTATGAAACGCGTACAGCTGTATATGGTGTAGGTAAAAATTTCAATCTCCGTATATATTTCCGGAGTCACACACAGACACTTTCTCAGAATAGATTTGACCGTAAAATAAAGAGTAGACATACGGTACTGTATCAGAAGCGGACAGCTGTATACGGTGTAGGAGAAAATTTCAATCTCCGTATATATTTCCGGAGTCACACACAGACGCTCACCCAGTATGGATTTGACCTGAATACAAAAAGCAGATATACGGTACAGATATCAAAAGCGGATAGCTGTATACGGTGTAGGGGAAAATTTAAATCTCCGTATATATTTCCAGAGTCACACACAGATAGTCAGCATGTATTTGTCCATGATACCAGCCGGTACACGTTAGTGTGTGAGGAGCGTACAGCTCTATACTGTGTGGGAAAAAATAAATGCTCAGTAACGGTGCAGAAAAAAAGATTAAAAGTATTAGTGCTGTGTAAAAAGCAGTCTGCACAGCAGTGTACACACAGCAATACAGCTATCAGGCAGCCTAATAACCAGTGCTGCTGCACACAAAAAAATCCTCCCCTGTCACTGCACACTAACTGTACAGCACAATTGCTATCAGCACAAGCACAGAAGAACTTCTCATTCCAGCCCTAACTTTCTCCCTACTGATAAACAGTGTCAGCAACCTTTACCTACTGTTAATATCGGCAGAAGTAAAATGAAGGTCGGTGTTCAGGGCTTTCATAGACACTATGACGCCCCCCCAAAGCAAGCCAATCACTTCAATGCCCTTCTATAAGATGGTGGTGGATGTTGCCAATGTTATCTCATTGCTCACAGTGTATGTTCTTGCTCATTGGCTGAAAAAAGGCGCTTGAAAGCATTCTGGGAAAACTGATTTTGGCACTCGTTTTGCCGACTGCATGGCCGACTGCACGCTATGGTCGTGTTTCGGCCAACAAAAAGCGACTTTGCCGAAAGTCGGCGACTTATGAATCTGACCGATCTGTTTCGCTCAACTCTAGTTCTCATCAGTCAGGGCTTGGCTCAAAAGTTTGACAAGGTGAATTATAGAAGCCTTGAATAACAGGGGTTAACACTGTAAATATTGAGTCTTTGCATAAATTTAATATACAAGTTTATACATTTATGAAATCCTTCTATTTGTAATTAGGCAACCATAAAAATACTTGAATAAATTATCTAAAAACAATAAAGCAGCAAACTTTGTGAAAACCCAAATTTGTGTAAGTCTCAAAGCTTTGGCCAAGTCTGTCTGAAGACTTATAATTAGAAGCATTTTTTCTGTGTTTTGTTGCAGTATTGTTTATATTAGCTATTTTTGCAACTAATAAATAGAGATGAGCTAATTTGTTTCGATCGGAATCGAATATTGTTTTCGCAATATTTGTCGAACACAGCCGAACGTCATTAGAATCAATGTGAGTAGAAATGACTGAATATGTTTGGAACCGATTGTAAGTCATACATTCGGCATGAACATTGTTAGAATATAGCTCGAATATATCAAAAGCTGATTCTGGAACAAAATCCAAACAAATTCGCCCGTCTCTACCAGTAAATCCATTTTGTGTAATAAACTTTTCAATGCATTTTATATTCAGTATTGCATAATTTTTCTGTTACATACTAGTAAAGATATATTTTGTCCAATTTCAGGCCTCTCCTGCTCTGATTGTTTTATGTATTAAATTGGTTTTGTGTGTGGAGACATTCAGAAAATTAATTGGATCATTCATAATAGTCGTATTCAACGTGCTTGTAAAATGGCAGCACTCTGCGATTGTACACGTATATTGTCCGAGACTCGCCAGTGCAAGCCTATGGGTGCGAGAAAAACTTGGATGCCACATGGACCACTAGCTTGTGACAAATACACACACATTTTCCTCATTTCAGCCCATTGAGCAATTTGATTCAATGGGGAAAATCAGTGAGAAATGTAAAGCCATACGCATGTCATTCGGATACATAAGTGCGAGAAAACTGCATCATTGCATTGCAACCACATTACACACAGATGACAATATGGAGAACACTTGTGCAACTCTCGGCAGGGAGACTAGAACAATTTTTCATACATTTAGTGTGACGCCGGCCTAAGAGAGACATACAGTGTTCTATGCAGATGTCTGTCTGTACTAATGCAGAGAATGGATAGTGCTCATTACTTCCGTGACTATGTGTTACTGCTGGCTTGTGCTTCATATGCCCTGCTCAGACTGTGTTGTTCTATAAAGCTGTGTGGCCATCACCCACGTTCAACGAACAACGGCTCATTATTGATTTTTTGGCAACAGTGCAGATGAACAGTTGCATACTGCAATGCTGTCTGTTCATAAAAACAATTGAACTGTAAAGGGGACAGCATTGTTGTATGCAGCTGGCTACCTGTCTTATTACCCCATTCTCCATACACATATCCAATTTAATACAGAATATATCTCTACATGCTCGATCACAAGAAGAGAAGCCTGGATGAGCTATATAGTTAGCAGTGTTAAATAAAAAAAAATGAGATTCTTAAAATGTATTGTATTTGAAAATGTTTTTCCAAAATCATTTACAAAAAAATGTACTATGATAGTAAAATTCCTTTAAGGCCTATAATGTGCTATTAAAGAGTACATGGGCTGAGAGTGACTCTGGAGTGCTGAGTAATGCTATGTTTACACGTAGAGTTTTTTCATCGTTTTTTTTCAGTTTCTTTTATACAAATTTTCAGCTGTGTTTCACAGTACCAGCAAAGTCAATGAGAATTCAGAAATCTTATTCACACACTTTGGCTTTTTTCCTGTTTTGGCAAAGAGCTTGGTTTTTGCAAAATGCAACATGTCACTTCTTTCAGCGTTTTTCACACCATGAAAGCAATGGGTAGTGCAAAAATATTGCATAAACTAAGCAAAAATGCAGGTATCAGGTTTTTGTGCTTTTTTGGTGCCAAAACCTGATGAAGTTGAATCAATCTTCTTCTAGGTAATGAGTAGGATAGTGCTATTATGTACATGTAGATACTACCAAACCTCCTCCCCCTCCTTTTGGCAAGATGAGAATCGGTGCTTTTACAATAAAGAGACGCAGGAAAGAAAATTTGAAAAAAACAATTTTAGTCAGTACTTCAGTACCTAGGATGTAGCCAGTTACAAATGGAAAAAATCTTGGAAGGTTCTCTTAATCCCCTTTCTGACATCAGGCTAATAGTGCGCCGATGTCAGACTCCCTCCCTTTGATGTGGGCTGCGGGGTAAGCACACATCTTTTGCGGTACATGTCAGCTGTTTTGAACAGCTGACTTGTGCCTGGAACAGCCGTGGGTGCAATCGCGATCCACCTGCGGCTATTAACCCATTAAATTCTGCTGTCAAACTCTGAGAGCTGCATTTAACATGCGCTTCTGGCAATTGTCCCGGAAATCTGCCCACCGGTGACCCCCGTCAAGTTATCGCGGGTCACCAATGGGTTGGCAAGACAACCAGAGGTATGTAGCTGAGCTGTTCGAGTTATGGCAGCTTCTAGTCTCCCATGAAGACCATTGAAGCATGCCAAAAGTAAAAAAAAGTTTTTAAAAATATAAAAAAATTAAAAATTTATAAAAGTTCAAATCACACACCCTTCTCCTCATTCAAAATAAAACAATTAAAATAAAATAAAACATACACATATTTGATATTGCCGCATTCAGAATCGCCCGATCTATCAATAAAAAAAAGATTTACCTGATCGCTAATCAGCGTAACGAGAAAAGAAGTCAAAACAACAGAATTACGTTTTTTTGGTCACTGCGACATTGCATTAAAATGCAATAACGTTGATCAAAAGATCGTTTCTGCACCAAAATGGTATCAATAAAAACATCATCTTGGCACACAAAAAAAATAAGCCCTCACCCAACCCAAGATCACGGATAATGGAGAAGCTATGGGTATCGGAAAATGGCACATTTTTTTTAACCAAGTTTGGAATTTTTTTGTCACCACTTAGATAAAAAAGAACCTAGACATATTTGGTGTCTATGAACTTGTAATGAGCTGCAGAATCATGACAGTCAGTTTGGGCATTTATTGAACCTAATAAAAAAGCCAAGCAAAAAGTGTGAAAGTGTGAAATTGCACTTTTTTTGCAATTTCATCACACTTGGAATTTTTTTCCAATTTTCTAGTACAAGGCATGATAAAACCAATAATGTTGGTCAAAAGTACGACTCATACCGCAAAAAACAAGCCCTCACATGTCCATATTGATGGAAAAATAAAAAAGTTATGGCTCTGAGAAGAAGGGGAGCGAAAAGCTAAAACGCAAAAACAAAAATACCTGCGGGAGTTAAGGGGTTAAATGACCAATTTGCAAAGTATATTTTTGAAGGACTTTCATGTTGTTTTTGAGTGTTTTGATATTAATTATTTTCAAATCATAGCATACTGCATTAATTAATTTCTAGCATAAGCTTCTGTGTAGAATTTTAATTGTGTTTTTTCTGCTGTTTGCAACATTTGTTAAAAAATCTGTTAATAATAATAATAATAATAATCTTTATTTATATAGTGCCATCATATTCCGCAGCGCTTTACAGTTAAGAAAACAAAGTATTTTTTCAAAGCTTCCAATAAAGCTGATAGAAGTTTAAGGCTGGATTCACACTACCGTACAATACTGCTGAGTGCTATGCGATGAAACATAGCATAGAACTCGACCTAGTGTTACTTACATCTGTGATTATTTTGTCATGTCAAATCAGCATGCAAGAACAATCACAGCATGCTGCAATTGGCACTGAGACTCACTCATAAGTCTATGGAAGTGAGTGACACAAAGCCCAGCACTGGAATATCATCCAAGTGCAGTGCGATATACGACGACTGCAGGCAGCACAGGAGATGGAGAAATTACTTTCTCCACATCGTTTCAATCAGGGCATAGTAGCATGACACTCAGCTCCCACTCGCAGCAGTGTCATTTGCAGCCGAGGGTCATTAGCATATCACATCCGATGCTCTCGCATTGGATGCCATATGCTAGTGTGACTCCAGCATAAATGTAATGATGCTTCCTGCAGTTCTCTGTTTTTCCTCTTTTCCATAGAAACTTATGCAAAGATTGCGTTTTTGCTGCATTTTTTCCTACAGACAAAACCTGTTCCTTTGGCAGTATGACATTGCTTATAAAAGCAAATTTGCTGCATTTTTGCTGCTTTTTTGGGAGCGTTTTTCTTATGTTTTTGCTGCAGATAATGTTTGTCATTTGTCAACAGAACATGGTTAATAGAGTTAGTTTTATTCACCAAAAAAGAAACAATGCAGCAAAAAATGCGTGATTCCATTTCTTGAAGCTTTTTTGCTTTCTATAATAATAATCTTTATTTTTATATAGCGCTAACATATCCGCAGCGCTTTACAGTTTGCACACGTTGTCGTCGCTGTCCCCGATGGGGCTCACAATCTAGATTCCCTATCAGTATGTTTTTTGGAGTGTGGGAGGAAACCGGAGTACCCGGAGGAAACCCATGCAAACACGGGGAGAACATACAAACTCCTTGCAGATGTGTTCCTTGGTGGGACTCGAACCCAGGACTCCAGCGCTGCAAGGCTGCAGTGCTATCCACTGAGCCACCATGCTGCCCCTATAATGTAAAAAGAACAGCAAAACAGCTGCAAAAATGATGAAAGAAGTGACATACTGTAGTCTTCAAAAGCACAGAATTTTTCCAATTCAGTTAGGAAAATACAAAGAATCATTTACATAAGATTCCTGAAATCTCATAGCTTTTACCGGTACTGTAAAAAGCAGTTTTTAATTTGTATAAAACAGCCAAAACACTGCAAAAATGCAATGTGTGAACGAAGCCTAACAGTATTTTACATAAAACCCAGAAGTGTTTATTTTCATGTAGGTCACGAGTGAACATGATTTTGATGAGTGCAGTGCACAATGATCATTTGGAATTATCTGTCTTATGTTCTTTGAGCTATTTAGATTTTTTTTAAATTTTTTTTAGTAACCCTATATATTTTTTACAAGATTATAAGAGAGAGAACCTGGAGAGGAAACAAAGCGCAACAAGGGTCTTATCTGGGTCTTATCTGGGTGCATTGGGCGCACACAACCACTTATAGGCCGGCGTCACACTGGCGAGTTTGATGCGAGTAAGTCGCACGACTTTCTCGCATCAACACCCGGCACGGCCGCCCGCTCTCGGACCCGAGTGTGCGGCTGCATATATTTCTATGCAGCCGCGCACTCAGGTCCGAGAGCAGGCGGCCGTGCCGGGTGTTGATGCGAGAAAATCGTGCGTCTTACTCGGATCAAACTCGCCAGTGTGACACCGGCCATAAGGCTTAAGTCTGCTGCAGACCCATGAGGAGATAAATGCACAGAACTGGAGAAACAAATGGGTTATTCAGCATTCCTATTGAGAAAAACTAGAGGACCACGTGGTTTGTCCTGATCAAGATGTTATACACTTTGAAGCGCGTTGACCAATAAAGCCACCTGAAATTGATTGACATCCTAAATTTGTTCTCCACTGCAGCACAGAATATCCCATTTGCTTCTCCAGTTCTTTGTTTTACTAGATTATTACATTTGTAACAGTTAATGTTGCATTCTTTTCTATCCATTGACATTTAGGAGAAATTAAAAAAAAAAACTTTTTTTGTTCATCCTGCTGCAAAAGAAACAAGAATAGTTTAATGGCAGTACAGTGCCGTAGCATTACATTTTGTTGTGAATGCTGCTGGGAAAATTTACTCATTAAAGTGGTTACTTTCCTTCAATGAAGAAGAAACAATTTAAAGAAGAAAATGAGATAATTGAGGTAGCTCTAAATGAAAGGGTCCTTGATTTACAAGTCATTTGGAATCTCTCGTCTTACAATAAAGCTCCTTTGGTACATTTGGAACACAATGAAAAGGAAAGAAGAACATTCAAGTACAAAAGCTAATTGAAATTATTCACTAGTATAAAGAATTAGAAATGCTATTCAATAGGTAGAATCTGGATAAGTTTAAAAGGGAAATTAATCCAGTTATTTTCATGGTAAATAAGCAAATATATTGGTACATAAACAAATATTCAGTGATTTACTTGTTAGTGGCACAGGGAATAACATTTATGGAAACAAACAACTGTTTCCTTTTTTGCCTTTTTCATAATCCTACTGAAAAAAAATGGAAAAAAAAGGAAAATGTTAGTAATTAACAGCATCTATTTATGTGCTGTTTTTAAGTCTCTAAGCCTGTTTGCACATCTATCTAGCACTGTGTAGTTACAGAAGTCGTAAAGGCTAATTTGTATTAGCGTTCTTTAGGCAGTGGGTTTAAAAACATTTTTTCAAGAATTTTTGCTGCCTTTTTGTTCCAACAATTTTTGACACATTTTTATGATTTGAGTTGGAAATTAACTTGAACTTATTATTTATACAGGTCTTATTGCAGAATGTGCTGGAGTAATTGTAGAAAATGTGTTAAGAGGTACAAGCCTCTTAATGAATTTGTTACATATTTTGCCTATTCAAGCATCAGAAAAGAAAATCACAGATACATTGAGCTGGCATAGGTTTGTTCTATAATTTATTGCAGTTTCTGGCATAAATTATGTTAAATCTGTTGGGCTGTGGGAGGCACAAAGGTTCACCCACCCATACATCGTAGTGCATGTAGGAGGGGACTGCAATGATTGACAGTTCTTATTTCGTACTACTGGCCAAAAATTGCGATAATTTGATAATGGAACTTTGTACCTCAGAATAGTAAAAATAAACGTCTAAAACCACTCATATATTTGTGTTCTGATGATTACAAATCTTGCCAATCACCCATTGGTTCTGACTAAAAGGAGCATGAAACAAACAAGTAGTAGATGTGGAGTGGAGGGGCAAAAGGGGATAAATATAGAGATGAGCGGAGCAGACGAAATTCAAGTTTGCCTGTATACACAGTTTTTCCTGAGAACTTAGATTAATGGAGAAATTATTTTCTCCCAATATAATATTCCTTATTATGCTCTCGGGATTCTCCATTCCCTAGAGCATAATGAATATAAGATGTAAAAAAAAAAAATTACACGATGGAAACTTCTTTTCTATCGCACTGTCAGGACTTTCGGGTGTCATAGCACCTGGAAGGGGTTCTGCGTATGCACGCAAGAGGTGTACTCATGATGTCATGACATCGATGATCTCCTGCCCGCGTGCGCAGAACCCTCCCTCCAGAGTCTGTTCAGGGGCCAACATTTTGCTAAATTCATCCGGAAGCAAATTGAAAAAAAACTGCATTTTGGCCTATGAAGATTTTTGTAACATTTTTGTAGAATTCAATTCCACATGAATTTATTTACTCAACTCTACTTAAAAGAAGAGGTAGTGGAGTTTGGGGGAACTTTATTTTGCTGCCGAACAAAAATTACACATCTGTTTACAGCAAAATATCTAGCAAGATTCCAAGATTCATACCTAGATCCTGCAAAATTCATAAATATTATTTACATGCATTTTTTTTACATTGTTCTCCCATTGCTGCAGATTATAATATTGGCAATATGTCTACAGTATGTTTTAAGTTTTTTTAGGTGGGAAATAAGTTTTTAGTCTGCTAATTTCATCACAAAATACAAACGACATGGTTCTTTTATTGAGAACTTTGATCTGCAGTTGCCAACTTCAGCTTACAAAATAAAAGATGCAATGCAAAACACTTGCATGAAAGTTTTGACAACAAACTGTATCTTCATCCAATCATGAAATCCTACTAGATTTATGACATCCCCTCATGATTTAGCAAAAAACCTCATAACATCCTATATGAGGAGATTTAACTGCATGCAGGTGTACTAAAATCCAAGCTAAAGCCTTTTTTTAATTATTTTTATATCCACATAATGTAGGGTAACAATGCCACTTGCTCTAATATATTAAGCATGTAAGACTTAATTCAAACTTAAAAGATCTGTTTCACATATTATTATATAAAATAAAACATGAATTGTTTGGAAATATATAAAAATGTATTTGTGAAAAGATTTCAATCTAGCTAACAAAGTTATCCATGCTCCATAGAGAAACAAATAGCCTCCGACAATAAAATACATGTAAACATTTAAAAAATATATATTAATGCCAAAGAAAAAACAAAATGAATGCTGTCAGCCCCTAATAGATGATCATAGTAATATATTTATAGCTTATAAAGGGGAGGCAGAGATACTAAACAGGCACTTTTCATCCCGTTCACCAATGAACTGTTTGTGCCAGGTATCATTCATTAAGGCTATGTTCACATGTTATCTTTTTGCTGCTTTTTTATGCAAATTTTCATCTGCATTTTACATTACCAGCAAAGTCTGAGTTTTCACAAATCTCATGCACACAGCTTGTTTTTTTGTCTTCAGTATTTTGCTTGGTTTTTGCAGAATAGACCACGTCACTTCTTTCAGCGGTTTTTCTCAAGTTGAAAGTAATGGGTGGTGAAAAAATGCTGAAAAAACGCAGGTGTCAGGTTTTTCTTCTTTTTGTGCCAAAACATAATGAAGTAGAATATGATTTTTTTGTCACTAAACTTTATCGGCATGCACAAGAGACAAATGTAGCATGACAAAAAAGCAGCGAAAACGCAGCAAGAAAAACAAGCAAAACCTGCTTTTATCTCAACTCTTTTAGCAGTGCTGGTAAGCAGGATTGGATGATGGCTGATACTGATAATTAGGAAGGGTTAGAAGGTGGATCCAGGCAACTACCATCCAGTAAGTTTGATATCAGTGATGCACCAAATTTTGAGGGCATTATAAGAGATGATGTACAGAAATATATTGCAGTGAATAATATAACTACAACCAGCACGGATTCATGGAAGATAGGTTGAATCTAACCAACATGTTGGGTTTCTATGAGGGAGTAAGTGCAAATCTGGATGTTGGTAATGCGGCTGACGTGATTTATCTGGACTTTGCAAAGGCATTTGATACTGTACCACATAACAACCTTATGTTGAAGCTAAAGAAGAAAGGACTGGGGGAAACTATATGCAGATAACTAAAACAACTTCAACTTGATAAGGTCTCCCTTAACAAAAACATCAGGTCTTTCAGTTACATTTTTAACCCCTTCCTAACATATAACATACATTCTCTAACAGAAACTCTTATATTCTCTAGATGACCAACAGCTGTTAACCTTTTATGTGCTGCTGTCAATCTCTGACAACTAAAAGAAACAAGGGAACACCAAGCGCCATAGGGTCTTGTCCGATGGAAAAATTTGTGTAAATGTTTCAGTTAGCCATTAAAAGGTATTAACCACTGAGGACTCTCAAGTCTAAATATTTTTCTATCTACTGGCTAACACGGTACGAAGATACACATCTTTCCTTTATGTAAATGAGGGGTAAGTTGTTCACCTTTTGGTGTTGTTTAACCCACAAACAAAGGAATTAAGAATTGACAGCTGATGCCGGTAGGGAGATCCCACTGTATATAATTAATGGGAAAAAATTAGTAGTGCTGCTGATGTAATTCAAGGAATCCAAAAGACATTATACAGGTTGGACCAACTTCTTCATCAGGAGACCCACAGTATTAAATACAAAATACAATGGACAGACTTAAAAGGCACCAATTGTAGTAAAAAATGCCCCTGAGAGGTACATGTAACTAAACGCTTTTTTATTATCAATAAAGTTCGAGAAAAAAAAGAGAAAAGTTCATGGGAAAATAAAATAAAAATGTAATTGTAGATAATACTTTATACAACTGGTCAACAAAGATTGAACTTGACTGACCTATGTCTTTTTTAAGCATACAGTATGAAACTATCCAACTATGTAATCATACATTCCATATCTTGGATTCACACTTTTTCGATGCATTTTCACTGCACAATTGTCATAAAAGAGTGTGCACAATAATCATGCAGCGTTAGCAGGCTTACGACCATCCAACAAATGAGCAAAATGCTTGTGGGTCAAGTAAAATGATATTTTGGCTGGCTCAAAAGGTCATCATTTTCGGTAGCTCATTATCCTGTCTATGGGATTGCAGTCTATGGGATTATTTGCTGCTCAGCTGGAGAGTGATCTGTCCGTATAGTCAGTCTTTTAAACAACTATTGATTGGCAAAAAATTACTGATTGGGTAGTCATTTAATAATGAAATATCTTCAAGCATAAGCACATCCTTCCTGAGACTAAAGGCACTGCCACACTTAGCGATCACACTAGCGATCACGACAACTACGTAACCTGGCGAGATCGCTAGTGCGATCGCTATGTGATCGCTAGTTAGATTCCAAACACAACTCATCAGCGATCTGTGATTCCAAACACAACTCATCAGCGATCTGTGATTCCAAACACAACTCATCAGCGATCTGTATAACGACTTCTGCTGTCGTTGGGAAAACCTAGTCCCATCTGCGACGCTGGTAAAGTCGTTCATAAAGGGTGTCACACTCAGCGATTCAGGCTCACCAGCGGGACACCAACGACCAAAAAACGGCTCAGAACGTTTATAAGCGATCAGAGACATCTCAGCTGGGGCCACATCGCTGCTACATGTCACACACAGCTAAGTCGCTAACGAGATCGCTACTGCGTCATAAATGGTGACGCAGTAGCGATCTCGTTAGCGATCTCACTAGCGATCTCGCTTAGTGTGCATACCCTTAACTGTATTGGGAAGTAGTTACGTTAGCTTATCAGTATGTTTTGGAGGAAACCAGAAAGCTTGGAGGAAAACAGTAAGAGACAAGAGGCATAATCTTTGCATGTGTTGCCATCAATCAAACTTAAACCTTCAACACAGCAATAGAATAATACACTATATTACTCCAAATAAAAAATATGGGATGGTGTCAAAGCTATGCTCTTTATAAAAAGATAAAATAAAAAATACATTAATGGCCATTGAGGCTAAGGTAATATAATATCTTACACGTAACATAAACCATGATAAAAATAAATAAATAAAAAAATAAAACAACTTAATACGCCAAGGAAGTAAGTTTGGTTTGGCTCAAAGGATTGCGCCTTATGAAGCTACTTTCAGAATGAAAACACAAAGGAACAGACCAGAGGTTACTGCAGTGGAAGATCCATAACTGCTTTCCTTGGGGCAAGAAACCGTAATCTCAGCCTTTGTTGATTCCATCTAGTGTACAACCACAGAAGTCTTTGTGTTTTCTCTGTAATGCAACATAGGACAAGCTTTCAAAGAACATAATTATCTCTGTATTGATGCAGTGTAATACTTTTCTTTATCACAGTATCTGACAGCGCCTCTATGTCTGCACAATACATAGAATTTAGCAGCACAATGATATCCTCCTTAAAGAATGTGCAATCTAACTTCTGATTCTAGTGACTGCATCCAATAAATATTTGTTGTGATAGTAATAATAATAATCATGGAGGAATTGCATTGTAGTATTTGTCATAAGAAAATGTTTTTCCATTGACTAACTCTGTACAATGACACTCCAAAGCTGAATATGTTGTGTTAAAAATCAAATACAAAAATAGTTCATTTGTACAGCGTAACAAATGTACTGGGGAAAAAAAAGAGAATACAACAAATGTGAAGAAAAAAAAACTAATATACAACTTAATGTATTTCTTATGATCAAAGCTTTCTACACTAAAATGTTTTTCTAATAATAGTTATAAAGGTAAAACACCTGGATATGGGCAAGGCATTAGGAAATGTGTTAGTACTTGCAGCTGGTCCACTTCATAAGTAGATATAAATATGCAGATGGCATTCAATAGTCAGACTGCCATCTAGCTATTAAGTCTTGTTTTCCCAGCTGTCAGTAATTGTGTTATCAGTTCAGAGATCCTGAAAAAGGCAGCCTTGTATTTTTTCTCATGCAAACATTTTTATGTTATATTGCATTGTCATGGCGGTGTAGAGGTGCACTATTATTTCCATTTCTTAAATTAACAGGGCAAAATGAATTATAATGATGGATTTGTACAGCTGGGAAAATAAAGAACTATCGTAATAGGATCGTCAAGAACAATATTTAGCATTAAACAAAGCGTATTAGCTGCCAAGATTAATATGCATGAAAAGATGTAATGCAAGGAAACTGATACGTATCTTCCCAATGTATTTGCCAAGTTTTCTAACTATACTGATTTTTTATTTTTTTGTAAGTCTACAATGGTTTTGCAGATGTTTCAAAATTCTGTTCAAGACAAACTACATGGTAGAGAAAACTAAATAGATCTAATGTGCATCCACTTCGACTCAAATGTCATGAATTTCACAGGTTCTAGCGAATTCGAGCATTTTGAAATTTGAGTCACGTGGATTTCTTAATAAAAAAGAAAACCTCAGCACATTTCACACATAACCAAAGATTGCATCAGCCAGAATGCAGCTCACATGATGACAAGTGGTACCATGTGAGCGTCTACATAATGCTTTGCAGCTATAAAATCACATGGTCTAGTGTAGCCAATCAGTGGGGACTATCATAGCAGCCATGAAAGATGATGCAGGGAAAGCAGAAGCTATTTTAGTGTTTTGCAGCTTACTGATAGGTTATTTTTATAGATAAGAGAAAAATGCCTAAATCAGATTGTGCCCTACTGCAGTGCTGAAGAATATATAAAATGGGAGTGGTAGTTTCAATTTGTGAATCGATACATGAATTGAAGCGACATGCAGAGTCTGTGTGCTTGTGAATTTATGGATCTGTGATGTATATCAGTACAGAACCTTAATAGGGCCACTTTTTTATTTATTTAAATATTTTTTAAAAAGACACTTTACTTTTTACCTACCTGTTTTACTAGTTCAATTTAGCAACATAAATAAAAAAACATACCACAGTTAAAAAAATGTAGGAACTTCTTGCAGCATTACCATTGAGGCTGCAGGTACCAGACTCATCAGTAGTCGTGCCATACACTTGTCAAAATTGATTTAATTTTCTTCTGGAAAGTGTATCAGTGGGGAGGAATTGGAAAGCATAATGGAATATATATCACATCATTAATCTCAGTCACAATAGGGTCATGTTACCTCTGTTAGCAACACAACAGATTATTATTATTATTTATTTATTTAGCATTTATTCCATGGTGCTGTACATAAGACGGGGTTACATCAAAATACAAATATCACTTACCGTAAGCAAACTAACAGTGACAAACTGGTACAGAGGGAAGAGGACTCTTACATTCTACAGGATTATGGGGAAGGAGACAGTAGGTCGGGGGTTTCAAGAGCTCCAACGGTGTTGAGGTGACCGCGTGGTCATTACAGGTTGTAAGCTTTTTTGAAGAGATGGGTTTTCAGGTTCCATCTGAAGGATCCGAATATGGTATTGCTCTGAGTTCAGGCAGTAGGCCACCGAAAGTCACCTGGAGCGACTCTGCACTTAGTTTTCAGTTCAGGAGAGGACTGTCAGATCATCTTTAGGATGCTCTGGCTCTCCATGCACCACCCAGCTCCTTGGAGGAGGCTATGACTCAGGCCATCCGTAAGGATTGGAGGTTGCGGGAGAGAGGCGTAATGCATCAAGAGACTTCTTCACGTCTAGCTAATTCCGATGTGGCACCCTATACTGTACCTATGGACGTAGGGGCCACCAACCAGAAGGAGAGGAGGCGACGAGGAGAGGGGAGATTGTGTTTTTACTGTGGAGATCCTGGACATTGGAAAAGGACTGCCCCTCTTGCCCACCGACTGACAAGCTGCCGAGTCTGGGTGATCATCGAGGAGGTCACCCAGACTCAGCAGGTACCATTTTCCTCATGTCAAAAAATTTTGCTGGAGGTAGAATTTTGTCATGAGGATTATTTCACAATCACTTCAGCTTTCGTGGACTGTGGGTCATCCATGAACTTCATTGACTCATGCTTGGTGTCTAAGTGTCAGATTTGGACAATTAGACTTTAAACACCAATTCATATCATTGCTATTGATAAGACTCCGCTGCTTAAGAACATTGTTAAATTTGTCTCGAAGGAGTTCCTCCTCAAGGTGGGATCCTTGCATCAGGAATGCATCTCATGCTATGTTCTGGACAATATTCCAGCAGGACTGGTGTTGAGATTCTCCTTGTTATGCTTACATAATCCTGTTGTTGACTGGGAATCTCTAGATATTGTAAAATGGGGGCCTAATTGTTTTAAAAGTTGTCTTTCTACTGTTATGGTGTCATCCGTTAAGCTTGAGGGTATTCCGGAGTACCTGAAGGATTTTAAGGATGTATTTTCCTAAAAAGAGGCTGAGGTTTTATCACCACATCGCTCCTATGATTGCGCTATCAATCTCGGTCCAGGTGCTAAATTGCCCAAGGCCCGTCTGTACAATCTTTCTGGCTCGGAATGTTCAGCTATGAAAGACTATGTCTCTGAAAGTTTATGTAAAGGACCCATCCATCCTCTGTCTCTCTTGTGGCTGCTGGATTTTTTTTTGTTAAGATGGTGGTTTACGCACTTGCCTCGATTTTTGTGAACTTAAGATTACGGTGAGAAACAATTACCCTCTCCAGCTCATCCCTGATCTTTTCAACCAATTGTCTGGGGCGAAGTGTAGGGATGAGCGAGTATACTTGTTAGGATTCGGTACTCGGCGAGTAATGCGGTACTCGCGGTACTCAAATCCTAGAGAATAAATTTCACTACTCGCCTCCAATATTCAGATCTACCGTCCGTCATGTGTTAGCCAATCACAGTAAAGCCGCCGCCTTCTTTGTTGTGGCATTACTGCGATTGGCTGGCCACACAGCGTCATAGTCATAGCCTATGAGTCATAGGCTATGACTATGTGTGCGGAGAATGTGTGCGGGGGTCTGTGAGGCTGTGTGTGGTATGGGGCCTGTGCCGGGCTCTGCAGGCTCGGGCTCTGCCAGGCTCTGTGGGCTCTGCCGGGCATGTGCCGGGCTCTGCGGGGAAGACGAGGACTTCGGGGAATTAGGTGTGTGCGGTGAGTATGTACTCTATGTTATGTGTTGTATGTTATGTGTATGTACTGTATGTTATGTGTTGTATGTTCTGTATGTTTTTTTTATTTTTACATTCACCACATTAGCCCGATGATGGGAATGCTACTTTCCCATCATCCATTAATGCCTTCACTGTAGCAGGCATAGCCGGATGGGACAAGTAGTCCCATCGGACGATGCCCATAGTCTCCGCCCACACACATTCTCTGCCCATTACTCGCATTTCCCATAGATTTACATTGGACTCGCTACTCGTTACGAATACCTGAGTATTAGGAGCTACTCGTAAGGAGCACAGCGAGTCCGAGTGTTTCCATACTCGCTCATCCTTAACTAAGTGGTTTTCCAAGTTAGACCTCAGGGGAGCATATATTCGTATTCGGGAGGGGGCATTAGTTGAAAACGGCATTTCTTACCTCTGAGGGATTGTTTGAAAACTTAGTCATGCCCTTTGGTCTCACCAATGCGCCAGTTGTGTTTCAGGATTTCATTAATAATGTTTTTTTCGACTTCATCGGGTGTTTTGTGGTGATATAATTAGATGACATCTGGTGTTTTCTTCTGACAAGGAATCTCATATGAGTCATCTACGTGCAGTTCTTCAGAGGTTATGGGAGAATTTGCTGTTCACTAAATCTGAGAAATGTGTATTTTTTTGTCCAAGAGTGGTCCTTTCTTGGGGTCATTCTGTCCGCTAAAGGGTTCCGCATGGACCCTGGAAAGTTGCAGGCCATTGTTGATTGGGTGCAACCTAAATATCTGAGAGGTCTTCAGTGCTTTTTGAGGTCTGCTAATTATCGGAGATTTATTAAAGGGTTTTCTCAGGTTGTCAAGCCTCTCACTGATCTCACTCGTAAGGGGGCTAATCTTAAAAACTGGTCAGTCATGGCAAATGCAGCATTTTCCTTTATTGAAAAAATGTTTTATGTCTGCTCCTGTGTTGGTCCAGCCCGATCTGTCTGAACCATTCATTGTTGAGGTAGATGCATCGGAGGTGGGAGTGGGGTACAGTGTTGTCATAGGCACCCTCCCACTTTGACTAACTTGAGACGTTGTGCATTTTTCTCCAAAAAAATTTCTCCTGCTGAGAGAAATTATGATGTTGGGAATCAGGAGTTATTAGCCATAAAACTGGTTTTGAAGAATGTAGGCACTTTTTGGAGGGGGCTGTTCATTGGATTATGGTGATTACGGGCCACAAGAACCTGTCCTACATTGTCGGCTAAATGCTTAACTCCTAGGCTGGCAAGGTGGTGGCTTTCATATTTCCATCATCTTTCAGCCTGGTTCCAAGAATGTCAAGGCTGATGCCTTGTCTCGCAGTTTGGATCCGGTGTCACCACCCGAACCTCCATTCTCCATTCTTCAGCACAAGGTGGTTGTTGCTGGGGTGTCCTCCTTATTGGAGCAGAAGATTCGTAAGGCTCAGTCTCTTGCTTCACTGCCGGAGAATAAGCTCTTCATCCCAGTTCAGTATCGGTTTAGGGTTCTCTGGGAGTTTCATAACTCTGCTCTCAGTGGACATCCAGGAGTCTCAGCTATGCAGAGAGCTATTGCTAGACTGTTCTGGTGGTCCTCCATATCTTCTGATATCGGCATGTTTGTGTCTGCTTGCGATACGTGTGCCAGTGCTAAAAACTCCTGTAACCGGCAGGCCGGGGAGTTGGTGCCACTAACAATTCCGGATAGACCTTGGACTCATTTGTCCATGGATTTTATCACTGATCTCCCACCTTCCAATGGTAAGACTGTGGTTTGGGTGGTGGTTGACAAATTTAGTAAACAGGAGCATTTTTTACCATTGGCAGGACTACCTAATGCAGAAACTTTATCCAAGTAATTTATTGAGCATGTTGTGTGGTTGCATGCTGTGCCTCTGAATTTGGTGTCTGATAGAGGGGTACAATTTGTGTCCAGGTTCTGGAGGGCTTTCCTGTAAGAGACTGGGTATTGATTTGACCTTTTCTTTGGCCTACCATCCTGAAACCAATGGGCAGATGGAGAGAACCAACCAGTCACTTGAACAAATTTTGCAGGGTCTTGCCACATATCGGCAAGATGATTGGTGCTCCTCACTGACTGTGGCTGAATTCACATTCAATAATCTGGTTAATCAGTCCACTGGTACTTCTCTGTTTTCTATAATTACGGTTTACACCCCCATTTTGGTTAGTTTTCCAGGCTGGATTCGGGGTTCGGCTGGTCCAGGGGCTGATTCAGCAGTTCAACAGTTGGAGGAGGTGTGGAGGGAGGTTCAGAAGAACATTGGGGTGGCTAACGGCAAACAAAAACTTTTGCTGAAAAGCGACGATCTGTGGGACCTAAGTTGCTGGTGGGAGACAGGGTCTGATTGTCTACCAGGAATGTACATCTGAAGGTTCCTTCTGTTTAGCTGGGTCCTATGTAGTGTTGAGCGATACTTCTCGATATCTAAAAATATCGGATCGGAATGGTATCGCCGATATCACTAAATATCGTCGATATCCGATTCCGATACCGGAAGTCCCATGTAAGTCTATGGGAACAAAATATCGCAACTAAAAAAACACTTTCTTTCCTTGTAAACACAAAATATACACACTTAGAATATCATATATATATATACATGTCATTATGACATATATATGTGTCCTGTGTGCCTTAATTGAACTGTTTTTTTGCTTGAGAATTGCAAAAATCATCATAGACTGTATTTGCCATTTTTCCGTCATATCTGCGCCACGAGGCACAGGTGAAGAATAAGGGGGTGCTCTCGTGGGCGTACACTCACTCCGTGGCGCGAAAACGATGTCCGCACACTCTAAATGTTACTGCAATGTAAGATCGTGCCCCACAGCTCTGGAGTTCCGCCTCCTCATCCTCCTCAGTGGGCGTAAACGAACGCGAAGGTCCCGCCTCCCTACAAAAGATGTCGCCTCTCCTGATGCTAATGACACATGTGACTTTGCTGAGATGGCGAATGGACGTGAGCAGAAGTGGGAAGGGATGGAGGAGTCAGAGCTCTCCCCCCACGGAAGCGACCCGATCGCCACGGAGCCACCGTTTGGCACCCGGCCTGGAAACCCTCCTACGCTGGAAGAAGCGGAGGATACCCTGAGAGACCTGGCCCGGCACCGGGAGGAGGTCGCCAGGATGGAAGCGAGCTGGCGGGCCCTAAAACTACAATTGGAGCAGCGCCAATCCCTCTTACCCCCTGAAGTGTCTGTACCGGAAGGTGAGGCACCCGTTCCAGTACAGAAGGCCGTGCGGGCATCCCAGCCTTTGCAATCTGAACCGGTTGCCAGTATCTCAGTGGAGGCACCCGTTCCAGTACAGAAGGCCGTGCGGGCATCCCAGCCCTTGCAATCTGAACCGGTTGCCAGTATCTCAGTGGAGGCACCCGTTCCAGTACAGAAGGCCGTGCGGGCATCCCAGCCCTTGCAATCTGAACCAGTTGCCAGTATCACAGTGGAGGCACCCGTTCCTGCAGAAAACGCCGCACCAGCACCCCAGATCCCGCTGTCTGCCCCCGTCGCTGAGGCAGAAGAAGCGACACCCGTCCTCATGGAGGAGGCCGCGCAGGCACCAGAGCACTACCTGCCTGTACCGGAGCCCCGACCGTCATCTGTTCCAGAGCCGGCTGCTTCCGCCACAGGTGAGCGCCGCCAGGACTGGGGGGCGCCAGGAGAGCTGCCGCAAACCAGACATCGTAAGCTGGCATTTGATGGTGGAGACATGGAGCAGCTGGTGGAGGAGAATTACAACCGGCGTCAGGAGGAAGAGTGGAGACGTCGGGAGCGGGAAGCAGAGCGACAAAGGGAGCAGCGAGAATCCCAAAAGCTTCGGCAACATCACCTGGAGAAGGACCTGGCAGAGAAGGCACGTATGAGAAAGGATAAAAGTACGGTGAGGGAGCCGCGGCGTAAGGGTGCAGTACGGAACTTTAAGTTAAAAGGTGGTTGGGGCTTCATCCAGGAGCCTGGACTTTATTTAGAAGTTTTTGTAACCCGGCGGGACGTGGAGGCTCACCTCCCAGAAGGACACCCGTGGAGGGACCTGTTGCCAGGAGACTTGGTGACTTACACCCGACACTGGGGTTACAATGGATGGTACGCCCTAAATGTTACCAGGTGCGACCCCTACTCCCCAGAGTGTCAGGAAACTGACAGACCCTACGAACCTTCAGCCTCCCCAACCAGGCCTCTGCACAAGTGCCCACCCCACACCGTAAATCTCCCCAGCCTCCCTCAGTGGTCTACTCAGCAGCCCCAGCTATGGACATGATAATGATAGCTGGCCCGTACCCGGCGCCTGTTAGGCCCCCTGGGGTTCGTACAGTCCGGGACATAGGGTTCCAGACCCGGAGGGAGACGAAAGAGGTGGCCACACAGACCCAGATAGCGGGTCACGACGTCACTGTACACGCCACACGACGTCATCAGGTCTGGGTGGACCCTCCTGTCACGGATGTTTGGCAAGCTCCACAACAGTACCAGGTGGTACCTGGAAGAGGCCAGCCAAAGAAGTCTAAATAACCCGGACAGGGTCTCTGTATGTAAATAGTTAAATTATTGATGTACCCGGACGGGTGAATGTTCATAAAAAGAAGTTTATTGTTGCCTTAATATACCCATGTTGGGTAATGGTTTGATGTACCCGGACGGGTGAATGTTCAGAAGAACAAGTTTATTTTTGCCTTAATATACCCATGTTGGGTAATGGTTTGATGTACCCGGACGGGTGAATGTTCAGAAGAACAAGTTTATTGTTGCCTTAATATACCCAGTTTGGGTAATGGTGTTTCACTGTAATGAAAATGTTCAACTTTGAAGCCATGAACTGTAGTGGCTCACAAATTTTTCTGTAAATAGTTGGCACTTCGGTGCTCCATTTTGGTTTTACAAAAAACTTTACTGTGCACTATTTTCAACTACCTCAGAAACTAAAAACCCGTTTGGTGTGGATGAAAGTGAGGTCTGCTCAAGGAAAGTCTTGCAGCCCACCCAAGACCACAGTTGGAGGTTTGGAGCGGGTCCTCCACAAGCACAAGTAAAGGACACTGTGAAGTTACCCCGGTGGGGTTGTAGTCCTAAGAAGTCTCCACGAACTTCGGCACTAATGCTATTTGCACTTTTGTTGAATATGTATTTATTAACACACATGTATAACACATATCAAGAGTATCAACAGTAACAAAACATGTCACATAATATAAGCCATTTGCACTTTTGTAATGTTATTATTAAAAATTTTATTATGCAACGTTTAACTTGAAGTGTTTCCTGCTTTCTTACTACGTCGCATAGTCCACTCTGCTACATCACTTTGCACCATTGCTCTATCTCACATCTATCTGCCCTGGAAGGATAGCGTGTTACCTGTAGAAGACTTTTCACCTACCTGCACTACACCATCCCTTCCAGAGGACCTGCACAGCAGCGCTGGACACCCTGACCAGGTACTACAGGTGGCGTCACGACAAACTACACGAACATTCTATCATCCCCTGGAAATATCCCACATTCCAGTGATCGCCCAGGTCACGGACCGAGCTGTGCTACTCGTGACATCCCCCATAGAAGTCGACGTGATCGGTGCCGAGTACCCCCAAAACCCTGTCTCTGTGCGACTCAACTTCCCTCACTGTGCTGGCACTTTACATTTACAATGCCTCTGGGTTTTTTTTTTTGGGGGGGTGGGGAACATTCAGACTTTTGCTATGGGGCCCCATGATTTATATGTACGCCCCTGCTGCTGAGGAATGGTATTTAAGGCTGTTAAGGAGCCAACATACATGGACCTTGCCAGCCTGATAATACCAGGCCACAGCAGTTTGCTTAGCTTGGTTGGTTAACAAAAATAGGGGATCCCCTCGAAAAAAAAAGGCGTAGGGGTCCCCCTATTTGTGTTAACCAGCCAAGTAAAATGCAGACTGCTGCGGCCTGGTATTAAAAGACTGTCAAGGCCCATGGATTTTGGCCCTCAACAGCCTGATAATACCAGGCTACAGCAGCCCCACATTTGGCGCATCAAAAGATGTGCCAATTGTGGCACTTTACACGGCTCTTCCCACTGCCCTGTAGCGGTGGCAAGTGGGTTAATAAGGGGTTAATGTCACCGTTGATTGCACGGTGAGAATAAGCCCGGTTAATAATGGAGAGGTGTCAATAAGACACCGATCCATTATTAATCCCAAAGTTTTTAAATGTATAAAAAAAAAGACACAGCAAGAAAAAAGTATTTTAATGAAATAAAAGAGACAACACAGTTTTCATTTCTTTTATTATACTCTCATTCCTGTGACACCATCGATCTCCTGTAAAAAAAGAAAAAAAAAAACAACAACAGTATACCACCTGTCCGACGCAGTCCATAGTAACGACTGTCCCACGGCGATCCAGCTCTGCTACATCGCAATGACAGGCAGAGCCTGTCATCTCGACGCAGCACAGCTGATTACCTGCTTCCCCGGCGGTGACGTCATCGGACTGACTGCTTTACGGCCGGGATTACCCAGCAGTCACTGCAGTTATCGCGAGAAACTGCATGTGACCGCCGGGGAAAGATGATTGCGGCCATGAAGCAGTCCAGCCCGTGACCGCCGGAGATCTTCTGCCAGGTAAGTGCCGCTGACTCCTGACAGACCCGACCGACGGACACTGACAGTGACAGTGACAATCCCGATTCCGGTATCCGATAAGACGAAAATATCGGAACTAAGTATCGAAAGGCCGATAGAGCTAATATCGGCCGATACCCGATACTTGCGGTATCGTATCGCTCAACACTAGTCCTATGTTTATTGGTCCTTACAAGATTATTGAGGTTGTCAACCCAGTTGACTTCAGTTTACGCTTACCTCCATTGCTTCGGATCCCCAATGTATTCCATTAGTCCATTCTTAAGCCATGTGTACCTTCCTCTGCTGTGTCTCCACATCCTCTGCCTCTTGTCTCGGTGGATGGTCAGATTGAGTATGAAGTTGAACGGATTGTCGATTCTCAGAGGGTTCACAGTTTGCTTCAGTACTTGGTCCATTGGAAGTGTTACAGTACTGAGTAGCGATCTTGGGTTATGCTGCGTTAAATCCATGCTGATCATCTGGTTCGGGTGTTACATGCACGTTATCCTGGATAACCTGGGGATCCGGTTGCCCCCCTTGAGAGGAGGGTGCTGTCATGATACAGTCCAGGTTTTGAGTCCTGTCTGCCCTTTTCCCGAGCTGATCATGTCAAGGGTTAACTTTGCCTGGCCTCATTTTATATTCAAGTTTGCTATTTCTTCCTACTGTGCCCTGCAGTCCATGTCAGTTATTTTTTCCACCTACCGCATGAGTATCTGACTCTAGTAGTACCCTGATTTGTCCTCTTGCTGTTTCTGACTTTGCCTGTGTCTGTTTTGCTCCCCACTCCCCGTCCCGACTCTGTGATTCCCTTTCATGTTTAGGACTCTTTGGTATTTGACTCGACTTGGACCCTGACCTGCTGTTTGTCTCTTGTATTTGGCATATCTGCTCCTGATTGGTACTGACCCATTTGGCTTGCATGTGACTCTGTGTTTTGTTTATTCCTTTAGTACTGAATATAGTCTAGGATTTGACTATTCTGCTGCCACCCGGTGGCAGCCTCACTGCTGCACTGCGGATCTGCCATTGCTGTGTGCAGTCCTCCCTCCACTCTATTGCCACCTAATGGAGCTTGCATCTACCTGCATAGCAGCAGTGTCACACTTAATTAAGCCATGCTTACAACCTCATCTAATTCCACCGAAGCCCTCATTCTTCTGTAGTAAACCAAAAATAATAAAACAACAATATACCATACCTGTCTGTCATTCAGTCCCACGCCATAATCCATGTCTGGGGAAAAATAGTTTTCAACCTGAACAGTGACAAGATACGACCGTCCAAACTGAGAACCACTGGTGACTGAACTGCTGTGAGCTCAGCCTCAGTGACTAGCGGTGACGTCACCGAGACTCCGTTCCCAGCCTGATTGAACTGCATTAACCTCAGTGAAAACCCCGCTAGCACCATGAGAAAGTCACATGGTGCAGAGGCAAGTTCACCGGGAGTGCGCCTTGCGACTTTCTCACGGTGCCGTCCAAGCTGAGAACCATTGGTGAATGAGCTGCTGTGAGCTTAGCCTCAGTGACTAGAAGTGACATCATCGAGGTTACCTCCAATCACTGAGGCTGCATTCCCAGCAGGGCTGAACTGCCGTGACCTCAGCCCCATTTAAAAATGTCAGTGTTGAGGTCACTGCAGATAATGCTCAGTGACTTCACCACAGATCACGGTGAGAAATTCTCTCGGTGATCTGCTGTGAAGCCACTGTGCTTAAACTGCGGTGAACTGAGTGATTTATTCCCACGTTGCTAGCGGGGATCTCACCGAGGTCACAGCAGTTCAGCCCGGCAGGGAACGGATCCTCAGTGACGTCACCGTTAGTAACTGGGACTCCGCTCGCAGTGTTTCATTCCCCTGTGGTTGGTTTGGACGGTCACATCTTGGCACCGTCCAGGATGAAAACTATTAATCCCCCAGACATGGATTACGGAATGGGACAGAACGACAAGCAGCTATGGTATATTGTTGTTTTTTAATTTAGTTTTATTACAGGTGAATGAGGGCTTTGGTCGAATTAGGCGTTTGATGAGTATAACTGTGTTTGTTATCTACGAGAATTGCAGTTGGTCAGCAGATGCCATCTTCATCGGCGTTACATGCCACGGGTCATGTGACCAACGCAGCCCAACAACCACTGCACTGCCAGTAGCTCAGCTGCCACGTCACCACTCATAGGACTGTACCAACTTCTCAGTAAAACTGGTGTAGGACTTTACTGCTATCCCACAACTGGCCTACATCTATAAGGGTAATTATAAGCATCACAGAGTCCACATCTTACACTGGAAGCACCGCAGATCTCATGTGTAATAAATGGATCATTGCAGGTCAATGTACCCTTCCTGTGTAATAGTTAAATAGGACAGCCCTTCTGGCACAAAAAATAACGGATCTTCTAAAAAGGGCTATTGTTCCATGGAGGGAAAACTATTAGGATGCACCGACTGAGAGTGTACGGAAACCGGAAGTGGCTCTGGTGTTGTAGGACAGACATGGCCGGGAGGTGTGTAGGAGTTTTATTCAGGAGGTTGTGCTCTGAGATTGCGACTGCAGTGGCTGCAGAAGCCAAGCCAGGGTTTTGGGGGCAAATGAAGGACAAGAAGATGAGTGATTGGTGGCCATAGACGATGTAGGCGATACAGTATAGGAGGAAGACGTGGGACAGGGCTGACACTGACAGCTCACTGGAGAATGTGTAAACGAGCAACTCCGACATGGACTGGTCAACACATAACTATAACACTGCCGCTATGTACAAGAATATAACTACTATAATACTGCCCCTAGGTACAAGAATATAACTACTATAACACTATTCCTTATGTACAAGAATATAACTACTATATTACTGCTCCTATGTACAAGAATATAACTACTATAATACTGCTCATATGTACAAGAATATAACTACTATAATACTGCTCCTATGTGCAAGAATATAACTACTATAATACTGCTCCTATGTACAAGAATATAGCTACTATAATGCTGTCACCTATGTACAAGAATATAACTAATATAATACTGCTCTTATGTGCAAGAATATAACTACTCTAATACTGCTCCTATATGCAATATAACTACTATAATACTGCCCCCTATGTTCAAGAATATAACTAATATAATACTGCTCCTATGTACAAGAATATAGCTACTATAATGCTGTCACCTATGTACAAGAATATAACTAATATAATACTGCTCTTATGTGCAAGAATATAGCTACTATAATACTGTCCCCTATATACAAGAATATAACTACTATAATACTGCTCCTATGTACAAGAATATAACTACTATAATACTGCCCCTATGTACAAGAATATAATATAATACTGCTCCTATGTACAAGAATATAGCTACTATAATACTGTCCCCTATGTACAAGAATAAAACTACTATAAGGATAGCGTCACACATAATGTATAAAAATATCGATCCGTTTTTCACAGCCGAGAATCGCAGAAATTGTTCCCTGAACTATGTTCCATATGTAATCTGTTTTCAATGAGAGATGCAATTTCCTCACATTTAAGTATCCGTGTGTCATCCTTATGCAATCCATATGGCATCTGTATAGCGAGATTTTCTTGCACCCTCGCAAAATGGACATTTAACTGATCCATGGGCTGAAATATTCATAGAAACACATATATATATATATATATATATTATGTATATTTATATATAGTTATATGAAAAAGTTTGGGCACCCCTATTAATCTTAAGCTTAATGTTTTATAAAAATTGGTGTTTTTGCAACAGCTATTTCAGTTTGATATATCTAATAACTAACTGGATTTTGGCGTTGCAGCTGAAAGGAGGCATGAGTTTTGCTATATTTCACCGCTTGAATATCTCTTGAACAACAACAACATGGAAGAGGCCAAGAGCCATGTGGTGAGCTGCATTTCTTGCTACATGTTCACAGACTTACCAGTGGAAAAGCCAAACTTCACATGCCAGAAATGCAAGCTTGTGTCCCTGTTGGAGGAAAAGTTGCAAAATCTGGAAGAGAGGTTATCTACATTGAAAACCATTAAGGAAGGTGAAGAGTTCTTAGACAGAGCAGAATTATCTCTTCATGTTACAGAAAGAGAAGAAATTTGAAGTGCACCTGAAGAAACAGAGGAATGGAAGCATGTGACCCAGAGAAGCAGGAGGATCGTGTGGCAGTCAGCACCAATTCTGCTCAGGAACCAGTACCAGGCTCTTACACAGGAGAATGATGAAGAAATACATCAAGATAAGACTTTGGCCACAAACAATAACCTTGTACGCCCTCAGAGTCCTCCTTAATGGAGAAAGAAAACTGTTGTGAAGAAGAAACGGAGAGTTGTTGTCATGGGGGATTCCCTGTTGAGAGAAACAGAGGCCGCTATCTGCAGACCGGATTTAACCTCAAGAGAAATGTGCTGTCTTCCAGGTGCAAAAATTAAAGATGTGTCTGACAGGATATCAGGACTCTTCAGACCTACAGATGACTACCCATTCCTGCTAATACATGTGGGGACAAATGACACCGCAAGAAACGACCTGGAAACCATCTGCAGTGACTTTGAAAACTTAGGTAAGAAAGTGAAAGAACTTGGAGCACAGGTGATCTTCTCTTCCATCCTTCCAGTGGATGTCCATGGAACAAGGAGGTGGAAGAAGATTCTACAGGTGAACAACTGGCTATGTCGATGGTGCCGTCAGCAAGGATTTGGATTTTTGGATCACGGAGTGAATTACCTATACGATGGACTACTTGCTAGAGATGGGGTGCACCTTACGAAGACTGGAAAACATGTATTTAAAAGTCGCCTTGCTACACACATCAGGAGAGCTTTAAACTAGAACAATGTGGGAAGGGAAGCAAAATGCCTGCAAAAGCCATACACCTTACAAATACTATTGGAAGTGAAGGGGAAGAACAAAGACAAAAAAATCTACATAATAAAAATATTGGAGGAAGAGAAACCAATCACAAACTAAAATGTTTCTATATAAATGCACAAAGCATGGGCAACAAACAAGGAGAATTGGAACTACTAACGCAGGAGAAGTATGATGTCATTGGAATCACTGAGACTTGGTGGGACAATACACATGATTGGAATACAAGGCTAGAAGGATACAACTTATTTCCAAGAAACAGACTTGATAAACGAGGAGGGGGTGTCGCATTGTATGTTAGAAAAGCGTATATCTGCACAGAGATTGACGCTTCAGAGACTGGGAGTTCTGTGGAAACTGTTTGGGTAAGAATACAAGGACAGAAAATGGAAAGGACACCATTGTAGGCATTTACTACAGGCCACCTATGCAAGCTGAAGATATGGATGAACTCTTTATGCATCAAATGGCCAAGTTCTCAAAAAATATGACATAGTGGTCATGGGAGATTTCAACTATCCAGACATTTGTGGGAATCTCTCTCAGGCAAAACTAACAGGTCAAGGAAATTCTTATCCTCTCTTGCTGACAACTTTATCTTCCAAAAGGTAGGGGAGAAAACAAGGGGATCTGCTACCTTGGATCTAAAACTTATAAACAGGGAAGAAATGGTTGAGGAGGTAAGAGTGGCTGGAACCCTAGGAGGTAGTGACCATGCTATTTTAGAATTTTTTTTAACAAGAGGAGGAAGACCTGTGAAGACTCAGACGTCAAGGTTAGATTTCAGAAAGGCAGATTTTAAGGGACTCAGAAAGAGAATTGGAGGGATCCAATGGCTGGATATCATTAAGGACAAAAATGTCCAAGAAGGATGGAAAATCTTGAAAAATTTGATTTTCAAAGCACAATTGTTAACAATTCCGAAAAGAGTGAAGAATGGAAAGCATTTAAGGAAACCAGGATGGATGAACACAGAACTTAAACAAATGCTAAAAAGGAAGAAAGAAATGTTTATCAAATGGAAAGAGGGAGGCATATCTAAAGAAAATATAATGCCGTCTGCAGAACCTGAAGGGCACAAATCAGATTATCTAAAGCTGACAATGAATTAAGGCTTGCAAGTGACATCAAAAGCAACAAAAAAGGATTTTGGGGATACGTCAAAAGTAAAAGAAAAGTCAAAGATGCTATAGGATTTTTACAGGATGAAAATGATGAAATGGTAAGACAGGATGTTGAGAAGGCTGAACTGTTAAATTCCTATTTTGCATCTGTTTTCTCTCAGAAAGGAAATGTAACATCAACTGATCTTCACTGTCCTATTAAAGGAATAGAAGAATCCAGGATATCTATAAACAGAAAGACAGTGAGGAAACACTTAGCTAACCTAAATGAATTCAAGTCTCCAGGTCCAGAAGAATTACACCCCAGAGTACTGAAGGAGATAGCAGAAGAAATTCTTGAACCACTGTCCATAATCTTTGAAAATTCTTGGAGAACAGGAGAAGTCCCAGAAGACTGGAGAAGAGCAAATGTTGTTCCTATCTTCAAAAATGGGAAGAAGGTGGACGCAGGGAACTACAGGCAGGTGAGTCTGACTTCTATACCAGGAAAGATCTTTGAACAAATTATTAAAGAACTTGTATGCAAGTATCTGGATAAGAATGAAGTGATTATACAGAGTCAGCATGGGTTTGTAACTAATAAGTCATGTCAGACTAACTTAATTTCCTTCTATGACAGAATCACTGACTGGGTGGATCAGGGAAATGCTGTAGATATAGTATATCTTGACTTCAGCAAAGCATTTGACAAAGTATCTCACACAATCCTTATTGAAAAAATGACTAAGTATGGAATGGACAAGGCAACTGTTAGGTGGATTCATAACTGGCTTAGTGATCAGACCCAAAGAGTGGTCGTAAATGGCTGCACATCCAGTTGGAAGAATGTATCAAGTGGGGTACCACAAGGCTCTGTTTTGGGCCCTGTATTGTTCAACATCTTTATCAATGATTTAGATGAAGGAATTGAGGGTAAACTGATCAAATGTGCTGATGACACAAAGCTAGGAGGGGTAGCTAATACTAGAGAAGAGAAAGAGGATTCAAAAAGATATAAATAAACTGAAGCAGTGGGCAGCAACTAACAGAATGGATTTTAACAGGGAAAAGTGCAAAGTACTACATCTGGGCAATAAAAATGAAAAAAGCATATACAAAATGGAAGGAATAGGGCTAAGTAAAAGCACATGTGAAAAAGACTTGGGTATACTAATTGATCACAGACTGAACATGAGTCAACAGTGTGATGCAGCAGCAAAAAATGCAAATGCAATTCTAGGATGTATCAACAGAAGCATACAGTCTAGATCACGTGAGGTCATTATTGCCCTCTACTCCTCTTTGGTCAGACCTCATCTGGAATACTGTGTCCAGTTTTGGGCACCACATTTCAAAAAAGACATCAACAAACTGGAGCAAGTTCAGAGAAGAGCCACCAGAATGGTGACCGGTCTGCAAACCATGTCCTATGAGGAACGGTTGCAGGATTTGGGAATGTTTAGCTTGCAAAAAAGAAGACTGAGAGGAGACTTAATAGCTGTCTACAAATATCTCAAGGGCTGTCACATTGTAGAAGGATCATCTTTTTTCTCATTTGCACAAGGAAAGACTAGAAGCAATGGGATGAAACTGAATGGGAGGAGACACAGATTAGATATTAGAAAAAACTTTTTGACAGTTAGGGTGATCAATGAGTGGAACAGGCTGCCACGAGAGGTGGTGAGTTCTCCTTCAATGGAAGTCTTCAAACAGAGGCTGGACAGACATCTGTCTGGGATGATTTAGAGAATCCTGCTTTAAGCAGGGGGTTGGACCAGATGGCCCAGGAGGTCCCTTCCAACTCTACTATTCTATGATTCTAAGCTTAATGTTTTATACAAATTGGTGTTTTTGCAACAGCTATTTCAGTTTGATATATCTAATAACTATTGGATACAGTAATGTTTCTGCCTTGAAATGAGGTTTATTGTACTAGCAGAATATGTGCAATCTGCATTCAAACAAAAATTGACAGGTGCATAAGTATGGCCACCCTTATCATTTTCTTGTTTTAAATACTCCTACCTACTTTTTACTGACTTACTAAAGCACTTTTTTTGGTTTTGTAACCTCATTGAGCTTTGAACTTCATAGCCAAGTGTACGCAATCATGAGAAAAGCTACTTAAAGTGGCCACTTGCAAGTTGCTCTCCTGTTTGAATCTCCTCTGAAGAGTGGCATCATGGGCTCCTCAAAACAACTGTCAAATGATCTGAAAACAAAGATTATTCAACATAGTTGTTCAGGGGAAGGATACAAAAAGCTGTCTCAGAGATTTAACCTGTCAGCTTCCACTGTTAGGAACATAGTAAGGAAATGGAAGAACACAGGGTACAGTTCTTGTTAAGGCCAGAAGTGGCAGGCCAAGAAACTCATCAGAAAGGCAGAGAAGAATGGAGAGATCAGTCAAGGACAATCCTCAGACCACCTCCAGAGAGCTGCAGCATCAACTTGCTGCAGATGGTGTCACTGTGCATCGGTGAACTATACAACGCACTTTGCACAAGGAGAAGCTGTATGGGAGAGTGATGCGAAAGAAGCCATTTCTGCAAGCACGCCACAAACAGAGTCGGCTGAGGTATGCAAAAGGACATTTGGAGAAGCCAATTTCTTTTTGGAAAAAGGTCCTGTGGACTGATGAAACCAAGATTGAGTTGTTTGGTCATACAAAAAGGCGTTATGCATGGCGTCAAAAAAACAAAAAAACACAGCATTCCAAGAAAAACACTTGCTACCCACAGTAAAATTTGGTGGAGGTTCCATCATGCTTTGGGGCTGTGTGGCAAATGCCGGCACCGGAATCTTGTGCAGCAGGCCTTCATGGTAAAATAGCTGCTAGGAAACCACTGCTAAGGACAGGCAACAAGCGAAGAGACTTGTTTGGGCTAAAGAACACAACAAATGGACATTAGACCAGTTGAAATCTGTGCTTTGGTCTTATGAGTCCAAATTTGAGATCTTTGGTTCCAACCACCGTGTCTTTGTGCGACGCAGAAAAGGTGAACGGATGGACTCTACATGCCTGGTTCCCACTGTAAAAGCATGGAGGAGGAGGTGTGATGATGTGGGGGTGCTTTGCTGGTGACACTGTTTGGGGATTTATTCAAAATTGAAGGCATACTGAACCAGCATGGCTATCACGGCATCTTACAGCGGCATGCTTTTCCATCCGGTTTGCGTTTAGTTGGACCATCATTTATTTTTCAACAGGACAATGACCCCAAACACATCTCCAGGCTGTGTAAGGGCTATTTGACCAAGAAGGAGAGTAATGGGGTGCTACACCAGATGACCTGGCCTCCACAGTCACCAGACCTGAACCCAATCGAGATGGTTTGGGGTGAAGCTCATCAAGAGAATGCCAAGAGTGTGCAAAGCAGTCATCAATGCAAAAGGTTGTTACTTTGAAGAACCTAGAATATAAGGCATATTTTCAGTTGTTTCACACTTTGATGTTAAGTATGTAATTACACATGTGTTAATTCATAGTTTTGATGCCTTCAGTGAGAATGTACAATTTTCATATTCATGAAAATACAGAAAAATCTTTTTATGAGAAGGTGTGTCCAAACTTTTGGTCTGTACTGTATATATACATATATTTACATTTCATAGAGAGAGAGGTAACAAACAAGGAGAAAAACAGTCCACTATTCCACCAAAACACTTTTATTAGTTTATTAGAGCCTCACTCCTTCCTCAGTTCCCCTGAGGAAGGAGTGAGGCTCCGAAACGTACGTTGGGGTGGGTCAGCTGTCCGTCTCGCACCCTATTATTCTAGGTATGTGTATTCTTTGCCATGTCTGTGATACTTACCTGTTTGCTATTTAGCTCATGATTTATGAATGTTGTTGTTTCAGACATGCCATTGCCTATATAGTAATATATTTGGGTGGGTAGATGGACTCTGATCCCCTTTTCACGTTTTGATGCTGACACCACTGTGTCCGTCAGTTCCCCTGCGTGTTGTGCACCTGTGCTATTTTTGTGTTATGCTATTTATCTAATAAAAGTGTTTTGGTGGAATAGTGGACTGTTTTTCTCCTTGTTTGTTGCCTTGCTATACAGTCTTCCCATCTATTTATCCCACGTCCATGTGTATTTCTTGTGATATGTTTCATAGATATACTATATACACATATGTGATGTTTGGGGTTGTTGCCATTTTTTACATAGAGAGAGAGGTAGCAGAATAGCCGTTAATTTAATTTTCGGCTGCTGTAGAATCTTTGCAGTAGCCGACAAAATAGGAGACATGGTTTACATACAGTAAATCATTGCAGAACATTTTGTTTTATATATGTCAGTGACTACTGCTGTTAATATTGTGTGTGTAAAATTTGGGAGCTGTAGGTATTTAATAAAAGGATGAAGAACCACCCAGGGTGTGGAAGGGAAAGCCTTAATGGAAGAAGAGAAGAAAAAGAGGCCAGGAGCACAAAAATAAGAATAATAATCTTTATTAATCGAACAAATAAGGCTCAAACAACGATAATAAAACCAATTATTAAAACATGTTAATAACAGAGACACGTCACAACTGATTCAATGAGATACTAATATACTAATAATATATCAACACACGTTGATTGAATAAGCATATGCTATATAGAAACAATTTTGCTCAGATATAATAACCAGGAGGGCAATAGATGAAAAAGTGTACATATAAAATAATATGTTGTGCACTGACACAGATAAACACCAGTGTGTATACAGGCAAGGACAAAAAAATTAATATAATAAAATGATATACAATAGCGTACAACCTACACCAGTGTAAGCGTGTATAACAATACACAAGACACGAAAAACTAAAAAATATATAAAAATGAATATAGATAAAATTATGTGCAATGTAATGACATAGTAATTGTACTGATATATATCAGCAGAGTAGAAAAAATTATCAGAAATGCATGAAATAAAGTGTACTGGTGTATAATCACGCAGATATAAAAACTAAAAAAAAAAAAACTAAAGTAAAAGCGGTGAACAATAATCACATCTGTGCACTAAGATCACCAAATAATCTAAATGGTGTAATAAACACGTGATCCTAACAAAGTGCAACACTAACATGTAAAATACATGAAGAAAAATATGTATGTATATATATGGAGAAAAGTGTGCACCAAAAAACCACTAACAGTGTCACGCTGTCTAATGATATGTATACAATGTCAGTAAACTATTAATACAGGAACAACACTCTATACAACAACTAGTATTAGCAACATCAGCATGTAAGTATAGAATAGATTTACCTGACACGATATCTGCTGAACTCAGGGTTAATCTTGAGGACTTGATGAGCTGAAACAGGAAAGAGGTGGACCGGGATCTAACCTGACCCTAAACTGGGGTCCTAACTAATCCCTCACCTTGGAGGTACTGATAATGGTTCAGAGGTCCAAGTCTCCAACCTAACCCTGTCTCCTATCAGACCCTGAACCCTGTAATCAGTCCTAAGAAGGATCCTGACTACCACCAAAGGGATATGGGCTGATCTCAGCTAAATACACAGATTAGACATATAAGACAGACAGGATAACACTCGCTTGCATACACACTCAAACACCAAAGGAACATAAATGGTCTGGGAAATAAACTCTAACCAAGTTGAGCTTAGAACAACTAAGGAGCTCACAACTAAAGTCTATACAGATTCATTCCTATCTGTGGTCTGCATGAAGGTTTCACTGGCAACTCCCCAAGCAGACAACCAGGAATTTAAAGGAAACCAATCAACAAATAATCAATTGCAGCCGGGAGAAACTGCACCCAGTCCCAGCACCGAGCACAGACAGAATTAACTCCCTAGCTGCCAAACACAAAGAAACAGCAGCTCAGCTGTGAGAAGTCAAAATGTGCAACCGCGACGATCTTCGTGGCAATGCACACATGACAGTACCCCCCCTTCTACGAGGGGCCTCCGGACCCTCAGGGCCAGGCCTGCCCGGGTGAGTTCTGTGGAAGGTCCGAACCAAACGATCTGCGTTAACATCAGACGCAGGGACCCACGTCCTCTCCTCTGGACCATACCCCTTCCAATGCACCAAGTACTGAAGGGCCCAGCGATTCAGACGTGAGTCAATGATCTTTGATACTTGAAATTCCAAGTTACCATTGACCAACACAGGAGGAGGAGGTAGAGGTGACGGTATGACTGGTGCCACATACCTTTTAAGTAATGACTTGTGGAACACATTATGAATTTTAAACATAGAAGGGAGGTCCAGACGAAATGCCACAGGATTAATTATGGAACTGATCCTGTACGGCCCGATGAATCTGGGACCCAGTTTCAGGAGGGCACTTTAAGTTTTATATTCCTGGTAGACAACCATACCAGATCGTTCACATTCAGATCTGGACCAGAAACTCTCCTCCTATCAGCCATACGTTTGTAACGGTTCCCCATCGCACTCAGATTATTCAATACACCTCTCCACACAGAAGCAAGTGACGACGAGAAACGCTCCTCCTCAGGAACCCCAGAAGGGCCCCCCCCCCATTGAAAGTACAAAACTGGGGATGGAAACCATATGCCCCAAAAAACGGGGACTTACCAGTGGACTCGCTCCGCCTGTTGTTAAGAGCGAACTCTGCCAGAGGCAAGAAAGAAGACCAGTCCTCTTGGTTCTCTGAGACAAAACACCGGAGATATGTCTCTAAGCTCTGATTCAGACGCTCTGTCTGACCATTGGTCTGCGGATGAAAAGCCGAGGAAAATGACAATTGCATCCCCCGACGTAAACAAAATGCCCTCCAAAATTTGGACACAAACTGAGACCCCCTATCTGACACCACATCAGAAGGCAACCCATGAAGTCTAACGATCTCCCTAATAAACACCTGTGCCAGAGTTTTAGCATTAGGGAGTGCAGGAAGAGCAACGAAATGTGCCATCTTACTGAACCTGTCAACAACCACCAGTATGACAGTATTCCCTGACGACGGAGGAAGGTCCGTAATGAAGTCCATAGATAAATGAGTCCATGGACGCTCCGGAAGTTTCAAGGGTAAAAGGGTCCCAGACGGACGGGTATGAGGGGTTTTAGAGCGAGCACACACCCCACATGACGCGACAAAAGTTATAACATCTTTATTAGCATTAGGCACCAAAACCGGCGAGAAAGGAGATCTAAAGTAGCCTTACTCCCTGGATGTCCTGCTAAAGCAGAATTATGATGTGCCTCAATAACCTTTTGTCTCAACAGATTTGGACAAACAGTCTCCCTGGAGGTCCTGCAGGGGCGTCCCCCTGAGCCTCTAACACCTCCTCCTCAAGCTCAGAAAATACAGCCGACACTACCATCCCCTCCTGAAGGATAGGACTCGGGTCATCCGTTTTCCCGGCCCCTGGGAAACTACGAGACAAGGCATCAGCCTTTACATTCTTAGACCCCGGGCGATAAGTGACGACAAAATTAAACCTGGTAAAAAACAACGACCATCGAGCTTGTCTGGAATTCAGACGCTTAGGGGATTCCAAATACAACAGGTTCTTGTGATCAGTAATAACGGTAACCGGGTGGACTGCCCCCCAAAAAGTGACGCCATTCTTCAAAAGCTAACTTAATGGCCAAAAGTTCCCTATTGCCGATATCATAATTCCTTTCGGCGGACGACAATTTCTTAGAAAAGAAAGCGCACGGATGCCATTTACCAGGGGACGGACCCTGGGACAATATAGCACCCACCCCTACGTCAGACGCATCCACCTCCACAATGAACGGCTGAGATGCATCTGGTTGGATGGAACGGGTGCCGAAGCAAAACATTTCTTCAAAGAGGAAAAGGCTTGCAAGCTTTGTCCGACCATTTAGAAAAATCCGTCCCTTTTCTTGTCATGTCAGTGAGAGGTTTGACGACAGATGAAAAATTAAAAAATAAATTTCCGGTAGTAGTTAGCAAACCCCAAAAAACGCTGCAGAGCCTAAGATCCCCTGGCTGATCCCATTCAAGCACTGCTCTCACCTTTTCAGGGTCCATACGGAAACCGGAGGCTGACACCAAAAAACCCAAAAACTGAAGTTCCTGTACGGCAAATACACACTTCTCCATTTGGCGTTTATAGTTTATTGTCTCGCAAGATCTGCAACACCTGTCTTACATGCTCCTGATGAGACACAAGATCTGGCGAGTAAAATTAAAATGTCGTCCAAATATACAACCACAAACAGCCCCACAAGGTTGACGAAAAATGTCATTAACAAAATGTTGGAAATTTACTGCTGGTGCAGTAGTCAGACCAAAAGGCATGACTAGGTTCTCATAATGTCCCTCGGCGTGTTAAACGCCGTTTTCCACTCATCCCCCTCTTTTATACTAATCAGATTATACGCCCCCTGAGATCCAATTTAGAAAACCAATTTGGCGCCAACAATTTGATTGAAGAGATCAGGAAATAAGAGGGAGTGGTATACGGATCTCGAACAGTAATCCATTAAGTTCGCGGAAATCCAAGCAAGGGCGTAGGCCTCCATCTTTCTTCTTCACAAAGAAGAACCCCGCGGCTACTGGGGAAGATAAAGGTCTAATATGCCCTTTGGCCAGACTTTCAGAAATATAATCTTTCATAGCCTGCCTCTCGGGACCAGAAAGATTATACAACCTAGCTTTAGGCAACTTAGCATCAGGAAGGAATTAATAGAGCAGTCATACACGCGATGAGGAGGCAACTCCTGACACCCCTCCTCAGAGAAAACATCCCCAAAATCCTCCAAAAAAGGAGGCAATGTACTAGGCACGACCGCACTGATGACTGTGTTCATGCAGTTGCTTTTGCAAAACTCACCCATTCTCTTATTTCTCTGGACTGCCAATTAATCACAGGGTTATGTTTAACCAACCAAGGAAGTCCCAACACTATGGGAGTAGGTAGACCCTCCAACACATAACAAGATAATTGTTCCCTATGTATTGCCCCTACCCGAAGGTCAATGTTATGAACCTCATGAACAAAGCTACCTGGGCCGAGAGGCTGGCGTCAATTGGAGAATTATGGATCGGTTTGACCAATTACACTCAGTGCATACCTTGAGCCTGAGAAACTGAGGGGTCAACCAGTTACCCCGGAACCACTTTTCAAGAAGAAAGACAATCCTTCCAAACTCTGTACCAATACCACCTTTCCACTGGTACAAGAAAAATGAGAAGAAATGGCGGATGAAATACATACTCCCAGGGTTGTTTCCCCACAAACCTGGGATTAAACGGTTTTCTGGCGACTTTTGGTAACAAGGCCGGGATGGACTTCTCCAAAAAATTGTCCCTCTTTCCCGCAGAAAAAACATTTTTTCTAGTCCTGCGGCGTACCGCCAATCCCCTCCTACGAAAGGTGTCCCCCAAACTGCATAGGCTCATCCGAACAGAAAGGGGAACTCAAACCCTAAGGACTTTATGGTAGGTGGAGAAAACAACGGGAGTGGGGTTACCACCCTCTCCCGAAACCGTTTTTTGTCGGATAGTTTTAAAGGGCCTTTTTAGCCCCAGAAAGGGGGGGACCCCTATGGCCAAAACGCTTTTAATTTTCAGAAACCCATGACAAAAGGCCCCAAAGGGGTTTTTTATTCCACTGGTACGGGCCCCCTTACGAAATCGAACAAATTTCCCCTGCCGGCGATCTCCCTGCTGTATCTTACTTAAATTTTTTCTCAGCAAAGAGACCCATCTGGGTCACAATACCAATCCCGGGGGCCGAAAAAATTTTTTCTCGAAAAAAAGCCGGGGGGGTCCCGGGGAAGGGAAAAAGCCCAGGTTTTTAGGGTCCCCTTGCAGAAGTGAGTAAAAATTCCACCCCTCGCCCTCACTCCCCATGATCGGGCCAAAACCGAAAATAAATTTTTTCATGCCTCCCCCGGAAGGGGGAAAAAATTTGTCTCCCCCACCGGGGGGAACCCCGGGGGGGTTTTGGTTCAACTCGGGGTTTGCCCCGGGGGAAAAAATTTTTTGGATTTAAGGGTCCGTCACCCCCAAGGTTTTCCCTGCAACTGCAGAGCCAGTGGGCTCGGATCCATGGAACTGGAGATTTTTTTTGGCCAGTGAAAATGTACCGGGTCTAATGAATGATAATGTCATAAATTTTTAAATTTTAAGGAAAAAAACCCTAAAACCCCAACTGTTTAAAAACTCCATGTAAGTTTAGAATAGATTTACCTGCCGATATCGGGCTGAACCGGGTTTAATCTTGGGACTGATGAGCAAAAAAGGAAAAGGGGCGGGTTAAAACCTGCCCCTAACGGGGTCCAAAACAACCCTCCCTTTGGGGGGTACTGTAATTTCCCCGGGAGGCCCTTTTTTCCCCAAAAATAACCCTGTCTCCATAAAGACCCTAAACCCCCCGGTAATATTTAAAAAAGGCCCCGGGACCCCACCAAAGGGATATGGGCTTTTTCAGCTAAATACACAGATTAACATAGGGGGACAGACGGGAAAAACACCGTTGCAAAAACTTTTTAAAAACACCAAAGGAACTAAAGGTTTTCGGGAAATAAACCTAACCAAGTTGAGTTTGAAACAAAGGAGCTCACAAAAAAAGTTTAAAAATTCTTCCTATCTGTGGTCTGCATAAAGGTTTCAGGGGAAACCCCCCAAGCAACAACCGGAAAATTTAAAAGGAAACCAACAAAAAATAATAATTGCCCCCGGGAGAAACTGACCCAGTCCCAGAACCAGCACAGACGAATTAACCCCCTTTACCCCCCAAAACAAAGAAAAAGCGCTCAGCTTGAGAACAAAATGTGAAACCCCGCGACGTTTCGGGGCAATGCACACGGGGAAACCCCAGTCTGTGTGAAAAAACCGTTGGAAATAAGAAAAATTTCACAACATAGAAAAAGATTGCCCTAACCCGGGGAGCTGAAAATCGTTTTTTGGGGTTTTAAAAGGAAAGGGCCCCCCGAGCGCTTTTCGGAAAACCCTTCGTCAGGGGGATTAAACCCCCATTGTCAGGGATGTCTAACGGGTTATACCACTTTGGTTTTTAGAGCGGCTTTAGTATACTTTTTTTTCAAAAAAAATATCAACCTTTTCCTTTTTTTTTAACCCTTTTTTCTAGTATTGGTTTACGTTAGTTTTTTTCCCCAAAAGGATTTTTAACATTTGTTTTACTGTGCTTTTCATGTTTCGGGGTTTTTGGTGGGGTAACCCCGATGGCCTTTTTTTGGAGTGGGGGGGGCAGTCTTTTAGAGGGGGGGCCAAAAACCGGTCCCTTTCTAGATCTTAAAATTCCCCCCGTCACTGGTTTCCTCCTAGGAAAAAATTTGCGGGCCCACGAATTTTTTTCCCCTGAATACATCCTTTTATTAAATCCCCCAGCTCCCAAATTTTACCCAAAACGACAAAAAAGATAGTCATGACATATTTAAAAAAAATTTCGTTTTTTCGTAAAAAACCATTCTTTCCCATCCCGTCGTTTTTGCAATGATTTCACAGAACAAAAATTAATTATCCCCTATTCTGCTATCTTTTTCCCAGGTTTAAAATAATATTTGCAAGAATAATAATTTTTTATAAATATAATATTTTTTTAACCCCACAACCTTTATATGTTATGCATGTATTCTATTATTTTTTTTTTAATTTTTCGGGGGTGTTTTAAAAGTCCCGCCCTAAAAACCCCTTTTTTAAGGACCCCGGTGATTTTCTCGCAAGCAAAATGATGGCCCTGTGAATCCATTTTTTTCTCTCCCCCCGGTTTTTTTGGCAGCTCAGCTGAGGAAAAAGCGGAAAATCGCAGCTTTCTGCCCATTTCACTTGCATTATTTAAAATGGCGAAAAAAAAATTGATTGGAGGCCCCCTAATTAAAATTGCTCCCAATGTGTCGTTTAAATTTATAGAAAGACCCCGTTGTATTTCAAGTGTGACTCGGCCCTTAAAAACGCTCGGTTTTTTAAAAAAAAATTTTAGGGTTCAAAACCATGCTCGATGTCGATTAGAGATTTTCCGTAATCTATTGGATGCCCCCCCCCCAGAAAAAATTTGAAGCAAAAATTTTTTTTTTTTGAAGACCACAATATTAAATGTGCGGGGCAGTATTTAAATAGGAAGCACGTCACTGAAGGTTCAGTGGCCTGTCATTAAAGCCCAAAATGATCATGATGAGGTCAGAGGACCAAAAAAGATCGGCATGCCGGTACCACTCGGAGCAATCAGCATCTCATTAACTTAAAAATTCAAACACAGATTAAAAAAGAAACAAAAGATGGATTTCTTCAACCCAGGTATCATTTTAATCGGTGTAACAGCGCCCAAACCTGACAATGCCTGTAGTTTACTTAGCAAAATTCTAATGACAGGTTCGCTTTAAACTTGAGTTGGAAACTGCCAAAAATCTGTTCATCTTTGCACCGGAAGGAAAAAAAACCAAAAATGTTGTTTATCAAAAGGCTCTTGAATTAATTGAAAATAAAAATACTATCAATATTTGGATAATCATTTAGCTAATTTTGTGTTGCAAATCTATAGTGTTGAATATATAATTTTGAAATGTTTTCATGTGCAATATAATCATTAATAATTTGTTATAACTAACCACAGTTAGTTACTATGCCCGGGCAATGCAAGGCTTCAGCTAGTTTTTAAATAAAAATAGAAAACTGTGTTTAGTCTAATTTCTAATAAAGGACTTTATTCTAGCTGTTTCTTTATTTCCCACTTATCCAGCAAAACCACTAAAGGAGACTCAAGGTCTAAAAAATTAAATTATAAACAGCAAAAAAAAGTCAGCAACACTCACCTGCCCAGATCTCAGAACAAATGCACTACAGATGCAGCCAGCCCATTAAGCTAGATATAAAGCAGCATAGGTGCAAAATACCAGATTTAAACAGCCACTCTCCACATACCCATCCAAGGAGGGGGTGACTGCCCAGTATACAATTGCACAATAGAAGTCAGCATAGGACGCCGTTTCACACAAGGATACTGCACAGTGTCTGGTTCACAGCCTATTAATCATGCCCCTACTATTCGACTAGGCGAGTTGGCCAGTACACTCTCAAATCGCACAGTGTGAACACCCCTCATGCGAGACCAGACGTGCCTGGGTCTGACTGCACCCCCCGAAAAATACAGTGCAAAAAATACAAAATAGTGGGGTATTAGTTAATATTTTGGCCAAAATACGTAAGCTTGTAACCTGCGCCAAAGGTCCCCACGCTTACAGGTCCTACTCTACCTATTCAGCAAAACCACTAAAGGAGACTCAAGGTCTAAAAATTCATTTATAAACAGCAAAAAAGGCAGCAACAATCACCTGCCTAGATCTCAGAACAAATGCACTACAGGATGCAAGCCAGCCCATTAAGCTAGATATAGAAAGCACAGGTGCAAAATACCGGGACCAAATAGCCACTCTCCACATACCCATCCAAGGAGGGGGTGACTGCCCAGTATACAATTGCACAATAGAAGTCAGCATAGGACGCCGTTCACACAAGGATACTGCACAGTGTCTGGTTCACAGCCTATTAATCACGCCCCTACTAATCGACTAGGCGGGCTGGCCAGTACACTCTCAAATCACACCAGTGTGAACACCCTCATGCGAGACCAGACGTGCCAGGGCCTGGCTGCACCCCGAAAAATACAGTGCAAAAAAATACAAAAAAATAGTGGGGTATTAGTTAAATATTTTGGCCAAATACGTAAGCTTGTAACCTGCGCCAAAGCTCCCCACGCTTACAAGTCCTACTCTACACTATCCAGCAAAAACCACTAAAGGAGATTCAAGGTCTAAAAAATTCAATATAAACAGCAAAAAAAGGCAGCAACACTCACCTGCCCAGATCTCAGAACAAATGCACTACGGATGGCAGCCAGCCCATTAAGCTAGATATAAGCAGCACAGGTGCAAAATACCAGATTAAACAGCCACCTCTCCACATACCCATCCAAGGAGGGGGTGACTGCCCAGTATACAATTGCACAATAGAAGTCCGCATAGGGCGCCTTTCCACACAAGGATACTGCAATATTAACTAATAACCCACTATTTTGTATTTTTTGCACTGTATTTTTTCAGGGTGCAGCCAGGGCCCAGACACGTCTGGTCTCGCATGAGGGGTGTTCACACTGGTGCGATTTGAGAGTGTACTGGCCAGCCCGCCTTAGTCGAATAGTAGGGGCGTGATTAATAGGCTGTGAACCAGACACTGTGCAGTATCCTTCTGTGAATGGCGCCCTAATGCGGACTTCTATTGTGCAATTGTATACTGGGCAGTCACCCCCTCCTTGGATGGGTATGTGTTAGAGTGGCTGTTTAATCTGGTATTTTGCATTTGTGCTGCTTATATCTAGCCTAATGGGCTGGCTGCATCCTGTAGTGCATTTGTTCTGAGATCTGGGCAGGTGAGTGTTGCTGCCTTTTTTTGCTGTTTATATTGAATTTTTTAGACCTTGAGTCTCCTTTAGTGGTTTTGCTGGATAGTGTAGAGTAGGACCTGTAAGCGTGGGGACCTTTGGCGCAGGTTACAAGCTTACGTATTTTGGCCAAAATATTAACTAATACCCACACTATTTTTGTATTTTTTGCACTGTATTTTTCGGGGTGCAGCCAGGCCCAGGCACGTCTGGTCTCGCATGAGGGGTGTTCATACTGGTGTGATTTGAGAGTGTACTGGCCAGCCCGCCTAGTCGAATAGTAGGGGCATGATTAATAGGCTGTGAACCAGACACTGTGCAGTATCCTTGTGTGAACGGCGCCCTATGCGGACTTCTATTGTGCAATTGTATACTGGGCAGTCACCCCCTCCTTGGATGGGTATGTGGAGAGTGGCTGTTTAATCTCGTATTTTGCACCTGTGCTGCTTATATCTAGTTTAATGGGCTGGCTGCATCCTGTAGTGTATTTGTTCTGAGATCTGGGCAGGTGAGTGTTGCTGCCTTTTTTTGCTGTTTATACTGTTTCTTTATTTAACACACAACTATAGGATTAACAATGGATATTCTGGCACCACTCCAATCTATCCTAAACAATGCTGCCCGACTAATCCACTTGTCTCCCCGTTATTACCCAGTCTCTCCTCTCTGCCAAGCCCTTCACTGGCTTCCTATTGTCCAGAGACTCCAGTTCAAAACCCTAACTATAACATACAAAGCCATCCACAACCTGTCTCCTCCATACATCTGTGAAATGGTCTCCTGGTATTTACCTACACGCAACCTTCGATGCTCTCAAGATCTCCTTCTCTATTCCCCTCTTATCTCTTCTTAACACAACCGTATAAAATACTTCTCCCGTGCTTCCCCCATACTCTGGAACTCACTACCCCAACACATCAGACATTCGCCGACCAAAGAAACCTTCTAAAGGAACCTGAAGTCCCACTTCTTCCAGAAACCCTACAACCTGCAGTTATCCCCAGACTACTGAACCGCTGCATGTCCAGCTCCACCCTCTCCTAGTGTATCCTCACCTATCCCCTGTAGACTGTGAGCCCTCCTTGGCAGGGTCCCTCTCTCCTTTTGTATTTGTATGTGTCTTTTAATGCTCAAGTTTATTGTACTTGTCTTTGTATGCCCCTTTTTCACATATAAAGTGCCATGGAATAAATGGCGCTATAAAAATGAATAATAATAATATAATAAGTGTCTTAGAGATGCCTCTCCATTAATAATCCGTGGGCTTGATGTCACCTGATGTCAACTCCACAAACATGAACCCCACATGCCACTGCTACAGGGCAAGTAGGAAGAGTCTGGCAAAGCATCAGAATTGTCACATCTTATAGATGTGCCATTTCTGGGCAACTGCAGGCAGCTATTTTTAGGCTGGGGGACCAATATCCATGGCCCCATACCAGCCTGAGAATACCAGCCCCCAGATGTCTGCTTTAGCAAGGCTGGTTGTCAAAAATGGGGGGATCCCATGCCGTTTTTTTTAATTATTTATTTAAATAATTAAAAAACAACAGTGTGGGGACCCCTCTATTTTTGATAACTAGCCTTGCTATCGCAGACAGCTGAAGATTGTAGCCCCCAGCTGTGAGTTTTGCCTGGCTGGATATCAAAAATACAGGGGAACCCATGCAGTTTTTTTTATTTTTTATTTACAGCGCAGGAGCAGCTGATGATTACTCCCATCTGTCGCTCCTGCTCTCAGTGTAATTAGCGGCAGCAGGTGTCTGATGATGTAGTACTATCAGCTGACACCAGTAACTGGAGGTAAACTTTTTACCTCCGATCACAGCTGAGCACACTTGCTTGGGAACTGCGGCTCTATGACCGGCAGTGATGATTTCACCGCTACATCGGTGTTTCACACAGCTTGGGAAACACCGGCTTTTGTGCTGTTTATGTTCGGTTATATTCGTCGATTTAATCGACAATTATATTGGCGAATATTGCAAATTCTGCAATAGTGAGCCGAACTGAATATTGAAATATTCGCTCATCTCTACTTATAAGGCTGGCCATACAGTAAGCTCAACAGAGTCAACAGGGACTTTTCTTTATCTCTCTTTGTTAGGGTCTGCGGAACGCACCAAATAAATATAAATAGTCGGTGCATTCGCAGCCTGGGGTCCACCGTGCAGGCAGAGCCTGTTGCTAGTAAGATGGCTGTATAGGCGAACTCTGTTACTTCACAGAGTTGCAATATAGATGCTGTGGCACTATATGGCGGTAAAAGCGAACTCTGTTACACCACAGAGTCGCAGAGGTAGAGACGCAGAGATAGAGACTGTGTCCATTTAACACCACAGGGATACACAGATAACTGCTGGGCAGATAGCAGTCCGTGGTCAAGCAGTCAGCAACGCAAACAAGCAACTCCTCACCGGAGGTGCCGTATTCTAGGGTTTATTTCAGCCGAGCCCTAACCACATTTTTTCATGATCACACTGGCGCAAAGCACATAATGCAATTGATACTAGCGCACGGCCGAGCGGCCATGCACACCTTTTATAGCAGCAGCTACAGGACCTTCCAGAAAAGGACCAATGAGAAACTGTTTCAGAGCACATGCAGTCTCAGGACCTTCCTGGCGGACCAATAGGAGCTGCTGCAGTACATGTTCATGTGACTCCTGATCTCCAATGAGAGATCTTACCCTGGGCATGCTCAGAAGTGGAAATGCAGGACTTAGTTCCAAAGATGTCTGCTCACCGCTGACCAGCACCAGCCACAACAGCAGAACCTGGAGAGGCAGCAGCAGACCACCGCACAGTACTAGGCTGTGCAAGACGCTGGGACCGACGTCTCTGCTGAGGAGGCTCCACTGCAGCCGGAGAAGGATGGGGAACCGCAGAGGGAATGGCTCGAGATTCCCCCCATGCAGAAGCGGGAACTCGACCTCTAACACTCTTTTCTGTAGAATATAAATCCTTATGATCAGCCAAATCAGTTCTCATACTTTGCGCTGACGAGTGCCAATAGCCCGAAGTACTGTGTCGGCAAATTGAGATACTGATTTGGATTTAATCCTAATCCTTTATGCTTTAATCCTTTAATTCTTAATTTGCATATTTAATTTCCCAGAAGAGCATCGCACAGCGATTAAGCCTCTTTACCTTGGCAAACAAGAGCGGTTATGTCACTCTCCACAAGGAGAAACCTTACCTCTTAGACTTCAGTCCAGAGCCTCTCAGCTAACCAAATCACTTCTCATACTTTTCACTGATGAGGGCCAATAGCCTGAAACACCATGTCTGCAAATTGAGATACTGATTTGGCTTTAATCCTAAGTCATATTGCAAGACCCGTTAAAGGGTTGATTGTGACTTGTAAGATCGCTACTACTAACAGGTGGCGCTATAGATTTCAAGTCCTCTTTTCTCTGAAGAGGCAATTAGCATATTAAATTTCCCAGAGGAGAATTGCAAGGTAAATATGCCTCCTTACCTTGACAAAACAGAGCTGGTATTTAACTCTCAACAAGGAGAAACCTTACCCCTTAGGCCTCAGTCCAGAGTCTCTCACCTAGCCAAATCAGTTCTCTTTTCTCTGAAGAGGCAATTTGCATATCTTTTCCTCCCCTAATTCTAAAGGCCATAACTTTTTTAATTTTCCATTGATATAGCTATGCAAAGGCTTGTTTTTGTGGGGTGATAAAAACGTTTGAATTACACCATTCATTTGAATTACACCATGCATTTTACCACTGGAAAATGGAAAAACAATTCCAAGTGTTGCAAAATAGCAAACAAAGCACAATTCTGCAATAGTTTTTTTTTTCTGTTTTTATACACAGCATTTATTTTATGGTACAAATGACCTTTCAATATGATTCTCCAGGTCAGTACAATTACGGAGAGAGCAAACAAGAATAGTTTTTGCTAAAGTGGTGAAAAAAATCAGAAATTTGTTATAAAAATAATATTTATTGCCATTTTCCGAGAGCTATAATCTTTTCAATTTTCAGGATATGGAGATGTGTGAGGACTAGTGTTGAGCGATACTGCTCGATATCTAAAAATATCGTATTGGAATGGTATCGCCGATATCACTAAATATCGTCGATATCCGATTCCGATACCGGAAGTCCCATGTAAGTCTATGGGAACAAAATATCGCAACAAAAAGAAACCTTTCTTTCGTTGTAAACACAAAATATACACACATAGAATACATATATATTATATATATATATATATATATATATATATATATACATGTCATTGTGACATATATATATACATATATTTATAGTTTATACACTTCTACATAGTAAAATAGACTCTGATTCAATTGCCGGGTAAAGCCGTGACATACACCATAGAAGTCGACGGGCTCGGTGCCGAGTACCCCCAAAACCTCTGGCTCTGTGCGACTCAACTTGGGCGTCACGAACAGGATTCTGTAGCTCGCTATAAGCGAGTCCTGTGTGCCTGAATTGAACTGGATTTGTGCTTGAGAATTGCTAAAATCATCAGAGAATGTATTTGCCATTTTTCTGCCATATCTGCGTCACTACGAGGCACTGGTGAAGAAGAAGGGCATGCTCTTCGTGGGTGTACACTCACTCAGTGGCGCAAAAAACAATGGCCGACCACTCTAAATGGTACTGCAATGTAAGATCGTGCCCCACAGCTCTTGAGTTCCGCCTCCTCATCCTCCTCAGTGTGCGGAAACTAACACGAAGGTCCCGCCTCCCTACAAAAGAGGGGCCCTCTCCAGATGCTAATGACACATGTGACTTGGCAGAGATGGCTAATGGACACGAGCAGAAGTGTGAAGGGATGGAGCAGTCAGAGCTCTCCCCCCACGGAAGCGACCCGATCGCCACGGAACCACCGTTGGGCACCCGGCCTGGAAACCCTCCTACGCTGCAAGAAGCGGAGGATACCCTAAGAGGCCTGGCCCGGCACCGGGAGGAGGTCGCCAGGATGGAAGCCAGCTGGCGTGCCATAAAACTAAACTTGGAGCGGCGCCAATCCCTCTTACCTGAAGTGTCTGTACCGGAAGGTGAGGCACCCGTTCTAGTAGAGGAGTCCGTGCGGGCATCCCAGCCCTTGCAATGTGATCCGGTTGACGTTGTCGCAGTGGAGGCACCCGTTCCTGCAAAAAACTCTGCACCGGCAGCACCCCAGATCCCGCTGTCTGCCCCCGTCGCTGAGACAGAAGAAGTGACACCCGTCCTCATGGAGGAGGCCGCGCAGGCACCAGAGGTCTACCTGTCTGTACCGGAGCCCCGACTGTCATCTGTTCCAGAGCCGACTGCTTCCTCCGCAGGTGAGCGCCGCCAGGACTGGGGGGCGCCAGGAGAGCTGCCGCAAACCGGACATCGTAAGCTGCAGTTTGATGGTGGAGACATGGAGATGCTGGTGGAGGAGAATTACAACCGGCGTCAGGAGGAAGAGTGGAGACGTTGGGAGCGGGAAGCAGAGCAACAAAGGGAGCAGCGAGAATCCCAAAAGCTTCGGTAACGTAACCTGGAGAAGGACCGGGCAGATAAGGACCGGATGAGAAAAGATAAAGGTACCCTGTGGGAGCCGCGGCGTAAGGGTGCAGTACGGAGCTTTAAATTGAAAGGTGGTTGGGGCTTCATCCAGGAGCCTGGACTTTATTTAGAAGTGTTTGTGACCCGGCGGGACGTGGAGGCTCACCTCCCAGAAGGACACCCGGGGAGGGACCTGTTGCCAGGAGACTTGGTGACTTACACCCGACACTGGGGTTACAATGGATGGTACGCCCTAAATGTTACCAGGTGCGACCCCTACTCCCCAGAGTGTCAGGAACCTGTGAGACCCTCGGAGCCTTCAGCCTCCCACATCCAGGCCTCTGCACAAGTGCCCACCCCACGCCGTAAATCTCCCCAGCCTCCCTCATTGGTCTCCTCAGCAGCCCCAGCTATGGACATGATAACTATAGCTGGCCCGTACCCGGCGTCTGTTAGGCCCCCTGGGGTTCGTTCAGTCCGGGACATAGGGCTCCAGACCCGGAGGGAGATGAAAGAGGTGGCCACACAGACACAGATAGCGGGTCACGACTTGACTGTACAGGCCACACGACGTCATCAGGTCCTGGTGGTCCTTGGTGTCTCGGATGTTTGGCAAGCATCAGAAGAGTACCAGGTGGTACCTGGAACACCCCTGCCAAAGAATTATAAATAACCCGGACAGGGTCCCTGTATGTAAATAGTTAAATATGTAAATAGTTAAATTGTTGATGTACCCGGATGGGTGAATGTTCATAAAAAAATTTTTAATTTAATAAAAAACACAACACAGTTTTCATTACTTTTATTACAGTCTCATCCTGCGACGCCATCGATCTCCTGTAAAAAAATGAAAAAAAAAAACCAGCAGTATACCACCTGTCCGACGCAGTCCATAGTAACAAGTGTCCCACGACGATCCAGCTCTGCTACATCAGAATGACAGGCAGAGCCTGTCATCCCGGCGCAGCACAGCTGATTACCTGCTTCCCCGGCGGTGACGTCATCGGACTGCTTTACGGCCGGGATTACCCTGCAGTCACTGCAGTTATCGCGAAAAACTGCATGTGACCGCCAGGGAGAAGATAATGGCGGCCATCAAGCAGTCCAGGACGTGACCGCCGGAGATCTTCTGCCAGGTAAGTGCCGCTGACTCCTGACAGACCCGACCGACGGACACTCACAGTGACAGTGACAAATCCGATTCCGGTATCCGATATGACGAAAATATCGGTACTCGGAATCGAAAGCCCGATACAGCTAATATCGGCCGATACCCGATATTTGCAGTATCGTATCGCTCAACACTAGTGAGGACTTGTGTTTTTTTGTGCATTAAGCCATTACATTGTTTTTTGTTGTGGCATCTGAAAAACTTGTGGTGTGTTGATTTTTTTTCTCGTTACGCTGTTTACCAATTAGATTATTTTATTTTGCATTTTGAAAGATCAAATTTTTACAAACAAAGCATTACCAAATATGTTTAATTAAAAAAAAAAAATTTGATGAATGAAAAAAGGTACTTTGTGCTTTTATACAGCAATACCATAGCATTGCAATACATAGAAAAATTTCATGGTTTCCACAGGCTGCTTTTCACAAAAGCATCATCATGACAGACACAAGTGTAATCTGCAGCTCAGAGGCAGTCAATGCAACACATTGGCGCCTCGCTTCATGCCACAAATGAACTGGTAGTACGATAGAATGATGTGCCCTGCTGCCAACACAGTGCAAATGCTGCTGACAGAGATTCACAGCAACATTTAATAGGTTAACAAATCTAAACACATGGCTACTAGAGGAGGATGATGGCTGATTATCACAGCCATCATATGCTGACAAAGATGCGGGGGAGGTTTAAGAGGCCTCATTAAAGTCAGGGAGAAGGCATATAACCTACCAGTATGTTGTTGAGGAGTTAATAACTCATTGCTAGAGGCCAAGGCTTGTAAATGTATGCATTTCTGCATCTAATGTTCATATTCAATGTAGAATAAACAGTGATGTTTTAAAAATGTTGTTTCCATTTTTTCATCATTTGCATATCATTAACATGTCTATTGATCATGTTATTTCCATAAATTCACAACTCCTTCTTGGTGTTGCAATTGCAATGTTCAAGAGTGCATTAAGCTTCTTCTATATAAAGGAAATAAAACCCAATATAAAAACATAATAACCAAATACCCTGCAGTAAATAAATAAACAGCAGTAGTGCATGAAAATAAAATAGGGTGTTTAGTTAACATAATTTTGATTAAAAGAAATGTAAAAGACATCCCATCACGTCGCGGTGACTCTATTCAAAAAGGTCCAGATCGCAAAGATTGAAACCTTACCATTTGTCAAATGATGCACATGTGGGTAAGGGTTGAGAAGCACTGAGACCCAGCTAGTGGACATATAGCCAAAGGGAAAAACTTGAATGTAATATCCAGCTCAAAAGAAAGGGAGGCCATGCTTTTAGTTGCCATGGAGAACTACATGAATGTACAGGAAGTCAATGTTACTGCTCGGGTTGTGCATGAGCAAGAAACACTGGCGGTTCTGTTTGGCGGTGAGATTAATACCACCAGTTAGAGAGCTGCGGTTCTCATTCTGTCAGATAACAGCCTGAGCCAGCAGCTGGGACCAGAGGTAGAAAGGTTACCGATTGTCACAGGTGTCGGCTGATGAAAAAGTACTACTCTAATGAGCCTACATCTGCTGTCACTGAAAAAAAGCAGAAACAGTTGCTGCTGATGTGAATATTCATCAGCAGGCACCTGTGCTATAAATAAATAGCTAAAGTAATAACATTTTGTGAAGTCTCTTGTATTTTTGATTACCAGCCCAGGAAAAACTGACAGCTGCCAGATGCAACCCTCAGTTGTCAGCTTTATCATGACTGGTATAAAGAGCAGAGGGATCATCATGCTATTTTTTTCAATTATTTAAACCTATAATTAAAAACAATTGCATGTGTTCCTCTACCATTTTTGACAACCAGCCAAGCCAAAGCTGACAGGTGGGGGCTGGTATTCTCAGACTGGTAAGGTGCCATGGATATTGCACCCCGAGCATAAAAATAGCAACCCACAGACACCCCAGAAAAGTCACATCTATTAGATACACCAATTCTGGTGCTTTGCTCTCAGCTCTTCCCACTTATCCTGGTGCTGTAGCAAGTGGAGTAATGGTTGTGGGGTTGATGTCAGCTGTTTTATGGCCGCTTGATGTTTTTTAAATATTTGTAAAAAACATTGCGGAGACCTTTTTATTCTTGATAACCAGATATGACAAAGCTGACAGATGAGAGTTGCAGCCCATAGCTGTCAGTTTTGTCTGTGCTAGCTATCAAAAATAGAAGAGACTTCTATGTCAATGTTTTAAAAAATTATTTATTTATAGCACAGGCACCGACTGATGCATACTCCTATTAGAGGCACCTGCTCCGGCTGTTATTTGCGACAGCAGGCATAGTCTGATGGTAGTATTACTCTCTCAAAGCCAATGCGTGTGACAGGAGGTAACCTTTTTACCAACAGTAATAGCTGCTGGCAGTGTGGGAACTGCAGATTTCTGACCGGTGATAATGATTAGTGATGAGCGAAGACATTCGGCAATATTCATTACTTGCACGAATAGTACGCTATTCGAGCTATTTGTTATTCGATTAAACCGTGTATACTCATGTATAAGCCAACCCTCCTAATTTTGCCACAAAAAACTGGAAAAACTTATTGACTCGTGTATAAGCCTAGGGTGGAAAATGCAGCAGCTACTGGTAAATTACAAAAATAAAAATAGATACCAATAAATGTAAAATTAATTGAGACATCTTTAGGTTAAATGTTTTTGAATATCAATATTGAATCAGGAGCCCCATAAAATGCTCCATACAGTTAATGATGGGCCCCATAAGATGCTCCATACAAAATACACCCCATATAATGCTGTACAAGGGTTAATAATGGCCCCATAAGAGGCTCCATAGAATAATATGCCCCATATGCTGCTTCCATAAAAGTTATGCCCTCATAATATGCTACATACTGTATATATTATGCCCCATATGATGCTCCATAGATTGTGCCCCCATAAGATGCTCCATAGATTATGCCCCCTAAGATGCTCCATAGATTATGCCCCCATAAAATGTTGCATAGATTATGCCCCATATGATGCTCCATAGATTATGCCCCCATAAAATGCTTCATAGATTATGCCCCATATGCTTCATAGAATATGCCCCATATGCTCCATAGATTATTTCCCATATGCCCCATAGATTATGCCCCCATATGCTCCATAGATTATGCCCCATATGCTCCATAGATTATGCCCCATATGCTCCATAAATTATGCCCCAAATGCTCCATAGATTATGCCCCATATGCTCCATAGATTATGCCTATTATTATTATTATTTATTTATATATCGCCATTGATTCCATGGTGCTGTACATGAGAAGGGGTTACATACAAATTACAGATATCACTTACAGTTAACAAACTAACAATGACAGACTGATACAGAGGGGAGAGGACCCTGCCCTTTCAGGATTACATTCTACAGGATGGTGGGGAAGGAGACAGCAGGTTGGGGGGTTGCAGCAGTTCCGGTGTTGGTTGAGGCGATATCTCCGATAATGTTGAGGAGGCAGTGGGGTCATTGCAGGCTGTAGGCTTTCCTGAAGAGATGGGTTTTCAGGGTCCGTCTGAAGGATCCGAATGTGGTTGATAGTTGGACGTGTTGGGGCAAAGAATTCCAGAGGATCGGGGACATTAGGCAGAAGTCTGGGAGGCGGTTGGGTGAGGAGCGAATAAGTGTGGAGGAGAGAAGGAGGTCTTGGGAAATATAGGAGATTACGTGAAGGAAGATATCGGGAGATTAGTAAAGAGATATATGGGGGAGACAGGTTATAGATGGCTTTGTAGGTCAGTATTAGTAATATGCTCTATAGATTATGCTCCATAGATTATGCCCCCATATGCTCCATAGATTATGCCCCATATGCTCCATAGATTATGCCCCCATATGCTCCATAGATTATGCCCCATATGCACCATAGATTATCCCCATATGTCCATAGATTATGCCCCATATGCTCCATAGATTATGCCCCATATGCTCCATAGATTATGCCCCATATGCTCCATAGATTATGCCCCCATATGCTCCATAGATTATGCTCCATAGATTATGCCCCATATGCTCCATAGATTATGCCCCATATGCTCAATAGATTATGGCGCCATATGCTCCATAGATTATGCCCCATATGCTCCATAGTTTATGCCCCATATGCTCCATAGATTATGCCCCCATATGCTCTATAGATTATGCCCCATATGCTCATAGATTATGCCCCATATGCTCCATAGATTATGCCCCATATGCTCCATAGATTATCCTATATATTATTAGATTATTATTATTGTATATAGCGCCATTGATTCCATGGTACTGTACATTGAAGGGTACATAAAAATTACAGATATCACTTACAGTAAACAAATAACATGACGACTATACAGAGGGAGAGGACCCTGCCCTTTCGGGCTTACATTCTACAGGATGGTGGGGAAGGAGAAAGCAGGTTGGGGGGTTGCAGCAGTTCCGGTGCTGGTTGAGGCGATATCTCCGGTAGTGTTGAGGAGGCACTGGGGTCATTGCAGGCTGTAGGCTTTCCTGAAGAGATGGGTTTTCAGGTTCCGTCTGAAGGATCCAAATATGATTGATAGTCGGACGTGTTGGGGCAAAGAATTCCAGAGGATTGGGGACATTCAGGAGAAGTCTTGGAGGCGGTTGGGTGAGGAGCGAATAATTGTGGAGGAGAGAAGGAGGTCTTGGGAGGATAGGAGATTACGTGAGGGAAGATATCGGGAGATTAGTTAAGAGATATATGGGGAGACAGGTTATAGATGGCTTTGTAGGTCAGTATTAGTAATATGCTCTATAGATTATGCCCCCATATGCTCCATAGATTATGCCCCATATGCTCCATAGATTATGCCCCATATGCTCCATAGGTTATGCCCCATATGCTCCATAGATTATGCCCCCATATGCTCTATAGATTATGCCCCATATGCTCCATAGATTATGCCCCCTATGCTCCATAGATTATGCCCCATATGCTCTATAGATTATGCCCCTATATGCTCCATAGATTATGCCCCCATATGATCCATAGATTATGCCCCATATGCTCCATAGATTATGCCCCATATGCTCCATAGGTTATGCCCCATATGCTCCATAGATTATGCCCAATATGCTCCATAGATTATGCCCCATATGCTCCATAGATTATGCCACCATATGCTCCATAGATTATGCCACCATATGATGCTCCATAGTATAAGCCCCTTATGCTGCCACTGCAGCTAAAAAAAATGACATTCTCACCTCTCCTCGCTGGGGCCAGGGGCCAGTGTCCTGAGCAGGCGGGGACAGCGGCGTGCTATGGGGGACAGGTGTCGGTGTCACCGCTCGCTCAGGGCCCCGGCACCTGAGATATTCACCTGTCCCCGGTCCAACGTTGCATGCTGCTCCATCTTCCGGGTCCTTCTGTCAGTGACTGTTCTGGCAGAGGGCACGGCACGCACTAACTAAGTCATCGCACCCTCTGCCTGAACATCACAGCCAGAAGACGAGGAGGACACAGCAGGTGCAGCGGTGTACTGGGGACAGGTGAATATCGCTTATACTTACCCCTCCTGGTGCAGTCTCTCCAGCCCCCCTGCTTCTCCCACGGTCTCCAGCAGCTCTTCCTTCCTACAGCGGTCACGTGGTACCGCTCATTAAAGTCATGAATATGTGCATATTCATGACTTTAATGAGCGGTGCCACGTGACCGCTACAGGAAGGAGGCTGAGATCGTGGGAGAAGCAGGGGGGGCTGCAGAGACGCGCCAGCGGTAGAGTAAGTATGATCTGACATCCCCACTCCCCTTCCCCACCGAACCCCGGTATATGACTCGCATATAAGTTGAGAGAGGGACTTTCAGCCTTAAAAAATGGGCTAAAAATCTCGGCTTATACGCGAGTATATACGGGAATTTGGTTTTTGGCTAAGTATATTTGAGTGACCAGCCCAGCATGTTTGGTACTTTATTTTCAGGCAATTAACATGTTGGGCTTGTTTCCTAATCACAGTAATGCCGGCGCCATATTTGGTATGGCATTACTGTGATTGGCTGGCCTAACAGCGTCATAGGGGATATTTAAAAGCGGCTGGCACCATATTGCGCACATTACAGCCAGAAACAACGTAGGGAGAGTGTAGTGTGAGCATATGGAGAGTGAAAAGGGAGTATAGAGAGAGTTTGTGATTCCAAAAAGCTCTTTAAAGCGCTCATGAGGGTGAAGATTAGTTCTTTGTTAGGTGAGGTGGAGATAGAGTAGGGAGAGATTTAATGCAAAGGTGCATGAAAGGCGGCCAACTGGGTGTTATCACATCATCATTGCAAGTACATGCTGCAGATCTCTGCTAGTTTAAATTGTATTGTAAAGTTTAGGATTAGGAACAGACTGTTTGATGAGGGAGAGACAGTCAGGGTTTCATCCACTTCCACTATCATAATATGCAAAGCAGCTCTTTATAGAGCCAAATAATATTAGTTAGTAACAGCAAATACTATACCATTTTTTGGGGGCTACATAATATTCCTGCATACCAGCATATAAAAATACTTTTTTTTTACAGCTAAATAATATTCCTCAGTGTCAACATATAGTAACAGGAAGGAAAAATAGGTAGTCAGCTTACCTGGAAATAGGCTTTTCCACATCCATTCCTGCACTGAAAAAAGGTTGAGCAACCAGTCAAATAGTAGAAAAAAATGTTCATCCAGCAGGAGTCCAATGCTTATCATAAAAGTTCAAAATTGAAAGTTCATGGCCATGACTAAGACGTTTGTCGAAACACGTTGATGGGAATGCCGCTATATGTGTATGATGTTGTAATGTGCTAATAATTCTTTTGTGTTCACCGCAATTTTACGTTTTAATTATGAACAATAAATTTTGAACTTTTATGATAAGCATTGGACTACTGATAGATGAACACTTTTTTCTAACACATAGTAACATCCTTTTTAAAGACAAATTGCTAAATGATATTTTCAACCTATTACTTAAATAGCTGTGTGTATACTCGTGTATAAGCCAAGTTTTTCAGCACAAAATGCCCCCCTTGGCATATACATGAGTCAATTGTCCCAGAAAGATGGTGAGGGAGGAGGAGCGACAAAGCAGCGGGTCACAGAGGCAGGAGCCGGTGGCTGTAGCTAAAGCCTGTGCTGTTGCTAAATAGAAACGAATATTCATTTCTCTGTAATATCACACTGTGAGAACCCAGCTGCCGGTTCCAGGACACATCCTACTTACCTTCCCTGCTCGCCCTCACTGTATCTCGTTCGCTCCAGCTCCAGCAGCTCTTTCAGATGAGCGATCACGTGGCCCCGCTCAGTAAGATAATGAATATTCACGCCTCTCCACTCTCATAGGCGTGGAGGGAATATTTATTACCTTAATGAGCAGGGCCATGTGATCGCTCTGCCGGAAGAGCTGCTGAAGCCGGAGCGAGATGCAGCGAGGGTGGGCAGGCTTTGTAAATAGGATGGTTTTTTTATATAGGAACCATGCATACAAGGATAGGGGATAAGGAGCCATGCATAGAAGAACATGATTGGGGAGCCATGCATACAAGGACAGTGATAGGGGAGCCATGCATACAAGGACAGGGACCAGGGATTCAAGCATGCAAGGACAGGGACGGGGAGAAATGCATGCCAAGAAAGGGATGTGGGGATAATGCATACTCGGCTTATACTCGAATCAATAAGTTTACCCAGTTTTTCATGGCAAAACTAGGTGCCTCGGCTTATACTTGGGATGATTTATACTCGAGTATATATGGTAATATTTATAAAGCAGTTGTGCAACTGGCGCAAAACCTGCTGAGCTACGGAAGCATCATTATTTACCAGTAATTTTCCTGAGTCTGCGTTGGGGTGACTCATGAAGGCGATCAAGAAAATAAAAAATTTCTATTGGTTAAAAAAATACCATATTTTTATCTAGCACTTGTGTCACTGGTGCAAACCGTGCAGTGATGCTCAAGCCTCACAATTTACCAGTTGCAATAATTTTCCCTTGTCTGCTGTTGCCGTGTGTCAGGAAGGCGAGATAAAAAATACTATTTTTTCATTAGTTAAATAAATAGAGTATCTTTATCTAGCAGTTGTGCGACTGGAGCAATCCGTGCACAGAAATGCAAACGTTACAATTTACCAGTGGCAATAATTTTCCTTAGTCTGCTGTTGCCGTGTGTCAGCAAGGAGATATAAAAAAATACAAATTTTCTATTTGCTTATTAAATAGCGAATCTTTATCTAGCAGCTGTGCGACTGGTGCAATCTATGCAGAGATAAGGAAACATCACAATATACCAATGGTAATCATTTTTCTTAGTCTACTGTTGACATGCGTTAGCAAGGTGATACAAAAAATACTAATTTTCTATTGGCGTAATAAATAGCATTTCTTTATCTAGCAGTTGTGCGACTGGCGCAATCCATGCAGAGATAATCAAACGTCGAAATTTAGAGTGGCAATAATTTTCCTGAGGTCTGCTGTTGCCACGTATCTGCAAGGCAATATAAAGAAACACTAATTTTCTGTTAGTTAAATGAATAGCATATCTTTATCAAGCAGTTGTGCGACTGTCGCAAAGCCTGCAGAGATACACAAACGTGACAATATATCTGTATTTTTTGTGAGTCTGCTGTTTCCGTGTGTAACAAAGCTGCTATCTGAAAAAAATAGCCACACATTGCTAGATACAGGAAATTTGTACATAACACCTCTCTGAGGGTACTTGTGAAAAATACAGCCAGGACATTTTTTTTCATAACGTATTCAATATGAGAAAGGGTGACGCTAAGGGATTTGGATGTGGTGGTGCCGCCAAGGCCATGTGACAGATAAAAAGTGTACTTTATCTCGTTTTAGCTTCCTGTCAAAATTTGCTCAGCGCGACACCACTGTCGAACACAGACAAGTGCGAGGATGTTGTGGATTGGATGGCAGACAAAGACTCCAGTGTGTTGACAAGCAGCATCATAAAGTCTTCCACACAGTCCAGTCTCAGTAGCGAAAAGGCTTGGACTCTGAATCCTCAACCTGAACCTCCTTCCTCCATCATGAAAAGTCCCAGGAGATATATGAACCCTGTGCTGGCCACTCCGAGGAACTGTTTAAGTTTTCTTGTAATTATTCAGGCCACTCAATGTGCACCATTAAAAAGGATCATGAGGGGGTGGAGTGCAGTGATGCCCAAACATTTTAGCACCCACGGCAAGGAGAAAGCCACGTTGGGGAAGGTCAATTCATGTCTGAAGAGGTGGAGGATAATCATGATGCACAGTTGCCATCAGGTCAGCCTAAAATCGCAAATCAGAAGGAAGATCAGATTGATGAATTGAAAGATGATGTGGTCGATGATGAGGACACTGATTCAACCTGGCATGCCTAGCAAGCACAGCAGGGCAGAGAGGGATGGATCCGTAGCATGAAAACAGGCAAGAACAGCTAGTGGTTTGACCAGAGGGAGAACTTAGTCAACTGTTACACAGAGCCCTCCACTCAGCTAGATAATATGCCAAGGGTGCTTTGTTCCCCTGTATGGCAGTTTCTTCTGAGAGTTCTTCAGCCTAAACAACTGTAATTTGAAGAATCTGCCATACCAAGCTAAGAAGAGGCAAGAACACTGCCAACCTGAGCACCTCTAGCATGCAAAAGCACACGGGAGCCAAGCACCTCAGTAGGTGGGCGGAACATCTGAGTGCAAAATCTGTGTCTGAGGGTGAAACCACTACCCCTTCCCCTGTATTACGGCCTTCCCAATTTGCTGTCCAGGAAGTAGGCCCTGATGCCTCCTGCCCACAACCTCCGGTTGCACACACACAACAGTCACCAACCATGTCCAGTTCATTGTCCCAGTGCAGCGTTCAGTTGTCCCTGCCCCAGATGTTTCATTAGAAGCAGAAATATCCACCCACAGGCCCGAACGCTAAACACCCATATTGCCAGATTGCTAGTCCTAGAATTGTTGCGGTTTTGGTTTGTGGGAACTGAATCTTTCCGCGACCTCTTGGTGGTGGCAGCCCCACAATACTCAAATCCCAGCTGCCACTATTTTTCCCAGACTGCCGTCACCGCGTTACATAAGCACATGTTACACATCAGCAGTGCTCTGGTCAACTCAGCAACTCAGTCATAGGGAAGGTCCACCTAACCAGACAAGTTCTTGTTGACAGAGACGCTACATTTCCCTGATGGCATACTGGGTGAACCTGGTGAAGTCTGGGACAGAGTCAGAGGATAGGGCATCACACATCTTGCTTACAGCAAGAATAGCGGTCCCAACTTCCATCATGGTTTCAGCCTCTTGATATTCCAGTTCCTCTTTCTCCTCCTCCTCTTCATCCTCAGCGTAACAAGCCTCCCCATCACTCCCCAGCTGGAAGGTCTACAGCACTGCCTTGGCGAAGCGGCAGCACACTCTGCTGAAGCTCATCTGTTTAGGTGATAAAGCTTACAACGCAGCCGAGCTGTTGAAAGGGATAAATGACCAGTCTAATCAGTGGCTCTTTCCACTGAACCTCCAACTAGGTCTGGTTGTGTGCGATAATGGGCTTAACTTGGTGGCAGCTTTAAAGTTCGGCAAGCTTGTACACGTTCCATGCATGGCCCACAAGTTGAACTTGGTTGTACAGCAGTTTTTTAAAACACACCCTGACTTGCCAGACCTACTTGCCAAGGTACGCTGTGTCAGCGCACATTTCCAAAAGTCATCTCAGGCTTTTGCTGGTCTCGCTTTGCTGTAGAAGCGCTTTAATGTGCCTCGTCACTGACTGTTTTGTGACCTGCCCACATGCTGGAATTTGACATTGTTGGCAAGGCTTAGTAAGCATCAGAGGGCAGTGTCTGAATTCCAGCTTCTCAATGCCCGTCAGAGTAACACTCAGCACCCACACATAAAACTGCCAAGTGGGTGTGGATCGCTGACATATTTGAGGTTTTTCAAAACTTTGAGTACTGCAACAAGATGGTGAGTGTTGATGACGCTATTATCAGCATAACCATCCTGCTGCTCTGTCTATTAAAACGCTTGCTGCAGAATCTCATAGCAAAGCTTTGAATGCTGATCAGGTTGCTATGGAGCACGATTTTACAGTGGCTGATACCACACAGCCCAGCCTCACACAAAATTTTCAGGCCATATTGGGTGATGATGAGGAAAAGAAGTAGGAGGAGGAGGAAGAGAAGATTTTGGTCTGCGCTGCAGAGGGGACTCCCAATCCCAGCTTAATGCTGTCCAGCATGGATGGCTTAACCCCTTCATGACCCAGCCTATTTTGACCTTAAAGACCTGGCCATTTTTTGCAATTCTGACCAGTGACCATTTATGACGTAATAACTCAGGAACGCTTCAACGGATCCTAGCTAATTCTGAGAATGTTTTTTAGTGACATACTGGGCTTCATGTTAGTGGTAAACTTAGGTCGATAATTTTTGCGTTTATTTGTGAAAAAAACGGAAATTTGGTGAAAATTTTGAAAATTGCGCAATTTTTGAATTTTTATCCTGTTAAACCAGAGAGTTATGTGACACAAAATAGTTAATAAATAATATTTCCCACATGTCTCCTTTACAAAAGTACAATTTTTGAATCAAAATTTTTTTTGTTAGGAAGTTATAAGGGTTAAAAGTTGACCAGCGATTTCTCATTTTTACAACAAAATTTACAAAATCATTTTTTTAGGGACCACCTCACATTTGAAGTCACTTTGAGGGGTCTATATAGCAGAAAATACCCCAAAGTGACACCATTCTAAAGATTGCACCCCTCAAGCTACTCAAAACTACATTCAAGAAGATTATTAACTGGACATTTTAATTTTTCCTAACAAAAATTTTCCTTTAGCATCAATTTTTTCATTTTTACGTGTGCAACAGGATAAAATGGATCCTAAAATTTGTTGGGCAATTTCTCCTGAGTACACTGATACCACATATGTGGTCATTAACCACTGTATGGGTGCACTGCAGGGCTCAGAAGGGAAGGAGCGCCATTTGACATTGTGAATGGAAAATATGCTGGAATATTTAGTGGTTGCCATGTCGCATTTTGAGAGTCCCTGTGTGCCTAAATGTTGGAGCTCCCCACAAGTGACCCCATTTTGGAAACTAGACCCCCCAAGGAACTTATCTAGATGAATTGTGAGCACTTTGAACCCCCAGGTGCTTCATAAATTGATCCGTAAAAGAAAGAAAGGACTTTTTATTCACAAAAATTTTCTTTTAGCTTCAGTTTTTTCATTTTCACATGGGCAACAAGATAAAATTGATCCTAAAATTTGTTGGAAAATTTCTCCTGTGTACACAGATACCTCATATGTGGTCATAAACCACTGTTTGGGCACACGGCAGGGCCCAGAAGGGAAGAAGAACCACTTGACTTTTTGAATGGAAAATTAGCTCCAATCGTTAGCGGACACCATGACGCGTTTGGAGAGCCCCTGTGTGCCTCAACAGTGAACAAACCCCACAAGTGATACCATTTTGGAAACTAGACCCCTTATGAAACTTATCTAGATGTGTTGTGAGCACTCTGAACCCCCAAGTGCTTCACAGAAGTTTATAATGCAGAGGAGTGAAAATAACAAAAGCATCTTTTTCCTCAAAAATGATTTTTAAGCCCACTATTTTTTATTTTCACAAGGGAAAAAGGAGAAATTAGACCACAAAAGTTGTGCAATTTGTCCTGAGCACAATGATGCCCCATATGTGGGGGGAATCACTGTTTTGGCGCATGGGAGAGCTCAGAAGGGAATGAGCGCCATTTTGGAATGCAGACTTGATGGAATGTTCTGCGGGCGTCATGTTGCGTTTGCAGAGCCCCTGATGTGCCTAAACAGTAGAAACCCCCCACAAGAGACACCATTTTGCAAACTAGACCCCTAAGGAGCCTATCTAGATGTGTAGTGAGCACTTTGAATCCCCAAGTGCTTCACAGAAGTTTATAAACGCAGAGCAGTGAAAATAAAAAAATCATTTTTTTCCTCAAAGATTATTTTTTTAGTCCCAAATTTTTAACTTTCCCAAAGGTAACAGGAGAAATTAGAATTAGACCCCCAATGTTGTTCTGCAATTTTTCCTGAGTACTCTGATACCCCATATATGGGGGTAAACCACTGTTTGGGAATACGTCAGGGCTCAGAATGAAGGGAGCACTGTTTGTCTTTTTGAACGCAAAATTGGCTGGAATAAATGGTGGTGCCATGCTACATTTGGAGACCCTCTGATATGCCTAAATAGTGGAAACCCCTCAATTCTAACTCCAACCCTAACCCCAACACACCCCTAACCACAACCCTAACCCCAACACACCCCTAACCCCAACCATAACCCCAACACACCCCTAACCCTAATCCCAACCATAACCATAACCATAACCACAAGTGAAACCCCCCACAATAGTGGAAACCCCTTAATTCTAACTCCAACCCTAACCCTAACACACCCTTAACCACAACCCTAACCCGAACACACCCCTAACCACAACCATAACCCTAACCCCAACACACCCCTAACCCTAACCACAAGCCTAACCCTAATCCCAACCCTAGCTCCAACCCTAACCCTAATTCCAACCCTAACCCTAACCCTAATTCTAACCATAACCTTAATTCTAACCCAAACTCTAAATCTAACTCTAACCCTAGTGCTAACCCTAATTCTAACCCTAACACTAATGCTAACCCTAATGGAAAAATAAAAATATTTTATTTATTTTATTATTTGTCCCTACCTATGGGGTGATAAAGGGGGAGTTTATTTACTTTTTTTTATTTTGATCAGTGAGAGTTTAACACAGTGATCAAAATAAATGAATGGAATCTGTCAGCCGGCGGGCGCACTGGCATTCGGCTGCCATTTTGCAAGATGGCGGCGCCCATGAAGCATCCCGGTAGGACTCCGGGACGGCCACTTGGGCATCGCAGATACTGGGGGAGGTGAAGGGGGATTGGAAGGTGGGGGGAGCGGAGGAAAAGTGGAGGGGAGCAGTTAGTGTCGGCGGCGACCGATCGCCGCCATCAATTGGTGGTGGAGGCCGATCGTCCAGTCACTCGGTGTGGGGGGGGTTGGATCTCGGTCTCCAGCCAAGGCAGATGCTATTGCAGCATTGACCATGGCTGGATTGTAATGTTTCACCAAATTTCATTGGTGAAATATTACAAATCTCTCTGATTGGCTATTTCTCTTTTAACAGCCAATCAGAGCGATCGTAGTCACAGGGGGTTAAGCCACCACCTGTGGTGAAGTACAAAGGGTCTTGTGCCTGCAGGTCAGGTGACCTTTCAGTGACCCCGGTCACCCGACCCACAGGAACGCGATCCTTCCATGACACAGCATATGCGTCACAGGTCGGATTGGCACCGACTTTCATGATGCATGCACGGTGTTAAAGGTCGGGAAGGGATTAAGAGGAAGAGTAGGAGGAGGAGACAATGCATTGTAAAGAGGATAGGTAGTGTTCTTCCCGGTGAGTACACTAAATGTTTGACTCTTTGTTTTCTACCACACCTGGCACCGTTCATGTCCAGATGCCTAAAACACATTTTGTCTAACATGAAATACTGGCTGTGCTCCTTTCTTGACCCAAAGTTCAAGGAGAAATTTAATTCTGTCATGTTGGAGGCAGACATGCCATTTTCAGTGCATGCATGCCAGAGGAATGTTGTGGAAGGCCATTTTCATGAAGCCGTCACATCAGCAAGGGCTATCTGTGGGCGTAAATATGATGAGAAGGGAGAAGTTGGCCAAGATGGTGAAGGAGTACTTATGTGACCATACAAGCGCCCTTGATTCTTCAGTGCCCATTAACTATTGATTATCCAAGCTGCACACTTGACCCGACCTCTCCTTGTACTCCTTGGAGGTGCTGCCATGCCCTGCCGCAACTGTGTTGTCTGAGCGGGTTTTTAGTTTGGCCGATGCAATTATAACGGATAGGTGCACGCACCTGTCAGCGGAAAACGCAGACAGGATGAGCCTTCTAAAATTGAACAAGGATTGGATTTCCTCTGACTTTTTAAGCCCTTCAGATGACAGCAACTTAACAAAATTGCAGCCAAAATGATTTTTTTTTAAGCTGTCTTAACGTCCATGACTTACCTTTCAAACCCATTTTGTTCAGGAAATCACCTCCTTCTCCTCCTGCTTCTGCAACAAGTACATAGTGATCATCTATGTATACCCCACGAGGGTAATATTTTTAACTTTTCGAAAACTTTGCACACTGTGCAATGGTAAACTTGCACTCCCTTTCTCCACCTATTGTAATAACTGCAAAATGTATTGTGAGGTCCCCGTCACTGCCTCTTTCAGCATGTATGATACAGACCTATTGGGTAATTTTTTTAAAACTTTGCACATTGTGCAATGGTGAAACTTGTACTCCCTATCTCTACCTATTGTAATAACTGCCAAATGTATTGTGAGGTCCTCATCAAGGTGTCTTTCAGCTTGTATGCTACAGACAGAAGAAAAAAAAAACAATTGTTCCAGCTTCTAAAAATTTCCTTTATTTTCCAAAATTTGAAAAATCATGCTAAGTTGAATTCCTCATATGAAAGCTGGATATGCTCGCAGGCACCAGCCATACAGCATTATGGCACAGACACAACAGTCAGCAACCACATCCAGTTCATTATCCCAGCACAGAGGTCAGTAGTCCCTTGTCAGCATACAGTGAAGGAAATAATTATTTGATCCCTTGCTGATTATGTAAGTTTGCCACTGACAAAGACATGAACAGTCTATTAAGGGTAGGTTAATTTTAATATTGAGAGACAGAATATCAAAAATAAAATCCAGAAAATCACATTGTGTAAATTATATAAATTTATTTGCATTTTACAGTGAGAAATAAGTTTTTGATTCAGTACTACCATTAAGAGTTCTGGCTCCTACAAACCAGTTTGATGCTCCTAATCAATTTGTTACCTGCATTAAAGACAGCTGTCTTACATAGTCACATTTATAAAAGACTCCTATCCACAGACTCAATTAATCAGTCAGACTCTAACCTCTACAACATGGGCAAAACCAAAGAGCTTTATGAGGATGTCAGGGACAAGATCATAGACCTGCACAAAGCCGGAATAGGATACAAAATCATACGTAAGGCGCTGGGTGAGAAGGAGACAACTGTTGGTGCAATAGTAAGAAAACAGAAGAAATAAAAAATGATTGTCAATCGACATCGATCTGGGGCACCATGCAAAATTTCACCTAGTGGAGTATCCTTGATCATGAGGAAGGTGAGAGATCAGCCTAAAACTACATGGGGGGAACTTGTTAAAGATCTCAAGGCAGCTGAGATCACAGTCACCAAGAAAACCATTGGTTACACATCACGCCATAAAGGTTTAAAATCCTGCAGTGCCTCCAAGGTCCCCCTGCTCAAGAAGGAACATGTGCAGGCCAGTGAGAAGTTTGCCAATGAACACCTGGATGATTCTGTGAGTGATTGGGAGAAGGTGCTGTGGTCAGATAAGATAAAAATTGAGCTCTTTGGCATTAACTCAACTCATCATGTTTGTAGGAACAGAAATGCCTCAAAGAACACGTCCCCTCTGTCAAGCATGGAGGTGGAAACATTATGTTTTTGGTGTGTTTCTCTGCTAAGCGCACAGGACTACTTCACCACACCAATGGGAGAATGGATGGAACCATATACCATAAAATCCTGAGAGACAACCTCCATCCCTCCACCAGGACATTAAAAATGTGTCATGGCTGGCTCTTTCAGTAAGACAATGACCCAAAACATACAGCCAAGGCAACAAAGGAGTGGCTCATAAAGAAGCACATTAAGGCCATGGGGTGGCCTAGCCAGTCTCCAGACCTTAAAGGGAATCTGTCACCCTAAATTGGCGGGATATTTAAATGATGGCAGTCAGGTCAGATGGGCGGTGTTTTGGGTACTTGCCTTAACATGTTGTTCGCCGCTGTCTCCATTATTTCTGGGAATTGTAGTCGTTGCCCTCCATATAACGCGCCTGCGCGTTGCAATCTGCGGGCAAAGCATACTGCGCGTGCGCAATTCATGATTGCAATGCGCAGGTGCGTTATACGGAGGGCAACGACTACAATTCCCAGAAATAATGGAGACAGCGGCGAACAACATGTTAAGGCAAGTACCCAAAACACCGCCCATCTGACCTGACTGCCATTATTTAAATATCCCGCCAATTTAGGGTGACAGATTCCCTTTAATCTCATAAAAAACTTATGGACCGAGTTGAAGCTCCGAGTTGCCAAGTGACAGACTCAAAATCTTTAAGATTTAGAGTTGATCTGCAAAGAGGAGTAAACCAAATTATTTCCTGACATGTGTGCAAAACTCATCATCAACTACAAAAAACATCTGACTGCTGTCCTTGACAACAAGGGTTTTGCCATCAAGTAATAAATCTAGTTTGCCAGAGGGATCAAATACTTATTTCTGACTGCAAAATGCAAATAAATTTATATATTTTTTACAATGTGATTTTCTGGATTTCATTTTTGATCTTTTATCTCTCAAGGTTAAAATTAACCTACTCTTAAAATTATAGACTGTTCATGTCTTTGTCAGTGGGCAAACTTACAAAATCAGCAAGGAATCAAATAATTATTTCCTTCACTGTATATGTCTTTTCACAAATTTTTTGTTAGATAGGGCATACATATTCGTTACCACTTTACATTGTCTGATGCTGGACAAAGACCATTGCTGGCTATTCCAGGCTCCTAAATAAGACTTGTGTCTCTTTATTAAACTGTTTGTTCCCTTAAATTTTCTAAATTTGTATCCTAAAAAAATGGTGGTGGGGTATTGCCCAGTTTCTGTACATTTTAAGCACATCTAAGAGACTGGGTTAATACCACCCCACAGACCTATTCAAGCCGCAGCCTTACAAATATTGGAAAATGGTAATTGCCATGCTAAGGCCTTTAAATGAGCTCTATAGCACTGCCTGTCACCTGAGTAATACACTCCACAGACCTCATCACTCTCTGGGTCATATCCTTTAATTATTCCATTGTTGCCCAAAACCAAGCAAAAATAAATTCTGCCTGGTTGGGTAGTTTCCAGAACAAGTGTGTATGTAGTCTTGTGCAAATTGGTCTCTATTCCTTGAGAAGACTGCTTCCAAATAAAATAAGGCTTGTACATGTTCCTGACATGGCTTTCAGGCCTGACAGACTGACCACAATACAGGCACTTGCTTGCATATACTGTATTCCAAATTAAATTCTAATGCTTTTGGTGTCTGGTAGAATTCAATTTCCTGACATTTATCATACAGCTCACCAAGCTCCTCTATTTTATTCACCTTACAGCGCCTTCACCAGCTATTACAGTAGCTTCATTGTGATCCAGTGGCCAAAATGAACTGTGGAGCTCACAAAACTCATGTTTCACGTCATTGGCTAGTCCTCTGAAAATGTGAAGCGAGGACCGCATAATGACATAGCTGTGGACGTGGTGGTGGTGGTGGGCAAAGCCCAAAATTGAAGTGGGCATGTTTTGCTGTCATTGAAAAGTGAAGGGCAATATGTATTCCACTATGTAGCTAACAATTTGGAATGAGGGAGGGACCTCCCAAATATAGGAATGAGAGCTCTCCCAAATGTTAGAGGAAAAAATAAGGCCAAAATGCTCCTTGTAAACATATGCTACAGGGGAGCTATAGTTTTCAATTTATTTTTTTATTTTTATTTTGCATTATATACATGTAATTATCCAGGAAAAAATATTTCCAAGTATTTTTCCCTTCAAAAAAAATTATTTTTGGTTTGGTAGGTCATATTCTTATAAATCCGTAAAACTGGCTCAATAGTCTGACAACATTATTCCTAGATACCATATGTGAGTCAGAAAGGCATGCAGGCATCTTCTCTATGCTGTTCCCAATAAGTTTTAACTCTTTCCCATCCATTTCAATTTTTTTCTCATGCCTCCAGATCTGTTTGTTGGGTCCAGCAGAAAAATATTCTGCTTTCCCATTGACTTTCTTTGGATTCATTATTTTAATACACGGATATTAGAAATTATTCATGCCGATTTTCTTGAATCCAAATATTTCACTATTTGCTCATCACTAGTAATGATATTACCACCAATCAGAGTCAGTGTCACTCTCATCTGATATTCAGGCCACCCATTCATTTGAATGGGGTCGGGGTTCGGGTACCTACGGACCCAAACATCCCCAGACTCGCCCATCACCAATGTCCAGCTCAAAAGAAAGGTAGGCCACACCTTAATTTGAACAGGGAAATAGGAACACAAGAAAATAGTTGAACTGAGTGTGTGCAGACTAGAGCTACTAAAGTTATAAGGGAAATGAGTGGTCTGTAGTACCAAGGCTATTAAACTTGTAGCTATGCAGTCTGAAAAAAAACTGGCTTATGTGTGATCTAGTTACAATTTTCACATACATAAATAGATAGCACAGAGATCTTTCTAATGACCCTTTTTGACATGCAACAATGACATGGAGGCATCATTTAGTATAGTGAGAAGAAGGGTTCATTATGTTCACAGACAAGAATTCTTGACAATATAAGCATTGAGACTATGGAAGACTTTGCTACATGGTGTTGAGATGGCGATATTCAAGTTCAAAAAGGATCTGGATGACTTTCTTGAAAAATATATTTTGTATTAGTAGCGCTAAATTCTGTTATGGTATGCTAATCCAGAGATCTAGTCTTATATATACAGTATGTATATAAAGTCAGGATTTTTTTTAATAATCATTTATCATATTTCTCATGGGCTATCTATTCTTTCATTATGTTAGCATTATAAATTGAACTCAATGGCCTACAGTATGTCTTCTGGTGAATGACCTACTGATATATTACATCTGCTGACCTAATGCACCAAATGTTTGCACAATGATCTGCGCATGCTAACTCTAAGGAGAGCTTAGTATATGACTACTGTAGTTTATCTATTGACTCATCTTATCGAGCCTGTGAAGTTGGTACTTGATTTGCACTTTGGATAAATGGAAGGGCCTGGTGCATATATGAGATAGAACTTAGTGGCCATAATCCAATGCTTGAAGCAGTAAAAATGTAAAATATGGTATATTATAAACTTTAAAATATACAGTACCATGGAAAATATTTGTAATAGTTGGGAAGCAAAGATTTTGTCTTATTTTTTTATGACGTTGTTGCAGATAGTCTTTAAGAGGATAAGGATCTTGATTGGGTAAAATCTTTATGGGTTTTTCAACTTTTTTTTAAGTAAATGGTATTATCTCAATCTAGCAAAATGTCTTCAAATTTTATCTCGTACTATCAATGGCTGTAGCCATAGTAAGGGCCCCGTCTCACATAGCGACACACCAGCGATCCCGACAACGATCAGGATCGCTGGTGTGTCGCTACATGATCGCTGTTGAGCTGCCAAACAGACAGCTCAGGCAGCGATCAGGACAGCGACACTGCGGATAACGTCGCCTAGTTACCCGCAGTGTACGTTTGATACCAGCGCGCTGATGCAGGGAGCTGGTTTCCAACGTACACGTCGGGTTTCCAGGCACAGTCCCGCGCCTGGAAACCCGATGTGTACCTTGGTTACCAGGAGATCGCTGGTCTCCTGCCTGTCACACGCAGCGATGCGTGTTAGCCAGTGGGAGACCAACAAGAAAAAAAAGTCCAGGCATTTCTGACATGACCAGAAATTCAAAGCAGGGGCCTGATCGCTGGTACGTGTCAGACATAGCGAGATCGCTGCTGAGATCGCTGTTTAGCAGCGATCTTGCTAGCGATCTCGCTATGTGAGACGGGGCCCTAAGTTTCTTTATTGTGAATGGGAAAGTCAATATTTACATAATTAAACTTTTATACCAAATGGAAATTTATGAATTTCCTATCATAATACCCTAGTGGGATGGGGCAGATTTAGCAATATCAATGACACAGAAGGATTCTTCTAAACAATAACATCGCCTGTTTGTCGATAAGAGAGTGATATACTTGTCCGCAGAGTATGGTTTTCTTTAATCATTTCCAGAGCACACAACTTAGGAAGAGTAAATAGAATGTATGACTAACTGGGTGTAAGGACATTACCGCTCAGCCAAAGAAGGATAAGTGCTCTATGGTCTCTGCAACATCTCTAGCAAGAATTTTTTTCATTCCTTATTACTTGTTTGATATAATCAACTAAATATTATCTACATTAGGTCAATCATCAAATGTATTTTGAATAATAAAACACAAAAATGTAGAAAATACATAAAAAACTAAATTTATTACTCATATTGCAGTCTTGTTTTGGGATGTAAATAACTGTGGTAACTTCAGCAGAAAATTCCCTCCTCTGACCTGTCTGCAGTAAAACACAATGATTATAATTGGTTATATAGACAGCAAAAAAAATTTGAAAGTGTTAGGCTTTGCAGATCGCACCAAATATAAATTATGATTAGATGCGATTGCAATCCGGGGTGCACCGTGCGGTGATGGAGGAACCTCAGCTAGGAAACAATGGTGGAGTGTTGCTGTGTGCAAGCACTGTAATCACACTGAGTTAAAAGCCACTCGGTGCTAACAGAGTGCTAAGTACCTCACTCTGTTACTCCACAGAGCAGCACACAAACAGAGAGCACTCTAAGTTATTCCCTGTTAAAAGTCACAGGAGTATAGTAAGAATGACACTAGTTGGGATCCCTATGACTCACCCCCCACTATGCTGGTGATTGAGCCCGCCCTGTCACACGGTTTGTGTAACTAGCATATGTGACCAAATCAACAGTGCAGGTGCTATGCTCAAGTGGGAATTCTCACCCTACACTGCCTGTCTAAACAAGCTCTCAAGCTGGTAGCAGAACACGTTGCACACAGGGTGGTAATGCTTACACCAACCACAAATTATCTTACCGCGCCGATTTGCACTTGTGAGGACTATTTATACATTCCTGTTCAAGTCCAATCTGATAGGACTTGGCTCGTGGACCAATCCAGAACTGCCACGTCACCTGAACATCTGAGGATCGACCAATGAGAGGTCGCTTCACAAGCATGCTCAGTAAGGTGATTTCAGGACTTAGGCTCAGAACCATCTGTTCGCCGCTGCCTATTGCTAGTTACTATAGCTTTGGCTGGAGAGCCAGCAGTAAACAAGCGAACAGCACGAGTCTGAGCAAGACACTGGGACCGACTTTTTTGCTGAGCAGCATCCACTGCAGATGAAGCTGAATGGGAGACCTCAGAAGATGGCACTGCTTGGGATCTACCCTGTGCAGTGGGAGAATCCCAGCGCCAAACAGAAAGCATCTTAGACTTCTACAAATAATGAAAGAACCATACTCCTGGATAATAAAAAAGCCCTACTTACGGGTCAACCACCCACACATTTATTTCTTGATCAGAGCGTCTCCTGATCTTTACTTCCTACCCCACTGATGGCATACCGAATGGACATGTGACCACTGCAGCTAATCGCTTGTCACTGGGAGACTCTAAGGGTATGTTTCCAAGTGGCGCATTTGCTGCGGATTGGATGCTGTGTACACCCGCAGCATCCAGATGTTACAGCATAGTAGATGTGATATTCTGAAATCCCATCTCCGCTATGAGTACAAAGACACAGGTGGCAAAGCTGCATATACACACATGCGGCGCGTCTTTACAGACCGCAGCATGTCCATTTATCTTGCGGAGACGCTCAGTCTCCGCAAGATAAATAGCACAGTTCTATGTATAGAATGCATTGATTCCGCATGTGTACAAAAGCCAGGAGCACTTAGGACAGAGCGGGTGTCAGCTGTGTCCAAAGCGCTTGGATTACGCCATGTGGAAACATACCCTAAGAGGCAAGTAAACCGATGTCAAAATATTTTTTTCTGTCTTCTTAAACGCTTTACATCCAAGCTCTTAAAGAAGCCATGCTGCCTCATCTTTTAACAAGTAAACATAACATAACATTTTCCCTGTGCTCTCTGTAGGATTGTTACAATTCTGATTATGTTTATATATATATATATATATATATATATATATATATATATATATATATACACACATTTATATAAGTTATATATATACAGTACAGACCAAAAGTTTGGACACACCTTCTCATTCAAAGATTTTTCTGTATTTTCATGACTATGAAAATTGTAGAATCACACTGAAGGCATCAAAACTATGAATTAACACATGTGGAATTATAAATTACACTTTACAAAAAAGTGTGAAACAACTGAAAATATGTCTTAATTCTAGGTTCTTCAAAGTAGCCACCTTTTGCTTTGATTACTGCTTTGCACGCAGAAAAGGTGAACGGATGGATTCTACAAGCCTGGTTCCCACTGTGAAGCATGGAGGAGGTGGTGTGATGTGTGGGGGTGCTTTATATACAATATATATAACATATAAATATACAGTATATGTATACGTGTATTATATAACAATAGATATTTCCTGTTAATGACTCCTAGTATTCACTTTTTGTGCTCAGTATTTTATATGTCACTACTGACCTGTGCAGTTGTTTTCATAGAGCATTTGGAAGTGTAATCCAGTATATTATACAGGAACATTAGATAAAATTGCATTTTTTGTTAATTCCCATTAAAGAAGAAAATTATACTTTACAAACAAAAATCTGCATTGAGCAGCTGGATGATGGCATTGAAATGGCTTAGATTTACCTATGTAGATAAATTCACTATACTTGAATTACCAAAATCAGGATTAAGTTTTATAGTACAAGTTAAGAAAAAAGGCAAGTTAACATCTGAATCATCACACTACTTTGATTTTACATGTTTGAGGTTCCTTTTAGTTAAACTAAAGAGAAAAATAATCTGGAGAATCATCAGTTAAGCAACATGATTTTTTTCTACTGAAGATTTATTATCTAAAAATATATGAAATTTAAACATCAAAGCAATTTAGCATTTTTTGCTATTCTAGTCATGCAGTAATTTTGACTGAATATATTCAGCTGCCAGAAGGTGGCAGTAAAGCTCTTTGAAAGCATCAGAAATCCACTAAAATCAGGTTCTATCTTTTGGTAACTGCGAATTATTTTCTGCTACATGTATCTCTATGACTCTCATTTTATTGAAATTTCCTCAGAATTTCCTTCTCTCTGTAGGTCATAATGCAGGCTAGATAAAACAGGATATTTCTAACTATCTAAGATCTCAATCTATATACACTTCTGTGGTGCAAATATGATTCATGTCAGTTTAAAAAAGGCGACACTTCAGCTTTTGTGATATGAAACAGTCTGGACGATACTTATGAAGGTTAAAATAAAGTGCATGTTGGATGCAAGGTGGCAGTGTCTGCAAATGTAGAGGCACTTAAGGATAGGATCACACTTGATTTTTTTTTGGCTTTGTCATTTTATATTTAGTTTATATCTGTTCTCATGAGGTCTGTCTATACACTGACCGAAAAAACACACCATGCAGCCTATTTTTCTTAACCTTTAATGTTGGTTAATGTTAATGTTGGTATAAACATTTACAGTATATAAAAAATGTTAATTCTGTTTTTCTTAATAATTAAATGCAATTAAAATTGGACAACTAAAACTATGTGTGATAATAATAAACAATCACCCCTGTGCTTCTAAAGAGAGCCCAACACGATAATGAAATAGAATAGTCCAAACATAGGAACAAAGTACAAAATAGAGATACACAGTTGAAGATTTAACAATGCCTGTATAAAAAGACCGTGATTATGTCTCTATCTGGCACCTGATAAGGATGAGTGCGGACTTACTTCAATCACATGAACTGTATCTGGTGCTTGGATGTGGGAACCCGACTTCTCAGAAAGATGTTTGCAGCCCCAGACCGCACACTGATTGTGGAAAGGCAGGCAGGTGATCTAACAAGGGAGCGTCCTCCCTAGGAAGCAAAGTGCCACCTGACCTGCCGCACAGCTGCTACCCTGAGCTGCGGCATCCTCCGACCGAGAGGCACTGATAAGAGAGAGGGAAAGACGGGAGTGGGAGTGGAGATGCGGATGACGTCACCACAGGACGGGGACCGGGAAGAGTCAAGAATAACTCATGCATTTCAAAGGCTCTCAGGCCTTCTTCTTCATGTATCTTCTGCGATCTCCTGCTGTAATGTCAGTATTGTCTTTTGCTGCCTCCCCTGCCCAGGAGCTGTGGTATGTTCTGTACACGGTCAGATACAGACAATTTTTAAAATGAACTTTCATTTGTGGGAAAACCCCTTTAAAAAGCAAATATCAATGCCAACATGGCTCCTCCTAAAAATTACACCAATGACAATGAAAGGAAAGCAGCTTAGGCACAACATCCAAGACAACAATGGGCAATAGTATAATACATAGATATTTTATATATACATACATATGACATAGACATAGATAGGTGGATAGATAGATGCACATTCACATAGATAGATGTTTCATTGCTATGAGATAGATATAGATAGATTGTGTGATATATATATATATATATATATATATATATATTATATATATATAATACAGATATTTAATATTTTAATGTGATCACAGGGGAGATATGTGTCATCCAGTTTGTAAAACTTGGTGATATGAACCTGGATTTAATGCTCCAGTTTCACAGATGCTGAGAGACTTAAACTAACTTTTACAGGGCTGGATTTTTTGTGAACAGTTGAAGAGATGGGCGGGATGGCAGTTCACCATACATACATTAAATATAGATTGAGACACATAGACAAATAACAGATGATAGAGACATAGACAGATGATAGATCAATATAAAATACAAATATAATAGATAGATACAGGGATAGATAGAAAGATAGATAGATAGATAGATAGATAGATAGATAGATAGATAGATAGATAGATATTATAGAATAAAATGATGTGTTTTTTGTCCTTATGTGGATACAATGTAAATTAAAGCACCTTTGTCATAAATTTTTCCATGTTAATAAAATGTTACCTTTACCTACTTTACTCTACTTTCATTTTAACACAGGGGAGGGGTGAGTGCACATAGCTGTGCCAGTCTCCTGAAGATAGATCTTGTTGTCCAAATTCAAAGTAATTGTGGTGAAAATATACAACCGGAATTCAGTCTGTGTACATCAATTAAGGAATCTGCTTCTCTGACCTTCTAGGGCATCAAAACACAATAGCAGACCAATCAAGGGTAATAAAACTTTCACTCTTGTCTATGAACTGTCCAATATTTATGTCATCCCTCTGCCACAATGAACAGTTTGCTTACCGTCACTTGTCTTACCTATTGCATTATTCCTTGCGTCCTTTGTGTAATAAATATGTGATTCTTCAGATGTTGAATTAGTCTTTGCCTGAATGAAGAGACTGAGTAGTCTCGAAAGCTTGCAATTTTTTACCATCTTTCAGTTAGCCATTAAAAGGTATCACCACTGAGGACTACTCAAGTCTAAATATTTTTCTATCTACTGGCTAACACGTACGAAGATACACATCTTTCCTATATCACATAGGAAAGAGGACACACAAGTGGGAGACAGCTCAAAAGAGAGAACACATGAGGGAAGAAGACAGCAAAGTCGTGGAGAGAGAGAGAGCAGACAAGGGGGAGAGCACATGGGGTACACAGGTCAAAGACGAGATGATATGAGAGGAGAAGACAGCAGATGGGGAGAGAGAAAGCACACAGGGGTGAGAGAGACAGCACAGAGGAGACAGCTCAAAAGGGACAGCACATGAGGGGAGAACACAGCACAGGACAGCAGACAAAGGAGATAGCACATGGGGTAGACAGGCCAAAGAGTGCGTGGATAGGTGGGTGAGTACATGGAGGGAGAGATTCTCAATGCTGCAAAGCCTGACCCATCATGACATTGCCGCCCTCCCGATGCTATCGCATCGGGCCTCCATCTAGTATATATATATATCCACCCAGAGTTTCCTCATGCGCTTCATATATCCTTTCTCATTTGGTCTGCTGTTATAGTAGCATTTAATCAGATCCAGGTTCTCTTGCCTTTTCCATGAATGGTTTGTTCCAGTAGCCCATTTATCATTAGATTGACCTGGTTCCTCGACATCTGACGCAGACTTTATTTATCAGGTCGACGTCCAAGAAGGCATGATTCTCTTTGTTCGTGAGACTCTCATGTTTATTGAGGCAGGCACAATAGTGTTGGTAGCCTTAACCAAAGACCACTGCTGTTATATTATGTTCAAAAGGATTTGAACCCCCAGTCTCCCATGTCGGTGGTTGTGCACCTTTTTAAACAGCTATAACAGCCACCTAAGGTAGTATTATAGTGTTAGGATCCATGGTATAGGAGTGTTAGTAGCCTTGCTCAGCAAAGAAACATCACCAGACAGTATGCTAGAAGATGCCAATAGAGCATTTGCATCAATACCTACCACCACCATAACTCAAACTAATGAACTGATCTATGCTACTTTCTTCAGCAATCATGGAAATGCTTGGATATACAACCATCAAGAACAACAGAAGTACGTGCCCCCTTGGAAAAGAAGACTGGAGACAAAGATCAAGGTGACACGAAGGGAAGTCCACTAACTAACAGAAATACAAAAAGGTGTAAAGATCAAGAATAGGACCAAGCTGGAAAAGTATAAAGGCCTGACCCCAACTGAAGCCCTAGATACTGCTAAACAAAGGCTCACAGCACTTGCTGCAAGACTAGGGAGATACACTAGAGAAGATGAGGCCAAGAAGATAAATGACCTGGTCTCCAGAGAACTATCCAAGGTGTGCTCCCAACTACAGAGTAGCAGCACAAAGGCTGCAACTCCACCAATAGCAGAAAATGAACAATACTGGAGGTACATATAGGAGAAGGAAAAAAAACACAACACCAGTGCAATATGGCTGCAAGATCTGAGAGTGAAAAACAGCAACCACCTGGAGCAAGAACCCGTCACCACTACAGAATTAGACATACAACAGCGGGTCAAAAACATGAAGAGCTGGACAGCACCTGGCCCAGACATGAGCCACACCTACTGGCTAAAGAAATGAACAGCAGTACATGAACGCATGGCAAAGCAGATGAACCAACTGCTGGTAGCAGGCCACCACCCAGCCTGGCTAACAAAAGGAAGAACAGTGCTGATCATGAAGGATCCTCACAAAGGAACAGTTCCATCCAACTACCCCCCCAATAACCTGCCTTACAACAGCATGAAAACTCTAGTCAGGCATCAAAGCCACCAAGCTACAGATCCATATGAACCAGTACATGCATCCAGCTCAGAAAGACATTGGGACCGACACACGAGGCTCTAAGCACCAGCTCCTAGTAGATAGAGCAGTCGCTCAACACTCAAGATCCAGACAGACCAATCTCATCTAAACCTTGATTGACTACAAGAAAGCCTATGACTCAATGTCACACACATGGATCTGTGAATGTTTGGCTCTCTACAATGTCAACCAGAAATTAAGAACCTTCCTTAGAATCTCACTGGGGCTATAGAGAACAACATTGGAAGTCAACTCAAGACAACCAGCACAAGTGACCATCAATTGTGGTATATACCAAGGTGATGCACTGTCCTAATTTCTGTTCTGCCTAGGCTTGAATTCCTTTAGTCAGATAATTACTGAGTCTGGAAGCACCATCAGCCACCTCCTCTACATGGATGACATCAATCTGTATGCGAAAAATGAACGAGACATCAATTCACTGATCCATCTGACAAGGATGGACTGGAGAAGTGCTGCCTGCTGGTAATGAAGAGAGGCAAGATAGTCAAGACTGATGGAGTGGAATTACCAGCAGGGCACATAGCAGACGTACAGACATGCTACAAGAACCTCGGCATCCCACAGGGATATGGTAACCATGATGAGGAGGCAAGGTAAGCAGCAACATCCAAATACCATCAAAGAGTAAGACAGGTCCTGAAGAGCCAGTTCAATGAGAAGAATTAAATCCATGCCATAAATGCATATGCCCTGCCAGTTTTCAGAAACCCTGCTGGCATTGTATGCTGGCCAAAAGAAGAGATGTAAGTTGCAGATGTGAAGACAAGAAAGCTCCTCACAATGCATGGAGGTCTCCATCCTAAGTCTAACACCCAGCGATTGTATACCAACAGAAAAGAGGGCGGTCGAGGCTTAATAAGTATCCAAGCCACCATCACGGATGAAACAAAGAGTATTATGCAGGAATACATCAGAAAAATGGCACCAAACGATGAGATGCTGAGAGAAAGCCTAAGGCAGCAACAACAACAGATATGGAAGGAAGAACAGGAGCTTGAAGTGCCATTGCAAGACAAGCCACTGCATGGTATGTACCATTGACAGATAATGGAGGTGGCTAACATGAGAGAAATCCTACCAATGGCTGGAACAAGCAGAACTCCGAGACAGCACAGAGGCCCTAATCATAGCAGCACAAGAGCAAGCACTAAGTACCAGATCCATAGAAGCAGGAATCTACCACACAAGACAAGATGCAAGGTGCAGACTATGCAAAGAAACATCAGAAACTGTCCAACACATAGTGGCAGGATGCAAAATGCAAGCAGGAACAGCATATATCGAACGACATAAACAAGTAGCGGGAATTGTATACAGGAACATCTGCACAGCATATGGGCTAAGTCCCCCTTAGTCCAGGTGGCAGACTCCAGAGAAAGTGGTGGAGAATGAAAGAGCAAAAATCCTGTTGGACTTCAAGATCCAGATGGATAAGCAGGTGTTAACTAACCAACCAGACATTGTGATGTAGACAAGAGTCAGAAGACAGCAATAATAACAGATGTTGCAGTGCTAAGTGACAGCAACATTAGAAAGAAGGAATATGAGAAGCTGGATAAATACCAGGGTCTCAAAGGAGAACTAGAGAAGATATGGAAGGTGAAGGCAACAGTGATTCCAGTGTTGTTAGAAGAACTTGGAGCAGTGATCCCTAAGTTTGAAGAAAGGCTAAAACAGATCTCAGGAGCAATATCTGAGCTCTCTGTCCAGAAAAGCACAATGCTAGGAACAACAAAGATGCAATGCAGAACCATCAAACTCGCAGGCATCTGTATATATATACAGTACAGACCAAAAGTTAGAACACACCTTCTCACTTAAAGATTTTTCTGTATTTTCATGACTATGAAAATTGTGCATTCACATTGAAGACATCAAAACTATGAAATAACACATGTGGAATTCACCGGAAATGGTCTTCCAACAATCTTGAAGGAGTTCCCAGAAATGCTTAGCACTTGTTGGCCCTTTTGCCTTCACTCTGCGGTCCAGCTCACACCAAACCATCTCGATTGTGTTCAGGTCTGGTGACTGTGGAGGCCAGGTCATCTGGCGTAGCACCCATCACTCTCCTTCTTGGTCAAATAGCCCTAATACACAGCATGGAGGTGTGTTTGGGGTCATTGTCCTGTTGAAAAATAAATGATGGTCCAACTAAACGCAAAACGAATGGAATAGCATGATGCTGCAAGATGCTGTGGTAGCCATGTTGCTTCAGTATGCCTTCAATTTTGAATAAATCTCCAACAGTGGCACCAGAAAAGCATCTCCACACCATCACACCTCCTCCTCCATGCTTCACGGTGGGAACCAGGCATGTAGAGTCCATCTCTTCACCTTTTCTGCGTTGCACAAAGACACGGTGGTTGGAACCAAAGATCTCAAATTTGGACTCATCAGACCAAAGCACAGATTTCCACTGGTCTAATATCTATTTCTTGTGTTCTTTAGCCCAAACAAGTCTCTTCTGCTTGTTGCCTGTTCTTTGCAGTGGTTTCCTAGCAGCTATTTTACCATGAAGTCCTGCTGCACAAAGTCTCCTCTTAACAGTTGTTGTAGAGATGTGTCTGCTGCTAGAACTCTGTGTGGCATTGACCTAGTCTTTAATCTGAGCTGCTGTAAACCTGCAATTTCTGAGGCTGGTGACTCGGATAAACTTATCCTAGGAAGCAGAGGTGACTCTTGGTCTTCCTTTCCTGCCGCGGTCCTCATGTGAGCCAGTTTCTTTGTAGCGCTTGATGGTTTTTGCAACTGCACTTGGGGACACATTCAAAGTTTTCACAATTTTTCGGACTGACTACCATTAATTTCTTAAAGCAATGATGGCCACTCGTTTTTCCTTACTTAGCTGCTTTTTTCTTGCCATAATACAAATTCTAACAGTCTATTCAGTAGGACTATCAGCTGTGTATCCACCAGACTTCTGCACAACACAACTGATGGTCCCAACCCCATTTATAAGGCCAGAAATCCCACTTATTAAACCTGACAGGGCAAACCTGTGAAGTTAAAACCATTCCCGGTGACTACCTCTTGAAGCTCATCAAGAGAATGCCAATAGTGTGCAAAGCAGTCATCAAAGCAAAAGGTGGCTACTTTGAAGAACCTAGAATATAAGACATAATTTCAGATGTTACACACTTTTTTGTTAAGTATATAATTCCACATGTGTTAATTCATAGTTTTGATGCCTTCAGTGTGAATGTACAATTTTCATAGTCATGAAAATACAGAAAAATCTTTAACCCCTTAATGTCCACTGACGTGCAGAGTCCGTCATGGCCAGGTGTCAGTTTTGGCACCTTGACGAACTCTGCACGTCATGGCTTTGATCTACCACTGTGTGTAAACAAACAGTGATAGTTTAGTGCCGACAGCTGTCTATGACAGCTGAGAGGCACGGGAAGAGGTGAAGGGACCCATGACATCGGTCCCTGCCCCCAGATCGCTGTGATTGGTCAGTCAATCTGACTGACCAAACACAGCATGATCGCACAGGAGATGCAGCATTTCCTACCCGATCAGAGGAGAAGCTGGCAGTGGAAGCTGCTGATCTGCTGCTGTGAGAGCAGGGGGAGGTGCTGGAACAGCCAGGGATGAGCTGAGCACTGCCCCCGACTGATTAATCCTGCTGATGCCGTGATCATGAGTGATCACTTCATTTGGAGGTCAGTGAAGAGATGCAGGGACCAATGATAGAGTCTCTGCATCTCTGACTGCTGTAATTGGATACTAAATGTAACTATCTAATCACAGCAGTGTGTCAAATGCTGCAAACAGTAGCTCAGCCACATCTTATCACTGTGTCTGTGACATTGTTAGAGATAAGAGCTGTGCTGCTGTGAAACTGTGTGGAATCCAAATTTTGTTGGAAAAATGAGAAATCGCTGGTCAACTTTTAACACTTATAACTTCCTAACAAATAAAAATTTTGTTTCCAAAATTGTGCTGATGTAAAGTAGACATGTGGGAAATGTTATTTATTAACTATTTTTTGTGACATATCTCTGTGATTTCAGGGCATAAAAATTAAAAATTTGAAAATTGCAAAATTTTCAAAATTTTCACCATACATTCATTTTTTTCATAAATAACCGCAAGTTATAGCGAAGAAATTTTACCACTACCAAGAAGTACAATATATCACGAGAAAACAATCTCAGAATCGCCAAGATCCGTTGAAGCGTTCCAGAGTTATAAGCACATAAAGCGACAGTGGTCAGAATTGTAAAAATAGGCCTGGTCCTTAACCTACAAAATGGCTTGGTCGTTAAGGGGTTAAGATAGAAGTTGTGTCCAAAGTTTTGGTCTGTACTGTATATATATAATATATATATATATATATATAAAACTCACCTGCCCTTATATAACCCACACTGCAGCCTTACTATGGTTGACTTTTCTGGACTACTCATCACTCGGTCATCTTTGGTATCTGCAATCATAACGTAGTTGTGAGGTATATTCAGTGCAGGAGGCAGAAAAGGTGATGTGAGCAATAAAATACTGAAGATGACGACCTGTAAATCAAAAATTATATTTTTTAAATTTTTTAACCCATTCCTAGTCCTTTGTCTTTCGGCAATATGGCAGCAAACCAACTACCTTTTTTTTCTATTGGTCCAAAGCAAATCGCAAAAGCTTTGAATTTGGCCAAATCAGATTTTCTTTTAAATGTGATGTAAATTTGATTCACCTCTAATAGGCTCTCTCATCTGTAGTCATAATGAATAATTATAGAGATGGTATTGTATAAAAAGAGAACCATATAGACTGACCCCGTCTATTTTGGTATCTCATGACACAGCGAGATGAACTACAAGAGTTTGGGGCCATCTCGATTGTGTAAACTTTTCTGGGGTTGGATGACTTTTATGCTCTTTTGATCAAGAGTGTCAGATAAATACTATGTCATTTACATGTACTATTACTATTTATTTACTTACTTATTGAAGGGTATTTTCTCATTTTGTTTTAATCCTTTGGTTTTGTCTGTTAATTGGCCACAGTGTGAATGTGAACGTACATATTTCACTTACATTAACGTGTTCCGGCTCATATCGTTGGTTTTTCATAGATTCTGCGATTTCCATAACTCTAAAATGTTGCCTTCATAGGGTTACATTTTCAGTGTTGAGTGAGTATAGATCTTTTAAAGAATTTAACTTAATGATAATAATTTCAATGATCATAATTTCACGTTCTATATGAAATTTTTGCCACTTTAATTACAATGATAAATTATGTATGGAAATGTTAAATGCTTAAATGATATTAAAAAGCATTCTACCTAAAATATGGAAATGGTCACATACTAAAAGACTAAACTAAGATAAGAAGTTTATACACCTACAAAATAGTCGCCGTGGCTAGCGGGACTAACCCCCCAGCCTAAACATCAAAACCAAAACAAAGAAAAATGGCTATATGTTTTTTATAAAAAACACCCAAAATCAGAAAAATGTAATTAAAGCATATCATCCCAAGATTTAAATAAAAATAATAATAATAATAATAATAATAATAATAATATAAAGCCACAGAGAGGGGGTTTAATTAGAAAATTATGAAGTTTATTACATATAATCAATTTAAATATAACAAGACAAAGTCCTCACGTGAGGAATTAAATAGCAGCTAAAGAGTTAATGTGCTGTAAGTTGGAAAATCGGCACATGGAGAAACAGAAGCGTCTCCCAACAAATCTGCAGGTAAATAAGTAGTAAAGCATAGCAGAAAAAAGGTAAACAATAAGAAGGTATACTTTGGTGTTAAAATATTATTTTCTTTTAGAAATAACATTATTTTTCTATTCACTTGGATACCTTTCTGATACAATGATCACACAAAGCTCAACCCGTGATTAAGGTATAATAAACAGGTGCATACAGTTATATGAAAAAGTTTGGGCACCCCTATTAATCTTAATCTTAATGTTTGATAAAAATTGGTGTTTTTGCAGCAGCTATATCAGTTTGATATATGTAATAACTATTGGACACAGTAATGTTTCTGCCTTGAAATGAGGTTTATTGTACTAGCAGAACATGTGCAATCTGCATTCAAACAAAATTTGACAGGTGCATAAGTATGGTCACCCTTATCATTTTCTTGTTTTAACCCTTTCACCCCCAAGGGTGGTTTGCACGTTAATGACCGGGCCAATTTTTACAATTCTGACCACTGTCTCTTTATGAGGTTATAACTCTGGAACGCTTCAACGGATCTGCGCGATTCCGAGATTGTTTTCTCGTGACATATTGTACTTCACGTTATTGGTAAAATTTATTCGATATAACTTGCGTTTATTTTTGAAAAAAATGCAAATATGGCGAAAATTTTGAAAATTTTGCAATTTTCAAACTTTGAATTTTTATTCCCTTAAAACAGAGAATATGTCACACAAAATAGTTAAGAAATAACATTTCCCACATGTCTACTTTATATCAGCACAATTTTGGAATCAAAATTTTTTTTTTCTTAGGAAATTATAAGGGTTAAAAGTTGACCAGCGATTTCTCATTTTTACAACAAAATTTACAAAGCCATTTTTTTTAGGGACCACCTCATATTTGAAGTCACTTTGAGGGGTCTATATAGCAGAAAATACCCAAAAGTGACACTATTCTAAAAACTGCACCCGTCAAGGTACTCAAAACCACATTCAAGAAGTTTATTAACCCTTCAGGTGCTTCACAGGAGCTGAAGCAACGTCGGAAGAAAAAAATGAATATTTAACTTTTTAGCCACAAAAATGATCTTTTACAAACTTTTTTTTTATTTTCACAAGGGTAAAAGAGGAAAATGGACAGATAAAGTTGTTGTGCAATTTCTCCTGAGTACGCCAATACCCCATAAGTGGGGGAAAACCACTGTCTGTGTGCACAGCAGAGCTCATAATGGAAGGAGCGCCGTTTGACTTTTTCAAACTAAAATTGGCTGGAATTGAGATTGGATGCCATGTCGCGTTTGGAGAGCCCATGATGCGCCTAAACAGTGAAAACCCCCCACAAGTGACACCATTTTGGAAACTAGACCCCCTAAGGAACTTATCTAGATCTGTTGTGAGCACTTTGAACCCCAAGTGTTTCACAAAAGTTTATAATGCCTGGGTGTGAAAAAAAAAAGAAACAATTTTCCACAAAAATGATTTTTAGTCCCAAATTTTTGATTTTTCCCAAGGAAATTGGACCCCAAAAATTGTTGTCAAATTTGTCCTGAGTATGCTGATACCCAATATGTGGGGGGGGAAACTGTTTGGGCGCACGGCATGGCTTGGAAAGGAAGTAGTAACGTTTTGGAATGCAGACGTTGATGGGGGTCATGTTCCGTTTGCAGTGCCCCAGATGAGCCTAAACAGTAGAAACACCCCACAAGTGACCACATTTTGGAAACTAGACCCCCTAAGGAACTTATCTAGAGCTTTGGTGAGCACTTTGAACCCCAAAGTGCTTCACACAAGTTTATAATGCCCGGGCATGAAAATAAAAAATCCTATTTTTTTCCCACAAAAATTATTTTTCGTCACTAATTTTTTATTTTACCAAGGGTAACAGGAGAAATTGGACCACAAAAGTTGTTGTCCAATTTGTCCTGAGTACGCTGATACCTGATATGTGGTGGGGAACCACTGTTTGGGCGCACGGCAGAGCTCGGAATGGAAGGAGCACCATTTGACTTTTTCCAACCAAAATTGGCTGGAATTGAGATTGGACACCATGTTGTATTTGGAGAGCCCCTGATGTGCCTAAACAGTGGAAACCCCCCACAAGTGACCCCATTTGGGAAACTAGACCCCCTAAGGAACTTATCTAGATCTTTGGTGAGCAATTTGAACCCCAAGTGCTTCACACAAGTTTATAACGTAGAGCCGTAAAATTAAAAAATCATATATTTTCCACAAAAATGATCTTTTCACCCCAATTTTTATTTTCCCAAGGGTAACAAAACCCCAAAAGTTATTGTGCAATTTGTCCTGAGTACGCTGATACCCCATATGTGGGGGTAAACCACTGTTTGGGTGCATGGCAGAGTTTGGAAGGGAAGAGCGCCGTTTGACTTTTTCAACGCGGAATTGGCTGGATGCCATGTCGTGTTTGGAGAGCTCCTGATCTGCCTAAACAGTGGAAAGCCCCGACAAATGACAACATTTGGAAACTAGATCCCTCAAGGAACTTATCTAGATGTGTGGTGAGCACTTTGAACCCCCAAGTGCTTCACAGAAGTTTATAACGTACAGCCGTAAAATAAATTTATTTTATTTTTTTACAAAAATGATTTTTTCGTCCCCAATATTTTATTTTCACAAGGGTAACAGGAGAAATTGGACCCCAAAAGTTGTTGTCCAATTTGTCCCGAGTACGCTGATACCCAATATGTGGGAGAAAACTACTGTATGGGTACACGTTGGGGCTCGGAAGGGAAGTAGTGACGTTTTGGATTGTAGACTTTGATGGAATGGTCTGGGGCGTCATGTCGCATTTGGAGAGCCCCTGAGGTGCCTAAACAATGGAAACCCCCCACAAGTGACCCCATTTTGGAAAATAGACCCCACAAGGAACTTATCTAGATGTTTGGTGAGCGCTATGAAGCCCCAAGTGCTTCACAGAAGTTTATAACGTACAGCCGTAAAAACAAAAAAAATCATTTTTTTTTAAAAAAAAATGATATTTTTGCCCCCAGTTTTTTATTTTCCCAAGGGTAACAGAAGAAATAGGACAAATTGCACAATAACTCTTGGGGTCCAGAGTACGCTGATACCCCATGTGGGAGTAAAGTACTGTTTGGGCGCATGGCAGAGCTCAGAAGTGAAGGAGCACCGTTTGACTTTTTCAACGCAGAATTGGCTGGAATTGAGATCGGACGCCATGTCACGTTTGGACAGCCCCTGATGTGCCTAAACAGCGGAAAACCCCCAATTCTAACTCCAACCCTAACCCCAACACACCCCTAACCCTAGTCCCAACCCCTAACCACAAACCTAACCCTAACACACCCCTATCCCTAATCCCAACCATAACCCTAATACTAACTTTAGCGCCAACCCTAACCCTAACTTTAGCCGCAACCCTAACCTTAACCATAACCCTAATGGGAAAATGGAAATAAATACATTTTTTTAATTTTATTATTTTTCCCTAACTAAGGGGGTGATAAAGGGGGGTTTGATTTACTATTTAAAGCGGGTTTTTATGATTGGCAGCTGTCACGCTAAAAGACGCTTTTTATTGCAAAAAATAGTTTTTTGCATAGCCACATTTTGAGAGCTATAATTTTTGCATATTTTGGCCCACAGAGTCATGTGAGGTCTTATTTTTTGCGGTACGAGTTGACGTTTTTATTGGTACCATTTTTTGAGCACGTGACATTTTTTGATCGCTTTTATTTCGATTTTTGGGAGGTTAGAATGAACAAAAATCAGCAATTCATGAATTTCTTTTGGGGGAGGCGTTTATACCATTCCGCGTGTGGTAAAATTGATAAAGCAGTTTTATTCTTCGGGTCAGTACGATAACGGCAATACCTCATTTATATAATTTTTTTATGTTTTGGCGCTTTTATAGAATAAAAACAATTTTATATAAAAAATTATTATTTTTGCATCACTTTATTCTGCGAGCTATAACTTTTTTATTTTTTCGCTGATGATGCTATATGGCAGCTCGTTTTTTGCGGGACAAGATGACGTTTTCAGCGGTACCATGTTTATTTATATAGGTCTTTTTGATCTCGTGTTATTCCACTTTTTGTTCAGCGGTATGATGATAAAGCACTGATTTTTTGCTTTGTTTTTATTTATTTTTTAAGGGGTTCACAAAAGGGGTTAACTAGTGGGACAGTTTTATAGGGGGGATCGTTACGGACGCGGCGATACCAAATATACTTTTATTGTTTTATTTTTTTTATTTACAGGAAGAAATGAAATTATTGGGGAATATTTTTTTTTTTATTTATTTATTTTGGAATTTTTTTTTACACATGTTTATTTTTATTTTTTTTACTTTTTTACATTGTCCCAGGGTGGGACATCACTGTAAAATGTCAGATCGCTGGTCTCACAGTATGCACAGCACTCTGTGAGACCAGCGATCTCACAGGCAGCGCTGCAGGCTTCTCAGTGCCTGCTCTCAGCAGGCACTGAGGAAGCCGCCTCTCTGCAGGACCTGGCGGCCATCTTGTTTCCGGGTCCTGGGAGGGAGGAAGCCCTCAGAACAGCGCGATCACATCGCGCTGTTCTGAGGGTCTCAGGGGAGCCCCCTCCCTGCGCGATGCTCCCCTGTGCACCCGGTACACCGCAATCATGTTTGATCGCGGTGTGCCAGGGGTTAATGTGCCGGGAGCGGTCCGTGACCGCTCCTGGCACACAGTCCCGGGTGTCAGCTGTGATAATCAGCTGACACCCGGCGGCGATTAGCTGCGCTCCCCCGGGAGCGCAGCTGATCGCTATGACGTACTATCCCGTCCATGGTCAGATTGTCACGGGTTTCATGGACGGGATAGTATGTCGGATGTCAGAGAGGGGTTAAACACAGTTATATGAAAAAGTTTGGGCACCCCTATTAATCTTAAGCTTAATGTTTGATAAAAATTGGTGTTTTTGCAACAGCTATATTAGTTTGATGTATCTAATAACTATTGGACACAGTAATGTTTCTGCCTTGAAATTAGGTTTATTGTACTTGAGGTTTATTGTACTAGCAGAAAATGTGCAATCTGCATTCAAACAAAATTTGACAGGTGCATAAGTATGGCCACCCTTATCATTTTCTTGTTTTAAATACTCCTACCTACTTTTTACTGACTTACTAAAGCACTTTTTTTGGTTTTGTAACCTCATTGAGCTTTGAACTTCATAGCTAGGTGTATGCAATATGAGAAAAGCTACTTAAAGTGGCCACTTGCAAGTTGTTCTCCTGTTTGAATCTCCTCTGAAGAGTGGCATCATGGGCTCCTCAAAACAACTGTCAAATAATCTGAAAACAAAGATTATTCAACATAGTTGTTCAGGGGAAAGATACAAAAAGCTGTCTCAGAGATTTAACCTGTCAGTTTCCACTGTGAGGAACATAGTAAGGAAATGGAAGAACACAGGGATAGTTCTTGTTAAGGCCAAAAGTGGCAGGCCAAGAAAAACATCAGAAAGGCAGAGAAGAAGAATGGTGAGATCAGTCAAGGACAATCCTCAGACCACTTCCAGAGAGCTGCAGCATCAACTTGCTGCAGATGGTGTCACTGTGCATCGGTCAACTATACAACGCACTTTGCACAAGGAGAAGCTGTATGGAAGAGTGATGCGAAAGAAGCCATTTCTGCAAGCACGCCACAAAAAGAGTCGTCTGAGGTATGCAAAAGCACATTTGGAGAAGCCAATTTCTTTTTGGAAGAAGGTCCTGTGGACTGATGAAACCAAGATTGAGTTGTTTGGTCATACAAAAAGGCGTTATGCATGGCGTCAAAAAAACACAGAATTCCAAGAAAAACAACTTGTTACCCACAGTAAAACTTGGTGGATGTTCCATCATGCTTTGGGGCTGTGTGGCCAATGCCGGCACCGGGAATCTTGTTAAAGTTGAGGGACGCATGGATTCCACTCAGTATCAGCATATTCTTGACAATAATTTTCAAGAATCAGTGACAAAGTTGAAGTTAAGCAGGGGATGGATTTTTCAGCAAGACAATGATCCAAAACACCGCTCCAAATCTTCTCAGGCATTCATGCAGAGGAACAATTACAATGTTCTGGAATGGCCATCCCAGTCCCCAGACCTGAATATCATTGAACATCTGTGGGATCATTTGAAGAGGGCTGTCCATGCTCGGCGACCATCAAACTTAACTGAACTGGAATTGTTTTGTAAGGAGGAATGGTAAAAAATACCTTCATCCAGGATCCAGGAACTCATTAAAAGCTACAGGAAGCGACTAGAGGCTGTTATTTTTGCAAAAGGAGGATCTACTAAATATTAATGTCACTTTTCTGGTGAGGTGCCCATACTTATGCACCTGTTAAATTTTGTTTGAATTCAGATTGCACATGTTCTGCTAGTACAATAAACCTCATTTCAAGGCAGAAACATTACTGTGTCCAATAGTTATTAGATATATCAAACTGAAATAGCTGTTGCAAAAACACCAATTTTTATCAAACATTAAGCTTAAGATTAATAGGGGTGCCCAAACTTTTTCATATAACTGTATATGAACTTCTTTATTTTCGGCTGATTATGAATCATAAAACAACTATTTTTTAAAAAAAAACTATGACCTGTACTTTTCCGATTTTATACAGAGGCACTCATGGATACTTTTTTGATCAGTGAGATTCAGTAAGTATCCCTGAACAATGAAAGTGTACCACACCCCATTAGATGTGCTCGCCTAAAATTATTGCTTCGTCGGTGAAACCATTGCTTTATGAAAGCACCATATGTCAGTACTCGGCAGTATGCTCTGTGTACCACAACATAGACACATTTACACAGCAGTGCTACTTGCATGATGTCTTCCAGAAATAAACAATACATGATGTTAATTTACATTTCAGATATTATGAAGCCAAACATAAAAATAGCTGTTCTGACATTTTTAAACATATTTAACATCGGAATTGCATCAATTTCACAACAGTTTAACAGCATAATACAAATTTCACAGAATTATCACGTCTTTTGTAACAATCCACTCTAAAGGCTGAAAAGCAGCTTTTTTTTTTTGGGGGGGAGGGCTCCAAAGGCTTCTTTTATCTGTTTCTTGCTCTTCTACATTAGCAGGAATTGGCTGTTGGCTAAGATTAATTTCAATTCCTAAGCTGATCTGCTTAATTTGATGCATGTTCTTGAATACTTACTGTAGTTCTTTTCCACTCATTATTTCTAGTTCTACAATTTATACTTGCCTTTATTTGTAGCACAATGATATTCATCTGGCAAAGTAAGGTGCCCCACAAAAATATTACAGGAAAATCTGATGTAAGCATCTCTCTTCACAACTGCAGCCACTGGCTGATCACTATAGGTCCAGTGTCAGAAAACCACAGAGATCAGCTGGTAACCAAAAAGAAAGCTGAAGATGACCTTACATTCTCTGTCAAGACAACTGTATTATATTGGCCATTCATATGAAAGATCATTTAACATATTAACAGTTGTTGTCTGAGGGAGATGCTTTTAAGGGGATTAGGTGTTGCCTTATCAAGAGTGACTTTAGTCCGTATTCAACAACACAATTTTCCAAGAATTCAGGTATACATTTATTTGGAACTACACAATAATTTGGCACAAGGAAGGGCTGCACAAAATGTTTTTAACTTGTGGCATTTTTACGCCTATTTATCCCAGCTCTGGTAAAATGGGTTGAGCTGGGGTAGCATGAGGGCATGAAGCCATGCCTCATCTAACTCATGACAACACATCTAACTCATGGCATATCTTACACCAAAATCTTTCTTCAGTTTCTCACTGGAGAAAGATTAGTGGAAAGGCGCAAGCCACTTGTCAGATACTGCTAATTCATTAAGAGGAATATCTGACTTATCAAGGTCGGTGTAAAAATTGATAGTCTTGATGAATTAAGAGCTTTGAATGGATTTTTGATGTAAATGTTATCACTAAAAAAAATTATTAGCATATATTTTCTTAAATCCAAATTACATACATTATTTTTTCAATAAGGATGAAATCAAGCACATATGATTTGAATACACACAAATTTAACATCTTCCACTATAACTAATCTTTTTATTTTTTGCGCTATAACTTTGTTATCGTTCATTGATTTTTTCGGATTGAGTTGTAGTCTTAAATTCCACTTTTCATTTTGTCATATAAGGTACTGGAACATAGGAAAAAAAAATCCAACTGAAATTGTGAAAAAAATAAATTTGGATTGACTCCCTTTCTCCAGTTTAAAACTAAAAGAAAAAAGGCATATTTGTTATTGTCATGTCCGTAAAAGTCTAATAAAATCTAATGTTAATTAACCTTTACTCTAAACTCCATAAATAGAAAGAAAATCATACATTGCAATTTTTGGGTCACTGCACAATAAAACAATACTGTAAAATGCAATCAAAACATTTTATGTACCCTAAATGACATTGAGAAAAATGACACAACGCAAAACACATTTTCAAACAGCTATATACATGGGGAAAAAAGCTACCACACTCGGGATATTGTGTAATAAAGTATTTTTTTTTACAAATTTACAATTATTGCGTACAACAGGAAAAGGTTAAGGATTTAACACTAGGACTACTGGACTCGTGACCCCGCCTAGAACTACTGAAAGGAGTCATTTTGACTCCTTGCTTGTTTTCGTTTATTTTTAGAGTTTCATTTGTGGTTATTTATTAATAATTATATTTTTTGTAATGTATTATTATTGTGAGATCCAACAGTAATGCTTTTGATTGTTTTTTTTCTGCTTTTCTTATTTTTCTACAGAAAATAACAATAATTATAATAGACGTTTTTCAAACATTTTTTTTTCATTCAAGTGCACACATATAAACAACAACTGAAGAACAAAAAGCAGAGAAAATGTAGGTAAGGAGCATAAAAATGAAAATATGGCGCAGAATTCACCTTCTAAACATTTGGTGTTTCGCATTTTAGGCATTGCCTTTGATTTATGGCAGTACATTGCCCACACAAAGACTTACCACAAGTCTTACAATTGCCGACAGATCTATTTTTCTTGCACTTTTCTTTGATCTGGCAAAATTTTGTTTGAACCATCACTTCTGAGCATGTAGAAACTTAGGACGTGGAACCCTTTTCCCTATCTGTGACATAAGGACCACTCAACTCTCTCACAAGCGTTTGCAAAAATGCCTTGCGTGACATTTTTTGGTGGGTTATCTCATTGAATATTATCCATGCATTTATACCCGCAAAGTCTAAGGCATTTTCAAATGCATGAACAGGCCATCTCCTTGTGCATGTTCGTGTGGTATATTTTCGTGCCATCTGATCCACTACATCTACTCCATATTTTGTTTCATTGTAAAACTTTACCGTTTCTGGAGTTTTTTTAGCGGAATCAGACGCAACAACAACATCTGGATGGACGGAACTCAAAATGACAACATTTTTGTTGGGCTTTCCTTGATATACTGTAAGTGTAAAATTGTCTTAATTTCTAAACACTTTAGTGTTGTACAATTCCTCTTTCATGGATTTTATTTCTTTAGGCACTTCTCGCCTTATCTTGTTCAGTGTTCCCACGATGGTTGTTCCTTTGCTTTTTAGCTGTTTAGCTAATTTTACTGAAGTAAAATAATTATCGGTTGTAACATTGCGACCTTTTTTCAAAAACGGGTCCAATAACTTCATTACCACATGGTCAGCTAAACGGTCCTCAGCACGGCGTGTGTCATCTTTGCCTAGATAAGGGAAGCCATTTGCCAGATATTTGCTCTCCTTATCAACAGCTAGCCAATATTTGTGGCCATATTTATCTGGTTTGGAAGGCATGTACTGCGTGAATGGACACCTAGTTTTGCTTGGGAAAAGTTGCTCATCCACCGTTATGTATGGGCCAGATTTGTAACACGCAATACAATTTTCAATAAACCTGTCCCACACAGTAGAAAATAGAGCAAACTTGTCCGTTTGCAGTCTCTCCGATCGAGTAGATTTCTCTCGATTATGCACAAAACTTTATAGCAACATTTAGTGACAAAAGGACCTCAAAATATAGTAGGGAGTCAAAATGACTCCCTTCAGTAGTTCTTGGTAAATTTTGAAAAAAACGCGCAAATTTTTCACCAAAATTATTTATTCTCACAAAATCTTTTTTCACATCATATTTGGGGAAAAGTCACCGAGTTTCAAGCCGGAATTCTGAAAAATGTAGTCACAGAAGAGAAATAAAAAACGAAAAGAGTCAAAATGACTCCATCAGTAGTTCTAGTGTTAAATAATATGATTGCAAGAAGTCAAGGATTTCTAGCAGAACACTGATTAAAGCATGAAAGTGCTTCCACTATTTTGCCTCACTCCTTTAGTGCATCCTGATGCTGTCTCCCTCTTAAGTATGCAACACGTATGCACCCCACCATCCACATGATTCAAAAGAAAATGCTATTCTGATGCAATTAACATATAGTCCAATATTTGTGCACTCGTTCCTTTTTGTTACTTGTGTAGGTTCTCTGAGCGATCCGGAGCAATGCAGGCCTATTATTAGCAAACCAAGATAAACTGTGTGTTTGCTAAGTACATTTTTATACAAATTGGTCAACAGTAACTTTTCTGTGGATAAAACTAGAGGCGCTATTTGTTACTTCTGATGCATATCAATGAGTCTTGGGCAACAATTATCAATGGTTCATTGATTTTCCTTACTTGAATCACTTGTGGCAAATACCAACTGGGAATGCTGCACACTGTAAACATGTACCAAGACTGTTTGAGAACATCTGACCCCAGTTTTATACTCTTCACAACTTAGCTCATATCATATTCTGTACTTACAACTAGAGTTGAGCGATACTTTCCGATATCCAAAAGTATCGGAATCGGAATGGTATCGCCGATACCCAAAAAATATCGGCGATACCCGATACCGATACCAGAAATCCAATGTAAGTCTATGGGAACAAAATATCGGAATTAAAAAAAACCCATTCTTGCCTTGTTGGTTAATTGTACATGAAGGAAAACAACAGAGTAATGTAGAATGTATTGGGGAAGGTTGAGGAGACATTAAAGGCATATATGTTTAACCCAATCAAATGGAATAGCATAAATATTTTTTTTTTTAAAGATGTTCGGATTGACGAAGAAATTGACAATGTTGTTAACGTTTTTTCTATTTTGGCAAATATGTATATTTCACAACTTCCATGCTCTTCACCTTTTTAACTTTTGACACACTTTCTCCTTCATAATCTTCAGCAGCATCATCTTTTTCATCAAATTATTCTTCATCTTCACCTTCTTTATCTTCTTCTTAAACTTCTTGGTATTCATCTTTTGTTTAACATTACTCATATTCTTCTTATTAAACTATTATTCTTCTTCATATTGTACTTCATCTTCTTCATCATATTATTATTTGTGACAGAGATTTCTGTACTTGTAATCTGTCAAAGTATGAATTTTTCATCCTTCCGTTCTTGCTGTCACAAAAGATTTAAATTACAACAGTATTTGTCCGTGTTCAGTTTAGCCTGCAGCAGAAGGCATTTTCCAGGGGCACACGAGGAGGAACGGACTCACCCCCATACACTGCTTAGTCTTCTTCTGCTTATAATTTACAGCATATATTTTTCTCTTCATTTTGGTCTTATACTTCATGTTCTTCTGCTTTTTGATCTTCTGCTTAGTGTTCTTCAGTCTCTTGTTCTGTAGTTTGTCTTAACCTTCTTAGTCCTGTTGGGTAATCTTTTATTTCTTCTTTGTGATGGTGTTTAGGCTGGTTGGCTTGATGCTCATCGTCCTTGTGGTCGTCATCTTCTTCAGGGTGGTCATCAGGGTCGTCGTCTTCATTGTTGGAGATCCAGAGTGATTACCCAAAAAAACATTTAAAAAATCTTCAATTTGTAAATGTAGCAGAAGGTACAAGAGCCAATGCAAGTAACGAGGACCAGCTGACTGTGCTGGAACCCTGAGAGGCAGCAGAAGGAAAAGAGCCAATGGCACAACCGAGGACCAGCTGACGTTACTGGACACGGTTACTAAGCAGGAGGTACCTGTGCTCCGAAGCACTACCAAGACCAGCAGACGTTGCTGGAACTCGGATACCGAGATGGAGGCACCTAGGCCAAAGGCACTGCGGAGAACCAGTTGACGGTACTGGAACCCGGACGGGTAGCAGAAGGTACAAGAGCCAATGCAAGTAACGAGGACCAGCTGACTGTGCTGGAACCCGGAGGGGCAGCAGAAGGAAAAGAGCCAATGGCACAACCGAGGATCAGCTGACGTTACTGGGACACGGTTACTAAGCAGGAGGTACCTGTGCTCCAAAGCACTACCAAGGACCAGCAGACGTTGCTGGAACTCGGATACCGAGTTGGAGGCACCTAGGCCAAAGGCACTGCGGAGAACCAGTTGACGGTACTGGAACCCGGACGGGTAGCAGAAGGTACAAGAGCCAATGCAAGTAACGAGGACCAGCTGACTGTGCTGGAACCCGGAGGGGCAGCAGAAGGAAAAGAGCCAATGGCACAACCGAGGACCAGCTGACGTTACTGGGACACGGTTACTAAGCAGGAGGTACCTGTGCTCCAAAGCACTACCAAGGACCAGCAGACGTTGCTGGAACTCGGATACCGAGTTGGAGGCACCTAGGCCAAAGGCACTGCGGAGAACCAGTGACGGTACTGGAACCCGGACGGGTAGCAGAAGGTACAAGAGCCAATGCAAGTAACGAGGACCAGCTGACTGTGCTGGAACCCGGAGGGGCAGCAGAAGGAAAAGAGCCAATGGCACAACCGAGGACCAGCTGACGTTACTGGGACACGGTTACTAAGCAGGAGGTACCTGTGCTCCGAAGCACTACAAGGACCAGCAGACGTTGCTGGAACTCGGATACCGAGATGGAGGCACCTAGGCCAAAGGCACTGCGGAGAACCAGTTGACGGTACTGGAACCCGGACGGGTAGCAGAAGGTACAAGAGCCAATGCAAGTAACGAGGACCAGCTGACTGTGCTGGAACCCGGAGGGGCAGCAGAAGGAAAAGAGCCAATGGCACAACCGAGGACCAGCTGACGTTACTGGGACACGGTTACTAAGCAGGAGGTACCTGTGCTCCAAAGCACTACTAAGGACCAGCAGACGTTGCTGGAACTCGGATACCGAGATGGAGGCACCTAGGCCAAAGGCACTGCGGAGAACCAGTTGACGGTACTGGAACCCGGACGGGTAGCAGAAGGTACAAGAGCCAATGCAAGTAACGAGGACCAGCTGACTGTGCTGGAACCCGGAGGGGCAGCAGAAGGAAAAGAGCCAATGGCACAACCGAGGACCAGCTGACGTTACTGGGACACGGTTACTAAGCAGGAGGTACCTGTGCTCCAAAGCACTACCAAGGACCAGCAGACGTTGCTGGAACTCGGATACCGAGTTGGAGGCACCTAGGCCAAAGGCACTGCGGAGAACCAGCTGACGGTACTGGAACCCGGACGGGTAGCAGAAGGTACCCATGGAAATTTAAGTTGACAGGCCGCGAGCCGGCCGCAGTTACCGAATCCCACAGTACTACAGTGGGTGATTGTCCTATTGTCACAACGGAAACAGCCTTTATTTGCATATCCCGCAGCACACATAGGAAGCACCTAAACTCCAGGCACCATAGAGTCGACTAACCCGACCGCAACACGACAGGACAACTTATTGGAGGCTAAGTGACGTTTACACTGACAGGAAACAGATGGCGTGCTGTAACCAGTCTGGGCAGGAGTGAGTACGCGTGCCAATGACACTTCCGAGCAACAACTGTCGGTGTTGTAGCCCAGGGATGAGAAGAGAACAGGGTGGAGGCAGCAGGACTGTTTGCCGTACACACAGCAGGGGAACAGCTGACATTACTGAACCCCAGTAACACAGGAGCAAGTGTTGACTGTGCTAACAGCACTTCCGAGCAACAACTGGCGGTGTTGGAGCCCAGGGATGAGAAGAGAACAGGGTGGAGGCAGCAGGACTGTTTGCCGTACACACAGCAGGGGAACAGCTGACATTACTGAACCCCAGTAACACAGGAGCAAGTGTTGACTGTGCTAACAGCACTTCCGAGCAACAACTGGCGGTGTTGGAGCCCAGGGATGAGAAGAGAACAGGGTGGAGGCAGCAGGACTGTTTGCTGTACACACAGCAGGGGAACAGCTGACATTACTGAACCCCAGTAACACAGGAGCAAGTGTTGACTGTGCTAACAGCACTTCCGAGCAACAACTGGCGGTGTTGAAGCCCAGGGATGAGAAGAGAACAGGGTGGAGGCAGCAGGACTGTTTGCCGTACACACAGCAGGGGAACAGCTGACATTACTGAACCCCAGTAACACAGGAGCAAGTGTTGACTGTGCTAACAGCACTTCCGAGCAACAACTGGCGGTGTTGGAGCCCAGGGATGAGAAGAGAACAGGGTGGAGGCAGCAGGACTTTTTGCCGCACACACAGCAGGGGAACAGCTGACATTACTGAACCCCAGTAACACAGGAGCAAGTGTTGACTGTGCTAACAGCACTTCCGAACAACAACTGGCGGTGTTGGAGCCCAGGGATGAGAAGAGAACAGGGTGGAGGCAGCAGGACTGTTTGCCGTTCACACAGCAGGGGAACAGCTGACATTACTGAACCCCAGTAACACAGGAGCAAGTGTTGACTGTGCTAACAACACTTCCGAGCAACAACTGGCGGTGTTGGAGCCCAGGGATGAGAAGAGAACAGGGTGGAGGCAGCAGGACTGTTTGCCGTACACACAGCAGGGGAACAGCTGACATTACTGAACCCCAGTAACACAGGAGCAAGTGTTGACTGTGCTAACAGCACTTCCGAGCAACAACTGGCGGTGTTGGAGCCCAGGGATGAGAAGAGAACAGGGTGGAGGCAGCAGGACTTTTTGCCGCACACACAGCAGGGGAACAGCTGACATTACTGAACCCCAGTAACACAGGAGCAAGTGTTGACTGTGCTAACAGCACTTCCGAGCAACAACTGGCGGTGTTGGAGCCCAGGGATGAAAGAGAACAGGGTGGAGGCAGCAGGACTGTTTGCCGTTCACACAGCAGGGGAACAGCTGACATTACTGAACCCCAGTAACACAGGAGCAAGTGTTGACTGTGCTAACAACACTTCCGAGCAACAACTGGCGGTGTTGGAGCCCAGGGATGAGAAGAGAACGGGTGGAGGCAGCAGGACTGTTTGCCGTACACACAGCAGGGGAACAGCTGACATTACTGAACCCCAGTAACACAGGAGCAAGTGTTGACTGTGCTAACAGCACTTCCGAGCAACAACTGGCGGTGTTGGAGCCCAGGGTCAAGGAGGATGTTTAAATACTAGATCAAGTATTTTCCTTGTTACGTGTCAATTAAAAATATCTATGCTCCAAACAAGAGAAATTTAACCTTTAGTACCATAAGATGATGATTTTACTTTAAAAAATATATGTAAATTAATAATTTACAAACATAAACGCATACATTAACATGTTGAAAAGCAATGCAAACCACAATAAAAATAGGTTAAATAATCTGCTATACGGTTTTAAATAAAAGCATACAAGTACATATCAGAATCCATTAATGATGGATAAGTAACAGTTTGTACACCATTTTTATTGTATAGACAATGAATGGCTGACTTAAAAACATAATCAGCATTACAAGTTATTGTGACATTCATAAAACTTTACATTTTCTGAATAATATCACTAAAAAGTTTTTAAAAATATCTAAAATTTCCATCATGTAATACTGATAATATGTGCCAATCATTTATATTAACAAACAAAACCTTTAAAAAGTGCATAGTGCATAGTGAAAACAGCTATTTATGCCTGACTGTGGACTTGCAAGCATGACAACGGATAGATAAGGTATATATAGATGAGACTGCATAGCCACAGATGGTGAATGGCGATGTAATACTGTACCTCAATAAAGTGTGCGTTACTACTACATACTTTTTTTTATATAGCTTTATAAACAGGGTACGTGCATGTATGCTTGCGCCTTTGTTTGGACGCACAGACTGGCTTCCTGCTGTGACGCGTTGGGTATTGGAGCGTCTGTGCTTCTTATGACGCAGACTAACATTCACGGTGCGCATCGTTCATCATCGCAAGCGTACCGACAACACAAAGGCGTTGTCATGACTGCTTTACTCAGTAAACATGCACCTATGATGAAACATACACGCATGTGCCCTATTACATAACAAGCTACAAGAAAAACGCGTGTGAGGTGTGACACAGCTGTTTTGTTAAGGTACAGTATTATATCGACATTGTACAGGTGTCGCTATTCAGTCTGATAAATAGATATCATTCACCTATTCTATCAGTTGTCGTTCTTTCAGCACCACTTACAGGTATATATTTTGCTATTGTGACTATGCACTATTGACTTTAACAAGGTAATGCATGATTTTTGTTACCGATTATCATGTTTACATGAAGGACCTTTATGATATGGGCTGTTAAATTTCTAATTAAATATGTATTTTTTAAAATGACACAAATATAAGTAATGTTGAAGAGGACTATTCCTACATGCATTGTTTGCACAATATTACAGGTGTACATCACGTCCCTTAATCAACATTGGATTATTATATTTACTTGTATGCTTTTATTTAAAAGCCAAGAACACTGAAGTCTAACCTTCGCACTGCAGCTGTTGTCAAAGTTCAACCCACATTATGCACTTCCAACATTGCAGCATTTGAGTCATGATGTGAGTTGGATTTGTCTAAGCTATGGAGTGACAAGGTTGACCATCAGTATCCTATAGCATAAGTAGGCTTTTGTGTTAGCATTTGTTTTCGACATGTGCATATCTGAAATAATATGTCACAATTATTTTGTTACAGATTTGTGACAAAGAGTAATCATTTTATGGTTTTAAAGCTGACGTTTCAATTGTTTACAGCTTAGAAATCAGGGTGTAGCCTCATATCTATGTGTAGCACTAGACACTTTGACATGTCATGTTTTTTTCACCATGTGTAGGTAGCTAGCAGTAATTTTTGCCGGACACACAGCAGGGGAACAGCAGGCGTTACTGAACCCCACAAACACATCAGCGATTGTTTTCATCTGTGCATCTAACACTTCTGAGCAGCAACTGGCGGTGTTGAAGCCCAGGGTCAAGGAGGGTTTTGAAATAAAATATTGAGTTATTGCCTTGTTACGTGGCCATTGCAAATGTATGTACTTCAAACAAGAATAAATGAAGTTTTACTAGGACAATAAAATGATGAATTTCAATTCCAAGAACAGAAAAATATTTATACTTGAGAGCCCTCAGTGGTTGATACCGTTTAATGGCTAACTGAAAAGATGGTAACAAATTCCAAGCTTTCGAGACTACTCAGATCTCTTCATCAGGCTAAGAGTAAAACAAAAAATGAAGAATCACATATTTCTACACACAACAGGACACAGGAATAGTGCAATAGGTAAGACAAGTGACGTGAAGCAGACCTGTCATTATGGCAGAGGGATGATCATAAATATTGGAACAGTTCATAGATAAGGAGAGAAAGTTTTATTGCCGTCTGATTGGGGTCTGGTGTTCTGTTTTGATGCCCCTAGAAGGTCAGAGACGCAGATTCCTTAATTGATATAGAATGACATGAATCCGTGTGATCTATTCATTACAGCACTAAGAGTGTCAAAGGTCATCATGAGATTATATTCCCAAATCTTTCTATCTTTCTCAGATTTGAAGTTATATTTTAATACCAGTAATTCCATATCCATCATGCTATGACCGGGCATACAAAAGTGTTTTGCCACAGGTAAATCCATTATTTTTTCTCTTATTGTGTGGCGATGATAATTCATCCTTGTTCTCAGTTTTTGGCCAGTCTCCCCCACATACAGACCCCCAGTTGGACATTTTGTACATATAATTAGGTACACCACATTAGATGTGATGCAGCTGAAAGTAGCTGGGATCTTGTAGTCGTGATGGGAGTTGGGGATCTTTATCTTGTCCGTGGTCATTATAGATGCACAGGTTTTACATTTCTTCTGGTTGCAAGGAAAGGTTCCTGCAGCTGTTGGGGAGGACAGGGAGCTTCTGACAATATTTGTTATAAAAATTTATCATTCTAGGCCTGGAAAACTTCACAATTTCCTGTTTTAAGCATAACAATCAGGGTGACGGCTCTTCCCTATTTGGAGCATGTTCGACATGGGTTTTTCTGTGCATGTGTAGGGAACAGGAGACTTCTTGCCGGACACACAGCAGGGGAACAGCTGGCGTTACTGAACCCCACTAACACTATAGCTTGTGTATTGGTCTGTGGACACGACACTTCTGAGCAGCAACTGGCAGTGTTGTAGCCCAGGGAGTAGAGTTCAGGTGGTAGAAAGATGAACATAACAGGAGACATGGATAACGTTGCGAACCAGTTATTTAATCTGAAAACGGACAGACAAATTCAGGCGAGATCCATGCCTTGTTCATTTTCAGAAAAGTAAGCCGGTCTACATTATCAGAGGATAGTCGCATGCGACGGTCTGTTAGTACACCATCTGCAGCACTAAAGACGCGCTCCGATAATAAACTGGCAGCAGGGCAAGCCAGCACCTCCAATGCATACTGGCTAAGCTCTGGCCATGTATCCAGCTTAGAGACCCAAAACTTGAATGGGGAAGAGCCATCTGGGAGTACACTGAGAGGGAAAGACATGTAGTCTGTCACCATCTTACGGAAACGTTGCCTCCTGCTGACTGGAGCCGTCTCGGATGGTGTAGACATTTGTGGCGCTGCCACAAAACTTCGCCACATTTGGAACATACTGGTCTTGCCCTGTGCAGAGGCGCTGCTTGTGCTCCCTCTTGTTGCAGAGCTGTCTCCACTGCCTCGACGCAGAGAGCTGCTTTGTAAAGCAGTAGCAGTAGCAGTACTCTCGGCTGGAATGGAGAACATTATGGATTGCACCAGTGTGTCTTGGTACTCCCTCATTTTACGCTCCCGGTTCAACGGTGTGATGAGGCTTTGTAAGTTGTCCCGGTAGCGAGGGTCTAGGAGGGTGTACACCCAATAATCAGACGTGGTGAGAATGTGGGCGATGCGGCGGTCGTTTCTCAGGCACTGCAGCATGAAATCAACCATGTGCTGCAGACTCCCAACTGGCCAAGAAACGCTGTCCCCTGCAAGAGGCGTCATCTCTGCCTGCTCTGCATCACCCCACCCTCGCTCTACATACTGACTATAGCGTTGTGTACCTCCCTCTGGAGCGATGTCTTCCTCCTCCATTGACTCCTCCTCATCCTCCTCACAAAGTGAGCCCTGCCCAGCCCTTTGTGAGGTACCACGTTGCGCTGACTGTCCAGAAGATGATGAAATTTGTGACTCCTCATCCTCCACCTCTTCCAAAACCTCATCCCTTAGTGCTTGCAGTGTTTTTTGAAGCAGGCAGATAAGGGGGACAGTCAGGCTGACAAGTGCATCATCTGCACTCGCCATCCGCGTTGACTCATCAAACGCACGCAAAACGTGGCAGATGTCCTTCATAGAGGCCCACTCAGTAGTGGTGAAGTGTGAACGGCGCAAATTGCGAGTTGATTGCGCCTGATGCAGCTGATACTCCATTACTGCTGGCTGCTGTTCACACAACCGCTCCAACATATGTAACGTGGAATTCCACCTGGTGGGTACGTCACATTTGATGCGATGTTCAGGAAGGCGAAATCTGCATTGCAGAGCTGCAATGCTCGATCTGGCCATGCTGGAACGTCGCAAGTGAGCGCACTCTAGGCGGACCTTGTGCAGCAGTGCATCAAGATCCGGATAGTCCCTCAAAAAACTCTGCACGACCAAGTTGAGCACATGTGCCAGACATGGTATGTGAGTGAGGTTGCCAAGGCCCAGAGCTGCCACCAGATTTCGGCCATTGTCACACACTACCAAGCCTGGATGGAGATTCGCTGGCAAAAACCACACGTCGCTCTCCTGCTTGATGGCATTCCAGAGCTCCTGCGCTGTGTGGCTTCGATTCCCCATGGAAATTAATTTCAGGACGGCCTGTTGACGTTTGGCCACGGCTGTGCTCATATCGGTCGCAACAGGTAAGCGTTCACGGGTCCATGTGGAGGTAGACCGTGACGGCTCCTGCAGCGATGATTCTGAGGAACTGGAGTAGGAGGAGGAGTCAATGTGGACAGACTGGATTCCTGCAATCCTTGGAGTTGGCAGAACACGTACAGCGCCACTCGCAAGATCTGTACCCGGCTCCACAACATTGACCCAATGGGCAGTGAGGGAAAGGTATCGTCCCTGGCCATGGGTACTGGTCCACGCATCGGTGGTCAGGTGGACCTTGCTACTGACGGCGTTTAGTAGCGTATGTTTAATTTTTCCCTCAACATGCTTTTGCAGACCAGGGACGGCTTGCCTGCTGAAATAAAATCGGCTGGGCACATTGTATTGTGGGACTGCCAATGCCTTTAAGTTACGGAAACTGTCAGTCTCCACCAGCCTGAATGACAGCATTTCAAGGGACAGGAATTTTGCAATGCCAGCATTCAGAGCCTGTGCTCGTGGATGGTTTGCCGAGTATGGCCGTCTTTTATCCCATGCCTGTGCTACCGATGGCTGTTTTGTGGCCTGGGAGTGTGAGGATGACAGGGAACTTGCAGCTGTGGGTGGAATAACACTTCGTCTCTGGACAACAGTGACAGAGGTTCTTCCATGGCGATCCTGTGAGGAAGCCGAACCAGCTGTGTGTGAGCTGGAGGAAGAGGCTCCAACACGAGCTTAAGATGTAGGTGCTGCTGTAGGTTGGCCTACATCTCCAGTGTGTCTTTGTAACTCAACCACGTGCTTTGTCCGCACATGTTTCCACATATTTGTGGTATTAAGGTTACTGACACGTTTACCTCTTTTTACTTTTTGATTACACAGCTTGCATTTGACATAGCAAATATCATCTGCAAGTGTGTCAAAAAAGGACCACGCAGTGCAAGTCCTGGGAGCGCCCGTTTTGGCTGTAGTAAGAGAACTGCTACGAACGGGTGCCAAACTGGAGGCTACAGTCAACCGAGTCTGCAGCCTACCTCTCCCTACTGTTTGGACCGTTGGGCAATCTCTTCCTCAGAGCTGCTCCCACCACCTTCCTGTTCCTCACGCCATGTTGGGTCTTGGACCTCATCATCTCCACTACCCTCTTCCAACACCTGCTGCTGTTGGGTGGTCTGGCCAGCACCATGCTCAACAGAAACTGGCACCTGAGTCTCATCATCATCAGATGCGTTCTGCGGTGTGCTGACCATCGGCACTGCTCACCCGCCTCTTCAGATTCAGAGAGACACAGCTGTTGCGCATCACTGCATACTCCCTCTTCTTCACATTCCAGAATGCTGCTTGGCTGGGCCCCTGTTTGCAAGCCAACAGATTCTGAGAACAGAAGCAGAGACTCAGCTGGCTCCTTTAGAGAGCTCTCTGACTGCCTGGGCAATTTGGCAGGCGGTGAAGAGACAGATGGTTGTTCAACAGTGCTGTGGTCCTGAGAGGAGGTGGAAGCAATTGAAGTCAATGCATTGGCTGCCATCCAACCAACAACGCTTCAATTTGTTCTTCCCGCAGCAGGGGGCTACGCCGAGCTCCTACAAAAGTGCGCATAAAGGAACGCTCACGGGGAAAACTGGTGGATGCTCTGTCACTGGGGGCGGCAGCAGCCACAGAATCCCCACGTCCTCTCCCTGCTGAAACTCCACGGCCACGACCACGTGCCTTAATCCCTGCCTTCTTCATCTTGGTAGATTGATAAAGAATTCAGAAAAGTTATAAGGTCTAAGTGTGGTTATTCCTCAGAGACTGCAGTGAACACTGCAGACAACTGTTCACTAGCTGTGAAAGGCCCCTTTGTGTACTTCTATAGTGTTTGCAACCAATGTATTGTATACGGATGGAAGCGCGTCACACTAATAGATTATATTTTTTTAAAATAGAATGGAGCAGCACCAATTAGAGAAAAATGTGAAGGATGAGGCAGTGACACACGCTCAGCAGACTACAACCAGCAGTGGTTGAAGAACTAACTGGAGCGTAATCTGCACTCAAAAAATTAAAAGCTCACAGACTACAGTGAACACTGCAGACAACTGTTCAGTAGCTGTAAAAGGCCCCTTTGTGTACTTCTATAGTGTTTGCAAAAATGTATTGTATACGGATGGAAGCGCGTCACACTAATAGATTATATTTTTTTTAAATAGAATGGAGCAGCACCAATTAGAGAAAAATGTGAAGGATGAGGCAGTGACACACGCTCAGCAGACTACAACCAGCAGTGGTTGAAGAACTAACTGGAGCGTAATCTGCACTCAAAAAATGAAAAGCTCACAGACTACAGTGAACACTGCAGACAACTGTTCAGTAGCTGTAAAAGGCCCCTTTGTGTACTTCTATAGTGTTTTCAACCAATGTATTGTATACGGATGGAAGCGCGTCACACTAATAGATTATATTTTTTTAAAATAGAATGGAGCAGCACCAATTAGTGAAAAATGTGAAGGATGAGGCAGTGACACACGCTCAGCAGACTACAACCAGCAGTGGTTGAAGAACTAACTGGAGCGTAATCTGCACTCAAAAAATGAAAAGCTCACAGACTACAGTGAACACTGCAGACAACTGTTCAGTAGCTGTAAAAGGCCCCTTTGTGTACTTCTATAGTGTTTGCAACCAATGTATTGTATACGGATGGAAGCGCGTCACACTAATAGATTATATTTTTTTAAAATAGAATGGAGCAGCACCAATTAGAGAAAAATGTGAAGGATGAGGCAGTGACACACGCTCAGCAGACTACAACCAGCAGTGGTTGAAGAACTAACTGGAGCGTGATCTGCACTCAAAAAATGAAAACCTCACAGACTACAGTGAACACTGCACACAACTTTTCACTAGCTGTGAAAGGCTCCTTTCTGTACTTCTATAGTGTTTGCAACGAATGTATTGTATACGAATGGAAGCGCGTCACACTAATAGATCACTGTTAATTTCAATTGAATGGAGCTGCACCAATTCCACAAAATAAAATAAAAAAAAGAGTCAGTGAGTGACACGTGCAGATGCCTACAAACAGCGGTGGATGCAGAGCAAACTGCAGCGTCACCTGCACTCTCACACACACACCTTGCACAGAGCTGTTAAAACAACACTGCAAGGCAAAAGGAAGCTTTACACAGCGGTTGGTAAACTAGCCTGCCTAAAGCACAGTACACAAAATCGCAATCTCTAACTGTCCCTCAGAGTCAGCAGAGCAGCGTTCTGTCCCTAACTGAGTTCACAGCACAGTGACGCTAAAATGGCGGCGGCGCCTTTTATAGTGCATTCTGACATCATTTCAGCAGCCAATCACAGCCATGCCATTAGTTAAGATGACCGCAGCATTACAGGATGTGCCCACACTTCGTAGGATTCCTCATTGGCTGACTAAAATCACAGTGCCTCTCAAAGAATTATGGGAACTTCCGATTCCGGTATACGATATAGGAAAAATATCGGAACTAAGTATCGGAATTCCGATACAGCGAATATCGGCCGATACCCGATACTTGCGGTATCGGAATGCTCAACACTACTTACAACATGTTATCTTCAAGAACTGACTGATCACTTGTAATTAGTGATGAGCGAGTATGCTCGTTGCTTGGGATTTCCCGAGCATGCTCGGTTGGTCTCCGAGTATTTGGAAGTGCTCGGACATTTAGTTTCTGTCACCACAGCTGCATGATTTGCAGCTACGAGACAGCCTTAATACATGTGGGGATTGCCTGTTTGTTAGGGAATCCCCACATGTATTCAGGCTGTCTAGCAGTCGCAAATCATGCAGCTGCGGTGACATAAACTAAATCTCCGAGCACTTCCAAATGCCCGGGTGTTGGTGGAAAACCCGAGCAACGAGAATACTCACTCATCACTACTTGTAATATGTAATTAAATGTACAATGAGTTATGTAATATGGTACACTGGTAATTGCTATATTTTGCTTGTACAGTCATGGCCAAAAGTTTTGAGAATGACACAAATATTAATTTTTACAAAGTCTACTGCTTCACTTTTTCTAATGGCAATTTGCATATACTCCAGAATGTTATAAAGAGTGATCAGCTTAAAAGCAATTACTTGCAAAGTCAATATTTGGCTAGAAAATGAACTTTATCCCCCAAAACACATTTCAACATCTTTGCAGCCCTGCCTTAAAAGGACCAGCTAACCTCTTTTCAGTGGTTGCTCCATTAACACTGTGTGGGTGTTGATGAGGACATGGATGGAGATCAATCTGTCATGATTAAGTAAGAATGACACCACTGGACACTTTAAAAGGAGGCTGGTGCTTGGCATCATTGTTTCTCTTCTGTTAACCATGGTTATCTCTAAAGAAACACGTGCAGTCATCATTGCAATGCACAAAAATGGCCTAACAGGGAAGAGTATCGCAGCTAGAAAGATTGCACCTCAGTCAACAATCTATCGCATCATCAAGAACTTCAAGGAGAGCGGTTCCATTGTTGCCAAAAAGGCTCCAGGGCGCCCAATAAAGACCAGCAAGCACCAGGACCGTCTCTTAAAAGTGTTTCAGCTGCGGGATCGGGCTACCAGCAGTGCAGAGCTTGCTCAGGAATGGCAGCAGGAAGGTGTGAGTGCATCTGCACGCACTGTGAGGCGGAGACTCTTGGAGCAAGGCCTGGTCTCAAGGAGGGCAGCAAAGAAGCCACTTCTCTCCAGAAAAAACATCATGGACAGACTGATATTCTGCAAAAGGTACAGGCAGTGGACTGCTGAGGACTGGGGTAAAGTTATTTTCTCTGATGAATCCCCTTATCGATTGTTTGGGACATCAGGAAAACGCCTCATTCAGAGAAGACAAGGTGAGCGCTACTACCAGTCTTGTCTCATGCCAACTGTTAAGCATCCTGAAACCATTCATGTGTGGGGTTGCTTCTCAGCCAAGGGAATCGGCTCTCTCACAGTCTTGCCTAAAAACACAGCCATGAACAAAGAACAGTACCAGAATGTTCTCCAAGAGCAACTTCTCCCAACCCTCCAAGAGCAGTTTGGCGATCAACAATGCCTTTTCCAGCATGGTGGAGCACCTTGCCATAAAGCAAAGGTGATAACTAAATGGCTCAGGGAACAAAACATAGAGATTTTGGGTCCATGGCCTGGAAACTCCCCAGATCTTAATCCCATTGAGAACTTGTGGTCAATCATCAAGAGACGGGTGGACAAACAAATACCTAAAAATTCTGACAAAATGAAAGCATTGATTGTGCAAGAATGGACTGCTATCAGTCAGGATTTGGTCCAGAAGTTGATTGAGAGCATGCCAGGGAGAATTGCAGAGGTCCTGAAGAAGAAGGGTCAACACTGCAAATATTGACTTGCTGCATTAACTCATTCTAACTGTCAATATAAGCTTTTGTTACTCATATGTTTGCAATTATATTTCTGTCTGTGATAAAAACATCTGTCAAACACACATAAAAACCAGAGGGCAGCAGATCATGTGAAAATATAATATTTGTGTCATTCTCAAAACTTTTGGCCATGACTGTAATTGTTAGTTTATTATTTTTTTTATATCATTAATAAATTTCAAGATCTAAGGGGATTAATATGCTTAGATAAATAGGTGCAAAACACTGTAAAACTGTAACTTAAAAAAACCATATGACATACGCTCACTTTTTTACTCCTTAGTGACCAGCAATACTTCTTTTTACTAACCTGACATATAATGCAATGTCAAAGTGAGATACCGTATATACTCGTGTATAAGCCGAGATTTTCAGCACCTTTTTTTGTGCTGAAAATGCCCCCTCGGCTCATACTTGAGTCATTGGGCAGAAACCAGCGGGGGAGGGGTTGCCGCGGCAGGAGCCGGTGGCTGGGACATCATACTCACCCTCCCCGTGCCATCGCTGAACGTCCCGGCAATCCTCCGTTGTACCCGGCTTCCTGCAGCTCTCCTGTGCTGAGCGGTGACGTAATACCGCTCACAAAGGCCATGAATATGGACGCGACGCCACTCCCATAGGCATGGCATCCATATTCATGGCCTTAATGAGCGGTATTACGTCATCGCTCAGCACAGGAGAGCTGCAGGAAGCCGGGTACAACGCAGGATTGCCAGGACGTTCAGCGATGGCACGGGGAGGGTGAGTATGATGGAGGAGAATGGGGGGAGCATGGAGGATGAAAAGGAGCACGGAGCAGGATGGGGGGGAGGATGGAGATCACGGAGCAGGACGAGGGGGAGGATGGAAAGCACAGAGGAGCACGGAGCAGGACGGGGGAGGATGGAGAGCACGGAGCAGGACGTGGGGGAGGATGGAAAGCACAGAGGAGCACGGAGCAGGATGGGGGGGCATAGAGGAGGACGGAGAAGGAGGGGGGAGCACATAGGAGGACGGAGCAGGAGGGGGAGCACAGACGAGAATGGGGGAGCACAGAGCTGGATGGGGAGCACGGAGCAGGACGGGGGGAGCACAGCAGGACGGTGGTTTATACACCAGGCTTATACTCGAGTCAATAAGCTTACCCAGTTTTCCATGGTAAAATTAGGGGCCTCGGCTTATACTCTGGTCGGCTTATACTCGAGTATATACAATAAGTCACAGATATGAATGCAAAATTAAAGTGAATATTCACTTGTCCAACAATTATACCTACTTAAAATAGATGAATAAACACAAAGATATAATTGCATTCAATAACAAAATATAAAAAAAATATGAATTGATAAAAACACATGGAAGAGAAACAAGTCCTATACAGGAAAAACTCTGCAAAGCATACAGGTTCTTCTCACAAAATTAGAATATCATCAAAAAGTTAATTTATACAAAAAGTGAAACTCGTATATTATATAAAGTCATTACAAACAGAGTGATCAAGTTCGCTCATCTCTAGTATTGATCTCTTTAGGTTTACCACTGTGTGATTTATTGATGTATTTGTGTGTAATCAATTTTGATATGTTTTAGTACTTTCATCTCCTCTGCTTCTTCTTGTTCTCTGTAGGTTATATATGCTGTTATAAAGATAGGGATTATTATACTCAGAGAATCATTATATGATTTATACATTGTCATATTTTTTGATGCTGACATCTAGACAATGATAGGGATATTATCCATAATCAATCCAATACTGACATGTACAGGTGTATCTAAAAAAATTAGAATATTATCAAAAAGTTATTTTATTTCAGTTCTTCAATACAAGAAGTGAAACTCATATATTATAAAAAGTCATTACAACAGTGTTTATTTCTGTTAATGTTGATGATTATGGCTTACAGCCAATGAAAACCCAAAATTCATTATCTCAGTAAATTTGAATAATAAACATAAAACACCTGCAAAGGCTTCCTACATGTTTAAAAAGGTTTCTTAGTCTTTTTCAGTAGGCTCCACAATCATGGGGAAGACTGCTGAATTGACACATGTCGAGAAGGCAGTCATTGACACACTCCACAAGGAGGGTAAGCCACAAAAGGTCATTGCTAAAGAAGCTTGCTGTTCACACAGTGCTGTATCCAAGCATATTAAAGGAAAGTTGAGTGGAATGAAAAAATATGGTAGGAAAAGGTGCACAAAATACAGGGATAACGCAGCCTTGAAAGGATTGTTAAGAAAAGACCATTCAAAAATTTTGGGGGAGATTCACAAGAAGTGAACTGCTGCTGGAGTAATTGCTTCAAGAGCTACCACACACAGACGTATCCAGGACATGGGCTACAAGTGCCGCAATCCTTATGTCAAGCCACTCATGGCCAATAGAAAATGCCAGAAATGTCTTACCTGGGCCAAGGAGAAAAAGAACTGGACTGTTTTTCAGTGGTCCAAGGTGTTGTTTTCAGATGAAAGTAAATTTTGCATTTCATTTGGAAATCAATGTCCCAGAGTCTGGAGGAAGAGTGGAGAGGCACACAATACAAGCTGCTTGAGGTCTATTGTGAATTTTCCACAATCAGTGATGGTTTGGGGAGCCATGCCATCTTTTGGTGTCGGTCCACTGTGTTTTATTAAGATCAAAGTCAGGGCTGCCATCTCCTAGGAAATGTTTTGAGCACTTCATGCTTCCCTCTGCTGACAAGCTTTTTGGAGATGGAAATTTCACTCTCCAGCAGCAGGACTTGGCACCTTTCCACACTACCAAAATTACCAATATCTGGTTTAAAAACAACAGATTCTCTATGGGGTGTAGTAGATTATGTATAAAATCCTACATTTCATGACTTGCACTACCACCTGCACCACATGACCTTGTAATCTTAAATACATTGGTTTGACATCCAGAGAACTCAGGCGTAGAGTTAGAGAACACGTTTTGGACATTAGAGCAGCCCTTACAGCCACAGATATCAGTCATTGAAAACTTTGCTAAAACATTTCAAATTGGTCCATCAGAGTGATGCATCAGTGCTGAGAGTAAGGGTTATTGATCATGATGTTCTTAATTCCGGAGGTGGTAATATCAAAAACCATTTAGCCCAAATAGAAGCAAAATGGATTTTCAGATTGGACACGATAGCACATAAAGCCTCAATGAACACATTTCCTTTAGTTCATTTTTTCAATTAATGTCTTATTTTTAACTGTTTTTATTATCTATCTTTTCTTTTATCCCCTTCTATGTCATCCCACAATTTCGAGAGAATTTATACACACTCTGGTGTGTATGTGGTTCCTGATCTCCTTGTCCATCTTTTACATCCCCTCACTGACACTCGCTCACATGTGTGTTTCTAGTCAATTGTTTTTGTACATTGTTTATTTTTCCATATTTTATATGTTTATAATCCTATAAAAGTCATATGCACTTGCCACTTTATTATGTCTCAAAATCCTTTTCATATATATTACGTTTATATTATTCTTGTTTTTTATACACATATTACATTTACAGTAATTTGTTCCACCTTAGGATTTTTACCCAGGTCATATGATTCACCTTTTCTTATACAGAACAGTGTGGGACCCGGTTGCTGGCGCACTTCTGGCATGTGTTCCATTGTGGAATGCACTGTAAACCACAATATTACACTCCCTCTCTGTCTTGTGCACCTGATGCCTTCTGGGATATTCTTCGCGGCCAATGAGTTATAGCGCTTTGTCACTTCTGCTCCAGGTTTGCCGTGCCTCTCTTGTGTGCTCCAGGCTGGGATGCATCATTACTCTTATGAGTAACTTCCGCTTCTGCTTCAATAATTCAGTAGCCTGCGTTCCACGGTGGAACGCAAAGCTCATTCCGATCCTGTTTTGCTCTGTATATTAGAATTACCCATTTGTATACACTCCCTGACAGAAGTTATGTCGCTTATCCATGTTATGTAAATCAAAGCTTATAACCTGACGTTAAATTCATCCATTGGTTTTATAAATTACTCTTTTGAAAGCTGAAACCCTCCGAAATTTGGTTTAGGTTAAGAAAATAAATTGCCATCAATGCTGAAATATTGATCATTTAATGAACACAGAATGGTCAGATTTTGACAAGACAAAAGTTTTGTCACCTAGTCATATAATGCACTGTTGTGAATGGGCTTGAGATGAGTTCTGAGCAGAGGCTCCCTCTGGTGGTTACAAGCGGTGCTGGTCTGTCCAGTGGAGATTGTGAGGATTGGGAGTCAGGTGTTACTGACTGGTCTTATATAAGGGAATCACCTTCCCATCAGGGTTGCCGGTGATCAATTGTTCTGGTCTCAATCCTTGAATCCTGTTTCCCTTGTAGCCTTCTGTGTCGTGTCTGCATCTCCTGCTATCAGATAAGACATTTTCTTCTTTTTGTTTTTGTGCTTGATTTTTGCATTTTGTCCTGCACTTCTGTGGGGGCCTTCAGGGTCCCCTCTGGGGGCTTTTGCCCTCTCAGTTTAGTTCAGCCACTGATGTTTGTACTTTTGCTTTTTACAGTTTTTTCAGTGGCTGCTGTTTTGATTTTGTTACACCAGAGAGCTAATTTAGGTGGTAGAGGTTGTGTGATCTCAGGTGTTTTTGAAATTAGTAGAGTTGGTGCTTTTCAGGGTTTTTCTGGGATTGCAGTAAGTACCCTTCCTATCCTTTTCTATTTAGTTAGTTTGGGCCCCAGCGTTTGCTCATACTATTTTCTGTCTGTGTCAGTATTACTTCTTGTCTAACCGCCATTACATGTTTGGGGGCTTTCTATTATCTTTGGGGTTCTGCTCCGGGGCAGATAGCTTTCCTATTTCTATCTTTAGGTGTAGTTAGTTTCTCAGGCTGTGACGAGGCGTCTAGCACCAACGTAGGAACGCTCCACGGCTGCCTCTAGTTGTGGTGGTTAGTCAGGGTACTGCAATCTCATAGATTCCAACTGCTCTGGTGTATTGCCTTTTTACCTGCACTCCTCAGTTACCGAAACATAACAATGCACCCAATCTTAGTTTACATCCTCACCAGTGCTCAGTAAATGATCGGTTAATTAGTGGATGTGTATAAAAAGAAATGCAGCACCCCAGACCTTCACTTGAACTGCAACTTGAGCTCTGACAACATGCCAAAAATCCACCCTGTGACCAAAGCCTTGATTATCAAGAGACTGAAGACCAGATCCACTGCAGAGGTGGCTGGCACCTTTAATGTGTCTCAGCATCAAGTACTAAGAATTAAAAAAAGATGACTTCCGGGAGGCGGAGCTAAGGAATGGCCGCATTTTAGCAGAGCTCCCCGCCAACTACTCTTATCCGTGGCCATCCCTCAGTTGTGAGCGGAGAAAAAGCATTAATCAGCGGGGGGAATACCTGGACAGGGGGCTCGTCTGTCGGGTCTGCCTCTCCAGGCTCCTCAGGAGGCTCCAGGTGCTGGAGACGCCGTGCAGCGTGGTACAGGCCGCCGCCTGCGAGCTTTGACTATAGAGGGACTTGCACAGATAAGAGGTCCCGAGATAACAAACGACCACCTGCCAGGAGAGAAAAAACAAACAAACAGTGAAGCCCTGAAGATCTGGCCTTATCGCATCTAGGGCCGGAGGAGGTAAGTGCAGTGGCAATAGGGGAGGGTTAACTACAACAGACGCCATCTTCCTGCCACTCACAGCCCTCAGCAATATCCCTGCACTACAGGCTTGCTGTGAGCTGCATTGTTTTAAGTTGCTGACCATCTCCTCAAAGGTGACAGAAGCAATAAAGCACTCAAGGTCTGTCTGATAAGGGTTTAACCCCTGAGACCCCTTTACAGAGCTCAAATAAATCAGCCTAAGAAGTCACAAGGGGATTACCTCAGAGACTACACACAATACAGGACCTAGAGGACAGTTAATATTGTCTTTATTAACCCTTTGGCAGCGGTCTAACCTGGTGAAGTCCTAACTCAGTGACACATTAATTTTCTTACAACTTAGAGGATTATATTAGTCCTCTCTGACTATCAAGGTTATTTAACCTCTATAAATAAAGGTCAACAACAAGAGTCTAATATTCTATACGCTCCATATAGGAGTTACATGCTTCATAGCAGATTCTAATGTAACGTTTCTTAACTGAGACATCACCGCCTTCTATCTTCTCACCAATGTCGCTGAGTATGGATAAATTTGTGGGCAAACAAACTAAAGGAGGCCGTGCCTCTTCTCGAAACCAACAAGGCTCATCCTCGCCTAAATCTACCTCTGATACCAGTAGCTATACTTCTCATTCAATAGCGGATGCCATCATGGAACGCCTTATGCCCGAAATAGACTCTAGATTTGCCACTCTTCAAACCTCAATAGACTCTATAATATCACAAGTTAATAGTCAGGGCACTCGCCTGGATGAGGCTGAACAACGTATCTCTGATCTGGAAGATGTTACCAGGGAAATGGCAGAACATCTAGAAGGAAAAGAGAAAGTCGTCACAGAGCTTCAATCCAAAGTGGACGACTTAGAAAACCGATCTAGACGCAATAACTTGAAACTGATAGGACTACCTGAGTCCATAATCCCTCTGAATTGCTAAAACTAACATCTGAGTGCCTGCCAGGAGCCTTGGACATTCAACTAACATCCGGTTCAATGGCGGTTGAGAGAGCACACAGAATAGGCCCGCAGAGGGGAAAAGACAATGACAGACCCAGATCGGTGATATTCAAGGTCATTGACTTTCAAGACAAAATTCGTCTACTCACTGCTTACAGGAAGAAAGCGCACCTATCCTACGAAGGGCACAAAGTTCTGATGTTTCAGGACTATTCGGCCATGGTGACGACCAGACTTAGGGCCTTCAACCCGTGTGTAAGTTGCTGGCTGACAAAAACATCAGGTTCGGCCTGCAATATCCTGCGGCACTGCGCTTTAACCTTTCTGGGAAAAACTGGGCTTTCCATGACCCGGTGAAGGCTCTGGAGACTGTCCGGGATACTCCCCAGCCACCGTGAGCAAGATCCAGAATGGCTTACTCAGTGACAATACCATGAATCACATAAGGTGATGTCAACTGACATCTGTTTGTTATGTTGTTGTTTTTTGCTGTATTTTTACTTCTGCATCTAACGTTAGGATGCGGGAATAAGGGAAATGTTGAATATGGCACACAATTACAAATTTTGTGGGAGGGGGAGGTTTTTTGGGGAGAGGGTCTCTGCATTCGACTTCAGGTAATCAATAATCCAGGGATTCTAATGCCTACTCGCTGGGATGGACAGGGATCCCATTATTATGTAACGGTTTCATCTAATCGCATTTCCCGCACTGGAGTGGCTTAATGGTAGAAATCAATAGGCAAAAATGTCCGCTGTGACATCTCTCCTTTGGTGTTCCTGGAATGTCAATGGCCTAAATTCCCCGGTCAAGAGAAAACATTTTTAAATTATCTGCATCGAGAAAATTTTCATATTGTACTTTTGCAGGAGACACACTGGGTGAAGGGCAACCATCCGGTGTTTTCTAGCAAAAAATTTATGTTATGTGCAGAAGCTTCTTTTACTAAAAAACAGAGTGGTGTCGCTATTATGATAGACAGGAATATTGACCATGAGATAGTGGATGTGTTAGAAGATCCTTCAGGGAGGTTTGTCTGCGTTAAGCTGGTTATAGAGGGGACGACCTACAGTGTAATTAATATTTATGCGCCAAATTCGTCGGATCCATTCTTTCGGGCTAATGTGCTAAAACAAATCGCTGGTTGGGACACCTCCCATATGATTGTGGGTGGCGATTTTAATGAGGTACATGACATTGAGATGGATAGATCTAATTCTCAATCTCCTCATATATCTACGCAAGGGAGACTAATACAATCTTTTTTAGATCACCTGGGATTGTTGGATGTTTGGAGAGTGCAACACCCTGTTGAGAGTGATTACTCTCACTATTCACATGTTCATAACTCCCAATGCTAGAATTGACTACTGGTTGTTGGGCCCCTTACTCATGCCAAGAATCACACATACCAAAATTCTGGACGTGCACATCTCAGATCATGCACCGATAACGTTCAGCCTAAAACTAACTAACCCAATCTATTTTCTTAGGAAATGGAGATTCCCGTCATATTTATATCACTCAGATGATTTCAAAAAATTCATACAATTCTAATGGGAAACGTACAAATCTGATAACCAAATGCATTGTGAAACACCAATTCTTTTCTGGGATACCTCTAAAGCAGTGTTGAGAGGGCAAATAGTCACGTATATATGTCATAAAAAAAACAGTTGCAGGATAGGACCCTGGTGGCGCAGAGGGCTTTAACTTTAGCATATAAAAATTTTAAACTTAATAATTCACCCCTCACGAAAAAACAATATATCGAGGCAAAGGAATCGGCGGATGCACTAGCTCATGAATGGGCCACTTATAGTATTGATCTTCAAAAGCACAAATTTTTTAAATGGGGCAACAAACCTGGCAAATTACTTGCATCTCTTACTAGACCATATAGAAAGGCCACAAGGATTCACAAAATTCGGACCAAAGAGGGCAGAGTGTTGACTGAGAATGAGGAGATTGTAGAGGAATTTAGATCATTTTTTGGCTCCCTGTACAAAGCGGAGAAGAGAGAGGGGGACGATATTCTAAACTTTATGCAAACGGAGGTGGCACCTTTATTAACAGAGGAACACAGGGAAATGCTTAATGCTCCTATATCCCCTTCAGAAGTCATCCAAACTATCAGCTCCTTGAAGCTCTCTAAATCTCCTGGCCCTGATGGGTATAGCAATGAATTTTACAAAATATTAGGAGGAAGTATAGGGACACATCTTTGTGAAGTCTTTAATCAGTTGGTTCAATCGGGGCAGCTCCCGGACCGTTTCAATGAAGACATAATAGTGCTACCCAAACTGGGCAAAGATCCTTTACTAGTGGAAGGATATAGACCAATATCGCTTTTAAACTCCGACTTTAAAATTTTCACTAAAATACTAGCAAATAGAGTGCAAAAAATAATCCCCAACCTGATATTGCGTCAACAAATTGGGTTTGTCCACGGTAAATCCATAACATACAACATACGGACGGCTTTGGGAGCTATCTATTACGGACAATCTCATGGCTGTTTAGAGTCTATTGTGGTCAGTCTGGATGCTGACAAAGCATTTGACAGGGTGGCATGGGATTATCTCCTCGACATCCTGGAGTTTAGAAACTTTGGTCCATGGTTCTGTGAGGCGATAATGTTGTTATATAAAAACCCGGTGTCCAGGCTGGCCATAAATGGTATACTCTCTTCCACATTTGAAATTCAGAGAGGAATGCGTCAGGGCTGCCCCTTATCGCCCTTACTTTTTAACCTTGCTTTAGATCCTTTACTTAGAACTCTCCAAAACTCTTCAACATACAGTGGCATAGAGGTAGGCTCCACCTCACTTAAAATTGTGGCATTTGCCGACGATATACTCCTATTCATCTCCAATCCCAATGCTGCAATACCAGTTATCATGGAGGCCCTAAATTATTTTGGCAAAATGATGGGGCTGGGTGGCTGGGCAGGGTTGCATCTTGGCAGCTGACCTATTAGATGATAGATTCTCCATGCTTGCATTTGACATAGCAGCACAACATTTCCCAACATTTGTAAATAAGCCCTTCCTTTTTCTTCAAGCAAGGAGCTTAACTTTGAAAAGTATAGCAACTAGGGGTGGAGATAGAGGTAGGAACGCTTTGGATGGCTTCCTTAGGACCGCCAGGGTGCAGATAGACTTGACAAGCAGTATTTACACACTGTTGCATAAGCAATGGTCATGGGAGGGCAAAAAGACAGGTCCAGCACGATGGGTTAATGATATACAGAACATCACAGTCGGGGAAATCTTGGATGCCACTTTGATGCACCGGAAGGTGATCCCCTCCAGTAGTTATGCAGACATATCTTTATTACTCCTTCATAGAGCTTATATTACCCCACACATTAAGTCTAGGATGTCTCCAGGGTGCACATTCACATGTTCCAAATGCGGGACAGGAAACACAGACATATTTCATCACATGTGGGGATACCCAAAGTGCAAAAAATATGGCAGTCTATCCATGCCGAATTGCAGAATCTTGGTGGGATATTGTTTTCTTTGACACCGCAATGGGCAATATTTAATATTTTAGATAGCTCTCAACACAAATTCCCCAAACATGTTAAGGCCATGTTGATAATATGGGCCTCAGCTGCCAGGAAAAGTATCTTGCAGCACTGGCTAAATCCATTACCACCACCCAAATCTCTCATATACTCCAAAATAATGTATATTTTTCGAATGGACTGGTGTTGTGAATGTGCTAGAAATGAATTCTGAGCAGAAGCTCCCTCTGGTGGTTACAAACAGTACTGAACTATCCAATGAAGATTGTGAGGATTGGCGATCAGGTGTTACTGACTGGTCTTATATAAGGGAGGTTCCCTCCCATCAGGGTTGCCGGTGATCAATTGTTCTGGTCTCATCTTTGATTCCTGTTCACTTTGTAGCTTGCTGTTTCGTGCCTGCATCTTCTGCTAACAGATAAGACATTTTCTTCTTTTAGTTTTTTGTGCTTGCTTTTTGCATTTTGTCCTGCACTTCTGTGGGGGTCTGCCAGGTCCCCTCCGGGGGCTTGTGCTCCTCTCAGCTTAGTTCAGCCACTGTTGTTTGTTCATTTGCCTTTTCCAGTTTTTTCAGTGGCTGCTGTTTTGATTTGTTACACCAGAGAACTAATTTAGGTGGTAGAGGTCGTGTGATCTCAGGTGTTTTTGTAATTAGTAGAGTTGGTACTTTTCAGGGTTTTTTGGGATTGCAGTAAGTGACCTTCCTATCCTTTTCTATTTAGGAAGTTTGGGCCCCAACGTTTGCTCATACTATTTTCTGTCTGTGTCTGTATTTCCTCTTGTCTAACCGCCATTACATGTTTGGGGGCTTTCTATGCTCTTTGGGGATCTGCTCCGGGGCAGATAGTTTTCCTCTTTCTGTCTTTAGGTGTAGTTAGCTTCTCAGGCTGTGACGAGGCGTCTAGGACCAACGTAGGTACGCTCCACGGCTGCCTTTAGTTGTGGTGGTTAGTCAGGGTACTGCAATCCATAGATTTCAACCTCTCTGGTGTATTTCCTTTTTTGCCTGCTCTCCTCAGCTACCAAATCATAACAGACTGGCTAGATACCCTGACAAATAAAGAGAAATTGACTGGGAAGTTTTTAAGCACATGGTCATTGTTCATACCATCACTGTCTCAAGATACCAGGGACAAACTAAGGACACATTTTGAAAACACCCAGTGGTATCTTCTTCAGAAAATTAGCGGACATAATCCTATTCCTTGAGCTTGTTGATTTTTAATCAAATGCAGAGTCGTTTAAGGGGTTTATATGTTGGGGGGGATGGGAGGGTTAAGGCAGGAGGGAGTACATTTATGAGTATTATGCCTGTCAAATAAGCGTCGAATAAGCTTGATACCTTCAAACCTGTATGACTTACTTTTTGGTAATGCTCTTTAAATCAATATTGTGAGTTTTACGCCTGTCAAATAAGTTTGTTACTTCAAGACTTGTATGATTTTCTTTTATTGTAATACTCTTTTTAAATCAATAAAACATGTTGGAAAAAAAAAAATAGAATTAAAAAAAGATTTGAAGAAACTGGAGATGTGTTTGACAAGCCCAGGTCCGGCCAGACCCCGCAAGACAACTGCTCAGGAGGAACGTTTGTTGGTTAGAAAATCCAAAGCAAGCCCCTCTTCCACTGCAGCAGAGCTCCAACAGGTCTGTGTTATGTTTCGGTAACTGAGGAGAAATAGCAAAAACGGTAATACACCAGAGAGGCTGGAACCTATTGGATTGCAGTAACCTGAACTAACCACACAACTAGAGGTAGCCGTGGAGCGTTCCTACGTTGATCCTAGACGCCTCGTCACAGCCTGAAAGATAACTACACCTAAAGGCAGAAAGATGAAAACTATCTGCCCCGGAGCAGATTCCCAAAGAAAATAGGAAGCCCCCAAACATGTAATGGCGGTTAGACAAGAAGAAAGCACGGACACAGACAGAAAATAGAATGAGCAAACGCTGGGGCCCAATCTGTCTAGACAGAAGAGTACAGAAAAGAATTCTGACTGCAATCCAATAAAAACCCTAAAAAATACCAACACTTCTGATTGCCAAAAAACCTGAGATCACACGATCTCATCCACCTAAATCAGATCTCTGGTGTAACAAACGCTATTCAGCAAATAAAAAGTAACAAAGGAGCCAAGTAAAAGTGCAGACAAAAACGGAGCACAATTGCAGTGCCAGACCCCCAAAAGGGGACAGGCTGCAGTCCACTGCAAGCAGTAAACCAGCAATGAAAATCAAACAGAGGAAAAAAAAAGCAAGCACTTATCTGAAGGAGAGCAGGAACCTAGCAGTGCTTCAAACAAGACAGAAGGAACAATTGATAACTGGCAAGGCTGCTGGGAACACAGGCCACTTATATCCTACCATTCAGTGCCAGCTGAAGGCCATTCATTAATCAGTTCATTACCCTCAGCAACCTCCGGAGGGAGCCCCAGCTCAGAAGCCGCATCCAGCATATTCTCAACAGGCCTGGTCACCTCAAGTCCCTGTATCAACCAGAACAGTTTGTAGGATTCTGTCTCGAAATGGTCTCCATGGTCGAATCAGTGCCCAGAAGCCAGCACTAAACAAAAGGCAAATAAAAAACTGTGTGGCTTTTGCAAAGTCCCACAGCCTGCTAAACAGATGGACGCTGGAAAAGTGGCAGAAATTGGATTTCTTTGATGAATCTTCAGTAGAATTACACCACAGCCGTGGCAAATACAGCAGGAGACCTACTGGAGCCCGTATAGATCCACAATACACCCAGAAAACAGTTAAATTTGGTGGTGGAAAGATCATGGTCTGGGGTTACATTCAGTATGGGGGTGTGCGAAACATTTGCAAGGTGGAAGGCAATATCAATAGCCTAAAATATCAAGAAGTATTAGCTACCTCTTATATTCCAAATCATAAAAGGGGTCAAATTCTGCAGAAGGATGGTGCTCCATCTCATACATCCATCTCTACAACAAAGTACCTCCAGGCAAAAAAGATCAAGGTGCTCAAGGACTGGCCAGCCCAGTCACCAGACATGAACATCATTGAGCATGTTTGGGGTAGGATGAAAGAGGAAGCTTGGAAGACAAAATCAAAGACTCTAGATGAACTCTGGGAGGCATGTAAGACTGCATTCTTTGCTATTCCTGATGACTTCATTAATAAATTGTATGAATCATTGTTGAACCGCATGAATGCAGTCCTTCAAGCTCGTGGAAGTCACACAAAATATTAAATATGACTCTAATAGCACCACAACTTCATTTACCAATGGTATGCAACATATATTTGTATTTTAAGATAATTATTTGTTTAAATATAACAATAATTTCTGTGGGCGACAAAACTTTTGTCTTGCCAAAATCTGACCACTCTGTGTTCATTAAATGATCAATATTTCAGCATTGATGCCAATTTATTTTCTTAACCTAAACCACATTTGGGAGGGTTTCAGCTTTCAAAAGAATAATTGATACAACCAATGGATGAATTTAACGTCAGGTTATAAACTTTGATTTACATAACATGGATAAGCGACATAACTTCTGTCAGGGAGTGTATATTTAATCTTCACTTGTTTGCTCCAAAGACATACTGATAGGGAATTTAGATTGTGAACCCCATTGGGGACAGTGATGATAATGTGTGCACACTATAAAGCGCTGCGGAATATGTTGGCGCTATATAAAGCAAAAAAATATTTATTACTATTATTATTTGGATATAAGTTTCTGATATTTGGTGATATCTTTACAATATGTAAACAGTTTTCTAATGTGCTTGTTGCCAATTGGCTAGAATGACTTATATTAAATCCTTCCCTTCTATGTTACCCTTATAGTCCTTGAGAAAGCCACCAGATGAAATGTATGTTGGAGTCACTGAGTACTTACAATTAGCAATTAGGCCTTTACTTATTTTTCTTCATTTGTGGTCTTTGCTATATGATTTTAATGTTCTATTTAAGTCATATCTCTTGTGAATTATTATGCTATACCAATATGCCTTCATGCACTTTATTATTGCTTTGACCTCAAGGCTACTATGTGGAAGCACAAATGTTGTATAGCCTTTTCTACCCACTACGTATACATTTTGCAATTTTTCCTGTATAGGACTTGTTTCTCCTACATGTGTTTTTCACTATTTCTTATTTGTTTTATATTATTAATTTTAAAAATGATATACAGTGGGTATGAAAAGTATTCAGACCACTTTAAATTTTTCTCTCTATGTTTCATTGCAGCCATTTGGTAAATTCAAAAAAGTTCATTTTTTTTCTCATTAATGTACACTCTGCACCCTATATTGACTGAAAAAAACAGAAATGTAGAATTTTTTGCAAATTTATTAAAAAAGAAAACTGAAATATCACATGGTCATAAGTATTCAGACCCTTTGCTCAGTATTGAGCAGAAGCACCTTTTTGAGCTAGTACAGCCATGAGTCTTCTTGGTAATGATGCAACAAGTTTTTCACAACTGGATTTGGGGATCCTCTACCATTGTTCCTTGCAGAATCTCTTTAGTTAAATCAGGTTGAATGGTGAACATTGATGGACAGCCATTTTCAATTCTCTCCAGAGATGCCAAATTGGGTTTAGGTCTCGGCTTTAGCTGGGCCAGTCAAGAATGGTCACAAAGTTGTTCTGAAGCCACTCCTTTGTTATTTTAGCTGTGTGCTTAGAGTCATTGTCTTGTTGGAAGGTGAACCTTCTGCCAAGTCTGAGGTCCAGAGCACTCTGGAAGAAGTTTTCATCCAGGATACCTATGTACTTGGCCGCATTCATGTTTCCTTCAATTCATCCGGTCGTCCTGTCCCTGCTGCTGAAAAACACCCCCAGAGCATGATACTGCCACCACTTTGTTTCACTGTTGGGATTGTATTGGGCAGGCGATGAGCAGTGCCTGGGTTTTTCCACACATACCATTTATAATTATCACCAAAAAGTTCTTTATTCATCTCATCAGACCAGTCAGACTAGAGAATCTTACTTCTCATAGTCTGGGAGTCCTTCATGTGTTTTTTAGCACTTTTAACTCTATTCGGGTTTTCATATGTATAGTACTGAGGAGAGGCTTCCGTCGGGCCACTCTGCCATAAAGGCCCAACTGTTGGAGGGCTGCAGTGATACTTGACTTTGTGGAACTTCCTCCCATCTCCCTACTGCATCTGTGGAGCTCAGCCACAGTGATCTTGTGGTTCTTCTTTACCTTTCTCACCAATACTCTTCTCACTCGATTGCTCAGTTTGGCTGGACCACCAGGTCTAGGAAGACATCTGGTGGTCCCAAGCTTCATCCATTTAAGGATTATGGAGTCAACTGTGCTCTTAGGAACCTTGAATACAGGAGAAATTCTTTTGTAAGCTTGGCCAGATCTGTGCCTAGCCACAATTCTGTCTCTGAGCTCCTTGGCCAGTTCCTTTGACCTCATAGTTCTCATTTGGTCTGACATGCACTGTAAGCTGTGATGTCTTATATAGACAGGTGTGTGACTTTACAAATCAAGTCCTATCAGTTTAATTAAACACAACTGGACTCCAATGATGGAGCAGAACCATCTCAAGAAGGATGACAAGGAAATGGACAGAATGTGACTTAAATATGAGTGTCTGAGCAAAGGGTCTAAATATTTACAGTGGGGAAATAAGTATTTGATCGCTTGCTGATTTTGTAAGTTTGCCCACTGACAAAGAGATGAACAGTCTATAATTTTAAGGGTAGGTTAATTATAATATTGAGAGATAGAATATCAAAAATAAAATCCAGAAAATCACATTTGTAAATTATATACATTTGTTTGCATTTTGCAGCGGGAAATAAATATTTGATCCCTCTGGCAAACAAGACTTAATGCTTGGTGGCAAAACCATTCTTGGCAAGCACAGAAGTCAGAAGTTTTTTGTAGCTGATGATGATGTTTGCACACATGTCAGGAGGAATTTTGGTCCACTCCTCTTTGCAGATCATCTCTAAATCATTAAGATTTTGAGACTGTCGCTGGGCAACTCAGAGCTTCAACTCCCTCCATAAGTTTTCTATGGGATTAAGGTCTGGAGATTGGCTAGGCCACGATATGACCTTAATGTGCTTCTTTTTGAGCCACTCCTTTATTGCCTTGTCTGTATGTTTTGGGTCATTGACTTGCTGGAAGACCCGGCCACGACCCATTTTTAATGTCCTGGCGGAGATAAGGAGGTTGTCGCTCAGGATTTTACGGTACATGGCTTAATCCATTCTCCCATTGATGCGGTGAAGTAGTCCTGTGCCCTTAGCAGAGAAACATCCCCAAAACATTATGTTTCCATCTCCATGTTTGACAATAGGGGCAGTGATCTTTGGGTCATAGACAGCATTTCTCTTCCTCCAAACATGGCGAGCTGAGTTAATGCCAAAGAGGTCAATTTTTGCCTCATCTAACCACAGCACCTTCTCGCAATCACTCACAGAATCATACGGGTGTTCATTGGCAAACATCACATGGGACTAAACATGTGCCTTCTTGAGCAGGGGGACCTTGCAGGAACTGCAGGATTTTAAACCTTTATCGCATAACATGTTACCAATGGTTTTCTTGGTGACTGGTCCCAGCTGCCTTGAGATAATTAACAAGTAGTTTTAGGCTGATCTCTTCCTCATGATCAATGATACCCAACGAGGTGAGATTTTGCCTGGTGTTCCAGATCAATGCCGATTGACAGTCATTTTGTATTTCTTCCATTTCCATATTATTACACCAACAGTTGTCTCCTTCTCACCCAGTGCCTTACGTATGGTTTTGTAGCCCATTCCAGCTTTGTCCTCGTCTATGATCTTGTCCCTGACATCCTTAGAAAGCTCTTTCGTCTTGCCCATGTTGTAGAGGATAGCGTGTGACTGAATAATTGAGTCTGTGGACAGGAGTCTTTTATAAATGTGACTATGTAAGATAGCTGTCTTTAATGTAAGTAACGAGTTGACTAGGAGCATCTAACTGGTCTGTAGCATCCAGAACTCTTAATGGTTGGTAGGGGATCAAATACTTATTTCCCACTGCAAAATACAAATAAATTTATATAATTTATAGAATGTGATTTTCTGGATTTTATTTTTGATATTCTATCTCTCAATGTTAAAATTAATCTATCCTTAAAATTATAGAATGTTCATGTCTTTGTCAGTGGGCAAACTTACAAAATCAGCAAGGGATCATATACTTATTTCCCCTACTGTATGACCATGTGATATTTCAGTTTTTCTTTTTAAATAAAATTTGCAAACATTTTTACATTTCTGTATTTTTCAGTCAAGATTGGATGCAGAGTGTACATTAATGAGAAAAAATGAATTTACCAAATGGCTGCAATGAAACAAAGAGTGAAAAATTTAAAGGAGTCTGTTAAGCTTCATGATTCTTCCGCTGCACGGGAAAGATCCCAAGCCTTGTCTGCCTCTGCGGTCTCCCATTTTGGTTTGGTCGCTGCGGTTGCTGCTCAGCATATATGTTGGTTCCAGCATCTTGCTTATACCAGTGATATTTGGGTGCAACCTGGTACTTTGGTGTCTAAGTCCAGAGATCACCATACTGAGCATGTCCATGAGGTGGCACGTTCTCATTGGTGGTCGGTCGTCAGCTGCTCTGGTGATGTGGCAGCTCCGGATTGGTCCACGGGCAAGGTCCTGACTGACTGGACATGAGCCTAATGCATAAAAGGCTATCAGAGGTACACGCAGGTGGGCTAGTGTCATTTGTGATTGTGTGTGTGAGTGGATACACTTCCACTCTGTTTGCACGTGTGCCGCTCTTATAACGGTAACTGGGTAAGGCAGGCAGTGTATGGTGGGAACCTCCCGCTTGGCTTGGCATCTGTCTCCAGTCGTGTGTGCGGTTAGCACAGCTGAGTGACAGAGCAAACTCAACCACTAGCCTAGACTTCCCTGGGAGCGCAATAGGGTCCCACCCCATATTTTCTTTGTCGCTGTGACGTTTATCAGGGTGTTGCATTAGTGATTTTTTTGTCCAGTACCACTCAGTGAAGTAACAGAGCTGGGTATTCAGTGTTTCATTCACATGGTGTGGCGGTAAATACAGTGATCCAGCAATCACTCACTGTCTCGGTTCCGCCATTACTTTCTATTAGCAGTTTTACACCTCTGCACAGTGGACACCGGGTTGCGAATGCGCTTTATAATTTATTTTAATTTAGTGCAATCCGCCAACTCTAGCAGAGTCTGAACACTTTCCGTACCCACTGTGTTTGTGTGTGTATATATTTATATATACATATATATATATATATAATATATATATTGTGAGACAGTGAGGGTATGTGTGATGAATGGGGTGTACATTTCACCTAGGTACTGTGCTGTATGGTATAAGGGAAATGTGTGGCTTTGTAAACCTAGTGGTAGAGAAAGGTCACTACACCTTACATTCAGTACACACTTGCAGCTCAGGCCTGAAACCATTCAGCTGTTAATTAGGAGACCAGAAGTAGGTGTCTGCGAACACAGTCAGAGAGCACGCTTAGTCTGGACACAGGAGGGGTCCAGGCACAGAAGGTGTCTCCAGGGGTTTGAGCTGTCTCAGTCTGGGTGCTCGATGTACCCCGGACACAGGAGTAGTCTCTGTGAAAATCCATGCTGGTAGCTGCTGAATAGGAGGGGATCTCTCTCAAGTCTGGACGTTGGATATGCCTTCAGACACAAGGAGGAGACTCTGTGAAACTCCACGCTGGTAACTACTGAACATATGTGTTGTTTTGGGCACAGACTGGTAGAGTCTGGACCCGGATAGAAAGGGAAATCTATCTAAGTGTAATTAGTGGCTGGACAAGCCCAGGTCTTATGTTTATGATTTATTTTTATCTGTTTGCTGTGGACTTTAATAAAGCTGGTTGCGGCCAGTTTTCACCAGAACTGCTGTGTGAGTGAACTGTTTTCGTGCCACTCTGTCTACCCAGACGGCGATCCCAGAGCTATATCCCCTGAAAAGCTTACTATATATATATATATATATATATTATAGTCCATCCTTAACTCTGCTGCCCGACTAATTCATCTCTCTCCTCACTACTCCATTGCTTCTCCCCTCTGCAAATCTCTTCACTGGCTCCCACTCCCTCAGCGTATCCAGTTCAAACTACTAACACTGACCTACAAGGCCATCTATAACCTGTCTCCTCCATATATCTCTGAACTAATCTCCCGATATCTTCCCTCACGTAATCTCCAATCCTTGCAAGACCTCCTTCTCTCCTCCACACATATTCGCTCCTCACCCAACCGCCTCCAAGACTTCTCCCGAAAATCCCCATCCTCTGGAATTCTTTGCCCCAACACGTCCGACTATCAACCACATTCGGATCCTTCAGACAGAACCTGAAAACCCACCTCTTCAAGGAAAGCTTACAGCCTGCAATGACCCTGCTACCTCCTCACCACTACCGAAGATATCGCCTCAACCAATACCGGAACTGCTGCGACCCACCAACCTGCTGTCTCCTTCCCCACCATCCTGTAGAATGTAAACCCGAAAGGGCAGAGTCCTCTCCCCTCTGTATCAGTCTGTCATTGTTAGTTTGTTTACTGTAAGTGATACCTGTAATTTGCATGTAACCCCTTGTCATGTACAGCATCATGGAATCAATGGTGCTATAGAAATAAATAATAATAATATATATATACAACAACATTTTGGCAGTAGCAATTAATTTTTTCATTGCTGTCATGCCACTTTGCATTAATTCCTGAAAAGCACTTAAAGGGTTAATAATCTACTTGACAGCAACTTTAATTATGTTGAGGGATGCTGATTTTACAACAGTATCACTTTTGGGGGTTTTCCAATATGTATGCTCTTTTAAAGCTAAATAGGTCCCTAGAAAGTAAGTTTTGGAAATTTGCTTGAAAAAATGAAAAATTGCTGCTACATTTTTAAACCTTCTAAAATCCTCACAAGATAAAAGTAAATTTTACCTAAGATAAATGTTATTAATTAAGTCTTTTATGTGATATTACCGTCATGACTAAAGAGATAATAATTCAAAGTTTGAA
>JARQOD010000001.1:198452788-198498627 GCA_033576555.1 Oophaga sylvatica
TTAGTGAATGTGATAGGCCGCTCTGAACAAATGTGTTTTGAGGGAGCGCCTGAAACCATGCAAATTGTGGATAGTCCTAATTTCTTGGGGTACAGCATTCCAGAGGATTGGCGTAGAGCAGGAGAAGTCTTGGAGTCGGGAGTGGGAGGTACGTATTAGTGCAGAGGTTAGTCGAAAGTCGTTTGCAGAGCGCAGCAGTCGGTTAGGCCGATAGATAGAAATGAGGGAGGAGATGTAGGAGGGGTGCTGCACTGTGGAGAGCTTTGTGGGTGAGAACCAGTACTTTGGTTGAAAGCTGGGAGAGGCCTAGAGAAATGGTTAGTGATAGAAGGAAGATAGAGGAAGACATTGCCCCAACGGTACAAACAGGAGGGAGAGTTAGGCTGCAGACTCGGTTGCCTGTAGCCTCCAGTTTGGCACCTGTTCGGAGCAGTTGTCTTCCAAAAGTCAAAACGTGCGCTTCCAGGACTTGCACTGCGTGGTCCTTTTTTCACACACTTGCACATGATATTTGCTATGTGAAATGCAAGCTGTGTAATCAAAAATTAAAAATAGCTAAAAGTGTCAGTCACCTCAATACCACAAATATGTGGAAACATGTGCGGACAAAGCACGTAGTTGAGTTACAAAGACACACTGGAGATGTAGGCCAACCTACAGCAGCACCTACATCTTCAGGTTGTGTTGAAGCCTCTTCATCGAGCTCACACACAGCTGGTTATGCTTCCTCACAGGATCGCCATGGAAGAACCTCGGCCACTGTTGTCCAGAGACAAACTGTTATTCCACACACAGCAGCAAGTTCCCTGTCATCCTCACACTCCCAGGCCACAAAACAGCCAGCGGTAGCACAGGCATGGGATAAAAGACGGCCATACTCCGCAAACCATGCACGAGCACAGGCTCTGAATGCTGGCATTGCAAAACTCCTGTCCCTTGAAATGCTGTGATTCAGGCTGGTGGAGACAGACAGTTTCCGTAACTGAATATCATTGTCAATCCCACAATACAATGTGCCAAGCCGATTTCATTTCAGCAGGCAAGCCGTCTCTGGTCTGCAAAAGCATGTTGAGGGAAAAATTAAACATGCGCTACTAAAAGCCCTCAGTAGCAAGGTCCACCTGACCACCGATGCGTGGACCAGTACCCATTGTTATGATCTGCTACAACCAGTAAGGAAAGAAGGGAATTCTGTCCCTACAATACAACTAAGCTGAATCCCTACGATGTAACGGGAACCTGATCCTGCGACCAGACCCGCTAAAGTCCTCATCTAGTGTGAACGAAGACCTATAGTTGCGAGGGAGTAATCCCTACAAGATCTAGGGACTGGGAGAAAAGGTGGACACCTCCTAACATAAATTGTAGCATGGATAATTAAACAGAAAAATAAATACTTTGTGATCCTAACATCAAGCAAAACTGACAGATTAAGGCACCTAAGCACCCGGCTAGCTTAACAGTAGATAATACAATGAAGTCAAGCAAAGCCAGAAGGGCGGAGCCAGACTAAATAGGGAAAAAAGGTCATGTGACCAGCAAACTGAAACAAAACCTAACAAGAGGGTTCTAACACCCATGGCCAGGGACAATACCTTTCCCTCACTGCCCATTGGGTCAATGTTGTGCAGCCGGGTACTGATCTTGCGAGTGGCGCTGTACGTGTTCTGCCAACTCCAAGGATTGCAGGAATCAAGTCTGTACACATTGATTCCTCCTCCTATTCCAGTTCCTCAGAATCATCGCTGCAGGAGCCGTCACGGTCTACCTCCACATGGACCCGTGAACGTTTACCTGTTGCGACCGATATGAGCACAGCCGTGTCCAAATGTCAACAGGCCATCCTGAAATTAATTTCCATGGGGAATCTTAGCCACACAGCGCAGGAGCTCTGTAATGCCATAAAGCAGGAGAGCGACGTGTGGTTTTTGGAAGAGAATCTACAGGCAGGCTTGGTAGTGTGTGACAATGGCCGAAATCTGGTGTCAGCTCTGGGCCTTGGCAACCTCACTCACATACCATGTCTGTCATATGTGCTCAACTTGGTCGTGCAGAGTTTTTTGAGGGACTATCCGGATCTTGATGCACTGCTGCACAAGGTCCGCCTAGAGTGCGCTCACTTGCGACGTTCCAGCATGGCCAGATCGCTGATTGCAGCTCTGCAACGCAGATTTCACCTTCATGAACATCGCATTATATGTGACGTACCCACCAGGTGGAATTCCTCGTTACATATGTTGGAGCGGTTGTGTGAGCAGCAGCCAACAGTAATGGAGTATCAGCTGCATCAGGCGCAGTCAACTCGCAATTTGCGGCGTTCACACTTCACCACTACTGAGTGGGCCTCTATAATAAGAATAATAATATTATTTATTTATATAGCGCCATAATATTCCGCAGTGCTTTACAGTTTAACAGTTTCAAAACACGAGTCATAAGTAACAACGTTAACAATACAATAATTAAAGCAAAATCAGCCGCCCCTGCTGGTGAAAGCTTACAATCTACAATGAGGTGTGGGAGATACAAAGTACAGGTGTTTATATACAATGGTGTTTTTACAATGATGGTCCAGCCATTTTAAGGAAGTGAGGGATGCATGGAGATAGTGAATGGGCTACACACACAGAATTACACATAGAATGACTTTGATTAGTGAATGTGATAGGCCACTGTGAACAAATGTGTTTTGAGGGAGCGCCTGAAACCATCCAAATTGCGGATAGTCCTAATTTCTTGGGTAGAGCATTCCAGAGGATTGGCGCAGCGCGGGTGAAGTCTTGGAGTTGGGAGTGGGAGGTACGGATTAGTGCAGAGGTTAGTCGAAGGTCGTTTGCAGAGTGCAGCAGTCGGTTAGGCCGATAAATATAAATAAGGGAGGAGATGTAGGGGGGTGCTGCGCTGTGGAGAGCTATGTTGGTGAGAACCAGTAATTAGAATTGGATCCTATAATGAATGGGCAGCCACTGCCAGTGTAATGAGTGGCGAATAACTCTATGAAGGATATCTGCCACGTTTTGCGTGCGTTTGATGAGTCAACGCGGATGGCGAGTGCAGATGATGCACTAGTCAGCCTGACTGTCCCCCTTATCTGCCTGCTTCAAAAAACACTGCAAGCACTAAGGCATGAGGTTTTGGAAGAGGTGGAGGATGAGGAGTCACAAATTCCATCACCTTCTGGACAGTCAGCGCAACGTGGTTCCTCACAAAGGGCTGGAGGACTTTCAAAGTACCATGCTGTATCAACAATTGAACCTCCAGAGTCGCTGTCTATATTTTCATAACCATTACAAACTTTTAATGTATTTACAAAGCACATAATGTACATTTTTTGTCTATCCTTTTGTAATGCTATTGTGTTTCCATAAACTGATGTTACAGAATTATGATACAAAGTTTTTAAATTTTGAGTTTTAAATTTTGTAAATTTATATGTATTTGAAGGACTTTGTGAGGAGGATGAGGAGGAGTCAATGGAGGAGGAAGACATCGCTCCAGAGGGAGGTAGACAATGCTCTAGTCAGTATGTAGACCAAGGGTGGGGTGATGCACAGCAGGCGGAGATGACGCCTCTTGCAGGGGACAACGTTTCTTGGCCAGTTGGGAGTCTGCAGCACATGGTTGATTTCATGCTGCAGTGGCTGAGAAACGACCGCCGCATCGAACACATTCACACCACGTCTGATTATTGGGTGTACACCCTCCTAGACCCTCGCTACCGGGACAACTTACAAAGCCTCATCACACCGTTGAACCGGGAGCGTAAAATGCGGAAGTACCAAGACACACTGGTGCAATCCATAATGTTCTCCATTCCAGCCGAGAGCACTGCTGCTGCTACTGATTTACAAAGCAGCTCTGTGCGTCGAGGCAGTGGAGACAGCTCTGCAACAAGAGGGAGCACAAGCAGCGCCTCTGCACAGGGCAAGAACAGTATGTTCCAAATGTGTCGAAGTTTTGTGGCAGCGCCACCAATGTCTACACCATCCGAGACGGCTCCAGTCAGCAGGAGGCAACATTTCCGTAAGATGGTGACAGACTACATGTCTTGCCCTCTCAGTGTACTCCCAGATGGCTCTTCCCCATTCAAGTTTTGTGTCTCTAAGCTGGATACATGGCCAGAGCTTAGCCAGTATGCATTGGAGGTGCTGGCTTGATCTGCTGGCAGTGTATTATCGGAGCGCGTCTTTACTGCTGCAGGTGGTGTACTAACAGACCGTTGCATGCGACTATCCTACGATAATGTAGAACGGCTTACTTTTCTGAAAATGAACTAGGCATGGATCTCGCCTGAATTTGCCTGTCCGGTTTCAGATTAACTAACTGGTTGACAACGTTTTCCATGTCTCCTGTTATGTTCATCTTTCTACCACCTGAGCTATACTCCCTGGGCTACAACACTGCCAGTTGCTGCTCAGAAGTGTCGTGTCCACAGACCAATACACAAGCTATAGTGATAGTGGGGTTCAGTAACGCCTGCTGTTCCCCTGCTGTGTGTCCGGCAAAAATTACTGCTACCTAGCTACACATGTTTAAAAAAACATGACATGTTAAAGTGGCTAGTGCTACACATAGATATCAGGCTACACCCTTATTTCTAAGCTGTAAACAAGTGAAACGTCAAATTTAAAACCATTCAATGATTAGTGTTTGTAACAAATCTGTAACTAAATAATTGTGACATATTATGGCAGATATCCACATGTCTAACACAAATGCTAACACAAAAGCATACTTATGCTATAGGGTACTGATGGTGAACCTTCTCACTCCATAACTTTGACCAATCCAACTCACATCATGCCTCAAATGCTGCAATGTTGGAAGTGCATAATGTGGGTTGAACTTTGACAACAGCTGCAGTGCGAAGGTTATCCTTCTGTGTTCTTGGCTTTTAAATAAAAGCATACAAGTAAATATAATAATACATTGTTGATTAAGGGACATGATGTACACCTGTAATATTGTGCAAACAATGGATGTAGGACTATTCCTCTTCAACATTACTTATATTTGTGTCATTTGAAAAAATACATATTTTAGTTAAAAATTAAAAACCCATGTTCAGTAGCTGTGAAAGGCCCGTTTGTGTACTTCTATATTGTTTGCAACCAATGTATTGTATACGGATGGAAGCGCGTCACACTAATAGATTAGATTTATTTTAAATGGAATGTAGCAGAACCAATTGGAGATAAATGAAAAGGATGAGCCACTGAGACACGCTCAGCAGAGTACAAGCAGCAGTGCTTGAACATGTAACTGGAGCGTGATCTGCACTCAAAAAAGTAAAAAACACAGACTGAAGTGAACACTGAAACACAACTGTCCACAATCTGTGAAAAGCTCCTTTCTGTACTTCTATAGTGTTTGCAACCAATGTATTGTATACGGATGGAAGCGCGTCACACTAATAGATTAGATTTATTTTAAATGGAATGTAGCAGAACCAATTGGAGATAAATGAAAAGGATGAGCCACTGAGACACGCTCAGCAGAGTACAAGCAGCAGTGCTTGAACATGTAACTGGAGCGTGATCTGCACTCAAAAAAGTAAAAAACACAGACTGAAGTGAACACTGAAACACAACTGTCCACAATCTGTGAAAAGCTCCTTTCTGTACTTCTATAGTGTTTGCAACCAATGTATTGTATACGGATGGAAGCGCGTCACACTAATAGATTAGATTTATTTTAAATGGAATGTAGCAGAACCAATTGGAGATAAATGAAAAGGATGAGCCACTGAGACACGCTCAGCAGAGTACAAGCAGCAGTGCTTGAACATGTAACTGGAGCGTGATCTGCACTAAAAAAAGTAAAAAACACAGACTGAAGTGAACACTGAAACACAACTGTCCACAATCTGTGAAAAGCTCCTTTCTGTACTTCTATAGTGTTTGCAACCAATGTATTGTATACGGATGGAAGCGCGTCACACTAATAGATTAGATTTATTTTAAATGGAATGTAGCAGAACCAATTGGAGATAAATGAAAAGGATGAGCCACTGAGACACGCTCAGCAGAGTACAAGCAGCAGTGCTTGAACATGTAACTGGAGCGTGATCTGCACTCAAAAAAGTAAAAAACACAGACTGAAGTGAACACTGAAACACAACTGTCCACAATCTGTGAAAAGCTCCTTTCTGTACTTCTATAGTGTTTGCAACCAATGTATTGTATACGGATGGAAGCGCGTCACACTAATAGATTAGATTTATTTTAAATGGAATGTAGCAGAACCAATTGGAGATAAATGAAAAGGATGAGCCACTGAGACACGCTCAGCAGAGTACAAGCAGCAGTGCTTGAACATGTAACTGGAGCGTGATCTGCACTCAAAAAAGTAAAAAACACAGACTGAAGTGAACACTGAAACACAACTGTCCACAATCTGTGAAAAGCTCCTTTCTGTACTTCTATAGTGTTTGCAACCAATGTATTGTATAGGATGGAAGCGCGTCACACTAATAGATTAGATTTATTTTAAATGGAATGTAGCAGAACCATTGGAGATAAATGAAAAGGATGAGCCACTGAGACACGCTCAGCAGAGTACAAGCAGCAGTGCTTGAACATGTAACTGGAGCGTGATCTGCACTCAAAAAAGTAAAAAACACAGACTGAAGTGAACACTGAAACACAACTGTCCACAATCTGTGAAAAGCTCCTTTCTGTACTTCTATAGTGTTTGCAACCAATGTATTGTATACGGATGGAAGCACGTCACACTAATAGATTTGATTTTTTTCTAATATAATGGAGCTGCACCAATTCCACTAAATAAAATAAAAAAAAAAAAAAAAAAAGTGACACGTGCAGATGCCTACAAACAGCGGTGGATGCAGAGCAAACTGCAGCGTCACCTGCACTGTCACACACACACCTTGCACAGAGCTGTTAAAACAACACTGGCAAAATGAAGCTTTACACAGCGGTTGGTAAACTAGCCTGCCTCAAGCACAGTAGTACACAAAATCGCAATATCTAACTGTCCCTCAGAGTCAGCACAGCAGCGTTCTGTCCCTAACTGAGTTCACAGCACAGTGACGCTAAAATGGCTGCGGCGCCTTTTATAGTGCATTCTGACATCATTTCAGCAGCCAATCACAGCCATGCCATTAGTTAAGATGACCGCATCATTACAGGATGTGCCCACACTTCGTAGGATTCCTCATTGGCTGACTAAAATCACATTGCCTCTCAAAGAATTATGGGAACTTCCGATTCCGGTATACGATATGGAAAAAGTATCGGAATTAAGTATCGGAATTCCGATAACGCGAATATCGGCCGATACCCGATACTTGCGGTATCGGAATGCTCAACACTAGTCAATCCAAACGTATTTCCAAAAAAAAATATATTAATGCTATTCCAATGCATTGGGTTAAACATGTATGCCTTTATTGTCTCCTCAACCTCCCCCAATACACTCTACATTAGTCTTTGTTGTTTTCCTTCATGTACAATTAACCAACAAGGCAAGAATGGGTTTTTTTAATGTCGATATTTGGTTCCCATAGACTTACATGGGACATCCGGTATCGGAATCGGATATCGACGATATTTAGTGATATCGGCGATACCATTCCGATCCGATATTTTTAGATATCGAGCAGTATCGCTCAACACTACTAGCCACTGATATCTGGGGCTGATACACTGTTAAATATGTGGCCTGTATTTTTTGTTTTTTTTACAGAAAGGTAGCATATAGAATTAGGGTAACAAACTGTAAAAAAAAAGGTGAATGTAGGCCTGAAATGTCCAAATTTGTAGCCCACAGATAGATGATGCGTGTGATGGAGATAACACACTGTTAAATATGTGGCCTGTTTTTTTGTTTCTTTTTACCACAAAATAGTGAATATAACGAGAGTAACATGCAGCAAAAAAGGTGAATTAAGGCATGAAATGACCAAATTTGTAGCCCACAGATATATGAGGCATGTGACGGAGATAACACTTTGTTAAATATGTGGCCTGTATTTTTGTTTCTTTTTACCACAAAATAGTGTTTAGAACTAGGGTAACATAAAGCAAAAAAAGGTGAATGTAGGACTGAAATGCCCAAATTTGGAGCTCACAGAAAGATGAGGCATGTGATGGAGATAACACACTGTTCAATATGTGGCCTGTATTTTTGTTTCTTTTTACCACACAATAGTGTAAGGAACTAGGGTAACACACAGCAAAAAAAGGTGAATATAAGCATGAAATGCCGAAATTTGTAGCACACAGATAGATGAGGCATGTGACGGAGATAACATAGAAATTAGTTTTTAGCGTGCACTCAGTCAAAACATTACGAGGTGCTAGTGTAATGGACCAAGTGGCCCTAAATACAGAGTAATTAAAATTCACCGCACATTCTTGTGGAATATCTTTCAAAAGTAGCTTCAATTTTTATTTAACAAACAATAAGGGAGCATAATAGAAAATAGCAGTGGAAGCGATAACAAAACAACAAGACATTTCGGCTCCACCGGAGCCTTTATCACAAATCGCGTAATCACATGCCACAAAGAGAAGGATGCAAAGTGATAAGATAAGAATCCTTGTGGTGCCCAGTAGAGGCTAAATTTAATGGACAGTCCCTGTAGGGTTGCCTGGTCTCCTCACAGGGAGATAGTAATCTTATCAAGATAGTAGATACAGCAGCGCTCCCGCGCTCAGCTGATGATACGTGAAAGATGGGACGGAGATAGCCCACTGTAAAATATCTGGCCTGTATTTTTTTTTTTTTGGCCAAACTAAATTGTGTCAACAAGTTGGCTATGACACACCAAAAAAATTCTATGGAGGCCTGAAATGGCACAATTTTTAGCGTATTGATATGCGATCGGTGTGGCATAGAAAACACGGTGCAAAATATCTGCCATATGCCTAAATTTTTTTTGGCAGCTAAATATTTTTTGGCCAGGAAAATAGTACCAAGAAATTATATAACACACTCCATGTGAATACTTTTCCATCCAATTATGACAAGAGCATTCTTAAGGTGATACCTTTATTGGCTAACCAGAAAATTATATGTTCGCAAGCTTTCAGAGCGCAGAGGCTCCTTCTTCAGGCAAGATTACATTTGGAATAATAAGAAAGACACATTAGATGCTTACTATAGTAGGAAATTTGTTCAAGACCTGGGAGGTGTGATGCCTTCAAAAGATAAGCAAAGGAAATCAAATTAGCATTTTCTTACAAATAGAGAGCTAGTGTGAATGTGTTATTGGCTATCTGGAGTCCTCTGGTGAAGGTGTGAACTGTGTCTATGTAATGAGTCATAAAACCGGGTGTTAAGTTGAGTCCTAGTGTCAAAGTATTGAACATCCTAATAAGTTTGAATTCCCATATTTTTCTCTCCCTGTCATCCTTAAAATGACCTTTTAGTATTAAGACTTTTAAGTCTGTCATACAATGTCCAGTTCCAGAGAAATGTTTTCCCACAGGCGTGTCCATTTCATTCCTGATCGTATGTCTGTGTAGATTCATCCTTGTTTGTAGTTTTTGCATGGTTATGACTCATTACATAGACACAGTTCACACCTTCACCAGAAGGACTCCAGATAGCCAATAACACATTCACACTAGCTCTCTATTTGTAAGAAAATGCTAATTTGATTTCCTGTGCTTATCTTTTGAAGGCATCACACCTCCCAGGTCTTGAACAAATTTCCTACTATAGTAAGCATCTAATGTGTCTTTCTTATTATTCCAAATGTAATCTTGCCTGAAGAAGGAGCCTCTGCGCTCTGAAAGCTTGCGAACATATAATTTTCTGGTTAGCCAATAAAGGTATCACCTTAAGAATGCTCTTGTCATAATTGGATGGAAAAGTATTCACATCGATTTTTCTGGCTAACACGGTACCACAATATTATTTATTATTGTACCCCATGAAAATGGAAGATACCCCAATGTACCGATCACAGATGGATTTGAAAAATCTCCTGAAGAAACTGGCACAAATGAACAGCGACATCTTCTTTCTATCCAGATGCAAAAAGGAAAACCTAATCCCTAAAGGCCTCATGATAAGGAATCCAACAAAATATACCTACAACACCCATTTTTCACAGAAACTTTGCTACAGATCATCTGAGAGACTGCGGAATCATCTCATTGGATTTTTCTACCACAAGAAAAGGACCATCCATAAAGAGATAAATTACCTACAGGACCGAATACAAGGACCGGGTTCACGTTTCATCAAGGAGACGCTACAGGAATTCTACAATAATTTACAACATCACCTCATTATCAACAAGAAAAAGAAACTGGACAGACTCAGGAAGAAAGCAGGTCTCAATGTAGCTGAAGGTAAGCCCTATTTACAGAATCATTTACATACATTGCCCTCTGTTGTGAACCTCTCACAATACAAGCCAAACACAGGAGAAATGCATGTTCTATCAAAGGGACTAACATTCTGTCCTACAAAACAGCTGGATACGGCTCAGTTCTGTAGTGACATTGAGGAATTCTTCCGCAGATTGCGACTCAAAGAATTCTTTCATAACCATGCAGATATCACTTCACAAGACAATGTGAATAACACAGCAAAAAAGAAAAAGAGGACAAACTGGACCCCGCAACCCGGACACAACCAAACTCTGGATCATTACATAGACTGTTTCCGCAAAAAAGTTAAATCTGACATTTTGGACAGACACCATAAAGTGCCAAACAATATCAGCATGGAGGAAAGAAAAGCTATACAATCCTTAAAAGCCAACAACAATATCATCATCAAACCAGCGGACAAAGGAGGAGCTACAGTCATCATGAACACGACAGATTACATCCAGGAAGCAAACAGACAACTCTTGGATATAAAATACTACACTCCACTTCAGGAAGATCCTACCAAACAATACACTGAGGAACTAACACGTATCATCAATGGATTTGATTCTACTTCGTCCTCACTACTGGAACTAGTACCAGGCAATCCCAAAACAGGTACCTTCTACATGTTGCCTAAAATACACAAAGAAGGTAATCCTGGGAGGCCCATCATCTCTGGTATTGGGACTTTAACTGAGAATATCTCCGGCTGGGTGGAGAACATTCTAAAACCCTTGGTGAGGAACACACCCAGCTAATCCAGGACACCACGGATATTCTTTGCAAATTGTCAGCGCTGGGCCCACTTCCAAGGGACACGATACTAGCCACCATGGACGTAGAGTCTCTCTATTCCAACATTCCTCATGAGGATGGAATCACAGCATGTAAATATTTCCTTCAAAAGAACAATCTGGCCACAGAACCAACACTGCAATTCATCAGGTTTGTGCTTCATCACAACTATTTTTCTTTTGGGAACAATTTATACCAACAGTGCATGGGCAGCGCCATGGGAAGCAAAATGTCCCCACAATATGCCAACCTATTTATGGCGAAACTGGAGGAGGAGTTTTTGTCATCTTGCCCTATTAAACCTCTTGCATACTTCCGCTACATTGATGATCTGCTAATAATCTGGACAGGCTCAAAAGATGATCTGCTCACCTTCCACAATAACTTCAACAAATACCACCCAACCATCAAGCTCACCCTCAACTTTTCAAAGTCTCAAATACATTTTCTGGACTTGACCATATACATCAAGGACAACGCCATACAAACATCAATTTACCATAAGCCCACAGGACGTCCAACATACCTTAGATGGAACAGCTTTCATCCAAGACACACAAAAAAATCCATCATCTACAGTCAAGCTCTGAGATATATTCGGATCTGTTCAGACAGTAAAGACAGGGAACTACAGCTGCTATCTCTGAGGAATACATTCCTACAACAAGGATACCATCCACTGGCAATAGATGAACAGATCCACAGGGCTACAAGAATCCCAAGAAGCAACCTCCTGGATTACAAACTGAGAGAGGACAACAACAGGGTACCTCTTGTGGTCACATACAACCCCCACATGAGCATCCTAAGGAAAATTGGTGCTGATCTCCAACCCATATTCCACAGGGATCACAAATTGAAAGACATATTCCCAGAACTACCACTCCTCTCCTACAAACAACCCCCTAACTTAAGGAATCTCCTTGTCAGAAGTGTCCTTTCGTCACCATCAGTGACTGGCACATTCCCATGTAACAACAAAAAATGCAAAACTTGTACCCACATATTACCAACAAATACAGTCCGTGTACCAAACACAAATCTGGACTATAAGGTCATGGGTTCCTTTTCATGTACATCCTCCAATGTGGTGTACATGATACAATGTACAAGGTGCCCTGGAGCTATCTATATTGGGGAAACCATGCAAAAACTACAAACAAGGATGAATCTACACAGACATACGATCAGGAATGAAATGGACACGCCTGTGGGAAAACATTTCTCTGGAACTGGACATTGTATGACAGACTTAAAAGTCTTAATACTAAAAGGTCATTTTAAGGATGACAGGGAGAGAAAAATATGGGAATTCAAACTTATTAGGATGTTCAATACTTTGACACTAGGACTCAACTTAACACCCGGTTTTATGACTCATTACATAGACACAGTTCACACCTTCACCAGGACTCCAGATAGCCAATAACACATTCACACTAGCTCTCTATTTGTAAGAAAATGCTAATTTGATTTCCTTTGCTTATCTTTTGAAGGCATCACACCTCCCAGGTCTTGAACAAATTTCCTACTATAGTAAGCATCTAATGTGTCTTTCTTATTATTCCAAATGTAATCTTGCCTGAAGAAGGAGCCTCTGCGCTCTGAAAGCTTGCGAACATATAATTTTCTGGTTAGCCAATAAAGGTATCACCTTAAGAATGCTCTTGTCATAATTGGATGGAAAAGTATTCACATCGATTTTTCTGGCTAACACGGTACCACAATATTATTTATTATTGTACACCATAACACACTCCAAAATAATTTAACGCACTTAGATGTGATGGCTGGGATGGGCAAAACTGTTTAAAATAGCTGGATTTTCACGCTGTACTAAGAAAAGAATATGGCTGAATTCTGCAGTGTCAACAAGCAAATGGGGAAACAAAATAGGGCTCTGCATTGCTTTGGAATAAAGTAATCAGGATTAAGATGCAAAAAATTGCTACCCATTGAGACTGAGGGCTGTGTAGATACAGTCAATATATGTAATAAGCAGCAGCAGCACCAGCAGACAGTCAAGGAATGGACCCTCTTGATGTATGCAATGAAGTATACCACATACTCTTCAATCACACCTGATTGTCCTTAGCTGCACATACATTCAGTACCATGGGCCTGCCCCATCTTTCAAATTTCAGATTTCTAATTACACTACTCTGAATTAGACTAGAATTCTAGAATGCATTTGGCCACTCATCACTCCTACATTATTGTCATCATCACCATCTGACCGAGATGTTCTTCTGTTCCCACAGGTATGAACTGCTGACTTTCCACAGCTTTCCCATGTTCCTGAATGCCCAATGTGAATTGCATTGTTTTCTGGTATGAACTGCTGACTTTCCACCGCTTTCCCATGTTCCTGAATGACCCATGTGAATTGCATTGTTTTCTGGTATGCTTTGCTCACCCATCTTCCTGTATCCATAATTGTACTCCATTCTTATCTTTACCACATATCTGAGTGGTCTGTGTAACCCCCTCCCTCTTTTATGACCTTTGCTTAATTCTGTGTATCTGACCTGGGCAGTCACACATCACTCTTCACTCACACCTGATTGTCCTTAGCTGCACATATATTCAGTACCATGAGTCTGCCCCAGACAAAGTCTGCTCCATTTATTTCAAATTCCATCTTTCAAATTACAAATTCCTAATTACACTACTCTGAATTAGACTAGAATTTGACTGGAATTTGACTATAAGGTAACGGACTATACCACCACTACAATGTTTCAGCCTCTTTTTACTATCACCCCAATACTACTTTATTTTTCCCTAACTCCTGTAATACCCCCACCCAGTAAGGAACTAGTCATTTCCCCCTCCATCCTCCCCAGCCACCTCACCTCCTCCTCAGAACTGATCCTTCACACTCAATCCTTTTACTCCAGACACACACGGCCACATCATGTCCTATCCTGCTCCCACTTTCTCTGTCTGCTACTCCTCATTGCTGGAGACGTATCCCCAAATCTTGGCCTTCCTAAACACATCCTCACACTTATTTCTAACATCCTGCCACGATTCTCTACACGTTTTTGCAACCATGACAACCTCATGCCCGGTCATCCAGCCCCCACTCCCCCGGTGCCCCTACCTGGAGCTATATGGAACGCACGCTCTGTCTGCAACAAACTGTCATATATACATGACCTCTTTATCACCAACAAACTCTTCTTCCTTGCCATCACTAAACATGGCTCACTCTCTCTGACACAGCCTCTCCAACTGCGCTTTCCTATGGTGGATTCCATCTCTCTCACACCCCTCGCCCCAGCACCAAACGTGGTGGAGGAGTTGGCTTGCTCCTGTCTGATACCTGCTCTTTTACACCTATTCAACTTCCACCCACCCCTACTATTCCATCGTTCGAGGTGCACTCTGTCCGCATCTATTCCCCCTCCAACTGGCTGTCATATACCGCCCCCCAGAACTAGCCATCTCCACCTTCCTTGACCACTTCACCACCTGGCTACTCCATTTCCTCTCTGATGACATCCGCACAATCATCATGGGTGATTTCAACATCCCCATTGACACTTCCACCCCGGCTGCCTCTAAACTTCTATCGCTCACGGCTTCCCTCGGCCTCACTTAATGGTCCTATGCGGCCACTAACAAAGATGGTCGCAGGCTGGACCTCATCTTCACCAGCCTCTGTTCCCTCACTAATCTCACTAACTCACCTCTCCCCCTGTCGGACCACAACCTACTGACATTCTCTTCCCTCTACTCTGCTAGTGCGCAACCCCTGCTCCACAAACTCACTCCCCCTCGCAGGAATCTCTAACACCTCAATTTACAATCACTCTCTGAGTCCCTTCTCCCTCCTACAGACATAGCTTCCCTTCATGACACAGATGTTGCTGCCATTTTATATAACACCACAATAACAGCCACACTTGATACGTCTGCCCCCCTCAAGCAGAGCAAAACTCATACAATCAACAGGCAGCCCTGACTGACCAGCCTGACTAAAGAACTGAGACGAGTTTCCAGGGCTGCTGAGCGGAGATGGAATAGAACCCATTCTACCGAGCACTTCAACGCATACAAGCAGTCACTTGCCAGCTTCAAGTCCACGCTCTTTGCTGCAAAACAAACTTACTTCGCATCTCTCATAACCTCCCTGTCTCACAACCCTAAACAGCTTTTCAACACTTTCAATTATCTACTCCGTCCCACAGCACCTCCTCCCTCTCCTCTCATTTCTGCTGTAGACCTTGCCTCCTTCTTTAAGCAGAAGATCGATACAATCAGAGAAAAATTTGGCCCACAGCCCCTAATTTCACTCTTAGCCACTCAGCCCTGTTCTTCCAAAACCAGCTTCTACTCCATGACAGAAAATCAGCTCTCCATCCTCCTGTCAAGATCACACCTCACCACTTGCACGCTTGACCCCCTCCTGTCCCACCTCATCCCTAACCTTCATCCCAACCCTAACACACCTCTTCAACCTCTCACTTACAAATGGTGTCTTCCCCTCATCCTTCAAATATGCCTCGATCACACCCATCCTCAAAAAGCCCTCCCTCGACCCATCCTCTGTGTCTAACTATCGCCCGATATCTTTTCTCCCTTACGCCTCAAAACTACTGGAACAGCATTTATATCTTGAATTGTCCTCCCACCTCTCCTCCTGTTCCCTCTTTGACCAGTTACAATCTGGCTTCCGACTGCATCACTCAACTGAAACTGCCCTAACTAAAGTCACTAACAATCTGCTAACCGCCAAGAGCAAGCGGCACTACTCTGTCCTCCTTCTCCTGGACCTGTCTTCTGCCTTCGACACCGTGGACCATTCCCTCCTGCTACAGATTCTCTCATCTCTTGGCATCACAGAATTGGCCCTATCCTGGATCTCATCATAACTAACAGACCAAACATTTATTGCCTCCCTCTCATACATCAGCTCCTCACCTCGCCCCCTGTCAGACGGTGCTCCTCAAGGCTCAGTCCTAGGACCCCTACTCTTCTCCATCTACACCTTTGGCCTGGGACAGCTCATAGAATCCCACGGTTTGCAGTATCACCTCTACGCCAATGACACGCAGATCTATCTATCTGGACCTGACCTCACCTCCTTACTGACCAAAATCCCACAATGTCTGTCTGCTATCCCAGCCTTCTTTTCTTCTCACTTTCTCAAACTGAACATGGACAAAACAGAATTCATCATCTTTCCCCCATCTCACTCTACCCCTCCACCAGACCTATCTATCAACATTAAATGGCTGCTCATTTTTCCCAGTCCTGCACGTTCAGTGCCATGGGGTGATCCTCATATATAGAAAAAACTCGGCACACCAGCGGATGAAAAAATATCCAAAGTGATTTAATTATGAAATAGTACATACACTGACGTTTCGGTCAGAATGTGACCTTCATCAAAGTACTAGTGAAAGTAAAAGGTGAGTAACAATCAGAAAGAAAGCAATATATTGTAAATGTGCATCATTTGCAAACATAGAACAAATATATAAAAACTAAATAATGTATATACAAACAACAGTTGTTCCAAAAGAAGGCTCATAACTGAATACATCTTAATAAATGCAGATATAAGATGTACCATCTAGCTATAAAATGCAACAGATGTGAACAACATTGTATGCAAAATGAAGATAAGCTCCTAGATATGATGAACTAAAATGTGACATACCCATATATGTACTGTGAAAAGAGAGATACCCTCTCCTATGTTCACTAATAGGTCTGAGAAGGAATGACAAGACATATAATTATAAGTGGCCAAGAAGAAGCAGACCTTAATGGAATAATGGTAACCAGTACATACCCTGTATGTGGAGGGCTGCTGAGTAGGGACAAAATGTCCTCTGTGGAGTGGAGGCAAGTAGTGAGTATATGCCATAATAAAAGCCCATAATCAGTGAGGCATCTGTGACATAACCGCTATTCTTACCAGTATATAGGAAGCACGGCCCCAGTGGTGTGGATGCGGTGTCCACCGCTTATCCCATGTGCTACAATCAGATGCTGTGTGTGCAGCGTTTTGTAAGGGGCCAAGATGGCGTCCGAAACCGGAAGTGATGTACCGGAAGTGGTAATGGTCATGTGATACCTCCAGGATGTGTAGTGCTTCAGTGCTTGCATTCCAGTGATGTTGTGGTGCGTCCCACAGAGGTGGGAGGGCTAGTGCAGAAGCTGGAGGATGGTCTGTGCTAAGGGGAGGGGTATTCCAGTGAAAGCATATGGGTGTCAGCGCTAGGAATAGAAGCAGTGAGCTGTGAAAAGATGGCCAATGCAACTGCTGTACCCAAATAGAGGAAGTGCTCAGTGTGGAAGATTCTGCAAAAAAGAAAAAAGGATGTAAATGTCACAAGTAAAGTATATTGCAGAAAATATGGCACTTATCATAAGGGCATTCATGAAGACATTTTTGCTGAAGGGTAATACATAGATAAATGAAAGTTACCGGACACAAACGTATAATAGTAATACTATACATCCAAACAGGGACACATTATAACAAAATCCATGATTTTTATAGGGACTAATTGATTGATTATGTAACGGGCAGAGATGGCTTAATGGTACCTTATCTTTAGCAGTAATATTATTACATTTCAGTATATTACAAGATTATTGAGCAACGAATGTTGTAAAGTCAAACCTGTGATGGTTAAAACATGTTAATGGTAAGTTAAACGTTTTTAAGTCAGGAAGGAATGGATATCATAATCTCTATTTAACCCTTTAGGGCTTAAGGTTTGTAGCTCATGGATCCAAAACGCCTCCCGTTTTTTTAGGAGGCTGATCCTGTCGCCTCCTCTGCGTGGTAATCTGACCTCCTCAATAATCTGAAATCTCAATTGTGCAATTGTGTGTCCCGATGTGACAAAATGGTGTGGGATTGGAAGTAGGAGGTTCTTGTACCTAATAGTCGACTTATGTTTTGAGATTCGATCTTTTATGGGTTGTGTGGTCTCTCCTATATACAGCAATCCACACGGACATTTAATTAAATAGACTACAAAAGGTGTATTGCATGTAAAGTAACCTTTAATCTCCTATTTCTTACCCATGTGTGGATGGTAGAAGCAGTTACCCTTCAATACATTGTTGCATTGAGTGCAATGCAAACATGGGAAAGTTCCAAATTTAGGATTGCTCAAGAAACGCTGTTGCAATTGTGGTTGTGAGGGCCCTACATCTGCTCTCACCAGCATGTCTTTGATATTACGCGGTTGCTGAAGCAGGGAAGGAACGGTTCATTAAATTTATCTATGTCCGGATGTGCAGTGCCTAAGAGGTGCCAGTGACGGCGTATACTCCTATGTATTAGATATGCCAATGGATCGTAGTCATGTACAAAGGCTATACGTTTCTTTGAGTCTCGGCGGGTAGTACCCATGTGTGAGTGAGGGTGGGTCTATGGTATGTCGTGGGTATCCTCTCTCTAGAAACTTACTGCCCATTTCTTGTAGGCGTTTTGTACGTGTCTCTGGGTTGGATACAATTCTTTGAACCCTCAGCATCTGTGTCTTTGGAATTGAGTCCTACATTTTGGTTGGGTGGAAACTACCGTAATGCAACAGACTGTTTCGATCTGTTTGTTTAATGTATAAATCCGTAGTCAGTCTCCCTGTCCTTTCTTTAACAACCAATGAGTCTAGAAAATTAATTTCTTTCATATTGGTGGACATGGTGAAGTCCAAGTTTGCCATGAAGTGCGTAACCGTAGGAAAAAGTTATTAAGTAGATCTTGTGATCCCGTCCAGATACAAAAAATATTGTCGATCTATCTCTTCCATACCAGGACATGTGCGCGGAAGAGATCATCAAGATATATAACTGTAAGGTTCTGTGTACATGTTCCTGAAACTCAGTTTGTTCGTCAGCCATTTTACTTTCTGTCTTGCTGCAGCTATCTTGCCCTCAGTCAAAATGGAGTTTCCAGCTTGCATGTTCCCGCCCTGATTCTCTCCTTTTGCTTCTTAAGCAGCCACAGCTGAGCAATCAGTGCTTCAGAATCTAGCCTGCAGTGAACCTGTGACCTGACTCCTAAAGCCTTGGACCTTGTACTCCAGCTATTCCTACTGAGGAACTCTGAAGCACTTGTGGACTCTGAACCCTGCTCTTTGAAAGACCCACGTTTGCATGGACTTACGGTAACAGAGAAGAAGATCCTGAACCTGTTGTGGAGAGTGATTGCTGAGCTTAGATTACTCTGGCCTGCTGTGTCTCCTGCTTCTGTGTCTGCAAACTGTGTGACTATTTTTGCCAACTTGTATGAAGTAATACAAGACTTTCTATATCAAACCTGTGTCTCATGTATTTTCATCGCACCCAAGCACAAGACGCTATATGAACTGTACTACATACATTACAAGATTCTGAAGCCAAAACGTTAGTGTCTGCTGGGTCTGGAAAGGCTGTGTCTGCTGTAACTGTGGATATCGGATGTCCGGTTGCACTTTCTGTGATGACAGTGGTTGTGACTTCTCACAACCATTCCAGGTGAGCAATTCCCTTAAGTGTTTTTTTTTCTGCAGTGTTACCACAGGTAAACACTATTGTTTTTTTTTTTTTTCTTTTCTCTTTTTTGTCTGCTGTAACTGTGGATATAAGATGTCCGGGTGAACTTTCTGTGATGATAGTGGTTGTGACTTCTCACAACCATTCCAGGTGAGCAGTTCCCTTAATTTTTTTTTCTCTCTGCAGTGTTACCACAGGTAAACACTATTGTTTTTTTTTTTTCTCCTCTCCTCTTCTTCCAGTACTCCTGTCTTAAAAGATCTGGAAAATGGAGGCCCGCATAAAGGAACTTTGCGGAGTGACTGATAATATCCTTGCAGATTTGCAGAATATAAAGACCCGTTTTTCAAGCCTACAGGACCTCACTAATCACAATTTGCAAGTGTTTGGACAGACTGCCCAGGATTTGCGAGCCAGGATTGAGGTTCTAGAAGAGCGAGTCCAGGCTCCTGCCGTAGCCCCGAGTTCTGGGATTCCCAAGTTGCCCCCTTTTCGTTTTGGCGGTGAACGTGAGAAATTCAGGGGATTTATTAATCAATGCAATCTTTTTTTTTTCTGCACATGTTTCACAATTTCCCACTGAACGATCTAAGGTGCTTACTATAATTATGTTGCTTACCAACAAGGCTTTGATGTGGGCAAACCCTCTGATTGAGACTGAGGATGATTGTTTGAATCACCTTGATGCTTTTATTTCAGCCATGGGGCAGGTGTTTGATGACCCCAATCGAGGTGCAACAGCTGAAGCAGCCATGTTAGCTTTGCGCCAAGGTAAGCACTCGGTAGCTGAATATGCCTTGGATTTCAGGAGATGGGCCCTTGATACCACCTGGGACAGTTCCGCCAAAAAATCTATTTTTCGAAAAGGGTTATCTCCACTGATTAAGGATGAACTTGCTCGTGCCGACCCTCCCACTGCGTTAGGTGACTTTATTAACTACTGCATCCGTATTGATACTCGTCTGACTGAACGCAGGCAAGAGAGATGGTTCGAAAGCAATCGCACTAACCTTTTCCTACCTTCCTCTCCAGCTAAGGAACCTTTGAGTAGGATTACACGGGAACCTGAACCTGAACCCATGCAGGTAGACTCTTTACAACGACGGGTTAGTGATGCACGCAAGGAACATCGTTTTAAGGAGAATCTATGTTTCTATTGTGGTAAGTCAGGGCACTTCATTATAAACTGCCCCAGCCGTTCTCGTAAGACTACTGCAGCACTCATTCATTGTGAGTGTTGCGAGAGGGGATCTGTCAGGTCCGAGCCTCAGGCTCCAGAGAGATCTGCAGCAACAGATCTTGATTTCTCGGACTTAAACTCCGTTACCTCTGAGGACGTTGACTGTGTAAACGCTGCCATTTTTCAAGTTTCCTCAGCGGTGTCCCAGCTGAGTTGTAAGAAAAACAATTCTCATTGCTTTCTTTCCATCAAACTCTGGGTTGACTCAGCTTGGGTGTCTAGCTCTGCTATGATCGACTCAGGGGCAAGTGGAAATTTTATGGATGTCTCCTTTGCTCTGAAACAGGGGATACGTTCAGTGAAGAAGGCTACTCCAGTACAGATGGAAACTGTGGATGGCTCCCTGCTGACCTCTGGACCAGTGGATCAGGAAACAGAGCCTTTGAGGGTTCTTATGGGTAAAGATCATCAAGAGAAACTGTCCTTTATGCTTATCTCTTCTCCCCACTTTCCCATTATTCTAGGGCTACCATGGCTGCAGGCTCAGAATCCTACCATTAACTGGGAGACCAAGGAATTACACTTTCCAGAGAAACAGATGAGTCCAAAAGTTTCAGCTTGCTCTGTTCCTAAAGGAACCATGTCAGTCCCTGAATTGCCAGCTGTATACCAGGACTATGTGGAGTTATGTGACAAGAAGAACGCTGACCAGCTTTCTCCTCACCGTCCATATGATTGTCCAATTGAATTATTGCCTGGAGCAGAGATACCTTTTGGTAAGATCTACCCCCTGGCGGGGCCCGAGCTAAAGGCTTTAAAGGATTACATAGACGAAAATCTAGCCAAGGGCTTCATACGCCCCTCTTCATCTCCTGCAGGTGCACCCATCTTCTTTGTAAAGAAGAAAGATGGATCTCTGAGACCATGCGTAGACTATAGGGAACTCAATAAGGTTACTATTAGAAACCGTTATCCATTGCCTTTAATCCCTGAGTTATTGGAGAGAGTGCGACATGCCAAAATTTTCTCTAAACTAGATCTTCGTGGGGCCTATAACTTAGTCCGTATTAGACCTGGGGATGAATGGAAGACTGCATTCAGGTCACGCTATGGACACTTTGAATATCTAGTTATGCCTTTTGGTCTGAGTACCGCCCCAGCCACTTTCCAACACTTGGTGAATGACATCTTCAGGGATCTCCTAGATACATTCGTGGTAATTTATTTGGATGATATTCTAATTTTTTCTAACTCCACAGAGGAACATCATGGACATGTGAGAATGGTCTTGGAACGTCTAAGACAAAATCATCTTTACATCAAACTTGAAAAGTGTGAATTCCATAGGACCGAAATTCAATTTCTGGGGTATGTACTGTCTACACAAGGAATTAGTATGGATGGAAGCAAAACCCAAGCCATCAAGGATTGGCCAAGTCCTAGAAATGTGAAGGAGGTACAGCGCTTCATCGGGTTTGCCAACTTCTATAGACGTTTCATTAGAAATTTCTCTGAGGTAGTGTCACCTATCACCCAACTTACCCGGAAAGAGTCTAGGTTCTCCTGGACTCCCCAAGCCCAGGAAGCATTTTCCCGTCTAAAAGATAAATTTACCACTGCACCTATCCTAGTACATCCCAACCCCGAGCTTGCCTTCATAATAGAGGTGGATGCTTCAGACTGTGCCGTTGGAGCTATACTCTCTCAGAGAACAGGTGAGAAGAATGTCTTGCATCCCTGTGCCTTCTTTTCCCAGCAGTTGTCTTCGGCTGAGAGGAACTACGATGTGGGCAATAGAGAGTTGTTGGCCATTATTGCCGCCTTCAAAGAATGGAGACACCTTCTTCAGGGAGCTGCACAGCAAATAGTCATCCTGACAGACCATCGTAACCTTGAATTTATCAGGTCGGCTAAGTGCCTGACTCCTCGCCAGGCTCGCTGGAATCTTTTCTTAAACCAATTTAATTTTATCATTTCTTATAGACCAGGATCGCGCAATGGAAAGGCTGATGCACTCTCTAGGATTTATTCAGCAGAAACACGTCCACTTACTCCTCCTAAGACTATTCTTCCTGACTCTAGATTCCTAGGAGTAATTCATAATCAAGACCTACTTAAGGACATCAAGGAAGCATACCATGCGGATTCCTTTTTGGCACAACCCCCAAGGGACGTAAGTCTTGTCTTTAAGAATGGTGTGTGGATTCAGGGACAACGTCTGTATATTCCTGAAACAGTCAGATTAAGAGTATTGCAACTCATTCACGATTCCAAGATAGCTGGGCATAGAGGAATTCTAAAGACACAGGAATTTCTTTCTCGTTTCTTTTGGTGGCCCACTTGCAGGAAGGATGTTTTGAATTATGTCACTTCATGTGAGGTCTGTGCAAGATGCAAAACACCTCGCTCCTCACCAACTGGTCTGTTACAGCCTCTTCCCACCCCGTCCCGCCCGTGGGGATACATTTCTATGGACTTCATTGTGGAGTTACCAACCTCTCAAGGGAAGAACACCATTCTAGTGGTGGTTGACCGTCTAACAAAGGCAGCTCATTTTATCCCTTGTGTCGGCTTACCCACTGCAAAACAGACATCAGATTTGATGATTAAAGATGTGTTTCGCTTACATGGAGTACCGGATGAGGTTATTTCGGATCGAGGGGTGCAATTCACTTCTAGGTTTTGGCAAAATTTCTGTGCAGCATTGGACATTAAAGTAAACCTTTCTTCTGCTTTTCATCCCCAGACTAATGGACAGACCGAACGAACCAATCAAACCCTGGAGCAGTATCTCCGCTGCTTTATCTGCCACCTACAGGATGATTGGGTGGATCTACTTCCATTAGCTGAGTTCTCGTATAACAACTCTCAGAGTGCCTCCACTAAGCAGTCTCCTTTTTACTCTAATCTAGGTTATCATCCTAACATTCTACCACGATTTCCCATAGAAACGCCTTTACCAGCAGTGGCTGAAAGAATCACGTCTTTACAGAAGAATGGGGATCTTCTAAAGGAGAATCTGGAATCGGCTCAGGAAAGGTACAAGAAAGCAGCAGATAAATTTCGTAAACCTGCACCAGCTTTCAAGGTAGGAGACTTGGTCTGGCTGTCAACCAGAAATCTTAAGTTAAGGATTCCATCGTCTAAGTTGGGACATAAGTACATTGGACCCTATAAAATCAGTAAAATTATAAGTGCCGTTGCTTGTCGTCTTCAACTGCCCAGAACTATGAGAATTCACCCTGTCTTTCATGTATCCCTACTAAAGGCTGCGACACCCAATACGTTTCCTGGACGTTCTTCTCCTTGCCCTGACCCAGTGCTAGTCGATGGTCAGGAAGAATTTGTGGTGGAAAGGATTTTGGATTCCAGGTTGTATAGAAATCAGTTACAATATCTGATTAAATGGCAGGGCTACCCAGTGGAGGACAACTCATGGGAACCAGTCAATAACGTTAATGCTCCTCGCTTGCTCCGTCAGTTTCATCAGAGGTACCCACACAAGCCTGGCCTGAGGTCATCCGGAGGTTGTCCCTAAGGGGGGAGTAATGTAAGGTTCTGTGTACATGTTCCTGAAACTCAGTTTGTTCGTCAGCCATTTTACTTTCTGTCTTGCTGCAGCTATCTTGCCCTCAGTCAAAATGGAGTTTCCAGCTTGCATGTTCCCGCCCTGATTCTCTCCTTTTGCTTCTTAAGCAGCCACAGCTGAGCAATCAGTGCTTCAGAATCTAGCCTGCAGTGAACCTGTGACCTGACTCCTAAAGCCTTGGACCTTGTACTCCAGCTATTCCTACTGAGGAACTCTGAAGCACTTGTGGACTCTGAACCCTGCTCTTTGAAAGACCCACGTTTGCATGGACTTACGGTAACAGAGAAGAAGATCCTGAACCTGTTGTGGAGAGTGATTGCTGAGCTTAGATTACTCTGGCCTGCTGTGTCTCCTGCTTCTGTGTCTGCAAACTGTGTGACTATTTTGCCAACTTGTATGAAGTAATACAAGACTTTCTATATCAAACCTGTGTCTCATGTATTTTCATCGCACCCAAGCACAAGACGCTATATGAACTGTACTACATACATTACAATAACGCTGTCCTCATAGTGGGCCATGTAGCTATTAGCATATGGCGGCGCAGCGTTCGAGCCCATCGCTGTGCCCCTTATCCGTAAATAGTATTTATCCTCAAAAAGAAAAAAATTTTGTTAAGAGGATGAATAACAGGTCACAGCACAGATTAATCTGTTACTGTTCGAACTGGGAGTGTTCCAGAAGTCTACGGACAGATTTAATACCCTACTCATGGGGTATGGACGTATATAAATCTTTGACATCAAATGTCACTAGAATCGCGTCACTTGGGATTGGGCAAAGGCTATGTATGAGATTAAGGAAGGCCCCGGTGTCTAACAAAAATGAAGTCGTCTTACTGATTAATGGAGTCAAGATTTTTTCAAGAAATTTGGAAATGGGTGATAAAATGGACTCAGTAGATGCTACGATGGGTCTACCTGGTGGATTCTCTAGACTCTTGTGAATTTTTGGAAGTATATAGAATACTGGGATTACAGGGAATTGTTTTGTGAGGTAACTACAAGTCTTCTGGTCCAGGATCCCTGATGTCATATATCTGGTTAGAGTCGTCTGTATCAATGATTTGATACTTAGTGTCGGGTCGCCCAGAAGTAGTTGATAAATAGTGGTGTCACTGAGTTGTCGGAAGATTTCTTGAAAATAAATAGACCTGTCCATAACCACAATCGCCCCACCCTTGTCTGCTGGTTTAATTATTAGCTCTTTATCCTCTTGGAGGTTTGACAGAGCTTGCTGGTTGAGGGGTGTGAGGTTAGAGGGAAAGTGTACTTTCTTCCTATCCATATCATGCCTAAGATTTTGGAAGGTGTCATTTGTGAATGAGATAAAGGTTTCTAGGGCATGTGAGCCCTTTGGTGGTTGAAAGTGGCTCTTATTTCTCAGACCTAATCGGTCTGTGGATAAGAGAGAACTCTGTGGTGTAGCTGGAACCTCCTTGTCTGTAACTGCCCTAGAGAAATGTAATTTTAACCGGAGTGACCTGTAAAACCTTTGTAGGTCCATGTCAAGTTTAAAAGTATTATATTTATAACTAGGGCAGTAAGACAAACCTTTCTGCAACAATTCATATTCCGCTATACCCAGTGATTTAGACGAAATGTTTATAACCAAAGAGTTTATAACTGTGAGCGGGTTACACGGTTGAAGTCCACGTTCCGCCGGGGATCCATTTCCCCTCCGGGTCTTCTTCCTCGTGTAGGACGACGTCTTTGTCCTAAAAAACGGCCAGTAGGGTGATCCTCGACTCTGCCCTCTCTTTTTATGCGGTGCTGAATATTTGTTTTTAAGATGCTTATTAAACAGAAGACACAATAATTTGTCTAATGCAAAAAACACATTTTGACTGTAATTTTCCCTTTCAATCTATGTTTAACTTGTTTAAAAGAAAAAAAAAAAATGTTTGGATCATCTGTTTCCATTTCTGCTTATTTAGTATTACACTATTGAGGTCACTATCATAATTTTAGTTTATTCTATTAGAAACACAAATCCTTTGGATCTCATGTACAAAAGCTTATAATTGAAAAACATTCATCTATTTGGCATCTAAATCTGCAAACATTCATTTAATCTATGCAATTACCTTATCAAAAATACTTATACGAAAGCCCCATGTAAAGAAATGATTCCAGGAAATTGTTTCTGGAACTGCTCATATGGAAACCACATCATGTGTGAAAAACAATTGGGAAGCAATTGCTTTATGCTTCAGTTTAAAGTGCAGTATATCATAAACATTTTGTGGCTTTTCATCACATTTTGTAAAATAATCTTTTAAAATCAACTTTTTGAAGTTCTAAATGGAATTTTGTATTTTAAAACTATAATACTAATTATAAAATCAATAAAATAAAACTAGGATGGTATAAACGTACTAAAAACATTTTTTTAACACAAATAGATATTTATTTACGTGAGATGGGAAACTTCAACTTATAAAGTAGGCAATTATTGTATTGTGTGCTACAGTATATTGATTTGTGATACTTTTTTTTAGGCAAAATTAAAACTAACTGTATCTTTATTAATTAATTTCAGAACCATTCCAGATATGATGTGTTATTTTCTTAAAAGTATTTATTATGGTGGTGTATACTTTTACATAATACGTTTGAAGTTGAGAATTTTTATAAAAATAAAAACAACAATGCAATAAATTCAACATTTATTTGAAGTATACCTCCATTAAATTACATTTCTTTTAGCTACATCTAAAACAGTAATTCATTCTTATTTAAGTGAATAATTTAAAAGGTGTACCTTTACAGAATATCTCATCTTTGAAACTCAATATACAAAATGCATAGTTTGCATTGTTCTACACTTTATTGGAAACTCCAGTGAACTTATATCTAATTTCTGAATCATACTGTCTACATTTGTTATTGATTTGTTTACTATAGCCAGAATAGTTTAAAACATTAATATATCAGTTTTCATCTTTTCTATGAATCAATACCATTTATAGAATCTCTGAGCCATGTTACGGTAAGAATAGAGACTGAAATATCATCTCAGCCAGATATTTCCCTAAAAGAATAGAATTAAATCTGCTTAGAAGAATGTTGAGAAGTACATGTGTGTATGTCTGAAGCATACATATATATATATATGTATGTACATACACATATATAACTTACATAACATATAGCCAACCAAAGACAAAGTATTTCAGAACTTTTTCCACCTTTACAGCTACTTAAAAGCTGCACAGTTCAAACTTAACTGAACTATTTTTGGAATAAAAATTAAAATTAAGAACTAAAATAATGTATCTGCATAAATATGGACACTTTTAAACTAATAAATTGCTGATGTACCTTTTGAAGTTATAATAACATGCAGTCTTTTTGTGTAGTGGGTCTATCTAAAATTGCCAATCTTTTCCCACTTATCCTTGCAAAAGTGCTTCAAATCTATCAGGTTGAGAGGGGATCTCCTATTTACAGCCGTCATCAGGTCATCCCATGGGTTTTCAATAGGGTCTGGCTTGGCTATTCCAAAACTATGATAGTGTTCTGGTGAAGATATTATTTTGTTGATTTGGAGGTATGCTTAGGGTAGTTGTTGTGCTGAAAAGTGAATTTCTTCAGTTTCTTAAAAGAGGCCTGATGGTTTTAGTGCAAAATTGATATTTTGAACAGTTCATAATTCCTTCTACCTTGACTAAGGCCTCAGTTCAAGCTGCAAAAGATAGGTGGAAGCATAATTTGATATAATATTGTGTCCACTATGCTAGACTTTCAGTATGGTGTTATTTTGGTGATGCACAATGTTTTCTTTTTTTTCCAAGCATATCTTTTATCATTATCTCTAAAAACTTCAAGATTTGTCTTAACAGACCATAACAAGTTTTTACACATTCTTTTCACAGAATTGATATGGGTTTTGGTAAGACAGAACAAAGCTAGGATGCTGTTGCTGCAGGCCTCTTGGTAGCCTCTAAAGCAAATTTTCTTCTTGTATTGTCATCAGTTTTAAAGTGATGTCTAGTTCTACATAATTTCATTTTTATGCCAAATTTAAGCCATTTCTTGATTTATGTCTTCAAAGTGTGTTAGAGTTGGCGGAACGCACCAAATGAAATATATATCATAATAATAAGGTGCGTTCGCAACCCTTGGTCCACCGTGCAGAGATGGAACCTGCTGCTAAACAATGGCAGAACAAGGCGGCAGTTGATCGCCAACAACATGTGGGTTAAATGTCACCATGTATGAATAGCGGCGAACTCTGTTACTTCACAGAGCCGCTGAAACAAAGTAATAGATCGTTGTTCCCTGTTACACATCACAGGACACAGCTGATATGGTGTGAGAGAAGTCTCTAGGCTCAACCCCTAGAACGCGGGGACTTGAGTCTGACTGGACACACAATGCGCATGGCGTCACACTAGTGATGCCACTACTTGGTGCTCAGTGGTATAAAACACTGCTAACTAAAAAACAAGAGCAAAAAGCTCATCTGACTACAGAGTGGTACCAAACGGTGTGTGCTAGATCATCTGGATGGACTGTGCCCTGTAAATTCCTCCTCTGATGATATTACGGAATGGGAGAGAGCATCTGCATGAGTGTTCTTCTCCCCAGAGAGAAAATGGAGGGTGAAGTTGAAACGGGAGAAGAACAGGGACCATCTGGCGAAAATTAAGCCCCTGGGATGTCTGCAAGTAGATAAGGTTCTTATGGTCGGTGAATACTTGAAAGGGGTAACAGGCCCCTCCAGGAGATGTCTCCACTCAGAAAAGGCCAATTTCCGGTGACAAGGTCTTGTAGAAAAAGAAGCAAGGATGCTTCTGACCTTGAGTATCCTTCTGAAAGAGGACGGCTTCAGCACTGACAGAAGAAGCATCCACCTCTATGATAAAAGTTTTATCAACATAGGGGCGTAGTAAAATGGGAGCGCTAGCGATATGTGACTTTATAGACAGAAAGGCCTTGGAGACCTCCTCTGACCTTAATTTGGGGTTAGCTCCCTTCTTGATGAGGGCAACCAGGGGAGCTACGAAAGTTGAGAAGTGGGAAATGAACTTGCAATAGAAATTGATGAACCCTATAAAGCTCTGCACCGCTTTAAGAGAATTGGGTTCTTGCCAGTCCATCACAGCCTGGAGCTTGGCAAGATCCATGGCCAATCCTGGGGCTGACATGATGTAGCCCAGGAAAGGCAAGGACTCCTGCTCAAACACACACTTCTCCAACTTGGCATAGAGGGAGTTTGCCCGTAGGAGGTCCAAGACTTTGAAAACATCTCTCCGGTGGGACTCTATATCTGGAGAGTAGATGAGAATATCATCCAGATAGACTATGACTGAGGTGGTTAGCATATCCGGAAGATATCACTCACGAAGTCTTGGAAAATGGCAGAGGCGTTACAGAGCCCAAAGGGCATCACCAGTAGTGTTGAGCATTCCGATACCGCAAGTATCTGGTATAGGCCAATATTCGCGGTATTGGAATTCCGATACTGAGTTCCGATACTTTTTCCATATCGTATACCGGAATCGGAAGTTCCCATAATGCTATGAGAGGCAGTGTGATTTTATTCAGCCAATGAGGAATCCTAAGAAGTGTGGGCACATCCTGTAAGGCTGCGGTCACGTTAACTAATGGCATGGCTGTGATTGGCTGCTGAAATGATGTCATGAATGCACTATAAAAGGCGCCGCCACCATTTTGGTTTCACTCTGCTGTGAATTCAGTTAGAGACAGAACGCTGCTCTTCTGACTCTGAGGTACAGTTAGAGATTGCGATTTTGTGTATTGTGCTTTAGGCAGGCTAGTTTACCAACCACTGTGTAAAGCTTCCTTTTGCCTTGCAGTGCTGTTTTCACAGCCGTCTGCAAGGTCTGTGTGTGAGTGCAGGTCACGCTGCAGTTTGTTCTGCATCCACTGCTGGTTGTAGTCTGCTAAGCGTGTGTCACTGCCTCATACTTTTTTTTGTAATTGCTGCTGCTCAATTCAATTTAAATTAACTCTCTCCTATTAGTTTGCCGCGCTTCCATCCGTATCCAATACATTGGTTGCAAACACTGTAGAAGTAGATAGCGGAGCCTTTCATAGCTAGTGCACAGTTCTCTGCAGTGTTCACGGCTGTCTGTCAGGTCTCTTTGTGTATGCAGCTCATGCTAAAGTTTGTTCTGCATCCACTGCTGGTTGTAGTCTGCTAAGCGTGTGTCACTGCCTCTTAATTTTTTTTTGTAATTGGTGCTGCTCAATTCAATTTAAATTAACTCTCTCCTATTAGAGTGCTGCGCTTCCATCCGTATCCATTACATTGGTTGCAAACACTATAGAAGTAGAAAGCGGAGCCTTTCATAGCTAGTGCACAGTTCTCTGCAATGTTCACAGCTGTCTGTCAGGTCTCTTTGTGAATGCAGCTCACGCTAAAGTTTGTTCTGCATCCACTTCTGGTTGTATTCTGCTAAGCGTGTGTCACTGCCTCATACTTTTTTTTATTTTGTAATTGCTGCTGTTCAATTCAATTTAAATTAACTCTCTCCTATTAGTGTGCCGCGCTTCCATCCGTATCCAATACATTGGTTGCAAACACTAGATAGGAGTAGATAGAGGAGCCTTTCGGCTGGTTTGCGGCCTGCAGGACCAGCCAGATTAGTATTAGGGCCTGTGCACACATCGGTTTTGGCGCGGTTTTGACGTGGTTTTTGGCGCGGTTTTGACGTGGTTTTTCTCATGCAACTTTGTATGCGGTTTTGACAGCTAAATAAAGATATGTTGTTTAACAAAAAAAAAAAGATTTGTGATGTCATTTCTTGTCCAACCTCCTCTTTTACATTTGTCCAACCCACACTCCATTACACACACACAGATAGAGATAGGCCGGCGTCACACTTGCGAGTGTGATGCGAGTTAGTCACACGACTTTCTCGCATCAACAACCGGCACGGCCGCCCGCTCTTGGACCTGAGTGTACGGCTGCATGTATTTCTATGCAGCCGCACACTCGGGTCCGAGAGCAGGCGGCCGTGCCGGGTGTTGACGCGAGAAAGTCGTGCGACTTACTCGCATCACACTCGCAAGTGTGACGCCGGCCATAGATAGATAATAGATACCAGTAGTTAGATAGATAGATAGAAAATACATAGATAGATGGATAATAGATAGTTAGAAATATATATAGAAAGATAGATATATAGATGGACAGAACGATATATAGGCAGATAGATAGATGGATAAAATGGTACATAAATAGTTAAAGACACACACGCGCACACACACACAAAATAATGCAATAGTTAATAAAAAAAATAGGAAAAAAATTGTGTGGGCTCCCGCGCAATTTTCTGCGCCAGAAGGGGAAAGCCGACAGCCAGGGCCAATATTTCTAGCCTGGGAAGGGGTTAATACCCATGGATCTTCCCAGGCTATGAATATCAGCCCGCAGCTAGCCTTCACTGGCTATTAAAATAGGGGGACCCCCCAAAAAAATGACGTGGGGTCCCCCTATAATTTATAGCCAGGAAGGCTAGGCAGACAGCTGCGGGCTGATATTCATAGCCTAGGAAGGGGCCATGGATATTGGCGCCCCCCCTGGCTAAAAATACCAGCACCCAGCCGCCCCAGAATTGGCGCATCTGTACGATGCGCCAATTCCGGCACTTAGCCCCTCTCTTCCCACTCCCCTGTAGCGGTGGGATATAGGGTAATAAGGTGTTAATATCACCTTGCTATTGTAAGGTGATATTAAGCCCGGTTAATAATAGAGAGGCGTCAATAAGACGCCTATCCATTATTTATCTTATATTAATAAAGGGTTAAAAAACAACACACGCATAAGAATAAATTATTTAATTAAATAAAACACAACACGGTTTTCATTACTCTTTATTATATGCTCAGATCCATGCGACGCCCTCGATCTCCTGTAATAAAACGTAAAAAAATAAAACAACCATATACTCCCTGTCCGACGCAGTCCAATTAATAACGAGTGTCCCACGACAGTCTCCCCTATAGAACAGTGACATCAGGTGATGCCACTGCTCTGTAGGGCCTCCCAGTGATGCACTGACAGGAGACAATGGCTCCTGCAGTGCATCCCTGAGGTTACCTGAGTTCAGAGTCTCACTTTATGGCAATGCTGCATGGGAATGTTCTCACCAGGCATTGCCGTGAGAGAATGAACTGTAGTGATGTCATTCTCTCCCGGCGGCAGAGGCAGAGCGGTGCACAGATGGATGGCGTCGGGGAATAGGTGAGTATATACTCTATGTTATGTGTTGTATGTCATTGTATGTTCTGTATGTCATGTGTATGTTATATGTTCTGTTTGTCATGTGTATGTTATATGTTGTATGTCATGTATGTTATATGTTCTGTATGTCATGTGCATGTTATATGTTGTATGTCATGTGTATGTTATATGTTCTGTATGTCATGTGTATGTTATATGTTCTGTATGTCATGTGTATGTTATATGTTGTATGTAATGTATGTGGTTTTTTTTTTACATTCAACACATTAGCTGGATGATGGGACTATTACTGTCCCATCATTGGCTAATGTGTCAGTCACTGTCACTGTAGCAGGCATAGCCGGATGGGACTTGTAGTCCCATCCGACGATGCCTGCATACACGGAGACATACACACAGCCCCGCACACCGCCGCACACACACCGATCCCGCACACAACCCCGCACATACACCGATCCCGCACACAAACCCGCACATACACCGATCACGTACACAGGCCCGCACACCGATCACGCACACAGGCCCGCACACCGATCACGCAGACACCGGCACACAATCACCGCCCACACAAACAGCGCCGCACACTATACACGCCCATGCAACCCCACACACATAGCGCCGCACAGTATACACGCCCACGCACCGCCCACACACTTCCCTCCTCCCGAACTGCAGCGGTTTCACCCGCAGCAAAACCGCAGATCTTTTTTAGATCTGCGGTTTTGCTGCGGAAGTGCCCGACTCAATGCAAGTCAATGGGCGCCGAACCGCTGCAGTTCCGCACAAAGAATTGACATGCTGCGGAAAATAAAACGCAGCGAAACCGCACGTTTTTTTCCGCAGCATGTGCACAGCAGACATGCGGTTCCCATTAGATTACATTGGTAGTGCACTGTGCTGTGGGTTGGATGCGTTTCCGCACGTTGAAAAACGCAGCGGAAACGCATCTAAAAACGCAAAGTGTGCACATGGCCTTACCCTTATTTTGTAGCCTCATCTATTGCATTGTAGGTTCCTGCATTGTAATAGCTACAAAAAGTTTGTGATACTATCGATTGTACATCTTTTGTCTCAATCACAACCTTTGTTTTTTTGTGAAAAACACAAAAAAGTGAATAAAGTTCACCAAACACTACACTTGACAATTTTTAGGCCACATTAGCTCATATTAAAGTGTAGTCCACACTTAATAAACTTAGTGTTTCTTATACCTGTTAGCAGCTGTTCAGGAATAAGCACACTAAGGCCTTAGTACTTTTCTGCCTATCTATTAATCTACCAAGATGAAGAAGGCAGTGAGTAAGGCACGTGGTCATGGGCGTGGAGTTTCTGCAGGGAGAGGACGTGGGGATTCTGTGCCTGCTGCTGGCATCAGTGACACAGCATCGCCCAGTTTTCCCCGGGAGCAGACCTTTTATGCGCAGCTTTGTAGGAAGAACAAATTGAAGCCGTTGTCGGATGGATGGCAGCTAACGCATCAACATCAATTACTTCCACATCCTCTCAGGACAAGAGCACTGAAGAGCAACCATCTGTCTCTTCACCACCTGCCAAATTGCCCAGGCAGTCAGAGAGCTCTGTACAGGAGCCAGCTCAGTCTGAACTTCTGTTCTCTGAATCTGTTGGCTTGGAAATAGAGGGCCAGCCAAGCAGCATTCTAGAATGTGAAGAAGAGGAAGTATGCAGTGATGCGCAACTGCTTTGTCTCTCTGAATCTGAAGAGGCAGTTGGCCCAGTGCCTATGGTCAGCACACCTCAGGACGCATCTGATGATGATGAGACTCAGGTGCCAGTTTCTGTTGCGCATGGTGCTGGCCAGATGACCCAGGAGAAGCAGGTGTTTGAAAAGGGTAGTATAGATGATGAGGTCCTTGACCAATCATGGCGTGAGGAACAGGAAGTTGGTGGGAGCAGCTCTGAGGAAGAGATTCCCCCAATGGCCCAAACAGGAGGGAGAGGTAGGGGTCAGACTCGGTTGCCTGTAGCCTCCACTTTGCCACCCGTTCGGAGCAGTTCTCTTCCAAAAGCCAAAACGGGCGCTCCCAGGACTTGCAGTGCGTGGTCCTTTTTAGACACAGTTGCAGATGACGTTTGCTTTGTCAAATGCAAGCTGTGTATTCAAAAAGTAAAAACAGGTAAAAGTGTCAGAAACCTCAATACCACAAATATGTGGAAACATGTGCGGACCAAGCACGTGGTGGAGTTGCAAAGACACACTGGAGACGTAGACCAACCTACAGCACCACCTACCTCTTCAGCTCGTGTTGTAGCCTCTTACTCCAGCTCACACACAGGTGGTTCAGCTTCCTCACAGGATTGCCCTGGAAGAACCTCTGGCACTGGTGTACGGAGACCCAGTGTAATTCCACCCACAGCACCACGTTCCCTGTCATCCTCACACGCCCAGGCCACTCTACAGCCATCGGTAGCACAGGCATAGGAGAAAAGGCGGCCATGCTGGCATTGCAAAACTCCTGTCCCTTGAAATGCTGTCATTCAGGCTGGTGGAGACTGACACCTTCAGTAACTTCATGGCATTGGAGTTCCACAATACAACGTGCCCAGCCACTTTTATTTCAGCAGGCAAGCCGTCCCTCCCCTGCAAAAGCATGTGGAGGGAAAAATTAAACATGCGCTACTAAACGCTGTCAGTAGCAAGGTCCACCTGACCACCGATGCGTGGACCAGTAACCATGGACAGGGACGATACCTTTTCCTCACTGCCCATTGGGTCAATGTTGTGGAGCCAGGTACAGATCTTGAGAGTGACGCTGTACGTGTTCTGCCAACTCCAAGGATTGCAGGAATCCAGTCTGTACACATTGACTCCTCCTCCTACTCCAGTTCCTTAGAATCATCGCTGCAGGAGCCGTCACGGTCTACCTTCACTTGAACCCGTGAACGCTTACCTATTACGACCGATATGAGCATATCCGTGGCCAAACGTCAACAGGCCGTCCTGAAATTAATTTCTATGGGGAATCGAAGCCACACAGCGCAGGAGCTCTGGAATGCCATAAAGCAGGAGAGCGACGTGTGGCTTGTGCCAGCGAAGCTCCAGCCAGGCTTGGCAGTGTGTGACAATGGCTGAAATCTGGTGGCAGCTCTGGGCCTAGGCAACCTCACTCACATACCATGTCTGGCACATGTGCTCAACTTGGTCATGCAGAGTTTTTTGAGGGATTATCCGGATCTTGATGCACTGCTGCACAAGGTCAGCATAGAGTGCGCTCACTTGCGGCGTTCCAGCATGGCCAGATCGCGCATTGCAGCTCTGCAACGTCAATTCTGCCTTCCGGAACATCGCATGATATGTGACACTTAAAAACCACTTAGTGGGCCTCTATGAAGGATATCTGCCACGTTTTGCGTGCATTCATAGTAACATAGTAACATAGTTATTAAGGTTGAAGGAAGACTTTAAGTCCATCTAGTTCAACCCATATCCTATCCTAACCTGCCCTAACATGTTGATCCAGAGGAAGGCAAAAAACCCCAAGTGGCAAACAGTAAGCTTCACATTGGGGAAAAAAATTCCTTCCCGACTCCACATACGGCAATCAGACTAGCTCCCTGGATCAACGCTGTATCTAGGAAACTAGTGAATATAGCCTGTAATATTATACTTTTCAAGAAAGGCATCCAGTCCCCTCTTAAATTTTAGTAAGGAATCACTCATTACAACATTAGACGGCAGAGAGTTCCATAGTCTCACTGCTCTTACAGTAAAGAATCTGCATCTGTGATTATGGCTAAACCTTCTTTCCTCCAGACGTAGAGGATGCCCCCTCGTCCTCGTCACAGATCTAAGAGTAAAAAGATCATTAGAAAGGTCTTTGTACTGTCCCCTCATATATTTGTACATTGTAATAAGATCACCCCTAAGCCTTCGTTTTTCCAAACTAAATAACCCCAAGTGTAATAACCTGTCCTGGTATTGCAGACCCCCCAGTTCTCTAATAACCTTGGTCGCTCTTCTCTGCACCCGCTCCAGTTCAGCTATGTCTTTCTTATACACCGGAGACCAGAACTGCACACAGTATTCTAAGTGTGGTCGCACCAGTGACTTGTATAGAGGTAAAATTATGTTCTCCTCATGAGCATCTATGCCTCGTCTAATGCATCCCATTATTTTATTTGCCTTGGCAGCAGCTGCCTGACATTGGCCACTAAATGTGAGTTTGTCGTCCACCCATACCCCCAAGTCTTTTTCAGTGACAGTTTTTCCCAGTGTTTTACAATTAAGCACATAATTATACATCTTATTATTCGATGATTCCACGCGGATGGCGAGTGCAGATGATGCACTAGTCAGCATGACTGTCTCCCTTATCTGCCTGCTTCAAAAAACACTGCAAGCACTAAGTGATGAGGTTTTGGAAGAGGTGGAGGATGAGGAGTCACAAATTCCATCAGCTTCTGGACACTCTGCGCAACGTGGTCCCTCACAAAGGCCTAGGCAGGGGACACTTTGTGAGGAGGATGAGGAGGAGTCAATGGAGGAGGAAGACATCGCTCCAGAGGAGGGAGGTACACAATGCTCTAGTAGTCAGTATGTAGAGCGAGGGTGGGGTGATACGGAGCAGGCAGAGATGATGCCTCTTGCAGGGGATAGCGTTTCTTGGCCAGTTGGGAGTCTGCAGCACATGGTTGATTTCATGCTGCAGTGCCTGAGAAACGACCGCCGCATCGCCCACATTCACACCACGTCTGATTATTGGGTGTACACCCTCCTAGACCCTCGCTACCGGGACAACTTACAAAGCCTCATAACACCGTTGAACCGGGAGAGTAAAATGCGGGAGTACCAAGACACACTGGTGCATTCCATCATGTTCTCCATTCCAGCCGAGAGCACTGCTGCTAGTGCTTTTCAAAGCAGCTCTGTGCGTCGAGGCAGTGGAGGAAGCACTGCACCAAGAGGGAGCAGAAGCAGCGCCTCTGCACAGGGCAAGACCAGTATGGCCCAAATGTGGCGAAGTTTTGAGTCCCCGCCACAAATGTCTACACCTTGAAAAGGATCTGTTATGGGTCGAAACGTCGCATTTATATGGCGGATTAAAGCTTTTTGAAAATTATTTCACCTGGATGGAGCGCTGTTTCTTCTATTTCAATTGATTACGTGTCCAAGAAGGTTCCTTGGCTGTGAGACGAGCACCCCAATGCAGTTAGTGCTGTCAGTCCACTCTGCTTTTTCAACAAATGTCTACACCATCACAGACGGCTCCAGTCAGCAGGAGGCAACGTTTCCGTCAGATGGTGACAGACTACATGTCTTGCCCTCTCAGTGTACTCCCAGACGGCTCTTCCCCTTCAAGTTTTGGGTCTCTAAGCTGGATACATGGCCAGAACTTAGCCAGTATGCATTGGAGGTGCTGGCTTGCCCTGCTGCTAGTGTATTATCGGAGCGCGTCTTTAGTGCCGCAGGTGGTGTACTAACAGACCGTCGCATGCGACTATCCTCTGATAACGTTGACCGGCTTACTTTTCTGAAAATGAACAAAGCATGGATCTCGGCTGAATTTGCCTGTCCGGTTTCAGATTAAATAATTGGTTGGCAACAGAATCCATGTCTCCTGTTCTGTTCATGTTTCTACCACCTGAACTGTACTCCCTGGGCTCCAACACTGCCAGTTGCTGCTCAGAAGTGCCGTCTGCACAGAGAAAAACACAAGCTCCCGTGTTATTGGGGTTCAGTAACGCCAGCTGTTCCCCTGCTGTGTGTCCGGCAAGAAGTCTCCTGCTCCCTCCACATGCACACAACATCAGATGTCAAACTTGCTCCACATAGGGCTGATCTGATTGATATGCTCCAAACAAGAAAAACGGAAGCTTTCCTACCATAAAATGATGAATTTTAGTCCCAAATATGTAAAAACAGACATTTTAAATATAAGCACATATATGCACATGGCGACTACAAATGCAACCAAAAAAGCCTACATAGGGTATAGGGGTTGAAATGAATGCAAACAAGTACATTTCATAATCCATTATTGCTGCCTAAGGAACGGTATGTACACCTGTAATATAGTGCAGACAATGGATGCAGGACTAGTCATCATCATCATTACTTATATATGTGACAGTAAAAAATACACTGATTGAGGTCAACTCTTAGTTCACACCCCTTATATCAAAGGTCCGGCATCTAATCCTGATAATAAGGCGCAATAATCATGCATAACCTATAAAAAGTGCATCATGCATAGGGAAAATAGCAATGTATACCTACAAGTGCAGGTGAAACAACGCCAACGGATAGAAAAGGTTTATGCTATCTAGGTATCAGAGTGCATAGCGACTGATGGCGAATGGCGATATAAAACTGTACCTCAATAAAGGCTGCGGCACCCCTCACGCGCGTTTCGCTTGTAGCTTCTTCAAGAGGTGACGTGTGTGTATGGTTGCTCATAGGTGCATGTTTATAGAGGAAATCAGTCATGATGCCGGCTTTGTGTTGGCGCTACTCTACCGCTGACGAACGCTGCACAACTTCACTGCAAGTCAGCGTCATATGACGCACAGCCACTCCCCTACCCGACGCGTCAGAGCAGGAAGGCAGTCTGGGTGGCAAAACCGACGCGCAAGCGTACATGCACTTCCCCTCTTCAACAAGCTACAAGCGAAACGTGCGTGAGTTGTGCCGCAGCCTTTATTGAGGTAGAGTAATATATTGCCATTCGCCATCAGTGGCTATGCACTCTGATACATAGAGAGCATATACCTTTTCTATCCGTTGGCGTTGTTTCACCTGCACTTGCAGGCATACATTGCAATTTTTACTATGCACGATGCACTTTTTATAGGTTATGCTTGATCATTGATTATTGCGCCATATGTTAGGGGTCGAGTTCCCGCTTCTGCACAGGGGGCATCTAGAGCCATCCCTGCTGCGGTCTCCCATCCTTCTCCTGCCGCAGTGGACTCTACTCAGCATAGATGTTGGTCCCAGCGTCTCGCCCAGTCTAGTATTGTGCAGAGGATTACTACTGCCTCTCCAGGTTCTGCTGTTGTAGCCAGTGCTGGTTTACGGCGAGTAGATGTCTTTGGGACAAAGATCTTGCTTTCCTCTTTTGAGCATGCCCAGGGTAAGATCTCTCATTGAAGATCAGGGGTCACATGCTCAGGTACTGCAGCAGCTCCTATTGGTCCGCCAGGAAGGTCCTGAAATCACTTGTGTTCTGGAGCAGTTTCCTATTAGTCCTTATCTGGCAGTTCCTGTAGTTGCTACTATAAAAGGGTGGCATGGTTGTGCCGCCATGCGCTAGTATCAATTACATTATGTGCTTTGTGCAGTGTGATCTTGCACGCATGTGTTAGGGCTCGGCTGAAATAAGCCCCTAGAATACCGGCATCTCTGGTGAGGAGATTGTCTGTTTGCATTGCTGATTGGGTTTACTACGGACTGCGGTCCGCACAGCAGTTGTCTGCATTCCTGTGGAGTTAGCAGGACACAGTCCATATCTCTGCGTCTTTTCCTTAGCTACACTGTGATGTAACAGAGTTCGCTTATACCGCCATATAGGGCCACAGTGTCTAAAGTTGCTACTCTGCGAAGTAACAGAGTTCACCTTACCGCCCTCTTACCAGCAGCAGGCTCAGCCTGCACGGTGGACCTCGGGCTGCGAACACACTTATTATTTATATTTATTTTGTGCGTTCTGCCAGCCCTAACACTATATTATCAGGATTACATGCTGGACCTTTAATATATGGGTGCGAACTAACAGTTTTCCTCAATGAGTGTATTTTTTACTGTCACATATAACTTCTAATGATGATGATGACTAGTCCTACATACATTGTCTGCACTATATTACAGGTGTACATACCGTTCCTTAGGCAGCATTAATGGATTATGAAATGTACTTGTATGCATTCATTTCAACCCCTATACCCTAGGTTGGTTTTTTTGGTTGCATTTGTTGTCGCCATGTGCATATATGAGCTTATATTTTAAATGTCTTTATTTCCACATTTTTGAAGAAAATTCATCATTTTATGGTAGTAAATCTTACGTTTCTCTTGTTTGGAGTATATACATTTTGAAGTGCCACGGAACAAGGCAACTACTCTATATGTGATTTCTACACCCTCCTTGACCCTGGGCTTCAACACGGCCAGTTACTGCTCAGAAGTGCTGTATGCACAGAGAAAAACACTAGCTCCTGTGTTTGTGGGGTTCAGTAACACCAGCTGTTCCCCCGCTGTGTCCGGCAATAAATCCTGCTACCTCCAAATTAAAGTTACACCAGAGATTAAACTTGCTCATACTAGGCCTCAGCCTACACCCTCCTTGACCCTGGGCTTCAACACTGCCAGTTGCTACTCTGAAGTGCTGTATGCACAGAGAAAAACACTCGTTCCTGTGTTTGTGGGGTTAAGTAACGCCTGATGTTCCCCTGCTGTGTGTCCGGCAATAAGTCCTCTACCTCCAAATTCAAGTTACATCAGATATAATACTTGCTCCAATTAGGCCTCAGCATACACCCTGATTGACCCTGGGCTCCAACACTGCCAGTTGCTGCTCACAAGTGCTATATGCACTGAGAAAAACACTCACTCCTGTGTTTGTGGGGTTCAGTAACGCCAGCTGATACCTTGCTGTGTGTCCGGCAATCTGTCCTGCTCCATCCAATTTCAAGTTACATCAGATTTGAAAGTTGCGCACATTAGGCCTCAGCCTACACCCTGACTGACCCTAGGCTCCAACACTTCCAGTTGCTGCTCAGAAGTGCTGTATGCTCAGAGAAAAGCACTAGCTCCTGTGTTTGTGGGGTTCAGTAATGCCAGCTGCTCCCCTGTTGTGCTTCCGGCAATAAGTCCTGCTATCTCCAAATTAAAGTTACACCAGAGATTAAACTTGCTCATACTAGGCCTCAGCCTACACCCTCCTTGACAATAAAAAATATTCATAAAAATATATATATAAAAAATATCTATAAATATATATATATCTATATTAAAAAATTAAAAATAAATAACGACACTTTTTAATAAAATTAGATAGACACAACCAATTCAAATGTAAAAAAATATATATTTTTATTGAAGACACAATAGACAAACATTACATAATAAAATCATTATTAGTGTGTGCAGGGCTTCATGTGTCAGACTGGTAAAAAATAAAAAAATAAAAATTATATAAATAATATAAAAAATTAATGAAAAATTACCGCTAAAATACTAGAGTGAACATAAACAAAAAAATATATGAAAGTAATATAACTAATTTATAATCAAAAAATTCATGAATATCAGTGCAAAAAATATATGTTTTAACACCTCTATATTCAAAGTGACACAGTGCTCAATGCAAAAAAATATATTACTAACAATAAATTCATATATAATAGTGCAATATAATTAAACATAAAAAAAATATATATATATTGAATAGATCACCGGTGAAAAATAAAGTGCCAATGTGGTGGAGAGTCAAACACTCTCGATTGTACTGAAATAAATATATATTCATACCAAAAAACCACATCAATAGTGCACCAGTGTGGTGTGTGCTAGGGCATTAGTGTTTCATCACTGGTTGGTATTTTCCCCTTTTACTATATACTAATTGTGCACTATTGATGTGTTTTTTCGGTGTGAATATATATTTATTTCAGTACAATCGAGAGTGTTTGACTCTCCACCACATTGGCACTTTATTTTTCACCGGTGATCTATTCAATATATATATATATATATATATATATATATATATTATATATATTATTATTTTAACGTTTAATTATATTGCACTATTATATATGAATTTATTGTTAGTAATATATTTTTTGCATTGAGCACTGTGTCACTTTGAATATAGAGGTGTTAAAACATTTATTTTTTGCACTGATATTCATGATTTTTTGATTATAAATTTATTATATTACTTTCATATATTTTTTTGTTTATGGTCACTCTAGTATTTTAGGGGTAATTTTTCATTTATTTTTTATATTATTTATATAATTTTTATTTTTTTATTTTTACCAATCAGTCTGACACATGAAGCCCTGCACACACTAATAATGATTTTATTATGTAATGTTTGTCTATTATGTCTTCAAAAAAATATATTTTTTTTACATTTGAATTGGTTGTGTTTATCTAATTTTATTAAAAAGTGTCGTTATTAATTTTTAATTTTTTAATATATATATATAGATATTTTTTATATATATTTTTTATGAATATTATTTATTGGGACTGTATGCGTATTTGAGTAATATTCATTAAAGGCATTGAATTGTATCACTTCTGGCATTTCTTTTCTATATAGGATATTACACCTCCTTGACCCTGGCTTCAACACCGCCAGTTGCTGCACAGAAGTGCTGTATGCACAGAGAAAAACACTCCTCTTGTGTTTGTGGGGTTCAGTAACGCCTGCTGTTCCCCTGCTTGTGTCGAATAGTCTGTATCAATTTAATTAGACTGTAGGATGATAATCTTAAACTTTTTATCATCTAGGCTCCTAAGGATATTACACCCTCCTTGACCCTGGGCTTCAACACTGCCAGTTGCTGCACATAAGTGCTGTATGCACAGAGAAAAACACTCCCTCCTGTGTTTGGGTTCAGTAACGCCTGCTGTTCCCCTGCTGTGTGTCCGGCAATAAGTCCTGCTACCTCCAAATTAAAGTTACATCAGAGATTAAACTTTCTATACTAGGCTCAGCCTACACCCTCCTTGACCTGGGCTTCAACACCGCCAGTTGCTGCTCAAAGTGCTGTATGGGACAGAGAAAACACTTGCTCCTGTGTTTTGGCTTCAGTAATGCCAGCTGTTCCCCTGCTGTGTGTCCGGCAATAAGTCCTGCTCCCTCCTAATTCAAGTTACACCAGAGATTAAACTTGCTCACAGTAGGTCTCACCCTACACCCTCCTTGACCCTGGGCTTCAACACCGCCAGTTGCTGCTCAGAAGTGCTGTATGCACAGAGAAAAACACTCACTCCTGTGTTTGTGGGGTTCAGTAATGCCTGCTGTTCCCCTGATGTGTGTCCGGCAATAAGTCCTGCTACCTCCAAATTAAAGATACACCAGAGATTAAACTTGCTCATACAAGGCCTCAGCCTACACCCTCCTTGACCCTGGGCTTCAACTCCGCCAGTTGCTGCTCAGAAGTGCTGTATGCACAGAGAAAAATACTCACTCCTGTGTTTGTGGGGTTCAGTAATGACAGCTGATCCCCTGATGTGTGATGGTAATCTGTCCTGCTCCATCCAATTTCAAGTTACATCAGATTTGAAAGTTGCTCACATTAGACCTCAGCCTACACCCTGACTGACCCTGGGCTCCAACACCACCAGTTGCTGCTCAGAAGTGCTGTATGCACAGAGAAAAACACTCGATCCTGTGTTTGTGGGGTTCTGTAACGCCTGCTGATCCCCTGCTGTGTGTCCGGCAATAAGTCCTGCTTCCTCCTAATTCAAGTTACAACAGATATAATACTTGCTCCAATTAGGCCTCAGCCTACACACTGGCTGACCCTGGGCTCCAACACCGCCAGTTGCTGCTCAGAAGTGCTGTATGCACAGAGAAAAACACTCACTCCTGTGTTTGTGGGGTTCAGTAACACCAGCTGATTCTCTGCTGTGTGTCCGGCAATCTGTCCTGCTCCATCCAATTTCAAGTTACATCAGACTTGAAAGTTGCTCACATTAGGCCTCAGCCTACACCCTGACTGACCCTGGGCTCCAACACTGCCAGTTGCTGCTCGGAAGTGCCGTCTGCAGAGTCAACACTAGCTCCTGTGTTATTGGGGTTCAGTAATGTCAGCTGATCCCCAGCTGTGTAGCTGGCAATCTTTCCTTCTCTGTCCACACTCACACAATTCCAGATTTTCAACTGGCTCCAATTTGTCCTCTGCCTCCACTCTGTTTCTACTCTCATCCCTGGGCTCCAACACTGCCAGTTGCTGCTCGGAAGTGCCGTCTGCACAGTCAACACTAGCTCCTGTGTTATTGGGGTTCAGTAATGTCAGCTGATCCCCAGATGTGTAGCCGGCAATGTCTCCTGCTCTGTCCACACTCACACAAGTACAGATTTTAAACTTCTTCCAATTAGGCCTTTGCCTCCACTCTGTTTCTACTCTCACCCCTGGGCTCTAACATTGCCAGTTGCTGCTCGGAAGTGCCGTCTTGCACAGTCAACACTAGCTCCTGTGTTATTGGGGTTCAGTAATGTCAGCTGATCCCCAGCTGTGTAGCCGGCAATGTCTCCTGCTCTGTCCACACTCACACAAGTACAGATTTTAAACTTCTTCCAATTAGGCCTTTGCCTCCACTCTGTTTCTACTCTCACCCCTGGGCTCTAACATTGCCAGTTGCTGCTCGGAAGTGCCGTCTGCACAGTCAACACTAGCTCCTGTGTTATTGGGGTTCAATAATGTCAGCTGATCCCCAGCTGTGTAGCCGGCAATGTCTCCTGCTCTGTCCACACTCACACAAGTACAGATTTTAAACTTGTTCCAATTAGGCCTCTGCCTCCACTCTGTTTCTACTCTCATTCCTGGGCTCCAACACTGCCAGTTGCTATTCGGAAGTGCCGTCTGCACAGTCAACACTAGCTCCTGTGTTATTGGGGTTCAGTAATGTCAGCTGATAGCTGTGTAGCTGGCAATCTTTTCTGCTATGTCCACACTCAACACAAGTCTAGATTTTCAACTTGCTCCAATTTGTCCTAAGTCTCCACTCTGTTTCAACTCTCATCCCTGGGCTCCAACTTTGCCAGTTACTGCTCGGAAGTGCCATCTTCAGTCAACACTAGCTCCTGTGTTATTGGGGTTCGGTAATGTCAGCGGATCCCAAGCTGTGTAAAAAAAAACGCATTTTTTGATACGAATTTACACCTTTAATTAACCCTACATGTCTGAAATTTTGCACACATACACTCATGTAATTGTTAGTGAAAACCATATATCAAACTACATGAAATGACATGGTTAACTCTATGTAAACCCATGGTCTTTCATGTCGGGTCTGTAATTTCACAAAAAGCCAGCAATTGAATTAGGGGCTATTATACTATGTAGAAGTGTTGTCTATAAATATTATATATAATGTATCACAAAACAATTTCATGATTTATAATGTGGGGTAAAATTGTTTAAAAAAAAAAAAGCCCGGGGTCCCCCACTTTTTCCAAAAAACCGACAACAAAGCAAGCGAGTGGGGGGAGAAAAAATAA
>JARQOD010000001.1:198498727-198657519 GCA_033576555.1 Oophaga sylvatica
TTAAGTATTCATTTGCTGGAACTAGTGTTGAGCGATACTGCTCGATATCTAAAAATATTGGATCGGAATGGTATCGCCGATATCATTAAATATCGGCGATATCCGATTCCGATACCGGTAGTCCCATGTAAGTCTATGGGAACCAAATATCGACATTAAAAAAAACCCATTCTTGCCTTGTTGGTTAATTGTACATGAAGGAAAACAACAAAGAGTAATGTAGAATGTATTGGGGGAGGTTGAGGAGACAATAAAGGCATACATGTTTAACCCAATGCATTGGAATAGCATTAATATATATTTTTTTGGAAATACGTTTGGATTGACGAACAAATTGACAATGTTGTTAACCTTTTTTCTATTTTGGCAAATATGTATGTTTCACAACTTCCATGCTCTTCACCTTTTTAACTTTTGCCAGTGCCACACTTTCTCCTTCATAATCTTCAGCAGCATCATCTTTCTCATCAAATTATTCTTCATCTTCACCTTCTTAATCTTCTTCTTAAATTTCTTGCTATTCATGTTTTTGTTTACATTACTCATATTGTTATTATTAAACTATTAATCTTCTTCATATTCAAATTCTTCATCTTCTTCCTCTTCATCTTCTTCATCATATTCTTATTTGTGACAGAGATTCCTGTACTTGTAATCTGTAAAAGTATGAATTTTTCATTCTTCCGTTCTTGCTGTCACAAAAGATTTAAATTACAACAGTATTTGTCCGTGTTCAGTTTAGCCTGCAGCAGCAGGCATTTTCCAGGGGCACCACGAGGAGGAACGGACTCACCCCCATACACTGCTTAGTCTTCTTCTGCTTATAATTTAGAGCATATATTTTGCTCTTCATTTTGGTCTTATACTTCATGTTCTTCTGCTTTTTGATCTTCTGCTTATTGTTCTTCTGTCTCTTGTTCTGTATCTTGTAGTTTGTCTTAACCTTCTTTGTCCTGTTGGTGATCTTCTTCTGGGTAATCTTTATTTTTTCTTTGTGATGGTGTTCAGGCTGGTTGGCTTCATGCTCGTCGTCCTTGTTGTCGTCATCTTCTTCTGGGTGGTCTTTAAGGTCGTCTAATTTCCGAGAACCAGCTGACGTTACTGGAACCCGATGGGTATCAGATGGAGCAAGAGACAATGGAAGTAACGAGGACCAGCTGACTGTGCTGGAACCCGGAGGGGCAGCAGAAGGAAAAGAGGCAATGTCACAACCGAGTACCAGCTGACGTTACTGTGACACGGTTACTAAGCAGGAGGTACCTGTGCTCCAAAGCACTACCAAGGACCAGCAGACGTTGGTGGAACTCGGATACGGAGATGGAGGCACCTGGGTCCAAAGGCACTGGGGAGAACCAGTTGACGGTACTGGACCCCGGACGGGTAGCTGAAGGAAAAGAGGCAATGTCACAACCGAGTACCAGCTGACGTTACTGTGACACGGTTACTAAGCAGGAGGTACCTGTGCTCCAAAGCACTACCAAGGACCAGCAGACGTTGGTGGAACTCGGATACGGAGTTTGGAGGCACCTAGGCCAAAGGCACTGGGGAGAACCAGTTGACGGTACTGGACCCCGGACGGGTACAGAAGGAAAAGAGGCAATGTCACAACCGAGTACCAGCTGACTTACTGTGACACGGTTACTAAGCAGGAGGTACCTGTGCTCCAAGCACTACCAAGGACCAGCAGACGTTGGTGGAACTCGGATACGGAGATGGAGGCACCTAGGCCAAAGGCACTGGGAGAACCAGTTGACGGTACTGGACCCCGGACGGGTAGCAGAAGGAAAAGAGGCAATGTCACAACCGAGTACCAGCTGACGTTACTGTGACACGGTTACTAAGCAGGAGGTACCTGTGCTCCAAAGCACTACCAAGGACCAGCAGACGTTGGTGGAACTCGGATAGGAGATGGAGGCACCTAGGCCAAAGGCACTGGGGAGAACCAGTTGACGGTACTGGACCCCGGACGGGTACAGAAGGAAAAGAGGCAATGTCACAACCGAGTACCAGCTGACGTTACTGTGACACGGTTACTAAGCAGGAGGTACCTGTGCTCCAAAGCACTAAACAAGGACCAGCAGACGTTGGTGGAACTCGGATACGGAGATGGAGGCACCTAGTCCAAAGGCACTGGGGAGAACCAGTTGACGGTACTGGACCCCGGACGGGTAGCAGAACGCACCCATGAAAATGTAAGTTGACAGGACGCAAGCCGTCCGCAGTTACCGAATCACACAGTCCTACAGTGGGTGCTTGTCCTATTGTCACAATGGAAACAGCCTTTATTTACATATCCCACAGCACACATAGGAATCACCTAAACTGCAGGCACCATAGATCGGCTAACCCGAATGCAACACGATAGCACAACTATTGGAGGATAATTGACGTTCACACTGCCAGGAAACAGCTGTCGTGCTGTAACCAGGTGGCCAGGAGTCAGTACCCCTGCCAATTACTTACGAGCAACAAATGGCGGTGTTGTAGCCCAGGGAGTAGAGTTCAGGTGGTAGAAAGATGAACATAACAGGAGACATGGAAAACGTTGCCAAACAGTTATTTAATCTGAAAACGGACAGGCAAATTCAGGTGAGATCCATGCCTTGTTCATTTTCAGAAAAGTAAGCCGGTCTACATTCTCTGAGGATAGTCGCATGCACGGTCTGTTACTACACCACCTGCAGCACTAAAGACGCGCTCAGATAATACACTGGCAGCAGGGCAAGCCAGCACCTCCAATGCATACTGGCTAAGCTCTGGCCATGTATCCAACTTAGAGACACCCAAAATTTGAAAGGGGAAGAGGCATCTGGGAGTACACTTAGAGGGAAAGCCAAGTAGTCTGTCACCATCTTACGGAAACGTTTCTTCCTGGTGACTGGAGCCGTCTCGGATGGTGTAGACCTTGCTGGCGCTGTCACAAAACTTCGCCACATTTGTAACATACAGCTCTTGCCCTGTGCAGAGGCGCTGCTTGTGCTCCCTCTTGTTGTAGAGGTGTCTACACTGCCTCGACGCACAGAGCTGCTTTGTAAAGCAGTAGCAGCAGCAGCTCTCTCGGCTGGAATGTACAACAGTATGGATTGCACCAGTGTGTCTTGGTACTCCTGCATTTTACGGTCCCGGTTCACCGGTGTGATGAGGGTTTGTAAGTTGTCCGGTAGCGAGGGTCTAGGAGGGTGTACACCCAATAATCTGACGTGGTGAGAATGTGGGCGATGCGGCGGTCGTTTCTCAGGCACTGAAGCATGAAATCAACCATGTGCTGCAGACTCCCAACTGGCCAACAAAGGCTGTCCTCTGGAAGAGGCGTCATCTCTGCCTCCTCTGCATCACCCCACCCTCGCTCTACATACTGACTAGAGCGTTGTGTACCTCCCTCTGTAGGGATTTCTTCCTCCTCCATTGACTCCTCCTCCTCCTCATCCTCCTCACAAAGTGAGCCCTGCCCAGCCCTTTGTGAGGAACCACGTTGCGTGACTGTCCTGAAGGTGATTGAATTTGTGACTCCTCATCCTCCACCTCTTCCAAAACCTCTTCCTTTAGTGCTTTCAGTGATTTCTGAAGCAGGCAGATAAGGGGGACAGTCATGCTGACTAGTGCATCATCTCACTCGCCATCCGCGTTGAGACATCAAACGCACGCAAAACGTCGCAGATGTCCTTCATAAACGCCCACTCAGTAGTGGTGAAGTGTGAACGGCGCAAATTGCGAGTTGATTGCGCCTGTTGCAGCTGATACTCCATTACTGCTGGCTGCTGCTCACACAACCGCTCCAACATATGTAACGTGGAATTCCACCTGGTGGGTACGTCACATATGATGCGATGTTCAGGAAGGCGAAATCTGACTTGCAGAGCTGCAATGCGCGATCTGGCCATGCTGGAACGTCTCAAGTGAGCGCACTCTAGGCGGACCTTGTGCAGCAGTGCATCAAGATCCGGATAGTCCCTCAAAAAACTCTGCACGACCAAGTTGAGCACATGTGCCAGACATGGTATGTGAGTGAGGTTGCCAAGGCCCAGAGCTGCCACCAGATTCGGCCATTGTCACACACTACCAAGCCTGGCTGGAGATTAGCTGACAAAAACCACACGTCGCTCTCCTGCTTGATGGCATCCCAGAGCTCCTGCGCTGTGTGGCTTCGATTCCCCATGGAAATTAATTTCAGGACGGCCTGTTGACGTTTGGCCACGGCTGTGCTCATATCGGTCGCAACAGGTAAGCGTTCACGGGTCCATGTGGAGGTATACCGTGACGGCTCGTGCAGCGATGATTCTGAGGAACTGGAGTAGGAGGAGGAATCAATGTGTACAGACTGGATTCCTGCAATCCTTGGAGTTGGCAGAACACGTACAGCGCCACTGGCAAGATCTGTACCCGGCTCCACAACATTGACCCAATGGGCAGTGAGGGAAAGGTATCGTCCATGGCCATGGGTACTGGTCCACGCATCGGTGGTCAGGTGGACCATGCTACTGACGGCGTTTAGTAGCGCATGTTTAATGTTTCCCTCGACATATTTTTGCAGAGCAGGGACGGCTTGCCTGCTGAAATAAAATCGGCTTGGCACATTATATTGTGGGACTGCCAATGCCATAAGTTCCTGAAACTGTCAGTCTCCACCAGCCTGAATGACAGCATTTCAAGGGACAGGAGTTTTGCAATGCCAGCATTCAGAGCCTGTGCTCGTGGATGGTTTGCCGAGTATGGCCGTCTTTTTTCCCATGCCTGTGGTACCGATGGCTGTTTTGTGGTCTGGGAGTGTGACGATGACTGTGAACTTGCTGCTGTGGGTGGAATAACAGTTTGTCTATGGACAACAGTGACCGAGGTTCTTCCATGGAGATCCTGTGAGGAAGCCGAACCAGGTGTGTGTGAGCTGGAGGTAGAGGCTCCAACACGACCTGAAGATGTAGGTGCTGCTGTAGGTTGGCCTACATCTCCAGTGTGTCTTTGTAACTCAGCTACGTGCTTTGTCCGTACATGTTTCCACATATTTGTGGTATTCAGGTTCCTGATATTTTTACCTCTTTTAACTTTTTGCTTACACAGCTTGCATTGAACATAGCAAATATCATCTACAAGTCTGTCAAAAAAGGACCACGCAGTGCAAGTCATGGGAGCGCCAATTTTGACATTTCTAAGAGAACTGCTCCCAACAGGTGCCAAACTGGAGGCTACAGGCAAGCGAGTCTGCAGCCTACCTCTCCCTCCTCTTTGTACCGTTGGGACAATCTCTTCCTCAGAGCTGCTCCCACCACCTTCCTGTTGCTCACGCCATGTTGGGTCTCGGACTTCATCATCTCCACTACCCTCTTCCAACACCTGCTGCTGTTGGATGGTCTGGGCAGCACCATGCTCCACAAAACCTGGCACCTGAGTCTCATCATCATCATAAGAATGCGTTCTGCGGTGTGCTGTCCATCGGCACTGGCTCACCCGCTCTTCAGATTGAGAGAGACACAGCTGTTGCGCATCACTGCATACTCCCTCTTCTTCAAATTGCAGAATGCTGCTTGCCTGTGCCCGTGTTTGCGAGCCAACAGATTCTGAGAACAGAAGCAGAGACTCAGCTGGCTCCTGTACAGAACTCTCTGACTGCCTGGGCAATTTGACAGGCGGTGAACAGACAGATGGTTGCTCAACAGTGTTGTGTTCCTGAGAGGAGGTGGAAGGAATTGAAGTCGATGCATTGGCTGCCATCCAACCAACAACGGCTTCAATTTGTTCTTCCCGCAGCAGGGGGGCACGCCGAGCTCCTACCAAACTGCGCATAAAGGAACGCTCATGGGTAAAACTGGTGGATGCTGTGTCACTGAGGGCGGCAGCAGCCACAGAATCCCCACGTCCTCTCCCTGCTGAAACTCCACGGCCACGACCACGTGCCTTACTCTCTGCCTTCTTCATCTTGGTAGATTGATAAAGAAAGTCAGAAAAGTTATAAGGCCTAAGTGTGGTTATTACGCAGAGACTGAAGTGAACACTGAAACACAACTGTTCACAATCTGTGAAAGGCTACTCCTTTGTCTACTTCTATAGTGTTTGCAACCAATGTATTGGATACGGATGGAAGCGCGTCACACTAATAGATTATATTTATTTTAAATGGAATGGAGCAGAACCAATTGGAGAGAAATGAAAAGGATGAGGCACTGAGACACGCTCAGCAGAGTACAAGCAGCAGTGCTTGAACAAGTAACTGGAGCGTGATGTGCACTCAAAAAATAAAAAACACAGACTGAAGTGAACACTGAAACACAACTGTTCACAATCTGTGAAAGGCTACTCCTTTGTCTACTTCTATAGTGTTTGCAACCAATGTATTGGATACGGATGGAAGCGCGTCACACTAATAGATTATATTTATTTTAAATGGAATGGAGCAGAACCAATTGGAGAGAAATGAAAAGGATGAGGCACTGAGACACGCTCAGCAGAGTACAAGCAGCAGTGCTTGAACAAGTAACTGGAGCGTGATGTGCACTCAAAAAATAAAAAACACAGACTGAAGTGAACACTGAAACACAACTGTTCACAATCTGTGAAAGGCTACTCCTTTGTCTACTTCTATAGTGTTTGCAACCAATGTATTGGATACGGATGGAAGCGCGTCACACTAATAGATTATATTTATTTTAAATGGAATGGAGCAGAACCAATTGGAGAGAAATGAAAAGGATGAGGCACTGAGACACGCTCAGCAGAGTACAAGCAGCAGTGCTTGAACAAGTAACTGGAGCGTGATGTGCACTCAAAAAATAAAAAACACAGACTGAAGTGAACACTGAAACACAACTGTTCACAATCTGTGAAAGGCTACTCCTTTGTCTACTTCTATAGTGTTTGCAACCAATGTATTGGATACGGATGGAAGCGCGTCACACTAATAGTTAAATTGCATGGAGCAGCAAGAATTACACTGAAGAAAAAAAAAAGAGTCTGTGAGTGACACGTGCAGATGCCTACAGACAGCGTTGCATGCAGAGCAAACTGCAGCGTCACCTGCACTCACACACACCTTGCAGAGCTGTTAAAACAACACTGCAGGCAAAAGGAAGCTTTTCACAGCGGTTGGTGCTAGCCTGCCTACAGCACAGTACACTAAATCGCAATCTCTAACTGTCCCTCAGAGTCAGCACAGCAGCGTTCTGTCCCTTACTGAATTCACAGCACAGTGACGCTAAAATGGCGGCGGCGCCTTTTATAGTGCATTCTGACATCATTTCAGCATCCAATCACAGCCATGCCATTAGTTAACATGACCGCAGCAGTACAGGATGTGCCCACACTTCTTAGGATTCCTCATTGGCTGACTAAAATCACATTGCCTCTCAAAGAATTATGGGAACTTCCGATTCCGGTATACGATATATGGAAAATATCGGAACTAAGTATCGAAAGGCCGAAACAGCTAATATCGGCCGATACCCGATACTTGCGGTATCGTATCGCTCAACACTAGTGGCTAGGAATATTTTTTTTTGTATCTTCATCCTGATTATATTATTCCAAAGCAATCCAGAGCCCCCTTTCTTCTCCATTTGCTTTTTGACACTGCAGACTACAGCCAGACTCTTTTAATAGTACAGTGTGAAAATCCAGCAATTTTAAATGGCTTTGCCCATCCCAGCCATCACATCAGAGTGCTTAGAAACTTCAGACATTTTTGTGGTACTGTTAAATTTTTCTCAGTGTCAATTTTTTTACACCATTTTGCTGCCAAAAAAATATTTAGCTACAGGGCAAATATTTAACACTGTGTTTTGTCCGACACACGGATCGCATATCATTGTGCTCAAAATTGTGCCACTTCAGGCCTCTGCAGAATTTTTTTTAATGTGTCATAGCCTACTAATTGACACAATTTTGCTGGCCAAAAAAAAAATACAGGTCACATATTGAACAGTGTGGTATCTTGGTAAAAGTACTTCAGTTATAACATTATTATGGTTGCTTCATGACTCGGTCTCAAATGCACATATTACTACCCCCATCATCATCATCTTCTGCCATCTTCTGCCTATCTGTGTGGCAATGATTTACCACTGAAATTTTGAAGTATGAGACTAGTATCATCTTGTGGATTAATGTGAGCCACAAAGTCCTTTAAAGTGAAACTATTCTGGATGCAATGCACAATTTGTACTCAAAAATCGCATCACATGCCTTCTATGATGCTTGCATAAAAGAACTGATTGGACAGATATGTAAGGAGGAAGACAGATAGTAAAGATGACAATTACTTTCACATTTGAGTTAAAACACACTTCACCAACTTGCTTTCACTTTTACAACATTATATTCCGAAGCCTTGAAGAAAAAGATGAATATATTGTGAAGCAAATAGGTATGAATAATTATCATCCAAATAATGAAACATAAGTCAGAATATACACAACCTATCTTTGGGAAATTATTTACCACCAATATGTTGATGCTTGAGACTAGTGTAATCTTGTGGATTGATATGAGTCACAAAGTCCTTCAAAGTGAAACTGTTCTGAATGTAATGTACAATTTTCTCTTGAAAAATAGAAGAACATGCCTTCTATGATGCTTGCATTAAAGAACTGATTGGCCAGATATGTACAGATTCAAGATGACCGGGCTGCGGTTACCTGTATTGCACCGGGTGCGGAACTGTCGAGGCTGCATCCCCTTTTTCCTGGGGGAAGGAATAGGGGACTGGACAGGCCCCATGACATAGGAAGAGGTAGCATGTTTAGACAGGGAACCGTGCCAGAAGCTGAGGGGAAAAAACATGCAAAGCAGGAGTGAGTCCCCCGCTGTCAGAGTGCGAGCAGCAATTGGGGCAGCGTACTACACACTCGAAGCGCCGGAGCTGCGACGGACTGCAGCAGACACACTCGGTGACCTAGAGGCAGGGGGTGAGGCTAGAGAAAGCAGGCACGATAGCAGAGAGTTTTTGTGGGTACAAGTAGCGCTTAGGAGGCTGAGCTTCCAGCTTTGATAATCAATAATTATAAGGCACAGAGGAATCAAGGAGGACGTTGGTACTGTCAGCAAGGTACTCCCTCAGAATCTTTCAAAACTTTGCACTCATTGTGAGAGTACCCTTCATCTCAGGGCCAGGGCGATGGGAGGGTCTGAGAAAACTCTCCCAGAACTTTTGCAGTGTTCCACTGCCTCTGCTGGATAGGAGTTGTGTCTCTCTCATCTGTACTCCTTGGTTGCCCAATGAATTGTGACCTCTGCCGTCAGCGTTTTCAGATGGGAATTTTTTTTAATAATTACACAAGAGCCCTCTGGTTCTCCATCATTTTAGTACACCTGTCTGCCTCTGGAAGTAGAGATATAAATTTCTCCTTGTAGTTTGGGTCTAGAAGTGTCACCAATCAGTTTTGCGTGTCACCCAAAGTTTGGAGAAAGGCAGCGTAACATAAACTGAGCCATGCATGCCAGACTGCTAACAGGCAAGAAAATAGTATTCCGGGAGTTAAAGTGCCGGTAATGGACCGTGACTGGTGCTGGCACTTAGTCCTCGGTGTCAGCTGTGAGAATCAGCTGACACCTGGCCGTGATCGGCAGTGCTCCCCCCTTGAGCACGGCCGATCGACTGTGACGTACTATCCCGTCCATGGTCATTCGGGCCTAGGGCACATAGACGGAATAGTACATCAGATGTCAAAAAGGGGTTAATATTTATACAAATATTATTTCTGACATTTAATATTCTGGCTGTTTTGAAAGGATACAAAATGTTTCTTATACTGTATACTTAAATAGTCTGAGGGTGTGATTTACAGTGAAAGTTTTGCTAAAGCAAATAATTGGTAAAGGTAAATTGTTCTTATGAAATATAATATTTTAAGTTAACATTCAGTGTCTCAACTTAAATGTAAAACACTGTAGATAGTAATGAAAAAACACATGCATTCATATTACTATTATAGATAAGTGAAAAGATCGTTTCAATTATGTCAATTTTGCGAATGTAAATTTTATAATTAGAATTTTACCAAGGGGAAATAATAAATCAATGAACTGCAAGAATCAAAGAGTTTCCCATTAGATGAAAACAATGTTGTTAGAATTTCATTGTCCATATTTCTTTCAAAATGTATTAACAGGAGGAATGAGTGTCAAATAAAATAAAGCTCCACATTTCTTATCATCAAAAGCATCTTGCTATGAAACAAATCTTTCACTTATCTAAGATGACATCATTTTGCTGCTAATCATATTATATGAGGCAGCAAGATTATACTAGTATGCTCGTATAAGAGTGAAAAATATTTGTGCTGTTTCTTGCCATCTTCTGATGCTGTTAATAAGCAGAAAGAAATCTGTGAAAGTACTTTCAAGTGGAAAGAAGGATTTCTTTAAGCATTTCACATGTAATAGATGTTAAGAATATCATAAAGTTTACTCGGTGTTACTCTGCATATCTCTGCTTTAACCATTCGCTCCTTTCCCTCTAATGAGCTGGAATGCTGTTGTCAGTTACCTGTATGGATGCTGCTCAGTTCCTGGTTCCGCTGCATAGCCATACATGCGTGAGTGTCTCTGCTGCGCTGCATGACCACCCGCATGTGCGGTCCCTTGCTACCGCTGTGGAAGCTACCTGTGGGTTGCAAGGTCCTCTGCAGTTGTGCATGACTTAACACGTGTGTTCAGGTTTGCAGCCACTGCCAGGTGTCCTTTGCTATGCTGATTTGTGTCTGGCCGTGCTTAGGGTGGCTCTGGCCATACCTCCTCTGCTTTTATGAGGAATGGTGTGTGTGCTAGAATTGCTGCTCCAGCCTATCGCTGTGAGGCAGCTCCTATCTAAAGTTCCATTGCCCTGTGGGGTGTTGCCAGAGCTTTGTATTAAGTTTCTGAGTCTTGCTATGTCTGTTTGGTGTTCAGCACCTGTCCTGCCTGCCTGCAGTTCAAGTTGAGCTGATGCCTGTCTTCCGTCTGCTCTGGGGGCAGAATACCCAGATCCGTTTCTGTTATCAGCTTTGAGCAGCTGATGTCTGAGTTCCTAGACTTATCCAGTTAATGTTTTATTCCCATAATCCTAAATATTTAAGGCAATGACACTTCAAGATACTAGCTTAAACATGATCTATAGTGGTGGGTTCCACATAGGAAAGAAGTGATTCCACAGAACTTGGTGACTTAAAATGAAAATTTTTTATTAAAGATATTATTAAAACATTGTAAACATAGAGTAAAAGTGGAATTTCCAAAAATAAGAAAGGAGAAAAACACTTGCTGCCAATGAATAATGCATGCATATGAACAGTGCCGTATAGTTTTTATAACAGTATTACGCAGTAATCTTATGCACACTGGTGCTTTCTATGAGAAGGAATAATCCTTGTATTAGAATATTATTACTGTTATTGTTATAACTTTCTGGCTATAAAAACTATACGGCACTGTTCATATGCATGCATTATTCATTGGCAGCTAGTGTTTTTCTCCTTTCTTATTTTTGGAAATTCCCCTTTTACTCTATGTTTACAATGTTTTAATAATATCTTTAATAAAAAAATTTCATTTTAAGTCACCAAGTTCTGTGGAATCACTTCTTTTCTATGTGGCACCCACCGCTATAGATCATGTTTAAGCTTTTCCTGTTTATGTGTTGGTACCAAAGTCCTAGTCCTGATTTCTGCTGTGTTGTGTTCCTGAAGTCCTGATTCCTGCTGTGTTAAGTTCCTGAAGTCCTTCTGTGTCCTGAAGCCTGTACTCTATGACTGTGACTCTTTGCTAACTGACCTTCTGTGATCTAACCTGGGTTCATCTTTGAAGTAGGAGTCCAGTGTGTCTGCTGAGTCTCTGCTACCCTGTGCTCAGCTTGTTATTCGGTGCAATCCCCGGCCGGCTTCAGTTCAACCCGGCAGGGCTTGCACTAGACCGCTTGGGTTCCTTTTAAGGTCGCTGCCAGATCTCCAGAGCCCAATGACCGTGGCCTCTTGTCCGGAGCATGATGTCCGGTGTCTGATAAACACTTCCAGATGTCCGGATCCTTTCCTTTCCTGCCCGATGCTCGGAACCTGCCGATCGCTGCCTGATGTCCGAAGTCTATTGACTGCCGCCTCATGTCTGGAGCCTGATGTCCGTAGCCTGAAGTCCAGAAGCCGTTGATCATTGCCAGATGTCCGGTGTCCGATGCCAGTGTTCTGATGTTCTACCTGACATCTGAATCCTGATGTCCTTATATCCTGTCTGAGACCTGATGTTGGCTGGGTAAGCCACGCTGCGTCCCCGATCGTAACAGGAAGCTCTGGCCATGGACTCCGCTGAGCATCGCTGCGTCCCCGATCATAACAGGAAGCTCTGGCCATGGACTCTGCTGAGCATATAAAGACTACAGGACATTTCCAAGCCTCTCCTGGTGAGCGGATTAGAAGGCTCGGATCCAACTTAGTAAGTACACTAGTTTGTTCTATCCCCTGCTTGGTCTGCGAATGGGATTTTTTTTTTTAGCGCTGGACTATGCTGCTATTGTGTGAACTGTGGGACTTTCCGCCAAACCCAAGTGAATTTTCTGGGGATTTTTTTTTTCCTTGGGTCTTTAAAAGAGAGGGCCTGAGGAGGGGATACTTTAATGCCCCTGTGTTTGTACTTTGTTTACTCGGTGTTACTCTGCATAGTTCTGCTTTAACCCTTCGTTCCTTTCCCTTTAATGAGATGGAATGCTGTTATCAGAAACCTGTATGGATACTTCTCAGTTCCCGGCACTGCTGCATAGCCGTACATGCGTGAGTGTCTCCGTTGCGCTGCATGACCACCCGCATGTGCTGTCCCTGGCTACTGCTGTGGAAGCTACACATGGGTTGCAAGGTCCTCTGCAGTTGTGCATGACTTACCATGTGTGTTCAGGCTTGCAGCCACTGCCAGTTGTCCTTTGCTATGCTGATTTGTGTCTGGCTGTGCTTAGGGTGCACGGTACCACACCTCCCCTGCTTTTATGAGGAATGGGTGTGTGCTAGAATTGCAGCTCCAGCCTCTTGCTGTGAGGCAGCTCCTATATAAAGTTCCCCTGCCCTGTGGGGCATTGCCAGAGCTTAGCATTAAGTTTCTGAGTCTTGCTATGTTTGTTTGGTGTTCAGCACCTGTCCTGCCTGCCTACAGTTCGAGATGACCTGATGACTGTCATCTGCATGCTCTTGGGGCAGAATACCCAGATTCGTTTCTGTTATCAACTTTGGGAAAGCTGATGTCTGAGTTCCTGGACTTAACCTGTTTATGTGTTATTACCAAAGTCCTAGTCCTGATTCCTGTTGTGTTGTGTTTCTTAAGTCCTTCTATGTCCTGAACCCTGTGCCCAGTGACTGTGACTCTTTGCTAACTGACTTTCTGTGATCTAACCTGAGTTCATCTTGGAAGTAGGAGTCCGGAGTGTCTGCTGAGTCTCTGCTACCCTGCGCTCAGCTTGTTACTCGGTGCATTCCCCGGCCAGCTCCAGTTCAACCCAGCAGGGCTTGCACCCGACTGCTTGGGTTCCTTTTTAGGTCGCTGCCAGATGTCCGGAGCCCGATGACAGTGGCCTCTTGTCTGGAGCCTGATGTCTGAGGCCTGATGTCCGGTGTCTGATGTCCTCTTCCAGATGCCAGGATCCTATTCTCTACTGCCCGATGCCCAGAGCCTGCCGATCGCTGCTAGATGTCTGTAGTCTGATGACTGCGGCCTCATGTCCGGAGCCTGATGTCCGCAGCCTAATGTCCGGAACCTGTCGATCATTGCTAGATGTCCGGAGTCCGAAGCCAGTGTTCTAATGTTCTACCTGAGATCCGAATCCTGATGTCCTTATGTCCTGTCTGAGATCTGATGTCCTGATGTCCTGATGTCCTACCTGATGTCCGGCTGGTGCCATAATGTCCTGATGTCCAGTTGATGTTCCGATGTCCAGTCAGTGTTCCGAAGTCCCGTCCGTGTTCCGAAGTGCAGTTTGTGTTCCGATGTCCCACCTGTGTCCAGCTGTCCTACCTGAGTTCGGATGTCTGTCCATATTCCAATGTCCAGCCTATGTCCAGATGTCCAGTCCCTGGTTCTGGTGGTCCAAGTTGTGCTCTTCAGCTGGTCCCGCTTGTGTTCCTGGATGGATTCCTCCTCCGTGGTTTCCGGGAGTCTCCAGCTCTGTTCCCAGGTGGCGGTCCTGCCAGTGAGTCCTGGAACTGACCAACTGATGCCCCATGTGGTAATGCCAACATTCCTGCACCTGTGCTATCAGTGTCTTGCTTATTTTATAATTTCCTGCCGATTCCCTGCAGTCTTAAGGTACTGCCACACTAAGCAATCCCGCTAGCGATCTCGTTAGCGTTGCATACTAATGAGATCGCTAGCGGGATTGTTTCTATATCGCTAAATGCTGCCGCATTTAGCGATATAGTTAACGACGCTATCGCCGTTAGCGATCTTCTTAACGACTTTAGCGGTACAAAAGTACCGCTAAATCGCTAAGAAAAGGTGCCACACAGCGATTAGATACTTACCCAGCGGGAGCGCCGACGAGAAAATAGGGTCCGGAGCGATTCCAGCGACGAGCGAGATCACAGCAGGAAGCTCGTCGCTGGAAGCTGCCGCACTGAACAATATCGCTAACGGGATCGCTAAATAGTGACGTTTTTTAGCGATCCCGTTAGCGATATTGTTTAGTGTGGCATACCCTTTACTCGTGATGGCTCCTGCCGTTGTCTGAAGGCTGGCTGAGGTCAGTATCTGATGCTCTCCTGCTGTGCCTGTGCTATGCCTGTGGCCTGAGAGAGAGGCCATCCTAGTATCCCCATGGCAGATAACCCTGGACTGCATCAACCCGTGATGACCCTAGCCATCATCTGAAGTCTGACAGAGGTCGGTAACTGATGTTCTCCTGCTGAGCCTGTGTTACGTCCGAGGCCTGAGATAGAGCGGCCATCCTAGTATGCCCGTGCCAGACAACCCTGGACTGCATCAACCCGTGATGACCTCCTGCCATCGTCTGAAGCTAGTCCGAGGTCGGTGTCTGATGTTATCCTGCTGTGCCTGTGCTACACCTGAGGCCTGAGAAAGAGGCCATCCTAGTATGCACGTGCCAGATGACTCTGGACTGTGTCAACCTGTGATGACCTCTTGCTTCACCTGTCAACCAGAGATGTGTTTCCTTCGTGATGTGCACATTCCGGAACCTGGTGTTAACATGTCTTTTGCTTTATTTAAGTAAACTTTATGTTTCTTCACACCTGAAGTTGTGCGGTATCTTTTAGTCCTGCATATGGCCATATTGTCCACATGCTAAGCTGCCACAGGTCCCGGTCCCTACACTTCCCTAGTACAGGTAGGCCCGGGACCACCTGTGGTCCAGTAGATCCACATTCCATGATTACCTGGGACGCATACCCTGTTGTCGTTATGTTCGACGACATGGGAGCGTTGCCTGAGTAAGCCACGCTGCGTCTCCGATCGTAACAGAACATAACACAGAGGACACAGTCCAGACAGGGTCAGGTACAGGAACAGATCCAGGATCAAGGATTCAGGTCTGAAAATACAGCCCTCAGAGAGGCGGAAAACAAGACACAACAGAAACGGCCTGGATATGCAGCCTCCAGGAAAGGCAGAAATTCAGGACAGGTGAAAGGACATCAGCTTCCCTAGAACTGATCGCAAACAGAACAGGAGCTGAACACACAAACACACATGGCAAGGTTCAGGAACTTAATGTGAAACTCTGGCAATGGCCATCAGGAAAGAGGAACTTTATATAGGAACTGTTCCTCAGCAATAGTCTGAGGACAGCAATTAAGCACACACACTGCCCTAATAAAATCAGGAAGTGTGGCCCCTAAGCACAGACAGAAACCATTACAGCACAGTCGGCACAGGAACTGCAGCTTAAGGCACTTGGCAGGAGCTGCAAGCCTGAACACACGTGGAAAGTCATGCACCAGCTGCAGAGGACCTCGCAACCCACGGATCGCTTCCACAGCACATCCAGGGACCACACATGTGGATAGACGTGCAGCGGAGCAGAGCCATCATAACACATGTATGGCTACGCAGCAGAGCTGGGAACTGAGCAGCATCCATACAGGTAACAGACAACAGTTTCCCAGCTCCTTAGGGGGAAAGGAGTAAAGGATTAAAGCAGAGACATGAAGAGTAAGGCCGGGGAAACAAGATACAAACATACCGGCGTTACAACACAGAAGTCTTTCCTGTTAGCAGTCTGGCATGCATGGTTGAGTTTATGTTACGCTGCCTTTCCCATGACCCTCGTGTTCTCCAAATTTTGGGTGACCCTTCTAGAACCACTCTACAAGGAGGACTTCTATCTCTTATTCCCGAGACGGACATGTCTACTAAAGTGAGGCAGTACCCGAAGGCCCTTGTTTTTTAAAAAATTCCCATCTGAAAACACTGGTGACAGAGCTCACAGTTCGTTGGACAGCCAAGGAGTATAGGAGAGAGAGACACAACTACAATCCAGCAGAAGTAGGGGAACACTGTCAAAGTTCTGGGAGAGTATTCTCAGTCTCTCCCATCGCACAGGCCCTGATGCGTGGTGTACCCTCACAAGGAATGTGACGTTTGGGAAGATGCTGAGGGAGTACCTTGATGACCGTGTCAATGTCCTCCAAGATTCCTCTGTGCCTTATAATTATTGGTTATTCAAGCTGGACACGTGGCATGAACTTGCTCTCTATGCCTTGGAGGTCCTGGCCTGCCCTAGTGTTTTGCCAGAGCCGGTTTTTAGTGCTGCTGGTGGAATTACAACTGATAAGCGCATCCGCTTGTCAACTGAAAATGCTGACAGGCTGGCTCATAAAAATGAACAAGGGCTGGATTGGGCCAGACTTCTTAACACCACCGAATGAAAGCAGCGTAACATAAGCTCAAAACTAGTGTCTTTTTTTGGAGGTCTATTCCCATGGACCTGTTCACACCAACACATGGGTATACGCTTCCTGATTTTGGCTATTTGCTGTTGTCCTCCTTTTTCTCCTCATTCTCATCCTCCACCACCATATCACCAGGATGACCATGGTCTGTGATGCTTCACCCACATAAGGTTTTTAAAGGGTGTTTATGATGCCTGAAAAAAAAAGGTATACTTTATGTTCATCTATAACCCCAGAGGTAAATGTTTTTCAGCCCATTCAATTAGTGCATGGGCCTTACAAGAATAGGAGACCCTCTCCTTTCTAATGAGAACATTTTTTAATGAGGCCCTACTCCATATCTCCTACCAAGGTGCATTGGAAGGCCTTCAAATTTATGACAGCCCTTGTATTCACTGCATAGGCAAACAGTATGGGAGACCTACTTCCTAATGAAGGGAACATTGTTTTCATGAGGCCCTCCTCTATGTCTTTTCAAAGCGGTAATATGGTGCATCCAAATTTTTGGCAGCCCTTGCATTCACTGGCCTTCGCAGTCCCTCAGTGCCAATTACCTAGTCACCATTACTTTTTTAAGAAAGCTATGACTGCGCAATACCAGCATTGCACAGACATCACGCATTCCTTGACAAAATCTCTGTCTGTTAGGGTGCATTTCACCACAGACACTTCGACAAGTAAGCATGGCCAGTGGCGTTACATCTCGCTGATTAGGCACTGGTTAACTCTTTTAGCTGTGGGGACAGGCGCTGCTCCACAAGTCTTGGCATCCCCAAGGCTTGCAGGACAAACCTCTACATTTATCACTTCCTCCTCTGATTCTACCTCCTCTATCTCCTCTAGGGCCTCAACCTGCGCCCTCAATCTCTGCCTTAATGAGACATGCGTTCCAACAGTGCAGAGCAAACTTCCACCACCTCCATACTGCGCAGCCAGGGCTCACTGCAATCAGGCAGTGTTAAAACTAATATGCCTTGGAGATGGCAGTCATACAGCTGAAGAGTTGTGGACAGCTGTCCAGGCTGTCTATGCTGATCCTGCATCCAGGGAAGGCCGTGTCCGAAAACGGTGTGAATCTAGGGATGGCCTTATGGCGAGGCAAACTCACACACATGCCTTGCATGGCTCACATCCTCAACCTGGTGGCACAGCGTTTTCTCAGCCACTATCCTGGACTGGGTGAGCTGCTCCAGAAAGCACGTAAGCTGTGTGCTCATTTAGGCTATTCGCACCTCTTTGGTCATCGACTTGCATCGATACAGAGGTCTTTGTCCACACCAGTTAACAGGTTGATATGCGATGTGCCTACACGGTGGAATTCCACTCTGCACATGTTTCAGCGACTGTGGCAGCAGCAACGAGCCCTGACGCAGTATGTCATGTCGTATAGTCAGGGCCAACGCAGTACATACGTGACTCATATCACGAATGCAGAGTAGTCACAGATTAAGGACCTTGGCATCCTTCTGAACAGCTTCGATATGGCTGCTAAGATGGTTAGAGATGACGATGCAGTCATCATCATCACTATTCCAGTCATCTATATGCTGGAGCAGACTTTGAATAGCCTGCAGGAGGGTATGGTGGTCCCAGAAGAAGAGGAGGAAGCAGAGGAGGATGCAGAAGAGATAACATTGTCGGTAAGTTCAAAACTGTCATCACACAGGCAGGTACCAAGGGAAGGTGGATTATTGTGATCGAGGGGGGGATGGTCATAACAGACAAACTGTTACTGAAGGTGCAAGATCCAAGGAACAAATGGAGCAGGAAAAGGTGATTGGCGAGCAACTGTCAGATGAAGAGGATAATCCTCCCCTCTCTGTTGTTCATGGTTGGTGGAAGGGGACGGAGGAAACGAGCCTCATTGTTACCCAGCCACCAACACAGCATGGGCTTGAACCTCATGGCAGAGCCCGACATATGAGTGCCTTGTTGCTGCTCTATCTGCAACATGATCCCGGTATAGTTATGATTAGAAATAAGGCTGAATACTGGGTTGCCACTTTGTTAGGTCCACGTTATAAAACTAAATTTTGCCAAACGAGTCCTGCCCTAGAAAAGAACCTGCGAATGCTGGAGTAAAAAAAAACCTTTTACACGACCTTAACGCCTTCACCCCCAAGGGTGGTTTGCACGTTAATGACCGGGCCAATTTTTACAATTCTGACCACTGTCTCTTTATGAGGTTATAACTCTGGAACGCTTCAACAGATCTTCGCGATTCTGAGACCGTTTTCTCGTGACATATTGTACTTCACGTTAGTGGTAAAAATTTCTTTGATGTACCTTGCGGTTATTTTTGAAAAAAAATGCAAATATGGCGAAAATTTTGCAATTTTCAAACTTTTAATTTTTTTTCTCTTAAAACAGAGAATATGTCACACAAAATAGTTAAGAAATAACATTTCCCACATGTCTACTTTACATCAGCACAATTTTGGAACCAAATTTTTTTTTGTTAGGAAATTATAAGGGTTAAAAGTTGACCAGCGATTTCTCATTTTTACAACAAAATTTACAAAGCCATTTTTTTTAGGGACTACCTCACATTTGAAGTCACTTTGAGGGGTCTATATGGTAGAAAATACCCAAAAGTGACACCATTCTAAAAACTGCACCCCTCAAGGTACTCAAAACCACATTCAAGAAGTTTATTAACCCTTCAGGTGCTTCACAGGAGCTGAAGCAACGTGGAAGCAAAAAATGAATATTTAACTTTTTAGCCACAAAATTGATCTTTTACAAACTTTTTTTATTTTCACAAGGGTAAAAGGAGAAAATGGGCAGATAAAGTTGTTGTGCAATTTCTCCTGAGTACGCCAATACCCCATATGTGGGGGAAAACCACTGTTTGGGCACAAGGCAGAGCTCGTAAGGGAAGGAGCGCCGTTTGACTTTTTCAAACTAAAATTGGCTGGAGTTGAGATTGGACGGCATGTCGCGTTTGGAGAGCCCCTGATGCGCCTAAACAGTGGAAACCCCCCACAAGTGACACCAGTTTGGAAACTAGACCCCCTAAGGAACTTATCTAGATCTATTGTGAGCACTTTGAACCCCAAAGTGTTTCACAAAAGTTTATAATGCCTGGGTGTGAAAAAAAAAAAGAAACAATTTTCCACAAAAATGATTTTTTAGTCCCAAATTTTTGATTTTTTCCAAGGAAATTTGACCCCAAAAGTTGTTGACCAATTTGTCCTGAGTACACTGATACCCCATATGTGGGGGGGGGGAAACTGTTTGGGCGCACGGCAGGGCTTGGAAAGGAAGCAGTAACGTTTTAGAATGCAAACATTGATGGGGTCATGTTCCATTTTTAGTACCCCAGATGAGCCTAAACAGTGGAAACCCCCCACAAGTGACCCCATTTTGGAAAATAGACCCCCTAAAGAACTTATCTAGATCTTTGTGAGCACTTTGAACCCCCAAGTGCTTCACACAAGTTTATAGCGTAGAGCCGTAAAATTAAAAAATCATATTTTTTCCACATAATTGATCTTTTCACCCCAATTTTATTTTAACAAGACTCCAAAAGTTATTGTGCAATTTGTCCTGAGTACGCTGATACCCCATATGTTGGGGTAAACCACTGGTTGGGTGCATGGCAGAGTTTGGAAGGGAAGGAGCGCTGTTTGACTTTTTCAAGCAGAATTGTCTGGATGCCATGTCGTGTTTGGAGAGCTCTTGATCTGCCTAAACAGTGGAAACCCCCCACAAATGACACCATTTTGGAAACTAGACCCCTCAAGGAACTTACCTAGATGTGTGGTGAGCACTTTGAACCCCGAAGTGCTTCGCAGAAGTTTATAACGTACAGCCGTAAAATAAAAAAATCTTTTTTTTTTTTACAAAAATATTTTTTCGCCCCCAATATTTTATTTTCACATGGGTAACAGGAGTAATTGGACCCCAAAATTTGTTGTCCAATTTTTCCTGAGTACGCTGATACCCAATATGTGGGAGAAAACTACTGTATGGGTGCACGTCTGGGCTCGGAAGGGAAGTAGTGACGTTTTGGATTGCAGACTTTGATGGAATGTTCTGGGGGCGTCATGTCGCATTTGGAGAGCCCCTGATGCGCCTAAACAGTGGAAACCCCCCACAAGGACCCCATTTTGGAAAATAGACCCCACAAGGAACTTATCTAGATGTGTGTTGAGCACTTTGAACCCCGAAGTGCTTCACAGAAGTTTATAACGTACAGCCGTAAAAATAAAAAATCTTTTTTTTTTACAAAAATGATTTTTTTCACCCCCAATATTTTATTTTCACAAGGGTAACAGGAGAAATTGGACCCCAAAAGTTGTTGTCCAATTTGTCCTGAGTACGCTGATACCCAATATGTGGGAGAAAACTACTGTATGGGTCCACGTCTGGGCTCGGAAGGGAAGTAGTGATGTTTTGGATTGCAGACTTTGATGGAATGGTCTGGGGGCGTCATGTCGCATTTGGAGAGCCCCTGATGCGCCTAAACAGTGGAAACCCCCCACAAGTGACCCCATTTTGGAAAATAGACCCCACAAGGAACTTATCTAGATGTGTGGTGAGCGCTATGAAGGCCCAAGTGCTTCACAGAAGTTTTATAACATACAGCCGTAAAAACAAAAAAAACATTTTTTTTTACAAAAATGATTTTGTTGCCCACAGTTTTTTATTTTCCCAAGGGTAACAGAAGAAATAGGACAAATTTCACAATAACTCTTGTGGTCCAGAGTACGCTGATACAGTAAACTACTGTTTGGGCGCATGGCAGAGCTCAGAAGTGAAGGAGCACCGTTTGACTTTTTCAACGCAGAATTGGCTGGAATTGTGATCAGATGCCATGTCACATTTGGAGAGCCCCTGATGTGCCTAAACAGCGGAAACCCCCCAAATCTAACTCCAACCCTAACCCCAACACACCCCCTAACCCTAGTCCCAACCCTAACCATAACCCTAACTACAAACCTAACCCTAACACACCCCTAATACTAATCCCAACCCTAACCCTAATCCTAACGTTAGCGCCAACCCTAACCCTAACTTTAGCCGCAACCCTTTTGTTGAAACTTCTCTCATCTTTACATTTTATTTTGCAGTTTGCACATCATGAACGACACGGAGTATGCTGTTGTCTTTGCTGCATTAAGGCAGCTCGGCAACAAGATGAGGCACGGATGCTAGAGCGGCGTTCCAAACGAAAGTGTCGCATGTGCGACTCAGACAGGGACGCTGAAGGAAAACCGTGTAATACGATCCACCTCACTCAGGAACAAAGGAAGGAAGCGTTACTACGTTGTCTTCTTTTATGATGAGGTCGCCCAATCGGAGAATGATAGCGCAGTAGTGGCCACCAATCGGAGCTGAGTGGACGTTGTAGAGACAAAGCAAAATCACGCCTGTGTCCCTGAGTTCTGAGTCGCCAACAAGTTCGCTCTTCGTTGTTATGGCGTCAAACACAGTGATGCATGCTGGCCAGTGGGACACTAATGATCAAAAAAATGGCCCAGGACATTCGAGCACGATCAGTGATATCGCAGCGTGGGGCCAGTCGCCGCTTTGTGCCACACAGAGCAAGATCGCTGGCAAGGTCGCTGTTGCATCACAAACCCTGTGACGTTTCAGCGATCTTGTTAACGATCTCGCTATATGTGAAGTACCCTTAAGTCTTACATGTGGTGAATGGAGAGGATGGTGCTGAAGTATTGATAACTAAATATCAATACCATCAGGGAGGGTTTGGACACTTTAACATTTTGGTTTTCCAAAATTGATAAGTGGCCTGAGCTCGCCTCACACGCCTTGGAGGTTTTATCATGCTGGGCAGTCAGCATTCTCTCAGAACGTGTCTTCAGCACTGCTGGTGGTGTCCTGATGGATAAGCGCAGCCGGCTGTCCTTTGAAAGTGTAAACCAGCTAACTTTCATTAAGGTGAACAAGTCATGGATCTCAACGACTTTTGCACCCAACTCGCAGATTGTACACACTAGGTGATTTTGCATTTTTTAGTGTGATGCAGTAATATCAAGTAACTGCACTCTGTGATATCTTTATTGTGGCTTCTGTGACTGCTGCTGCTGATGTTAACACAAATTTGTGGAAATGTGAACTGTCATGGTTAGTCTACATCTGCTGGGTAAGCTGTAGTGGAAGACGTCTCGGTCCCAATTATAATATTTCTATTCAAGTGAAAGTTATTCCACTTCGGTGTTGTCAGGCACTCAGTTTTTAAAATGTGAACACTCCTGGTTTGGTGTCCATTTGCTATATTGGTTGTAGATGAAGACCGGTCTGTCCTTATTATACTATTTCTACTGTGATGAAATTGAAGCCACTTTGGTTGTGTAAGGCCCTCATTTCTTTAAATTTGAACACTCCTTGTTGGGTGTCAATCTGCTGTATTGGTTGCAGTGAAAGACCTGTCGGTCCTTATTATACTATTTAAGCTTCACGTGATCCACGATCTCTTTACTTCCTGCAACCTCTCCTTCCTGACTCTCACTGAGACCTGGCTGACGCCCCTTGACACGGCCTCCCCCTGAGTTAAGGTGGCCTCCACTTTACCCACACTCCTCCCTCTGGCAACAGACATGGCGGAGGTGTGGGTTTCCTTCTTTCTAATAACTGCTCCTTCAACCCTATCCAACCCCCACCCTCCCTTATCCTCCCTTCTTTCGAGGTCCACTTGGTCCGTATCTACTCTTCCACTAATCTCCAAATGGCTGTCATATACCGACCACCGGGCTCAGCCACTGCCTTCATCAACCAATGTTCCACCTGGCTTCTTCACTTTCTCTCTGCTGACATTGCCACCATCATCATGGGTGACTTTAATATCCCTACTGACACCCCCCAGCCAGCAGCCTCCAAACTCCTGTCACTTACTTCATCCTTTGGACTTTCTTAGTGGTCTTCCATAGCCACCCACACAGATGGACATACATTAGACCTCATCTTCACTCGCCTCTGTTACCTATCTAATCTTACAACCCTTCCCCTCCACGTATCTGACCACCTCCTACTCACCTTCTCATCCCTGTCCTCCTCACCTGCCCCCCACATCAAGCCACTAGCACATACTCGCAGAAATCTTGCACACCAAGACATTCACAGACTCTCAGACTGTCTTCTACCTCTGTCCTCTATATCTTCAGTCCACGACATGGACAGCGCTACTGCTTTCTATAACGCCACCCTCACATCAGCCATAGACTCAGTCGCCCCTATCACGCATGGCAAAGTGCGGTGAATCAATAGGCAACCCTGGCACAACAATCTCACCAAAAACTTTGACAATCATCCAGGGTCGCGGATCGGCGATGAAAGAAAACACACCTGCCAGACGACTTCACTACTTTCAAATAAGCTACACTTGCCTTCAAAATAGCCCTCACCTCTGCCAAACAGACCTATTCACAAACCTTTTATCTTCATTATCCTACAACCCAAAACAACTGCACAGCACATTCAACTCTCTCCTCCGCCCACCACTGCCACCTCCAACTTCCCTCATCTGCCGAGGACTTTGTCACCTACTTCAAAAATAAAAATCGACCAAACAAGGCAAATCTTTAATGTTCCACCACCCCAACCACTCCATATACCAGACCTATGCCCTTCCCTAATAACCTCTCCAACACCGCTGAAAGAAAGCTTACTCATCTCCTTTCCACATCACGTTTCACCACATGTGCACTTGACCTCATCCCTTTCCACTTGCTCCCCAACCTCACTAACTTGCTTATTCCAGCCCTAACCCATCTCTTTAACCTATCATTATCTTCTGCTACCTTCCCCTCTGCCTTCAAACATGACACCATCACACCCATCCTCAAAAAAGCAAACCTTGTCCCAACTGCTATGCCCAGCTATCGCCCCACATCACTGCTCCAGTTTGCTTCCAAACTCCTTGAGCAGCATGTCCATGCTCAAGTTTCCTCCCACCTCTCATCTCTATCCTTCACAACCTAAAATCTGGCTTCTGCTCCACCACTCCAGCGAAACTGCCCTGACCAAAATTACTAATCACTTGCTCACAACCAAAGCTAACATACAGTTCTCCATCCTCCTCCTCCTCAACCTGTCCTCTGCCTTCGACACAGTCGACCACTGCCTACTGCTACAGATTATTTCTTCCCTTGGCATGAAAGACCTTGCCCTGCCCTGGATCGCCTCTTACCTTTCTGACCGCACATTTAGCATTTTCCACTTCCACACTACCTCCTCATCCCGCCCTCTCTCTGTTGGAGTCCCTCAATGCTCTGTCCTGGGGCCCTTACTTTTTTCCATCTATACTCTTGGCCTAGGACAACTCATAAAGTCCCATGGCTTCCAGTACCACTCAGATCTACCTCTTTGGCACAGATGTCACCTCTCTGCTGTCCAGAATCCAGGAGTGTCTGTCAGCCATATTCTCTTTCTTCACCTCTCGCTTCCTAAAACTCAATGTAGACAAAACCAAACTCATCATCTTTCCTCCATCTCACGTATCTTTCCAACCTGATCTATCTATTATGGTAAACGGCATCACGCTATCTCCTGCACCTGAAATACGCTGCCTGGGAGTAACTCTCGACTCTGCCCTGTCCTTCAAACCACACATCCAAACTCTTGTCACCTCCTGTCGCCTCCAACTCAAAAATATTTCCAGAATCCGTACCTTCCTCAGCCCTTAATCTACTAAAACTCTTGTCCATGCCCTCATCATCACTCTCCTTGATTACTGCAACACCCTCCTATGTGGCCTCCCACCAACTCTCTTGCACCTCTCCAGTCTGTCCTCAACTCTGCTGCCCCACTAATCCACCTCTCCCCTCGCTACTCTCGCTTCTCCCCTCTGCAAATCCCTCTACTGGCTCCCAATTCCCCAACGAATCCAGCTCAGCCTACTAACACTGACCTACAAAACCATTCACAACCTGTCCCCTCTCTATATCTCTGAACTAATCTGCCAGTATCTTCCCTCATGTATTCTTTGATCCTCCCAAGACCTCTTAATCACCTCCACACTTATTCGTTCCTCACACAACCGCCTCCAAGGTTTCTCCCCAATATCCCCCATCCTCTGGAATTCCACGTCTCAACATGTTCGATTATCCACTACCCACGGATAGTGTTGAGCGATACTGCTCGATATCTAAAAATATCGGATCGGAATGGTATTGCCGATATCACTAACTATCGGCGATATCCGATTCCGATACCGGAAGTCCCATGTAAGTCTATGGGAACAAAATATCGCAACTAAAAAAACACTTTCTTTCCTTGTAAACACAAAATATACACACTTAGAATACATATATATATATATATATATATATATATTGTAAGGTTTCCAACTCACTCAGCTGCGACAGAGGTAATCAAGACGCACTTTTATATCAAAAGTTCATGGTTTATTGCTTCATAAACCTCAAAGCACATATAGTACAAGTCTTCAGTACTTCAGCTCCTGCCTGGAGCCTCACTCCTCATAGACACAGAGTCCTCTCTGTGATGTCCCGCCAGTACACATACATGGAAGTCTGTCCACATTGGCAGACTCCCATAACACTCTCTAACAGGTGCCAAGCACACTTCTTACATAGGTGTAACCCTGCCCACCTGTGAGGTCAGGATCACATGGTCAGGTCACCTGACCATGACTTCATCACAGGTCCTTCAGATACACATATTACATACAGGTTTCATCCCGAGTATTTAGACACAAGCCCTTTGGGTGGGTTTGTAGGTGACTGGACCCGCCCAGCTCTCCTAGTCACCTAGAAGCCTCCCAATATATAGCCAAACTCTCAGCAGTATATCTGCTGAACAAAATATGCTCAGGCTTCCATCACAGGGCCACCCCACCTCTGTGATACATAACGTCCATCCATCACATGCCTCCATGCATATCCCGAGGGCCATACACAGTGCCCCCTAGCTGCATCAGGGTCATTACACCACATACCTCCCCCCTCTGTTCAAACTTGTGGGGTTGAACACTTTTTCCCCGACCAGAGATCCATCTCGGTCGTCTCTGCCAGTCAAACCGTCTCTCTAAGTCGGACCCTGCTACTAATCTCTTTGGTAGGCGTCTGTCCTCCGACTCTGTCACATCTGTTGCTGACGAGGCCCCCCTGTCAGACCACCCGCATCCCCAGCGGTCAGTACGGCGTCGCAATTCACTTGCACCCATACGTCCTGTCTGGTCTGAGTCCTTTCCATTTCGTCCACTACAGGTTCTCCTGCTTAGGTCACTCATCACTGAGCTAACTGAGGCATCACTATTTCCTGTATTATCTCCAGCTTGAGGATTTCTCGTCTTAAGCGAACCTCTTTGCCTCTCAATACCACGGGTTGAAGGTGGAGACCATCTTCTTTCCATTTCCCGTATGTTTCTGTTGACCTGCTCCCTCTCAAGTCGTAGCTGCTCTACTTCTCTCAGGTACGACACACGATACTCCAGGAGCATCCGGATATACCCAAGGCTCTCTCTGGATCCGACAACGAGGAACGGAACCATCCCGTCTTCACCCCTGACCTGGACTTCGTCATCAACCGGAATCCTGACTCTCGTCACACCGGACTTATTTACCATCTCCTGCATCACTTTCCCGAGTCTTCCGATGACCTTCTTCACCAGCCCTCTGGGCACTTGAACGATGTCTTCCATCAAGCCAAGCTGATTTTGAGTCTTTCTGGCTTGCTCCAAACGTCGAGTGGCTTCGTGATTTCTCAACAGGACCAGTTGCTTTGTGCGGAGACAATGTAGGTGCATGTCCCTCAGGATAGCCACTCGCTTCATTGTGACTTCCCTAGTCGACAGTATGACTAACTGTTTCATCTCTGGCACCCAGTTCACACTGCATGCTTCTACTGCTTTTCTAAAGGCCTCATGCACCTCCTTACTGGCACATACTTCTCGCAGGTCTTCGGGTACCTCTATTATACATTTGAACCGCGATGTCTCCTTTTCCTGAACATTAGTACAGTTCTCCAAGACCTCAGCATTCCTTATGTGGCCATCTGCGTGGCACTTCGCTTGCTGTACTTCGTCTCCCGTGGATTCCTGGAGCTGGGCACCAGTCTCCTCCTCCATCTTGAGCTTACGGAGAACTTTATCTCGCTCCTCTGCCAAGCCGCGACACTCATCCTCCCTCCGGAGAAGCTCCTGCTGGTGCTTCACTTGGGCCTCTCTGAGCTTAGAGACTTCCTTCTCCAGCTCCTCCATTCTGTGCTCAATTATTCGTCTCAGGACCCTTTCCTGCTCGACTGCCTCTTTCACTGTTTCTTTACACAGCTCTATCTCCCGGTCCTGCTCTCTTTTAGCCAGCACATGTCGCACCATCACTTCTTTAATCACAATTTCAGATGGGCACTCTTGTCCACTCACACTCTGCTTCTTCAGAGTTTCGCCTGTTCCGGCATCCGCAGCTTCAACTGTCTCACGACTCTTAGTAACTTCAGAGAGCTCCAGCTCTGCCTCCGGTACTCTGGAGCCTTCATCATACTGAGCCATTTCACCTTTTCCGGGCATTGCAGATGTGGATCTACTACAGGTCTGTTCTACCTCCAGCCCTATCTCTGTGCTGGGCTTTGTCAGAGATAACATGGCCTCTTTATCAAGGACAGTAATCTGACCGGTACCTGACCCTACCTCCTCCTCATCATTTTGCTTCTTAGAGGATGTAGCCTGTCCCGCCTTTCCACGGCCCCTGCGGCGAGAGGAAGATCGGCCACTTTTACTCGGCTCCACGTTACTGCACTCGCTTTCCCTTGCAGTCAAGTCACAGTCTGCACAGGAGTCACTCTCGGGGCCCCTCCCGTTACCCTCTAACCGGGTGTCCGTTCTAGAGGTCTTATCTACCAGATCGTCATTGGTTCTACTGTCATACATTTCAGATGACATCATGTCAGTAAGTCGGGCAGAAGCATCCTTTCCTCCTGTGTCACCGTCTGACTTGTCAGTTTTGGGAGGTGTCACTGTCCCAATGTCTGTCACCCCAACAGTAGACAGGCCTCCCTCCTGCTGTAGAGGAACTCCCCGTCCCACAAGCCAGAGAACAGTTTAGAGTCCCGACCTATGACCACTGGACACGACAAATTAGGGACTATAGCGACATCCTGTCCTGCAATGTCCCAGCCTGTCTCAAAGATTACCCTGGCCACTGAATAATCCTTGGTGTCCCCATGGATACAGGTGACCCCCACCTTTCTTCCAGGGATTTGAAACCCGTCAGGTGCTACCTTTACTATAGTCACCGGACTCCCCGAGTCGACCAGACCCACCACCTCATCATCGTGTATCTGCAGGGCACACCCCCGTAGTAGTGTGCCGGCGATAGTTCCTAAGGCAGACTGGACACATATAAGATATTTGTCTTGGGCAACAGTTTGTCTGGACCTCCCCTTTAACGTTGGGATCCTCCACCTCCTTTTTTCCATCCGCCCCTTTTTAGGTTGCCGCCCCCTTTTGGGACTCCGCCCCCTTTTGGGCCATCATCCCCTTTTGGTTGCCACCCCCTTTTGGGACTCCGCCCCCTTTTGGGCCATCACCCCTCCTTGGGTTATACACCGTGGACTCTGCTACGGCTCTACCAGACCCCAGTTCGCACAGACCCTTATGTCTCTTTGGGCTGGTACTGTTCCTTTAAGAGGTCACCCACTCTGGACCTGAAGTCCTTATGGTACCTCACCAGCTCCTGCTGGTACTGCCACCACCCGCCAGCACCTCCGGCTACCGCGCACAAGCCGCTGCTGCCACTGCAGCTCTTGCTGCTGCAGAACCTCTTGCTGCAAGTCACTGTAGCTCTTGCTACCATAAGTCTCTGCACTCTGCGCTGTCTTGCCGCTTGTCACCTTCGTGACCCCACGAGTCACAGCCAGCCGCTTGTCACCTTCATGACTCCATGAGCCACAGCACACACCTCACACGTGTTCCAGAAGGAAAAAAAAACACCAAAAAGAAAAAAAAATCGTTTCTCACCAACTCTTCTCACTGATCCCGATCAGCCCAACACGGTTGTCAAAACCGTCCCTGTTGGCTTCAGCCACACAGGTTCCTGGAGACCTCAGCCTCAGAGGTACCCAGCAAACACAAAAAATACAGTCTTTCTCACTGACCCGTCAGCACAACACAGACTCCTGTCTGTTACTCTTGGCCACAGAGATTTTCCGGACACCACCTTTCTCATAGAGGCATCCCACAAAGGAAAAAACAGTCTCACTGACCCGTCAGTACAACACAGACTCCTGTCTGTTACCTGCTGGCCACGCAGGTTTCCGGACACCTCCTCTGAGGTATCATCTCAGCATGCTTTTTTCCTTACTTCACTTTTCAATGACCCCGGTCAACATAACACAGACTCCTGTCTGTCACCACTGCTTAACAGCGTCTTCAGATACCTCATATCTTCAGAGGCACCACATCAACATAAATGCACAGTTTATTCGTGACCACTGGTCACACTCACGGTTTTCACAGACCGTCCGTTCCTGCATCCGATTCCTCATTCCCAGTCCTGGAACATGTGCTCCTTGGGCCGCTGCCCGCATTCTCCACCAATTGTAAGGTTTCCAACTCACTCAGCTGCGACAGAGGTAATCAAGACGCACTTTTATATCAAAAGTTCATGGTTTATTGCTTCATAAACCTCAAAGCACATATAGTACAAGTCTTCAGTACTTCAGCTCCTGCCTGGAGCCTCACTCCTCATAGACACAGAGTCCTCTCTGTGATGTCCCGCCAGGACACATACATGGAAGTCTGTCCACATTGGCAGACTCCCATAACACTCTCTAACAGGTGCCAAGCACACTTCTTACATAGGTGTAACCCTGCCCACCTGTGAGGTCAGGATCACATGGTCAGGTCACCTGACCATGACTTCATCACAGGTCCTTCAGATACACATATTACATACAGGTTTCATCCCGAGTATTTAGACACAAGCCCTTTGGGTGGGTTTGTAGGTGACTGGACCCGCCCAGCTCTCCTAGTCACCTAGAAGCCTCCCAATATATAGCCAAACTCTCAGCAGTATATCTGCTGAACAAAATATGCTCAGGCTTCCATCACAGGGCCACCCCACCTCTGTGATACATAACGTCCATCCATCACATGCCTCCATGCATATCCCGAGGGCCATACACAGTGCCCCCTAGCTGCATCAGGGGTCATTACACCACAATATATATACATGTTATTGTGACATATATATATATATACATATATTTATAGTTTATTCACTTCTACATAGTAAAATAGCCTCTGATTCAATTGCCGGGTAAAGCCGGCATTTGTGAAAAGACAGAAGCACCCGAGGGTCCAGTCGCCACAGAGATGTTGCATCGCACCCAGCGAACAGGATTCAGAAGCTCGCTATAAGCGAGTCCTGTGTGCCTTAATTGAACTGTTTTTTTGCTTGAGAATTGCAAAAATCATCATAGACTGTATTTGCCATTTTTCCGTCATATCTGCGCCACGAGGCACAGGTGAAGAATAAGGGGTGCTCTCGTGGGCGTACACTCACTCCGTGGCGCGAAAACGATGTCCGCACACTCTAAATGTTACTTCAATGTAAGATCGTGCCCCACAGCTCTGGAGTTCCGCCTCCTCATCCTCCTCAGTGGGCGTAAACGAACGCGAAGGTCCCGCCTCCCTACAAAAGATGTCGCCTCTCCTGATGCTAATGACACATGTGACTTTGCTGAGATGGCGAATGGACGTGAGCAGAAGTGGGAAGGGATGGAGGAGTCAGAGCTCTCCCCCCACGGAAGCGACCCGATCGCCACGGAGCCACCATTTGGCACCCGGCCTGGAAACTCTCCTACGCTGGAAGAAGCGGAGGATACCCTGAGAGACCTGGCCCGGCACCGGGAGGAGGTCACCAGGATGGAAGCGAGCTGGCGGGCCCTAAAACTACAATTGGAGTGGCGCCAATCCCTTACCCCCTGAAGTGTCTGTACCGGAAGGTGAGGCACCCGTTCCAGTAGAGGAGGCCGTGCGGGCATCCCAGCCCTTGCAATCTGAACCGGTTGCCAGTATCTCAGTGGAGGCACCCGTTCCAGTACAGGAGGCCGTGCGGGCATCCCAGCCCTTGCAATCTGAACCGGTTGCCAGTATCACAGTGGAGGCACCCGTTTCTGCAGAAAACGCCGCACCAGCACCCAGATCCCGCTGTCTGCCCCCGTCGCTGAGGCAGAAGAAGCGACACCCGTCCTCATGGAGGAGGCCGCGCAGGCACCAGAGCTCTACCTGCCTGTACCGGAGCCCCGACCGTCATCTGTTCCAGAGCCGGCTGCTTCCGCCGCAGGTGAGCGCCGCCAGGACTGGCGGGCGCCAGGAGAGCTGCCGCAAACCGGACATCGTAAGCTGGCGTTTGATGGTGGAGACATGGAGATGCTGGTGGAGGAGAATTACAACCGGCGTCAGGAGGAAGAGTGGAGACGTCGGGAGCGGGAAGCAGAGCGACAAAGGGAGCAGCGAGAATCCCAAAAGCTTCGGCAACGTCACCTGGAGAAGGACCTGGCAGAGAAGGCACGTATGAGAAAGGATAAAAGTACGGTGAGGGAGCCGCGGCGTAAGGGTGCAGTACGGAACTTTAAGTTAAAAGGTGGTTGGGGTTTCATCCAGGAGCCTAGACTTTATTTAGAAGTTTTTGTAACCCGGCGGGACGTGGAGGCTCACCTCCCAGAAGGACACCCGGGGAGGGACCTGTTGCCAGGAGACTTGGTGACTTACACCCGACACTGGGGTTACAATGGATGGTACGCCCTAAATGTTACCAGGTGCGACCCCTACTCCCCAGAGTGTCAGGAAACTGACAGACCCTACGAGCCTTCAGCCTCCCCCAACCAGGCCTCTGCACAAGTGCCCACCCACGCCGTAAATCTCCCAGCCTCCCTCAGTGGTCTCCTCAGCAGCCCCAGCTATGGACATGATAATGATAGCTGGCCCGTACCCGGCGCCTGTTAGGCCCCCTGGGGTTCGTTCAGTCTGGGACATAGGGGTCCAGACCCGGAGGGAGATGAAAGAGGTGGCCACACAGACCCATATAGCGGGTCACGACGTCACTGTACTGGCCACATGACGTCATCAGGTCTGGGTTGACCTCCTGTCACGGATGTTTGGCAAGCTCCAGAAGAGTACCAGGTGGTACCTGGAAGAGGCCAGCCAAAGAAGTCTAAATAACCCGGACAGGGTCTCTGTATGTAAATAGTTAAATTATTGATGTCCCCGGGACGGGTGAATGTTCATAAAAAGAAGTTTATTGCCTTAATATACCCAGGTTGGATAATGGTTTGATGTACCCGGACGGGTGAATGTTCAGAAGAACAAGTTTATTGTTGCCTTAATATACCCAGGTTGGGTAATGGTGTTTCACTGTAATGAAAATGTTGAACTTTGAAGCCATGAACTGAACTGGCTCACAAATTTTTCTGTAAATAGTTGGCACTTCGGTGCTCCATCTTGGTTTTACAAAAAACTTTACTGTGCACTATTTTCAACTACCTCAGAAACTAAAAACCCGTTTGGTGTGGCCGAAAGTGAGGTCTGCTCAAGGAAAGTCTTGCAGCCCACCCAAGACCACAGTTGGAGGTTTGGAGCGGGTCCTCCACAAGCACAAGTAAAGGACACTGTGAAGTTACCCTGGTGGGGTTGTAGTCCTAAGAAGTCTCCACGAACTTCGGCACTAATGCTATTTGCACTTTTGTTGAATATGTATTTATTAACACACATGTATAACACATATCAAGGGTATGAACAGTAACAAAACATGTCACATAATATAAGCCATTTGCACTTTTGTAATGTTATTATTAAAAATTTTATTATGCAACGTTTAACTTGAAGTGTTTCCTGCTTTCTTACTACGTCGCATAGTCCACTCTGCTACATCACTTTGCACCATTGCTCTATCTCACATCTATCTGCCCTGGAAGGATAGCGTGTTACCTGTAGAAGACTTTTCACCTACCTGCACTACACCATCCCTTCCAGAGGACCTGCACAGCAGCGCTGGACACCCTGACCAGGTACTACAGGTGGCGTCACGACAAACTACACGAACATTCTATCATCCCCTGGAAATATCCCACATTCCAGTGATCGCCCAGGTCACGGACCGAGCTGTGCTACTCGTGACATCCCCCATAGAAGTCGACGTGATCGGTGCCGAGTACCCCCAAAACCCCTGTCTCTGTGCGACTCAACTTCCCTCACTGTGCTGGCACTTAACACTTACAATGCCTCTGGGTTTTTTTTTTGGGGGGGTGGGGAACATTCAGACTTTTGCTATGGGGCCCCATGATTTATATGTATGCCCCTGCTGCTGAGGCATGGTATTTAAGGCTGTTAAGGAGCCAACATACTTGGACCTTGCCAGCAGCGTCGGACTGGAGTACCTTGGGCCCACCAGAGAAAATATATTCTTGCGGCCCAACATCATACTTCCCAACCTTTGAATAAGGGAAAGAGGGACAAAGGCTGTGGCACGCTGTGCATGCTGCAGAAAATTTTAGGCCATGCCACGTTGCACCACAGACTGTCCAGGAGTTGGTGGATGCTTTAGTCCAGGTGTGGGAGGAGATCCCTCGCGAGACCATCCGTCGCGCTCATCAGGAGCATGGGCAGAAGTTGTAGGGAGGTCATACAGCATACCTCCCAAATTTGGAAGACAGGAAAGAGGATTAAAGGCTGTGGCGCCTGTTGCGCGCCGCTGAAAATTTTAGGCCACGCCCGACAACACCCATTTCACAGCTAATCACACCCATATCCTCGCCCCAAGCGTAACGATTTAGCACTGCTGATCACACTGACTGGTAATGAGGGCACAGTGGCTGGTACTGAGGAAAAGAAAGAAAGAGCAGCGAGAGAGAAAGAACAAACAGAGAAAGAAAGAGATGAAAGAAAGAAAAGAGAGAAAGAAAGAACAGAGAGAAAAAAGAACAGAGAGCGAGAAGGAAAGAACAGAGAGCAGAAAGAAAGACTAGAGAGAGAGCCATAGGCGTAGCTAGGGTTTTGGTTTAGTGGGGGCAAAACTTCTGAGTGGGCCCATCATCAGAGAACCTCAGCAAATGACCGCGCTGTTGGCCAAAATAATCTATATATAAAAAGACCAATATTGATATTACCGCCATATGGTCTGTGTTAAATAATACCAGTCCTACAGAACATATAATAGATTACAGCACAGGTACAGATAATGACTTACCGCTGATGTTCTTTCTAATGGAATTGTTCACTTTTCATGTCTTTTCCATGTGGCCCACACCGACATGACGACTTCTCCAGCCAGGACTCGACTGCACCCCCATTAAAAAAAAAAAAAAAAAAAAACCTCACCTCCCGGCTCCTGTGCTGCTCACTGTTCTCCCTCTCAGCATCTGACAGGGGCGCCGGCAGGTGATGTTATTGCGCCCGCTGTCATACGCTGAGAGGGGGATTATGGGAGAGTAGGAGCGCTCGCTCCTTCTCTCTCCATGCGGTCAGCTTTATCGGCTGGATGCCGATACAGCTGACCCTCCGATGATGGGTGGGGGCCCACTGCTGGCACTGGGCCCCCCCAATGCCTGTTCAGGCCCCATAGCTTCCGGGCGGCAGAGCAGGGAGAGCGATTCTCCCTGCTCTGCCGCAGAATGTAACTGTATCGTAGCTCCGGGTGGGCCCCCTCAGAGGGCGGGCCCCGGGGCCACCACCCCCTCTGCCCGCGACCTATATTTTCAAATCAGGGCCCACCACGCAGGAGCTGGGGCCCACCGTAGGTTTCTCCGGTGTCCCGGTGCCTCAGTCCGACCCTGCTTGCCAGCCTGATAATACCAGGCCACAGCAGTCTGCATATCTTGGCTGGTTAACAAAAATAGGGGATCCCCTCGAAAAAAATTTGGCGTGGGGTCCCCCCTATTTTTGTTAACCAGCCAGATGAAGCAGACTGCTGAGGCCTGGTTTTTCAGGCTGGTAAGGATCCAATATCCATGGACCTTGCCAGCCTGATAATACCAGGCCACAGCAGTCTGCTTAGCTTGGCTGGTTAACAAAAATAGGGGATCCCCTCGAAAAAAAAACGGCGTAGGGGTCCCCCTATTTTTGTTAACCAGCCAAGTAAAATGCAGACTGCTGCGGCCTGGTATTAAAAGACTGTCAAGGCCCATGGATTTTGGCCCTCAACAGCCTGATAATACCAGGCTACAGCAGCCCCACATTTGGCGCATCAAAAGATGTGCCAATTGTGGCACTTTACCCGGCTCTTCCCACTGCCCTGTAGCGGTGGCAAGCGGGGTAATAAGGGGTTAATGTCACCGTTGATTGCACGGTGAGAATAAGCCCGGTTAATAATGGAGAGGTGTCAATAAGACACCGATCCATTATTAATCCCAAAGTTTTTAAATGTATATAAAATAAAGACACAGCAAGAAAAAAGTATTTTACTGAAATAAAAAAGACAACACAGTTTTCATTTATTTTATTATACTCTCATTCCTGCGACGCCATCGATCTCCTGTAAAAAAAGAAAAAAAACAAACCAACAGTATACCACCTGTCCGACGCAGTCCATAGTAACGAGGGTCCCACGACGATCCAGCTCTGCTACATCGCAATGACAGGCAGAGCCTGTCATCTCGACGCAGCACAGCTGATTACTGCTTCCCCAGCGGTGACGTTATCGGACTGACTGCTTTACGGCCGGGATTACCCAGCAGTCACTGCAGTTATCGCGAGAAACTGCATGTGACCGCCGGGAAAGATGATGGCGGCCATCAAGCAGTCCAGCCCGTGACCGCCGGAGATCTTCTGCCAGGTAAGTGCCGCTGACTCCTGACAGACCCGACCGACGGACACTGACAGTGACAGTGACAAATCCGATTCCGGTATCCGATAAGACGAAAATATCGGAACTAAGTATCGAAAGTCCGATAGAGCTAATATCGGCCGATACCCGATACTTGCGGTATCGTATCGCTCAACACTACCCACGGATCCTTCAGACTGAACCTGAAAACCCATCTCTTCAGGAGAGCCTACAGCCTGCAATAATCATTCTGCTGCCTCACCACCTCCCGAGCTGCCGCCTCGCCACCACCCGAGCTGCCACCTTGCCACCACCCGAGCTGCTGCACCCCCGACCTTCTGTCTTTTTCCCATTATCCCGTACAATGTAAGTCCACAAGGACAGGGTCCTCTCCTCTCTGTATTAGTCTGTCATTGTAAATTTGTTTACTGTAAACAATATCTATAGTTTTGTATGTAACCCCTTCTCCTGTACAGCACCATGGAACTAATGATGCTGTATGAATAAATAATAATAATTTCTACTGCGCTGAAATTGATGCGACTTCTGTGGTGTAAGGCCCTCACTTCTTTAAATGCGAACACTCCTTGTTGAGTGTCCATCTGCTGTATTGGGTATAGTGAAAGACCTGTCGGTCCCTATTATATTATTTCTACTGTGGTAAAATTGATGCCACTTTGGTGGTGTCTGCCAATAATTTTTGGAAATGTGAACCATCCTGAATGGGTGTTCATCTGCAGGATTGCATAGTAACATAGTTAGCAAGGCTGAAAAAAGACATTTGTCCATCGAGTTCAGCCTATATTCCGTCAGAATAAATCCCCAGATTTACATCCTTCTAAAGAACCTAATAACCATATGATAGAATATTGTCATGCTCTAGGTGTTAAAGGCCTGTGGAACGCACCTAATAGATGTAAAGGGAAGGTGCATTCGCAGCCCGGGGTCCACCGTGCAGGCAGAGCCTGCTGCTAGTAAGATGGTGCTGATAGGCAATATGAGCGTACTCTGTTATCCCACAGAGTCGCAGATAAGAACGCCATAGCACTATATGGCGATATGAGCGAACTCTGTTACTTCACAGAGCCGCTGTAATAGCATCTGTGTCCTGTTAGCCTCACAGGAGACAAAGATGACTGCTAAGCGGATTGCAGTCTGTGGTCATGCAATCAGAACACAAGCAACATCTCCTCACCGGAGTGTTAGGGGTCGCGTTCCAATTTCTGCACAAGGGGAATCTCGAGCCATTCCAGCTGCGGTCTCCCATTCATCTCCAGCCACAGTGGACTCTGCTCAGCTTAAACATCGGTCCCAGCGTCTTGCCCAGTCTGGCAGTGTGCAGAGGATTACTGCTGCTCCTCCAGACTCTGCTATTGTGGCCAGTACTGGTTAGCGGAGAGCAGACGTCTTTAGGACAAAGTCCTTGTTTTTCCCTTCTAAGTATGCCCAGGGTGAGATCTCTCATTGGAGATCAGGGGTCACATGCTCAGGTACTTCAGCAGCTCCTATTGGTCTGCCAGGAAGGTCCTGTGACTACTGGTGTTCTGGAACAGGTTTCATTGGTCCTTGTTTCTGGCAGGTCCTGTAGCTGTTATTATAAAAGGGTGGCAATGCTGAGCCGCCATGCGCTAGTATCAACCATTATATGCTTTGCGCCAGTGTGGTCATGCATGTGTGTGGTTAGGGCCCGGCTGAAATAAGCCCCTAGAATACCGACTTAATCGGTGAGGAGTTTGGTATGCTAGCTGGTCAGGGTCGGTGTCCTAGATGCCCTAGATTACCGGCATAACCGGTGAGGAGTTTGATTGCCGTATTCAGGGTCTGGCGTTCAGACGCCATAGATTGCGGGTGACTCCCACGAGGACGTTAGCGCATGATCACGTTCTATGTTCGCTTAGCACTTAACTGTGTACCTGGGTGCCTGACAGGACACAGAACTTTTTCTCAGCAGCCCTGTGACGTAACAGGGTTCACTTTTAACGCTAGACAGCCCCTAGCGTGTTTATTTTGCTACTCAGATGTGTTTAGTGAGTTCGCACATATCGCCATATAGCGCTCCGGCACTCCTTCTAGCGGCTCTATGAAATAACAGAGTTCGCACATATTGTCACAGCGCATTGCGGTGTTTATTTTGGCGACTCTGCGGGATAACAGAGTTCGCGTCTTGCGCCATTTTACTAGCAGCAGGTTCCGCCTGCACGGTGGACCCCGGGCTGCGAATGCACCTCTCTACATCATATATTTATTGCGTTCCGCAGACCCTAACATAATACTAGTGCCAGGGTCTGGCTAGTAAAATGGTGTATGATCAGCGTCTACAGCAGTATATCCAGCAGCTGGAGGGTAGGTTGGCGGCTCTAGAGCGCACAACCTCAGCTGTGGATGTTACAGCTGTCGCTGTTCAGGATGCTAGCGTGGCTGCAGCCAGTTTGTCCTATGCCACCCCTGCTCCGATTTTATCCCGTCTCCCGCTTCCAGACAAGTTTGCTGGTGACAGCAAGTAATGTCGGGGATTCGTGAGTCAGTGCTCCATTCATCTTGAGCTTCTGGCTGCACGTTTTCCCACGGAACGGGCGAAGGTGGGTTTTGTCTTATCCCTCCTGTCGGGCAGGGCGTTGGAGTGGGCAACGCCGCTGTGGGAGCGCGACATCGTGTGGTACAGAGTGCTTCTCTCTTCCTGGAGGCTCTGAGACAGGTCTTCTTAGGACCTCGTGTCACCCATGATATGGCGCTCCAACTGCTGGCAATATCAAAGGGTTCATCCATGGTCAGCCAGTTCACCGTCCAATTTCGGACTCTGGTCTCTGAGCTAGAGTGGCCGGATAAAGTCCTCATTCCGGTGTACTAGAGAGGACTGGCGGATCATGTGAAGGATGCTTTGGCCACCAGGGAGATTCCCGCCACACTGGAAGAACTCATTTCCCTATCCACCCGCATTGATCTCCGTTTTAACGAGCGGAGGTTAGAGCAGATCCAGTGCAGGCAAAGGTTTCGGTTGGCTCCCACATTCGCCAAACCTCTGGAATCTTCCGTTCAGGCGTCCGATTCCTCCGAAGCCATGGAGGTTTCTCGAAAGGGACCTAAGTCCCGGACCGCTCGAGCAATGGTGGTCTGTAATTTTTGCCAGCAGGCAGGAAAGTATACTAACAGATGTCCACAGCGATCGCAGAGGCGATCGCGTCTTGTGACCTTGGGAGGAGGCTCACTAGAGACAGTGGCATTTCCCTCCAAGATGACACTTAAAGGGACAATCACTGTATGCACTTCCACTCTCACCGCCGACCTTTGCGTGGACTCAGGAGCAGAGGGGAACTTCATGTCCTCTAACTTTGCTCGCCGTCACGCAATACCTCTGGTGGCGCTTGACAAATCAGTGACTGTCCGGGTAGTGAATGGGTCGACATTGCCCTCACAAATTACACACCAGACTGTTCCACTTGCATTGTTTGTATCTCCTTCCCATCAGGAACTTATTTCCCTACTCGTCCTTCCCGAGGGAATAGACGAGATCCTACTAGGTATACCTTGGCTCCGTTTCCACTCCCCACATATAGAGTGGACTTCGGGTAGGATACTGGGTTGGAGTGATGCATGTAGAGGCAGATGTGTCAGGAGTTGCGTTCAGGTTACCACTACTGAATTACCCGCAGATCTTACTCCACTTCCCAAGTGCTACTGGTCATATGCAGAAGTGTTCTCCAAGAAGGCTGCGGAGACTCTTCCGCCTCATCGCCCCTATGACTATCCTATCGACCTCTTGCCTGGCGCAGAACCTCCTCGGGTAGGGTCTATCCCCTCTCTCTTCCTGAGATAGAGGCCATGTCGCAATATATTCAGGAGAACCTGGCAAGAGGGTTTATTAGGAAGTCGGTGTCACCGGCAGGCACGGGATTCTTCTTTGTGCAGAAGAAGAACGGAGAATTACGTCCGTGTATTGATTACAGGGGTCTTAACGCCATCACCGTTAAAAACAAGTACCCTTGCCCCTGATTTCTGTGCTCTTTGATAGGCTTCGGGGAGCAAGGGTATTCACTAAACTAGATCTGTGCGGTGCTTATAACCTGATTCGCATCCGTGAGGGGGACGAATGGATGACGGCTTTTAATACCGGGATGGGCATTACGAATATCTGGTGATGCCCTTTGGGCTCTGTAATGCCCCAGCCGTTTTCCAAGACTTTGTCAATGACATCTTCCGGGATATGCTCTCCACCTCGGTCGTAGTCTATCTGGATGATATACTCATCTTCTCTCCAGATATTGACTCCCACCGGAGAGATGTCTGCAGAGTCTTCGACCTCCTGCGGGCAAATTTCCTTTACGCAAAGTTGGAGAAATGTGTGTTTGAGCAGGAGTCTTTACCATTCCTGGGCTATATCATCTCCGCCCAGGGATTGGCTATGGATCCGGACAAACTACAGGCTGTGATGGACTGACAGGAACCCCACTCTCTTAAAGCGGTGCAGCGCTTTATGGGGTTTATTAATTACTATCGCCAGTTCATTCCCCATTTCTCAACTTTGGTAGCTCCCTTGGTAGCCCTCACCAAGAAGGGAGCAAATCCCAAATTGTGGTCGGAAGAGGTCTCCAAGGCTTTCACTTCTATTAAGTCTCATTTTGCTAGCGCTCCCATCCTACATCGCCCCTATGTTGATAAGCCATTTTTATTGGAGGTGGATGCCTCATCCGTTGGTGCTGGAGCAGTCCTCTTCCAAAAGGATGCTCAAGGTCGGAAACATCCTTGCTTCTTCTTCTCTAAGACCTTCACATCAGCGAAGAGGAATTATTCCATCGGGGATAGGGAGTTGCTAGCCATGAAGTTGGCCTTCTCTGAGTGGAGACATCTGTTGGAGGGGGCCCGCTTTCCCTTCCAAGTCTTCACCGACCACAAAAATTTGGTGTATCTGCAGACAGCCCAGCGGCTTAACTCTCGCCAGGCCAGATGGTCCTTGTTCTTCTCCCGGTTTAATTTCACACTCCATTTCCTCTCGGGAGAGAAGAACATTCGTGCCGACGCTCTCTCTCGCTCTGAGGAGGAGGTGGAGGAGCCTCGACTTATTGTTCCCACAGAGAGCCTGAGAACAGTGGCCCCGGTTTCGCTAGAGTCTGTGCCCACGGGCAAGACTTTTGTGCCTACCAATTTGCGGCCGGAGGTACTCTCTTGGGCACATTCGTCCAGGGTGGGTGGACACTTTGGGGCAAAGAGGACATCTGAATTGCTGGCGAGGACATACTGGTGGCCGCATATGGTCCGTGATGTTGGGGACTACGTTCGGGCGTGTGTCTCCTGCGCCAAGAATAAGTCTCCACGACAACGGCCAGCTGGGTTACTTTACCCTTTGCCGGTGGCAGACAGGCCCTGGGAGATGGTTGGGATGGACTTTGTGGTGGGCTTGCCCAAGTCTCGGGGTTGCACCATCATTTGGGTAATCACCGACCATTTCTCAAAAATGGTGCATCTGGTGCCGCTACCACGGTTACCATCTGCATGGGCTCTGGCAGTGTTGTTCGTTAGGCACATCTTCCGTTTACACGGCATGCCGGACAAAATTGTCAGTGACCGAGGTCCCCAGTTTGCGTCTCGATTCTGGAGAGAGCTCTGTCGTCTACTCAGTATTGAGTTAAATCTCTCTTCAGCGTACCATCCTGAGACGAATGGGTTGGTAGAGAGGGACAACCAGACCTTGGTCACCTATCTACGACATTTTGTCTCAGCCAGGCAGGATGACTGGGCATCCTTGCTACCATGAGCTGAGTTTGCACTAAACAATGCTGTGGCTGACTCCACCGGACAGACTTCATTCATCCTGAACTACGGTCAGCATCCGCGGGTTCCGGTGCCCATGCCCGTGTCTTCCGCCGACTCCAGGGTGGCAGACTGGGCTGTGGAGGCACGGGACATTTGGGACCGTACCCAGGATGCCATTCAGGCATCCAAGGAGAGGATGAGGTCCTCCGCCGACGCACATCGGCGCCCCGCTCCAACATTTGCTCCTGGGGACTTGGTGTGGCTCTCCGCCCGTAACATTAGGCTGCGAGTTGAGTCCACTAAGTTGGCACCCCGCTACCTGGGTACTTTCAAGGTCCTCGAGCAGGTTAACCCTGTGGTATACCGTTTGGCTCTTCCACCACGCCTGGGTATCTCCAACACCTTTCACGTATCTCTCTTGAAACCCGTGCTCATGTCCCGGTTTTCCGAGTCATCTGCCGGGACATCGGTTTTGTCTACGGATGACCATGAGGTGAACGCCATCGTAGGGTGTAAGGTGGTACGGGGCAAAAGATTTTATTTGGTGGATTAGAGGGGTTAAGGGCCAGAGGATAGGTCCTGGGAGACTGCCGAGCACGTTCACGCTCCGCAGCTCATCGCTGCTTTTGAACGCAGCGAGGCCCAGAGAAGAGGGGCCCTAGGAGGGGGGATAATGTTATGGGTCAAGTTCCCGCTTCTGCACAAGGGGAATCTCGAGCCATTCTGGCTGCGGTCTCCCATTCATCTCCGGCCGCAGTGGACTCTGCTCAGCTTAGACGTCGGTCCCAGCGTCTCGCCCAGTCTGGCAGTGTGCAGAGGATTACTGCTGCTCCTCCAGACTCTGCTATTGTGGCCAGTACTGGTTAGCGGAGAGCAGACGTCTTTAGGACAAAGTCCTTGTTTTTCCCTTCTAAGCATGCCCAGGGTGAGATCTCTCATTGGAGATCAGGGGTCACATGCTCAGGTACTTCAGCAGCTCCTATTGGTCTGCCAGGAAGGTCCTGTGACTAATGGTGTTCTGGAACAGGTTTCATTGGTCCTTGTTTCTGGCAGGTCCTGTAGCTGTTATTATAAAAGGGTGGCAATGCTGAGCCGCCATGCGCTAGTATCAACCATTATATGCTTTGCGCCAGTGTGGTCATTCGTGTGTATGGTTAGGGCCCGGCTGAAATAAGCCCCTAGAATACCGACTTAATCGGTGAGGCGTTTGGTATGCTAGCTGGTCAGGGTCGGTGTCCTAGATGCCCTAGATTACCGGCACAACCGGTGAGGAGTTTGATTGCCGTATTCAGGGTCTGGCGTTCAGACGCCATAGATTGCGGGTGACTCCCGCGAGGACATTAGCGCATGATCACGTTCTATGTTCGCTTAGCACTTAACTGTGTACCTGGGTGCCTGACAGGACACAGAAATTTTTCTCAGCGGCCCTGTGACGTAACAGGGTTCGCTTTCAACGCTAGACAGCGCCCTAGCGTATTTATTTTGCGACTCAGTTGTGTTTAGTGAGTTTGCACACATCGCAATATAGCGCTGCGGCACTCCTTCTAGCGGCTCTGTGAAATAACAAAGTTCGCACATATTGTCACAGCGCATTGCGGTGTTTATTTTGGCGACTCTGCGGGATAACAGAGTTTGCGTCTTGCGCCATTTTACTAGCAGCAGGTTCCGCCTGCACGGTGGACCCCGGGCTGCGAACGCACCTCTCTACCTCATATATTTGGTGCGTTCCGCAGACCCTAACACCGGAGTAGCCGGTATTCTAGTGGCGTCTTTCAGCCGAGCCCTGAACACGTGCATACAATCTCCTCACCGGAGTGCCAGTATTCTAGTGGCGTTTTTCAGCCGAGACCTAACCACATGCATACGTGACCACACTGGCGCAAAGCACGTAACAAGTTTGATACTAATTCACGGCCGTGCAGTCATGCAAGCTATTTATAGCAGCAACATTAGCAGGACCTTCCAGAAAAGACCAATGGAAGCCTGTCCCAGAACTCGAGCAGCTTCAGGACCTTCCTGGAGGACACAATGGGAGTCGCTGCAGTGCCAGAGCATGTGACCCCTGATCTCCAATGGGAGATATTACCCTGGGCATGCTCAGAAGGAAACACACAGGACTTAGTCCCAAATATATCTGTTCGCCGCTGCCCTACACTGGTTATAATAGCAGGACCTGGAGAGGCAGCAATTATCCTCAGCACAGTTTTAGACTGGGCGAGACGCTGAGACCGACGTCTCTGCTGAGCAGGCTCCACTGCGGCCAGAGACGGATGGGGGACCGCAGCTGGACTAGCTCGAGATTTCCCTTGTGCAGCAGTGGGAACTCGATCCCTAACACTAGGAAGACATTCATGCCTCTTTGGAACCCCTCGACTGAGTTCGCCATCACCACCTCCTCAGGCAAGAAATTCCAGATTCTCACTGCCCTAACAGTAAAGAATTTTCTTCTATGTTGTGGGAAAAACCTTCTCTCTTCCAGATGCAGAGATTGCCTCCTTGTGACCGTCACCTTCCTTGATATAACATCTTTGGAGAAATATTTGTATTGTCCACTTATATGCTTATACATGGTTATTAGATCGCTCCTCAGTTGTCTTTTTTCTAGACTAATCCTAATTTTGCTAATCTCTCTGGGTATTGCAGTTCCTTTCCCCTTTATTGATTTTGCTGCCCTCCTTTGTACTCGCTCTGGTTCCATTTGAGGCAGGATAATGCTCTCATCATGTGTTTCCAGACCTCTTTTAATGCACCCCATGATCCTGTTTGCCTTGGCAGCCGCTGCCTGGTACTGGCTACTCCAGGTAAGTTTATCATTAACTAGATTCCCCAAGTCCTTCTCCATGTCAGATTTAACCAGTGGTTTCCCATTTAGTGTGTAATGCTGATATTGATTCCTTCTTCCCATGTGTATAAGCTTACATTTATCATTGTTAAGCCGCATCTGCCACCTTTCGGCCCAAGTTCCCAACTTATCCAGATCTATCTGTAGCAGAATATTATCTACTCTTGTATTGACTGCTTTACATAGTTTTGTATCATCTGCAAATATAGATATTTTGCTGTGTAAACCTTCTACCAGATCATTACTGAATATGTGTTAGGGGTCAAGTTCCCGCTGCTGCACAAGGGGAATCTCGCACCAGTTCCACTGCGGTCCCCCATCCATCTCCAGCCGCAGTGGAGCCGGCTCAGCGGAGACGTCGGTCCCAGCGTCTCGCTCGGTCTAATACTATGCAGAGGCTTGTTGCTGCCTCTCCTGGTTCCTCTATTATAACCAGTGCTGGAGCAGGCAGTCCTGGGACAAAGTCCTTGCTTTCTCCATCTGAGCATGCCCAGGGCAAGATCTCCCATTGGAGATCAAGGGTCACATGCTCGGTTACAGCAGCGACTCCCATTGGTCCGCCAGGAAGGTTCTGAAACTGCTTGTGTTCTGGAACAGTTTCTCATTGGTCCTTTTCTGGAAGGTCCTGTAGCTGCTACTATAAAAAGGTGGCATAACCACACGGCCATGCGCTAGTATCAAATCTGTTATGTGCTTGCGCCAGTGTGGTTATGCATGTGTTTAGTGACCTGGCTGAAATAAGCCCCTAGAATAACGGCACCTCCGGTGAGGAGTGGTGTGTATGTGTTCAGGGCTCTGGCTGTATAGCCCCTAGTATACCGGCTTCTCCGGTAAGGAGTTTGCTGTTTGCATTGCTGACTACTTTATATTGAACCTGCGCAGTCCGGACGTAACCCGGTGGCGGCACGTGGACATCGCTATTAGTCAGCGCTTAGGTTGCGATTCTGTGGAGCAACAGAGTTCTCTTATACCGCCATATAGCGCCACGTTCTTTTGTTTAGCGGCTCTGTGGAATAACAGAGTTTGCTCACTTCGCCATATAGTGCTACGGCGACCATATCTGCAACTCTGTGGGATAACAGAGTTCGCTCATACCACCTACTGCGCCATCTTACTAGCTGCAGGTTCTGCCTGCATGGTGGACACAGGGCTGCAAACTCACCTTTTATTTATATTTATTTGGAGCTTTCTGCAACCCATAACATAATACTAGCGCCAGAGTCTGGCTAGTAAAATGGCGGATGACCAGCATCTACCGCAGTACATCCAGCAGCTGGAGGGTAGGTTGGTGGCTCTTGAGCACACAACCTCAGCTGTGGATGTTACCACAGTCGCTGTTCAGGCTGCTAGCATGGCTGCAGCCAGTTTGTCCCCTACATTATCCCACCTCCCGCTTCCTGACAGGTTTGCCGGTGACAGCAAGCAATGTAGGGGATTCGTGAGTCAGTGCTCTTTACAGCTCGAGCTTCTGGCTGCACGTTTCCCCACGGATCGGGCACAAGTGAGTTTTGTATTGTCTCTACTCTCCGGAAGAGCGTTGGAGTGGGCAACGCCGCTGTGGGAGCGCGACGATAGTGTTGTGCTGAGTGCTCCTCCTTTCTTGGAGGCTCTTTAAAAGGACTTTTTAGGACCTCAGGTCACCCACAATGCGGCGCTCCAGCTGCTGGCATTGGCACAGGGTTCTTCTTTGGTCAGTCAGTTTTCCGTCCAATTTCGGACTCTGGCCTCCGAGCTAGAATGGTCGGATAAAGTTCACATTCCGGTCTACTGGAGAGGACAGGCTGACCATGTTAAAGACGCTTTGGCTACCAGGGAGATTCCCGCCACACTGGAGAAGCTTATCTCCATAACGACCAGCATCGACCTCCGTTTTCACGAGCGGAGGTTGGAGCGGAGCCAGTGTAGGCAGAGGTTTCGGTTGGCTCCAACCTTTGCCAAACCTCTCAAATCCCCCATTCAGGCATCCGAACCCCAAAAGACCACGGAGGTTTCTCGTGCGAGACCTAAGTCTCGGGCCACTCGACTACCCGTGGTCTGTAGTCTTTGCCAGCAGACAGGACACTTTGCTAACAGATGTCCACAGCGATCGGGGAAGCGATCGCATCTAGTGACCATGGGAGGAGGTTCACTGGAGACAGCTGCATTTTCCTCCAAGATGACTTTTAAAGGGACAGTCACTGTAGGCTCTTCCACTTTTACAGTCGAGCTTTGTGTGGACTCGGGAGCAGAGGGGAATTTTATGTCATCCACCTTTGCTCGTCGCCACGCAATACATCTGGTAGCGCTCAACAAACCAGTGACTGTCCGGGTAGTGAATGGGTTGTCATTGCCCTCGCAAATTACACATCAGACTGTTCCCCTTACTTTGTGTGTATCCCCTTCCCATCAGGAAATTATTTCCCTTCTCGTCCTTCCCGAGGGAATAGACAAAATCCTACTGGGAGTACCCTGGCTCTGTTTCCACTCCCCTCATATTGAGTGGACCTGCGGTAGGATACTGGGTTGGAGTGAGACATGTAAGGGCAGATGTGTCAGGGAGTGCATTCAGGTTACCACTACAGAGATACTCACAGATCTTACTCCTCTTCCCAAGTGCTATCGGTCATATGCAGACGTGTTCTCTAAAAAGGCTGCGGAGACTCTTCCGCCCAATCGTCACTACGACTGTCCTATTGACCTCTTGCCTGGAGCACAACCTCCTAGGGGAAGGGTGTATCCCCTCTCTCTTCCTGAGATGGAGGCTATGTCTCAATATATCCAGGAGAATCTGGCAAGAGGATTCATTAGGAAGTCGGTGTCATCAGCAGCGGCGGGGTTCTTCTTCGTGTAGAAGAAGAATGGAGAATTGCGTCCGTGTATAGACTACAGGGGTCTTAACGTCATCACCGTTAAGAATAAGAACACATTGCCCTTGATTTCTGAGCTCTTTGATAGGCTCCGGGGAGCAAGGGTATTTACTAAATTAGAGCTGTGTGGTGCTTATAACCTGATTCGCATCCGTGAAGGGGACGAATAGAAACAGGCTTTTAATACCAGGGATGCCCTTCAGGCTCTGTCATGCCCCAGCTGTTTTCCAAGACTTTGTCAATGACATCTTCCAGGATATGCTTTCCACCTCTGTAGTAGTCTATCTGGATGATATTCTCATCTTTTCTCCAGATATTGACTCTCACCGGAGGGATGTCTGCAAAGTCTACGACCTTTTACGGGCGAATTCCCTGTATGCAAAGTTGGAGAAATGCATGTTTGAGCAGGAGTCTTTACTTTTCCTGGGCTATATCATCTCAGCCCAGGGATTGGCTATGGATCCTGCCAAACTACAGGCTGTGATGGACTGGCAAGAACCCCATTCTCTTAAAGCGGTGCAATGCTTTATGGGGTTCATTAATTATTATCGCCAGTTCATTCCCCATTTCTTGACTTTGGTAGCTCCATTGGTAGCCCTCACCAAGAAGGGAGCAAATCCCAAGTTGTGGTCTGAGGAGGTCTCCAAGGCGTTCTCTTACATCAAGGCGCATTTTGCCAGTGCTCCCATATTACATTGCCCCGATGTTGATAAGCCGTTTATTTTAGAGGTGGACGCCTCTTCTGTTGGTGCTGGAGCAGTCCTTTATCAAAAAGATGCTCAAGGTCGGAAGCATCCCTGCTTCTTCTTTTCTAAAACCTTTACACCAGCAGAGAGGAATTATTCCATTGGGAACAGGGAGTTACTGGCTATGAAGTTGGCCTTCTCCGAGTGGAGACATCTTCTGGAGGGGGCTCGCTTTCCCTTCCTGGTCTTCACAGACCACAAAAACTTGGTGTACTTGAAAACAGCCCAGCGGCTGAATTCCCGCCAAGCCAGATGGTCCCTGTTCTTCTCAAGGTTCCATTTCACCCTCCATTTCCTCTCCTGTGAGAAGAACATTCGGCCGATGCTCTGTCTTGCTCCGTCGTATCCTCTGAGGAGGTGGAGGAGGAGCCTCGGCTTATTGTCCCCAGTGAGAGCCTAAGAACTGAGGCTCCGGTTTCACTTGAGTCTGTGCCTCCGGGCAAGACTTTTGTACCCACCAATTTGCGATCGGAATTACTTTCTTGGGCACACTCCTCCATAGTGGGTGGACATTTTGGGACAAAAAGGACATCTGAGTTGCTGGCGAGGACATACTGGTGGCCACATATGGTCCGTGACATCAGGGAATATGTTCAGGCGTGCGTGTCCTGCGCCAAGAATAAGTACCCTCGACAACGGCCGGCTGGGTTACTTTTTCCTTTGCCGGTGGCAGACAGGCCTTGGGAGATGGTCAGGATGGATTTTGTGTTGGGCTTACCCAAGTCTCGGGGCTGCACCATCATCTGGGTGATTACTGACCACTTCTCCAAAATGGTGCACATGGCACGGTTACCACGGTTTCCGTCTGCACGGGTCTTGGCAGCATTATTTATTAGGCATATTTTCCGCTTACACGGTATGCCAGACAAAGTCGTTAGTGATCGAGGTCCCCAGTTTGCGTCTCGGTTCTGGAGAGAACTGTGTCTGCTACTCAGCATTGAGTTAAATCTCTCCTCTGCGTATCATCTCGAGACAAATGGGTTGGTAGAGAGGGCCAACCAGACCTTGGTCACCTATCTACGACATTTTGTCTCAGCCAGGCAGGATGACTGGGCATCCTTGCTACCGTGGGCTGAGTTTGCACTAAACAATGCTGTGGCTGACTCCACCGGACAGACTCCATTCCTCCTAAACTACGGTCAGCATCCGCGGGTTCTGGTGCCCATGTCTGTGTCTTCCGCCGTCTTCAGGGTGGCAGACTGGGCTGTGGAGGCATGGGACATTTGGGATCGTACCCAGGATGCCATTCAGGCATCCAAGGAGAGGATGAGTTCCTCCACCGACGCACATCGGCACCCCTCTCCGACATTTGCTCCTGGGGACTTTGTGTGGCTCTCCGCACGTAACATCAGGCTGCGAGATGAGTCCACCAAGTTGGCACACAGCAACCTGGGTCCTTTCAAAGTCTCGAGCAGGTTAACCCTGTGGTATATCGTTTGGCCCTTCCACCACGCCTGGGTGACTACGACACCTTTCACGTATCCCTCCTGAAACCCGTGTTCATGTCCCGGTTTTCCGAGTCATTTGCAGGGACATTGGGTTAGTCTACGGACGATCATAAGGTGAACGCCATCGTAGGGTGTAAGGTGGTATGGGGCAAAAAAATTTATTTGGTGGATTAGAGGGGTTATGAGCCTGAGGATAGGTCCTGGGAGCCTGCCGAACACGTTCACGCTCCGCAGCTCATCGCTGCCTTTGAACACAGCGAGGCCCAAAGAAGCGGGGGCCCTAGGAGGGGGGGTAATGTTAGGGATCGAGTTCCCGCTGCTGCACAAGGGGAATCTCGAACCAGTCCCACTGCGGTCCCCCATCCATCTCCGGCCGCAGTGGAGCCTGCTCAGCGGAGACGTCGGTCCCAGCATCTTGCTCGGTCTAATACTGTGCAGAGGCTTGTTGCTGCCTCACCTGGTTCCTCTGTTATAACCAGTGCTGGAGCAGGCAGTCCTGGGACAAAGTCCTTGCTTTCTCCATCTGAGCATGCCCAGGGCAAGATCTCCCACTGGAAATCAGGGGTCACATGCTCGGTTACAGCAGCGACTCCCATTGGTCCGCCAGGCAGGTCCTGAAACTGCTTGTGTTCTGGAACAGTTTCTCATTTTTCCTTTTCTGGAAGGTCCTGTAGCTGCTACTATAAAAAGGTGGCATAACCGCACGGCCGTGCGCTAGTATCAAATCTGTTATGTGCTTGCGCCAGTGTGGTTATGAATGTGTTTAGGGACCCAGCTGAAATAAGCCCCTAGAATACTGGCACCTCTGGTGAGGAGTTGTGTGCATGTGTTCAGGGCTCTGGCTGTATAGCCCCTAGTATACCGGCATCTCCGGTGAGGAGTTTGCTGTGTGCATTGCTGACTACTTTATATTGAAGCAGCGCAGTCTGGACGTAACCCGGTGGCGGCACGCGGACATCGCTTTTAGTCAGCGTTTAGGTTGCGACTCTGTGGAGCAAGAGTTCTCTGATACCGCCATATAGTGCCACGTTCTTTTGTTTAGTGGCTCTGTGGAGTAACAGAGTTTGCTCACTTCGCCATATAGTGCTACGGCGACCATATCTGCAACTCTGTGGGATAACAGAGTTCGCTCGTACAACCTCTTACTAGCAGCAGGTTCTGCCTGCAAGGTGGACCCCGGGCTGCGAACGCACCTTTTATTTCTATTTATTTGGTGCGCTCTGCAACCCCTAACAATATGTTGAAGAGAATAGATCCCAGCACCAACCACTGCGGTACCCCACTGGTCACAGCGACCCAGTTAGAGAATATACCATTTATAACTACCCTTTGCTTTCTATCACAGAGCCAGTTACTTACCTATTTACACACATTTTCCCCCAGACCCAGCATTCTCATTTTGTGTAAAAACCTCTTGTGTTGCATGGTATCAAATGCTTTGGAAAAATCAAGATATACCATGTCCAATGACTCACCTTGGTCCAGTCTATAGCTTACCTCTTCATGAAAACTGATTAGATTTGTTTGACAGGAGCGATTCCTCATAAATCCATGCTGATATGGAGTTAAACAGTTATTCTCATTGAGATAATCTAGAATAACATCCCTCAGAAACCAGTCATATATTTTACCAACAATAGAGGTTAGACTTACTGGCCTACAGTCATGGCCAAAAGTTTTGAGAATGACACAAATATTAATTTTTACAAAGTCTACTGCTTCACTTTTTCTAATGGCAATTTGCATATACTTCAGAATGTTATAAAGAGTGATCAGCTTAACAGCAATTACTCGCAAGGCCAATATTTGGCTAGAAAATGAACTTTATCCCCAAAACACATTTCAACATCATTGCAGCCCTGCCTTAAAGGGACCAGCTAACCTCTTTTCAGTGATTGCTCCATTAACACAGGTGTGGGTGTTGATGAGGACATGGCTGGAGATCAATCTGTCATGATTAAGTAAGAATGACACCACTGGACACTTTAAAAGGAGGCTGGTGCTTGGCATCATTGTTTCTTTTCTGTTAACCATGGTTATCTCTAAAGAAACATATGCAGTCATCATTGCAATGCACAAAAATGGCCTAACAGGGAAGAGTATCGCAGCTAGAAAAATTGCACCTCAGTCAACAATCTATCGCATCATCAAGAACTTCAAGGAGAGAGGTTCCATTGTTGCCAAAAAGGCTCCAGGGCGCCCAAGAAAGACCAGCAAGCGCCAGGACCGTCTCTTAAAAGTGTTTCGGCTGCGGTATCGGGCTACCAGCAGTGCAGAGCTTGCTCAGGAATGGCAGCAGGCAGGTGTGAGTGCATCTGCACGCACTGTGAGGCGGAGACTCTTGGAGCAAGGCCTGGTCTCAAGGAGGGCAGCAAAGAAGCCACTTCTCTCCAGAAAAAACATCATGGACAGACTGATATTCTGCAAAAGATACAGGCAGTAGACAGCTGAGGACTGGGGTAAAGTTATTTTCTCTGATGAATCCCCTTTTCGATTGTTTGGGACATCAGGAAAACGCCTCATTCGGAGAAGACAAGGTGAGCGCTACCACCAGTCTTGTCTCATGCCAACTGTTAAGCATCCTGAAACCATTCATGTGTGGGGTTGCTTCTCAGCCCAGGGAATCGGCTCTCTCACAGTCTTGCCTAAAAACACAGCCATGAATAAAGAATGGTACCAGAATGTCCTCCAAGAGCAACTTCTCCCAACCCTCCAAGACCAGTTTGGCGATCAACAATGCCTTTTCCAGCATGACGGAGCACCTTGCCATAAAGCAAAGGTGATATCTAAATGACTCAGGGAACAAAACATAGAGATTTTGGGTCCATGGCCTGGAAACTCCCCAGATCTTAATCCCATCGAGAACTTGTGGTCAATCATCAAGAGACGGGTGGACAAACAAAAACCTAAAAATTCTGACAAAATGAAAGCATTGATTGTGCAATAATGGACTGCTATCAGTCAGGATTTGGTACAGAAGTTGATTGAGAGCATGCCAGGGAGAATTGCAGAGGTCCTGAAGAAGAAGGGTCAACACTGCAAATATTGACTTGCAGCATTAACTCATTCTAACTGTCAATATAAGCTTTTGTTACTTATATGTTTGCAATTATATTTCTGTCTGTGATAAAAACATCTGTCAAACACACATAAAAACCTGAGGGCAGCAAATCATGTGAAAATATAATATTTGTGTCATTCTCAAAACTTTTGGCCATGACTGTATAATTTCCAGGTTCACTTTTCAAGCCCTTTTTGAAAATTGGCACTACATTTGCTATGCGTCAGTCCTGTCTAACAGACCCCATCGCTATAGAGTCCCTAAATATAAGAAATAATAGTTTGTCTGTTACATTAACTAGTTCTCTTAGTACTCATGGGTGTTTAGCATCTGGACCAGGAGAGTTATCTATTTTTATCTTATTTAGCTGGTTTGCACCTCTTCTCGGGTTAGATTGGTAACCCTTAATATAGGGCTTTCTTTGTCTCTCGGCATTTCACCTAGAATTTCATTTTCCACCGTGAATACGGTGGAGATGAAGGTGTTTAATATATTAGCTTTTTCCTTGGCATCTACAACCATTCTTTCCTCACAATTTTGTGGGTGTAGTTAAAGAACTGTCGGTCCCTATTATAATATCTCTACTGTGATGAAATTGATTCCACTTCTGTGTTGTAAGGCCATCATAACTTTAAATATGAAGACTCCTTGTTGGGTGTCCACCTGCTGCATTGGATGTAGTGAAAGACCTGTCAGTCCCTATTATACTATTTCTACTGTGGTGAAATTGATGTCAAATTGGTGGTGTCTGCCAATAATTTTTGGAAATGTGAACACTCCTGTTTGGGTGTTCATCTGCTGGATTGGGTGTTGTGGAAGGATCGTCGGTCAGTATTCTACTATTTCTACTGTGGTGAAATTGATGCCACATCAATGGTGTGAGTCTCTCATTTCTTTAAATGTGAACACTCCTTGCTGGGTGTCCATCTGCTGTATTGGGTGTAGTGGAAGATGTTGTGAATGCTCTGGATTTGACTTCTAAGTTGGGGCTCCCTCTGGTGGCTGCTGATAGTAATGAAGCTACTTTGACTGACAGAGGTCTTTCAGCTGGGGATGATTGGCAATCAGGGATTGCTGACTGGGACATATAAGTGAGCTACCTTCCCATGATCCTCGCCGGTGATTTGTTCTTCGTGGTTCCATTTGGAAGTCATCTTGCTTCCTGCTGTCTCCTGCTACTTTAAGATAAGTTATTTTCTGCTTGATTCTGTGACTTTTGTGTTCCTTTTGTTTTACTGCCCTTCTGGAGTGAGGTCAGCCAGGTTCCCCGTCTGCGGCCTGCGCTGGACTCTGCTTCTCATTTACCACTGTTTATTTGTTCAGTCCCTGTTATTTCAGTATCTTCTGTTTAGCTAACTGTTCACACCACAGTTCTGATCTAGCGGGGAGAGATCGTGTGGTCTCAGTATTTTTGAAATGAGAAGTTTTGGAATTTTTCCTAGGGTTTTTTGCGGATTGCAGACAGTTTTCTTTCCTGTCCTGTACAATCTAGATAGTTTTGGGCCCCAGCGTTTGCTTGCTCTATTTTCAGCACTATCATCAATTTTTCGGCTGGCTGACTTTATATTACCACACCAAAGGGCATTCCTTAATGATCATGGAAGCTTTAATGCTCCTATTGTGAGATATCTAGTGCCTGGTTATTTATCTATGTATTTATTTCGTGGTTACTTGTGATTTGTGCATATTTTGGTGGTTTATCACATTGGCATATTTTACTCTTTCCCCCCTTTTTCTTACTTTTGGAGTCTCCCTTCATGTTTGTTGTATATGTTGCAATTGTGTATGTTTTTAAGAAGTTGTATCTCAATAAAAATTTATTTTATTAAATAACCTCACTGCACTTCTCATCTATGGGTGGCACCTTCCACTGTAGATTTGGTAGAATGTTAAGTATATGAAGTGTCCCCAGCCTGCATAATATAGGACTATGGGAATAATGAATTTTTCTGTTCTTTGTAAACAGATGGTCCGTTTTTCTAGTATAATGGATTTGAAAGCCAGGGAACAATCCTGGCAAGCTAAGGCATCCAGTCTGTTTAGACAGGGAGCCTCCAAAAGTACTCAGGACATAACTAAAACCAACAAGGAGTTAATCAAACAGTACAAACACGCTTTATACAAAAAAACGCGTGTTTGGTGGAACCGGTCTACTCTGGAAAACTATATAGACCAGCAAATTATTCCCCGTGGATTGAGGGTTCAACTTTATCCATCTTTTGAATTAGAAGATGATATACTTACCAAGAGATGGATTTCAGCAGCTACAGCTTGTTCCCTCGAATTTTTACAGATCATTATTGACAAAAATACAACGTCCTTACAATTAATTGACTCCACCATTGAGGATCTGGAGAAGTCAATTTTAAAAGAAATCCCTGTTGAGGACTTTGACAAAGTTCTAATAGATATTAATAAGGAGATTGACAAATGGGAGAATGAGGTCTGTCAAAATAAAATTAAAAAATTCCAGAGAGACTTAAATGACTATGATTCAGACAAAGTATACCGATGGCAATATCAGAAAAAGACCACACAAGAAAAGGAAAAATCATCACGTCCTAAGAGAAAAACTAAACAAGGAAATTATAGAAGCTCATCTGTAAGCTCAGCACCATCTCTCTCAGATATAAACACGTCAGTTAGTGATGGAGAAAACAGCACTAATGAAGCGACTAATGCTCAGATGGCTACTAATCAAGAGAGGAAACTTCCGGATATATTTACAAGATCTAGGAACCTCCGGTCAAATGGAGACAAATTTAAGGTAATTAACCTCTCAGACCATGCCTTGACTAGGACCCAGGTTGAACTTCTGGAGAGAGGCCTCACATTTTCACCATCATGTCGTTTAGACACCTTCACAGCGGTGAAAGATTTGCATCTTCTCTCCAGAAAACTCATCCTGAATAAACTCCACTATAGGAAGGAGGATCTCACAGTTATGGATGATACCTTTACCACAAGAGAGGAAATGGAAGCAGTTAGAAATTTAGAAGAGCTACTTCAGAAAAATATGGCACCAACGGTGAGTAATTTTCCACACGGATTATTTACTAAATCCCGTAAGTTTCCTCCTCTCAGCCTATGTCCAGCTGTTGAGGTGTTCACTAAAATAATGACATCAGAAATTGAAGCACTTTCATCCAAACCCCTTTGGACGTCAAACCTCACTAAAACTGAAAAACAGGCTTTGAAAGAATTACAAGAATTGGAGGACGTTCTATTCAAGCCTGCTGACAAGGGGGGAAATCTTGTTGTGTGGCCGGTTACTCTTTATGAGAAACAGGCTAATAAATTGTTAAAAGCCCCAGATTGTTACCGCCTATTATCATCTAATCCTCTTCCCAAATATCAGAGTGAGTTGGTGTCCATAATTGATAAAGCTTTTCAGTTGGGAGTTCTACCCAAAAGTATGCTTGAAACAATTCGAAATCTACGTCCGAAACTACCAACGTTATATCTCATTCCTAAATTACACAAAAATCCAGAGGATCCCCCCGGAAGGCCTATCATATCCGGTAATGATAGTCTATGCGAACCTATCGCTAATTTTATTGATTTCTATTTATAACCATTAGTGTCTTCATTACCGTCATACATCCAAGACACAACATCGGCATTACAGAGACTAGATCACCTCTGTTTAGAAGACCATATGATTATGGTCACTGCAGATGTGGAGGCGCTTTACACATCCATTAGGCATAAAGATGGCTTGGAAGCAGTAGCATGGTATCTCAAAACCACCAATTTGGAACCTATATTTATAGAGATGATTTTGACTCTTTTAGAGTTTGTTCTTAGGCATAATATTTTTATTTTCAAAAACAATATCTACCTCCAAACGCAGGGCACTGCTATGGGGGCCTCTTGTGCCCCCTCTTATGCCAATTTATTCCTTGGATTATGGGAAAGGGACATATTTCAAAGTGACACTATCCCTGAGATTAAAAACGTACAGGGATGGATGAGATATATAGACGATGTCTGGTTCATATGGGAAGGTACCATTGAGGGTCTTCATAGTCTGATGAGAAAATTAAATGATAACAACAAAAATATACACTTGACATACCAATATGGTAAAAACCTGGATTTTTTGGATCTTAAATTGGAAGTCACTGAAACAGGGTATATAGCAACAGATCTATTTAGAAAACCCACAGCTACAAATTCCCTCTTACATGCTACATCTTTTCACCCACCAACCACCATAAAAGGAATACCCACCGGGCAATTTTTAAGACTAAAAAGGATATGCTCTGATCAAGCAACTTTTCAAAATCAGGCCACAGATCTGACTTACAGATTCATGAATCGAGGTTATAGCAAACGCTGTATTAAACGGGGATACAGAAGAGCGTTCCGAACTCCCAGACAACAACTATTATATCCACCTCCAAAATTAAATTCGAAGGGAGACAATCAGGTAAGGTACATTTTAACGTACCACAATCAATGGAATACCTTAAAAAATTTATTTAAAAAACATTGGTCAATATTACTAACAGACCCTATCCTTAAAAAAACTCTGTCCCCGGTTCCATCTTTAGTGGCAAAAAGAAGTCCTAATTTAAAAGACTTATTAGTTCATAGCCATTATGATCCCGTTCCCAAATTAGGGAACAAAAATATCATGAAAGGATTTTTTCCATGTGGCCTTTGCAAAGCCTGTGCCAACACTAAAAAAGCTTTCTCTTTTGAAAATCATGATGGCTCTAGGAGATATGACATAAGGAAACACCTCACATGTGCATCACAGGGGGTCATATACCATGCCACGTGTCCATGTGGCTTGGTGTATGTAGGCCTCACCACTAGGGAATTCAAAATTCGAATCCGGGAACATGTTAGGGACATAGAAAAATCTTTAACAATTGACGATTTATCTTCCTTAAAAAATCTACCACGCCACTTCAAAATCCATCATCAATCCAAGTCTAATGGCTTAAAATTCAAAGCCATTGACCAAATTAAATTGGGAATACGAGGTGGGGATTTGGGAAAATCCCTAGCTCGCCTTGAAAGCAAATGGATATATCGACTCAATACGATTACTCCCCATGGGCTAAATGAAAATTTTGGATTTAATTCTTTTCTTTAATTATAAGTGACTTTTTGTGGTAGATCCCACGGTTTAGGGTGGTTCCTGACCTGACTAGCATGACTTCTTTATTTTATGGTTATGTTCCTGAGTTTTATTTTTAGGTGTTTTTAATATTGATGTCTTTATTTATTTTTAGTGTTATCAAAAGGAGTATATATATTTTTTGCAAAATTATTTTTTATTATTTATTATTTATTTGTTTTTTTGATTCCTTCAAGGTATTTGCTTTAAAATTGCTCTATTTTCTACCTGCATTTGTATTTCATCTTGTCTCACCGCCAATATATGTGTGGGGGCTACCTACTCCTTAGAGGCGCTACTACTGGGCAGTTAGCTTTCCCCTTTCTATCTTTAGGCTTAGTTAACTCTCCGGCTGTGTCGAGGCGTCTAGGTCATCGTAGGTATGTCCCATGGTTACTTCTAGTTGTGAGGTTAGTTTAGGGGTCTGCAATGCGCTAGTTACCTACCTCTCTGGGTGTCAGGCTGCCTTGGCTATTTTTGCTACTGTCCTCCACGGCTACCGAATCATAACAGAATCATCTGCCTGACTGTAAATTCTATGGTACTGAAAGAAGGAAAGAATAGGAAAAAAAAGGAAAAAAAGTTTGTCAGAATTTTTTATACATTTTTTCCTCTTTTTCTCTGGGGGCCTAGGAGGAGTTTTTCTTCAATGGAAATTAAGCATTTGTCCGATCGTGTTGAGCAGCTCGCTGCTGAAGTTCGGAGAATTTCTTTCTATCTCACTCAGTCGTCTGCGGTAGAACCTAAGATCCCTATTCATGATTTATTTTTTGGGGATCAGTCTAAATTCTTGAACTTTAAGAATAATTGTAAATTGTTTTTTGCCTTGAAACCTAATTCCTTAGGGAACTCGGTGCAGCAGGTTAAAATTGTCATCTCCCTGTTGCACGGCGGCCCTCAGGACTCTCAGGCGTTTTCACTGACACCTTTGGATCCTGTTATGGCTAAAGTTGATACGTTTTTTCAGGCTCTGGGGTTATTGTATGAGGAACCTAATGTGATTGATCAAGCTGAGAAAACCTTATTGGCATTGAACCAGGGTCAGGAAGCGACAGAGTTATATTTTCAGAAATTCCGAAAGTGGGCAGTCCTTACTAAATGGAACGATGATGCCCTGGCAGCTCTTTTTCGGAAAGGGCTGGCAGAGACCGTAAAAGATGTTATGGTGGGATTTCCTGTCCCTTCGGGGCTCAACGATTCTATGTCGTTAATCATTCAAATTGACAGACGCTTGCGTGAACGTAAAACTATGTGAGAGGTGGTGTTGCCTTTCGAACAGGCCTCTGAGCCCATGCAGTGTGATGGGGTTGAGTCTGGGGCTCAGCGTCGAGAATTTCGAAAGCGTAACAAGTTGTGCTTCTATTGTGGGGATGCTTCTCATACTATTTCCGTCTGCCATAGGCGGGGAAGACGTTTTGCGCCCTCATTTGTTGTGGGCAATGTACAGTCTAAGTTTCTCTTGACTGTTACCTTGATCTGCTCCTTGTCTTCATTTTCTGCTCAGGCTTTTGTCGATTCTGGAGCAGCCCTGAACATGATGGATTTTGACTTTGCCTAACGTTGTGGTTTTCCCATGGTACCTGCGGTCTCCTATTCCTTTGAGGGGTATTGATGCTACCCCTATAGCAGAGAACAAACCCCAGTTTTGGACCCAGTTTATAATGCGGGTAGCACCGAACCACCAAAAGAATTGTGAATTTTTGGTGTTACATAATTTACATGACATTATTGTACTGGGTTTTCCTTGGTTGCAGACACATAATCCTGTTTTGGATTGGAAATCTGTGTCTGTGGTCAGTTGGGGGTGTCAGTGTGTTTGTGGTGACTCCTGTTTTTTCTACCTCTCCCCAGACTCAGGAGGTCCCTGACAATTAGCTGATTCTTCTTATGTGTTTAGTGAGAGTAAGTCTGCGTCCTTGCCTCCTCACAGTAGTTATGATTACGCGATTGAGTTAGTGCCCCGGTTGTAAATTTCCCAAGGCTCATCTCTTCAATTTGTCTGTACCTGAGCATGAGGCTATGCGATCTTATATAAAAGAGTCATTGGAGAAAGGTCATATTAGACCGTCCTCTTCACCTTTAGGTGCAGGCTTTTTCTTTGTGGCAAAGAAGGATGGTTCATTGAGGCCTTGTATTGACTATCATCTCCTTAATAAGATCACTGTTAAATACGAGTATCCTTTGCCCCTGATTTCCGATTTGTTCTCCACAGTGAAAGGGGCTATTTGGCTTACCATGCTTGACCTTGGGGGGGCGTATAAACTTATTTGCATTAAACACGGTGATGAATGAAAGACGGCGTTTAATACCCCTGAGGGGCATTTTGAGTATCTAGTGATGCAAGTGGAGAAGATATTGGATTCTCGTCTGTCTAGATGGAGACTTCAGTACTTGGTCAAGTGGAAAGGTTATGTTCAGGAGGACAATTCATGGGTATTTGCTTCTGACATTCATGCTGAAAGATTGGTTCACGCCTTTCACGGGGCTCATCCTGATTGGCCTGGTGGCGCAGGTGAGGGTTTGGTGACCTCTCCTTAAGGGGGGGTGCTGTTGTGAACACTCTGGATTTGACTTATGAGTTGGGGCTCCTTCTGGTTGCTGCTGATAGTAATACTGATACTATTTCTACTGTGGTGAAATTGATGCCACTTCTGTGGTGTAAGGCCCTCATTTCTTTAAATATGAATACTCCTTGTTGGGTGTCTATCTGCTGTATTGGGTGTATTGGAAGAACTGTGGGTCCCTATTGTACTATTTCAACTGTGGTGAAATTTATGCCACTTCGGTGATGTTAGTCCCTCATTTTTTTAAATGTGAACACTCCTTGTTGGGTTTCCATCTGCTGTATTGAGTGTAGTGGAAGATGTGAACGCTCTGGATTTGACTTTTGAGTTGGGGCTCCCTCTGGTGGCTGCTGATAGAAATGAAGCTGCTTTGACTGACAGAGGTCTTTCAGCTGGGGACGATTGGCAATCAGGGATTACAGACTGGGGAGAAATAAGTGAGCTACCTTCCCATGATCCTCGCTAGTGATTTGTTCTTGATGGTCCCATTTGGAAGTCAGCTTGCTTCCTGCAATCTCCTGTGACTTTCAGATAAGTTATTTTCTGCTTGTTTCTGTGGCTTTTGTTTTCCATTTGTTTTTCTGCCCTTCTGGAGTGAGGTCAGCCAGGTTCCCCGTCTGCGGCCTGCGCTGGTCTCTGTTTCTCATTTACCACAGTTTATTTGTTCAGTCCCTTTTATTTCAGTTTCTTCTGGTTAGCTACCTGTTCACACCAGAGTTATGATCTAGTGGGGGAGAGATCGTGTGGTCTCAGTATTTTTGAAATGAGAAGTGTTGGAATTTTTCCTAGGGTTTTTTGTGGATTGCAGACAGTATTCTTTCCTGTCCTATCTAGACAGTTTTGGGCCCCAGCGTTTGCTTGCTCTATTTTTTGCCTGCATTTGTATTTCATCTTGTCTCACCGTTAATATATGTGTGGGGGCTACCTACTCCTTTGGGGCACTACCCCGGGGCAGTTAGCTTTCCCCTTTCTATCTTTAGGCTTAGTTAACACTCCGGCTGTGTCGAGGCGTCTAGGTCATCGTAGGTACGTCCCACGGCTACTTCTAGTTGTGCGGTTAGTTTAGGGGTCTGCAATCCGCTAGTTAGCAACCTCTCTGGGTGTCAGGCTGCCTTGGCTATTTTTGCTACTGTGCTCCTAACTACCGAATCATAACAGGAAGAACAGTCAGTCCCTTTCTTTCCATTTCTACTGTGGTGAAATTGATGTCACTTCTGTGGTGTAGGGTGCTCATTTCTTTAAACTGAACACTCCTTGCTGGGTGTCCATCTTCTGTATTGGGTGTAGTGGATGAATTATCGGTACATATCATACTGAGCCTGCTGTGGTGAAATTGGTGCCACTTCTGTGTTGTAAGGCCCTAATTTCTTTAAATCTGAACACTCCTGGTTGTCCTGGTTGGGTGTCGATCTGCTGCATTGAGTGCAGTGAATAACCTCTCGGTCCCTTTTATACTATTTATACTGTGTTGAAATTGATGCCACTTTGGTGGTGTCAGCCAATTTTTTTTTTAAATGTGAACTCTCCTGGCTGGCTGTTCATCTGCTGGATTGGGTGTAGTGGAAGAACTGTCGGTCAGTATTATACTATTTCTACTGTGGTGAAATTGATGCCACTTCTGTGGTGTAAGGCCCTCATTTCTTCAAATATGAATACTCCTTGTTGGGTGTCCATCTGCTGTATTGGGTGTAGTGGAAGAACTGTGGGTCCCTATTGTACTATTTCAACTGTGGTTAAATTGATGCCACTTCGGTGATGTTAGGCCCTCATTTTTTTAAATGTGAACACTCCGTTTGGGTTTCCATCTGCTGCATTGGTTGTCATGAAAGACCTGTCGGTCCCTATTATACTATTTCTGCTGTGGTGAAATTGATGCCACTTTGATGGTGCCTGCCAATAATTTTAGGAATTGTGAACACTCTTTGTTGGTTGTCCATCTGCTGCATTGTGTGTAGTGGAAGTACTGTCTGTCTCTATCATACTATTTCTACTGTGGTGAAACTGATGCCACTTTAGAAATGTGAACACTCTTGGTTGGGTCTCCTTCATGCTTGCTGCCTGTAGCAGTAGGCATTCTAGTCCATCAGATCTCCACTACCTTGGACTAAACTACCTGTGTTACTATCTTTCAATATTTCTGACAATGGACAGTGGCTCAGCATGAAAGCAGGTAGAGGTGTTGCATGTGGTATCAGGGCTTCCAGTAAAGGGTCCTTACACAGATCCCTCACCCACCTCATCTTACTCTGACGTTCAATTGAAAGCTGTGATAGCTGTCACAGACCCAGATACCTCATGCCTGACTGATTGTTGCAGTACCATGCTAAAATCTGTACTGTGGGTGAATTGAGGCCACTTTCCTGGTGTCTGAACCTCATTTGATGTGTTTTGTCTGCATTTGGGACCGTTAAAAGGTGTTGTGCATGCGTTTGTCCGAACCGATCATTGAAATATTCACTCATGTTTAGTAGTGAGTGACAATTTTTTTTGAAATGTGGAGACTCCAAGTTAGGTCTCCATGTGGTGGGTTGCCTGTAGTAGAAGGTGTGTCAGAGGCCTAATATACTGTTTCAACTCTTTTGAAATTGATGCTACTTTAGTGCTTTCTGACTATTATTTTTTAGAAATGTGGAGACTCCAAGTTGGGTCTTCATCTGGTGGGTGGCCTGTGTAAGTAGGACTCCCACACAGGCAGGCCTGCCCTTTCTTTATGTCAATGACCTGTCTTACTTTCCTTACATTTTTCTACCCTTGGTACTGTATGAAACTGATGTTTGCACCATCTGAGTGTGGCTGGAAAAAAAAATTGGAGTTGTTGCATGATGTATGAGGTCTCCCATCTAAGAAGGCTTACACCACTCCCTAAACCACCAGGTTCACATTAAAACTTAAATTTCCAGCTATAAATACTGTGCCCTGATACCTTATGCATAGGCAATGGCTGACTGCTTCTGTGCCATTATAAAAGGTTCTACTATGGGTCAATTTATCAGTCAGTGACCTGTGTTACGTACCTTACATTTTTTCTACCAATAGTACTTTATGAAGCTGATGTTTGTACCATCTGATTGTGGCTGGAATAATAAAGGTATCAGGTCTCCCAGCTAAAAAGGCTTTCAATTCCAAGCTGTAAGTGCTGGCTCAAACACTGTCTCAGGTATGGCCCATGCCTGATTGCTGGACTATTATAAAATTTATACTGTGGGTCAATTGGGGTGTCTGCCCCTAATTTTAACTCTTTGAGAAGCTTTTTGTCACCCCTTAAGGTGTTGTCTATGGGTTTGGATTTGCCTCCCATTGAATCTAATGGGGTTCAGATACATTCGTCGAACAGTTCGTCAAACCGTTCAACAAATCCGAGCCGAACTGAACCTTGAAAGGTTAGCTCATCTCTACTTATCTTTATTCTAAAACTTTACTCCACTAGCTTGAGAAGGTGAGTACAGAGCAGATTGTTTCTTTATAACAGCCTAATTCCAGGGATGTAATAATAATAAAACTTGAGCAACCCATTTTAAGGGATTCAATTGCCTCATTTGAGAGAATAAGATGATTTAAATATTGCAAGAAATTATGTAATATAGCTTTCCTATTCATTAAGCTAATTTTTTTCAGTGTTTATTCAGGTTTTTGTAATCGGTGCAAACAAGGTGTGGCCACCCTTTATTTGAACGGAGCAATACATTTGTATAATAGCTTCTGATATGTTTAGTAGCTGAGGAGAAAAAGCAAATACGGTAATACACCAGAGAGTCTGGAACTTATTGGATTGCAGTAACCTGAACTAACCACACAATGAGAGGTAGCCATGGAGTGTTCCTACGTTGATCCTAGACGCCTCGTCACAGCCAGAGAGATAACTAAACCTAAAGGCAGAAAGATGAAAGGTATCTGCCCCGGAGCAGATCCCCAAAGAAAATAGGAAGCCCCCAAACATATAATGGCGGTTAGACAAGAAGATAGCACGGACACAGACAGAAAATAGAATGAGCAAACATTGGGGCCCAATCTGTCTAGACAGAAAAGTACAGGAAAGAATTCTGACTGCAATCCAACAAAAACTCTAAAAAATACCAGCACTTCTGAAACCTGAGATCACACGATCTCTACCACCTAAATCAGATCTCTGGTGTAACAAAACAAAGCCGCAGCCACTGAAAAAACAGGAAAAAGCAAATGAACAAATAACAGTGGCTACAGATAAATTGAGAGGAGCACAGGCCCCTGGAGGGGACCCGGCTGACCTCCACAAAAGTGCAGAAAACTATGAAAAAAGCAAGCACAAAAAGAAAAGCAGAAAATATCTTATCTGAAAGCAGAAGGTGCAAGCAAGACTCCAGCAACTTCCAAAAGAACCAGGAACCACAATTGAGACAAGAACAATTGATCACCGGTGACCATCATGGGAGGGAACCTCTCTTACATCAGTCCAGTCAGTGATCCCAGATTGCCATTCCTCGCTGAAAGTTTCAATAGTGTCTGTAACCACCAGAGGGAGCCTCTGCTCAGAAAACATCTCTAGCACATTCATAACAGTACCCCCCATTGAGGAGGGGTCACCGAACCCTCACTTGTACAACCAGGTCGATCAGGATCAGCTCGGTGATAGGCACGGATCAGTCTCCTAGCATGGATGTCCGAAGCAAACACCCAAGAATTGTCGTCCTGACCATAACCTCTCCACTTAACCAAATACTGGAGTTTCCGTCTAGAAAAACGAGAATCCAATATTTTCTCGACCACATACTCCAGATTGCCCTCAACCAAAACAGGGTCAGGAGGCGCAGCCATAGGAACCACTAGCTCGACAAACCTCTTCAATAAGGACTTGTGGAACACGTTATGGATCTTAAATGTCCCTGGAAGAAGCAAACGTAAGGAAACCGGATTAAGAATCTCCATGATATTATAAGGTCCAATGAACCTAGGCTTAAACTTTGGAGATGCAACCCTCATAGGGATATTTCTTGAGGACAACCAAACCAAGTTCCCCACTTTAAACCGAGGACCATCAGTGCCTATGCCGGTTGGCAAACCGCTGGGCCTTCTTTTGAGAGAGAGACAACCTCTCCACTACCTGGTCCCAAATCTGCTGCATACGCTCCACAACAGAGTCAACACCCGGACAGACAGAAGCCTCCACCTGTCCTGAAGAAAATCGAGGGTGAAACCCAGAATTGCAGAAAATTGGAGACATCAAGGTGGCAGAGCTAGCCCTATTATTAAGAGCAAACTCAGCCAAAGGCAAAAAAGAGACCCAGTCATCTTGATAAGCAGACACAAAACATCTCAAATAAGTCTCCAAGGTCTGGTTTGTTCTCTCGGTTTGTCCATTGGTCTGGGGATGAAATGCAGAGGAGAAAGATAATTGAACACCAAGTTTAGAACAAAATGTCCTCCAAAATCTGGAAACAAACTGGACTCCTCTGTCAGACACAATGTTCTCCAGAATCCCGTGCAACCGAACCACGTGCTGAAGGAACAAAGGCACCAACTCGGAGGAGGAAGGCAACTTAGGTAATGGCACAAGATGTATCATCTTGGAAAAACTATCACAGATCACCCAGATAACGGTCATTCTCTGAGAGACAGGGAGGTCGGAAATAAAATCCATAGAGATATGGGTCCATGGCCTCTTGGGCACAGGTAATGGCATCAACAAACCACTAGAGCGAGAGCAAGGCTTGGAACGAGAGCAAGTCTCACAGGACTGCACAAAGTCCCTGACGTCACGAGACAAAGTAGGCCACCAAAAGGACCGACTCACCAAGTCTCTGGTACCAAAAATCCCGGGATGACCAGCCAACGCGGAACAATGAATCTCAGACATCACACTCTTCTTCCACTGGTCTGGGACAAACAATTTCCCAACAGGGCAGCGCTCAGGTTTATCCTCCTGACACCCCTCCAGAGCCAGTCTCAAATTGGGCGAGATGGCGGAAAGTACTACACCCTCTTTCAAAATAACAGCAGGATCAGATAACTCAGGAGAATCCTCAAAGAAACTCCTTGAGAGGGCATCTGCCTTAACATTCTTAGTGCCAGGAAGAAAATAAACCACAAAATTAAAACGTGTGAAAAACAAGGCCCACCTGGCCTGTCTAGGATTAAGTCGCTTGGCTGATTCGAGATAAACCAGGTTCTTATGGTCCGTGAGGACCACCACCTGATGTTTGGCTCCTTGCAGCCAATGTCTCCACTCTTCAAAGACTCACTTCATGGCCAATAACTCCCGATTACCCACGTCATAATTACGGTAAGTTGGAGAAAACTTTCGAGAGAAAAAGGCACAAGGGTTACTCTTAGAGGTCTCTGGATCCCTTTGGGACAAAACGACACCTGCCCCAATCTCAGAGGCATCAACCTCCACCTGAAACGGCAGAGAAACATCAGGCTGCCGTAGAACAGGAGCAGAAATGAATCTCTGCTTAAGTTCCTGAAATGCAGAAATTGCCTCAGGAGGCCAATTCACCACATCAGAACCCTTTTTGGTCAGATCAGTCAATGGTTTAACAATACCAGAGAAATTACCAATAAATTTACGAAAAAAAATGGCAAAACCCAAAAATCTCTGAAGAGCCTTCAATGAAGTAGGTTGAACCCAATCACAGATGGCCTGAACCTTGACCGGGTCCATTTCAATAACAGACGGAGACAAAATGAATCCCAGAAATGAGACCTTCTGTACGCCAAAAAGACACTTTGATCCCTTCACATACAGTGAATTCTCTCTCAAAATATGGAAAACAGTCCGAACATGTTTCACATGAGAGTCCCAGTCATTGGAAAAAATCAAGATATCATCCAAATAAACAATCAGAAATCATTAAATTTTTTTAATGACTGCACCCCTCAAGCTACTTAAAACTACATTCAAGAAGATTATTAACCCTTCAGGTGCTTCACAGGAAACAAAGCAACGTGGAAGGAAAAACTGGACATTTTAATTTTTCCACAAAATCCCTGAAAATATCCTTCATGAAGGATTGGAAGATGGAAGGAGCATTAGTGAGCCGAAAGGGCATCACTAGGTACTCAAAATGCCCCTCTGGGGTATTAAATGCCGTCTTCCATTCATCCCCGTGCTTAATACGAATAAGGTTATACGCCCCCCTGAGGTCAAGCTTGGTAAACCAACTAGCACTTTTCACTCTGGAAAACAGGTCAGAAATCAAGGGTAACAGATATTGATATTTCACAGTGATCTTATTCAGGAGGCGATAATCAATACACGGCCTCAATGAACCATCCTTTTTGGCCACAAAGAAAAAACCGGCGCCCAAGGGTGAAGAGGATGGTCTGATATGACTCTTCTCCAATGACTCCTTGATATAAGATTGCATGGCATCGTGTTCAGGTACAGATAAGTTAAAAAGGCGACCCTTAGGAAATTTACCACCAGGCACTAACTCAATAGCGCAATCGTAGTTTCTGTGAGGAGGTAAGGACACAGACTTACTTTCACTAAACACATCAGAAAAATCAGTCAAAAAGTCAGGAACATCCTGAGACTGGGGAGAGGCACAAAAAACAGGAGTGCCAGCATTAACACATTGGCAGCCCCAACTGGTCACAGACACAGATTTCCAATCCAAAACAGGATTATGAATCAGCAACCAAGGGAAACCCAGAACAATAATGTCATGCAGATTATGCAACACCAGAAATTTGCAACTCTCCTGATGATCTTGTTCAACCCTCATTATCACCTGAGTAGAGAATTGGGGTTTTAATACTCTGAACCTCAGTGGCAAGCTGATCCACATGGCCTGACAACTGTGCAAACTCCATTGAGAGAAAAAAAAAATTCCTCCTCAGCACCCAGAGAAAAAGAGGGAAAAAATGCAACAAACAGAAAAAAAAAATCTCTGACAGCTCTGACAACTTTTTTTTTTCCACACTATTTTTCCCATCTGTTGAGTACCATATAATTTTAGTTTTTGGCCGGTGATACTGTTATGTTTAGGTAGCTGAGGAGAAAAAGCAAATACAGTAATACACCAGAGAGGCTGGAACCTATTGGATTGCAGTAACCTGAACTAACCACACAACTAGAGGTAGCCGTGGAGCGTTCCTACATTGATCCTAGACGCCTCGTCACAGCCTGAGAGATAACTACACCTAAAGGCAGAAAGATGAAAGCTATCTGCCCCGGAGCAGATCCCCAAAGAAAATAGGAAGCCCCCAAACATATAATGACGGTTAGACAAGAAGATAGCACGGACACAGACAGAAAATAGAATGAGCAAACGTTGGGGCCCAGTCTGTCTAGACAGAAAAGTACAGGAAAGAATTCTGACTGCAATCCAACAAAAATACTAAAAAATACCAGCACTTCTGAAACCTGAGATCACACGATCTCTACCACCTAAATCAGATCTCTGGTGTAACAACGCAAAGCCTCAGCCACTGAAAAAACAGGAAAAAGCAAAAGAACAAATAACAGTGGCTACAGATAAATTGAGAGAAGCACAGGCCCCAGGAGGGGACCCGGCTGACCTCCACAAAAGTGCAGAAAACTATGAAAAAAGCAGGCACAAAAAGAAAAGCAGAACATATCTTATCTGAAAGCAGAAGGTGCAGGCAAGACTCCAGCAACTTCCAAAAGAACCAGGAACCACAATTGAGACAAGAACAATTGATCACTGGCGACCATCATGGGAGGGAACCTCCCTTATATCAGTCCAGTCAGTGATCCCAGATTGCCATTCCTCGCTGAAAGGTTCAGTACTGTCTGTAACCACCAGAGGGAGCCTCTGCTCAGAAACCATCTCTAGCTCATTCACAACAAGCTTCCATCTCTTGGTGTCCTCAGTCAAGCCTCTGTCTTGCTCTGCCCCTACTCACATTGAGGTAATTTTTGATACATGGTAAAGTTTTAATATTAGAAACAGTATAGGACAGTCCCAATTTGAGAACACTTGGACTCGGTGGGATTTTAATCAAAAGCATTGGTTATTAAGTCCCCTATGATATTTTTATTTACTATTACAATTTACTTAATTACAGGAGGGTATTTGTTCATTTTGTTTCCATATTAGGTTTTGCCTGATTAATGGCCAATGTGAACATTCTCCTATAGGTTGCATGCATACCAACATATACTTTGGTTCATTTTATTTTTCATTTTTTTCTTTAGATTTGTGTATATGGATACGGCCTCGCTTTTTTTTAGCTGGGCATTGCATTTATAAACCAAATTATACTCCTACTCTTTTTTATTTTTGTTTTTCAATCACATTAATTACCAATAAAAAAGACCTACATATTAGGACCAAACAAATACCCCAGTACAGCAAAAAATATCTCCCAAGCAACCCCAGAAATACTAAAATGTATCAGCCCTGGCAACAGTATTACGATCCTTTCCACCCTATGTCTACTGTCTGCAGTATTCTATTTCACTACCCCTAGTGGCAACAGCATTATCTTCTTTCCCATCCATGCCTACATGTAGCAGAATTCTCACTTTTTTAACACTCCACAATTGCCAGCAGCATTTAACATTTTCTGTGCACTAACACAGATCGAGCAGATGAGAAATCAAAACTCAGAGTTCTCGGTAATTCCCAAAGTTGGATTTTCTCCCTTCTCCCACTAGCATCAGCATTAACCTGCAAACCACTACGACTATTATAAACAACCTAATACCACATACTACCCTTCTCCTAGTAGTAGCATTCAGTTCCTTCCTACCTTCCCTCACAGGCAGTAGTATATTCCTCATGAAAATTCTGGAGGTGTAAGAGAGAGTTTCAGCAGAGCTTTCCATGCTTCTCTCTTACAATCTCTGCTATTCTTTTGTGGTTTCTAGACTCCAGATACCCTTTTAAATCATACCTAAGGTGTAGAACCTGTACAACTTATGGTCATGTCAACAAGATGTCACCGTAGATGATGATTATTCACCCCTTCAAGCCACAGAAACTGCATTGATAATAGGGGTCTAGCATTAGAAGTGCAGTACTTGATTTGCCATGGCAGGAGATCAACCAGTCCATTAGTCTAGACCTGCTTAGTTACAGTGGGTTTGGAAAGTATTCAGACTAGTGTTGAGCGATAGTGCTCGATATCTAAAAATATCGTATCGAAATTGTATCGCCGATAGCACTAAATATCGTCGATATCCGATTTCGATACCGGAAGTCCAATGTAAGTCTATGGGAACAAAATATCGCAACTAAAAAAAACCTTTATTTCCTTGTAAACACTAAATATACACACATAGAATACATATATATATATATATACATGTCATTGTGACATATATATATATACATATATGTATAGTTTATACACTTCTACATAGTAAAATATCCTCTGATTCAATTGCGGGTAAAGCCGGCTTCTGTGAAAAGACAGAAGCACCCGACATGAAATGACACTTGGTGTACATAGGGTTAACCATGTCTTTTCATGTCGTTTGCAATCTGATTTGCACAAACAATTACATCAGTCTATGTGTGCAAAATTTCACACCTGTAGGGGTTAATTAAAGGTGTAAATTCGTTGTAAAAAAAACGGACTTTTTTGCTACGAATTTACACCTTTAATTAACCCTACAGGTGTGAAATTTTGCACACTTACACTCATGTAATTGTTTGTGCAAATCAGATATCAAACTACATGAAAAGACATGGTTAACTCTATGTAAACCAAGTGTCATTTCATGTCAGGTTCTGCATTTTCACAAAAGCCGGCAATTGAATTAGCGGCTATTATACTATGTAGAAGTGTATGAACTATAAATATAAATATATATATATGTGTCACAAATTCAATGACATGTATATCTATATATATATGAGGTGTAAAATTGCTGAAAAAAAATGCGTGGGCTCCCGCCCTATTTTCGCAACCAGGCAGACAAAGCCAGTGAGTGGGGGCAGATAATAATAGCCCAGAGAGGGACCATTATTTTTGGCCCCCCCGGCTACTAACATCTGCCCCCAGACACCCCAGAAAGGGCAAATCTCTAATTAGATTTGCCCTTTCTGGCACTTTGCCCGTCTATTCCCATTGCCCTGTAGCGGTGGCGAATGGGTTAAAAAGGGGTTAAAATGACCTTGCAATTGAAAGGTCACTTTAAGCCAGGTTAATAATTGAGAGCTGTCAATCAGACAACTATCAATTATTAATCCTATTGTATGAAAGAAAAATCAAACACACACACTTTAATAAAAAAGAAGTTTAATGAAATAATCACACAGTTTTTGACCATATTTTATTTACCTGCTAAAACCATTTCCTGTAATAAAAATAAAATAATAAAGCAAAATTATTCTTACCAATCCGATGTACAGTCAGGTCCCACGGTGTAATCCATCAGAAAGGGTTAATGTTTACTGCAGGGACCGCAGCTAATGCTGCAGCCTCACAGTAAACCCCCAAATGAATGAGTTCCTCTCCTGGCTGACAGGAGAGGAAGTGGAAAGCTTAATTGATTGCTTTCCACTTTCACTTCAGGTCAGCCAGGGACACAATCAGTGACGTCAGAGGGAACTGGTTAACAAAAATAGGGGATCCCCTCGAAAAAATATGGCGTGGGGTCCCCCCTATTTTTGTTAACCAGCCAGATGAAGCAGACCACTGAGGCCTGGATTTTCAGGCTGTTAAGGAGCCAAGATCCATGGACCTTGCCAGCCTGATAATACCAGGCCACAGCAGTCTGCATATCTTGGCTGATTAACAAAAATAGGGGATCCCCTCGAAAAAAATTGGCGTGGGGTCCCCCCTATTTTTGTTAACCAGCCAGATGAAGCAGACCGCTGAGGCCTGGTTTTTCAGGCTGGTAAGGATCCAATATCCATGGACCTTGCAAGCCTGATAATATCAGGCCACAGCAGTCTGCTTAGCTTGGCTGGTTAACAAAAATAGGGGATCCCCTCGAAAAAAAAAACGGCGTAGGGGTCCCCCTATTTTTGTTAACCAGCCAAGTAAAATGCAGACTGCTGCGGCCTGGTATTAAAAGACTGTCAAGGCCCATGGATTTTGGCCCTCAACAGCCTGATAATACCAGGCTACAGCAGCCCCACATTTGGCGCATCAAAAGATGTGCCAATTGTGGCACTTTACCCGGCTCTTCCCACTTGCCCTGTAGCGGTGGCAAGCGGGGTAATAAGGGGTTAATGTCACCGTTGATTGCACGGTGACAATAAGCCCGGTTAATAATGGAGAGGCGTCAATAAGACACCGATCCATTATTAATCCCAAAGTTATTAAATGCATAAAAAAAGACAAAGCAAGAAAAAAGTCTTTTAATGAAATAAAAGAGACAACACAATTTTCATTTCTTTTATTGTACTCTCATTCCTGCGACGCCATCGATCTCCTGTAAAAAAAGAAAAAAAACAAACCAACAGTATACCACCTGTCCGACGCAGTCCATAGTAACGATAGTCCCACGACGATCCAGCTCTGCTAGATCGCAATGACAGGCAGAGCCTTTCATCGCGACGCAGCACAGCTGATTACCTGCTTCCCCGGCGGTGACGTCATCGGACTGACTGCTTTACGGCCGGGATTACCCAGCAGTCACTGCAGTTATCGCGAGAAACTGCATGTGACCGCCAGGAGAAGAGGATGGCGGCCATGAAGCAGTCCAGGACGTGACCGCTGGAGATCTTCTGCCAGGTAAGTGCCGCTGACTCCTGACAGACCCGACCGACGGACACTGACAGTGACAGACCCGACCGACGGACACAGACAGTGACAGTGACAAATCCGATTCCGGTATTCGATAAGACGAAAATATCGAAACGAATTATCGAAAGGCCGATAGAGCTAATATCGGCCGATAGCCGATATTTGCATTATCGTATCGCTCAACACTAATTCAGACCCCTTTTAAATTTTTCACTCTTTCTTTCATTGCAGCCATTTGGCAAATGCAAAAGAGTTCATTTTTTTTCTCATTAACGTACACTCTGCTCCCCCATCTTTACTGAAAAAAACAGAAATGTAGACATTTTTGCAAATTTATTAAAAAAGAAAAACTGAAAAATCACATGGTCATAAGTATTCAGACCCTTTGCTCAGTATTGAGTAGAAGCACCCTTTTGAGCTAGTACAGCCATGAATCTTCTTGGGAATGATGCAACAAGCTTTTTACACCTGGATTTGGGGATCTTCTGCCATTCTTCCTTGCAGATCCTTTCCAGTTCCATCAGGTTGGATGGTGAACATTGCTGAACAGCCATTTTCAGGTCTCTCCAGAGATGCTCAATTGGATTTAGGTCAGGGCTCTGGCTGGGCTAGTCAAGAATGGTCAAAGAGTTGTTCTGAAGTCACTCTTTTGTTATTTTAGCTGTATGCTTGGGTCATTGTCTTGTTGGAAGGTGAACCTTCGGCCAAGTTTAAGGTCCAGAAGCACTCTAGAAGAGGTTTTCATCCAAGATATCTCTGTACATAGACGCATTCATGTTTACTGCTATTGCAACCAGTCGTCCTGTCCCTGCACCTGAAAAACACCCCATAGTATGATGCTGCCACCACCATGTTTCACTGTTGGGATTGTATTGGGCAGGTGATGAGCAGTGCCTGGTTTTCTCCACACATACCACTTAGAATTATCACCAAAAAGTTCTATCTTCGTCTCATCAGACCAGAGAATCTTATTTCTCATAGAATGAGAGACCTTCATGTGGTTTTTAGTACACTCTATACAGGCTCTCATATGCCTTGTACTGAGGAGAGGCTTCCGTCTGGCCACTCTGCCATAAAGGCCTGACTGATGGAGGACTGCAGTGATATATGACTTTGTGGAACTTTCTCCCATCTCCCTACTGCATCTGTGGAGCTCAGCCACAGTAATCTTGGGGTTTTTCTTTACCTCTCTCTTCAAGGCTCTTCTCCCATGATTGCTCAGATTGGCTGGATGGCCAAGTCTAGGAAGACATTTGATGGTCCCAAACTTCTTCCATATAAGGATTATGGAGGTCACTGTGCTCTTAGGAACCTTGAATGCTGCAGAAAATCTTTTGTAATCTTGGCCAGATGTGTGCCTTGCCACAATTCTGTCTCTGAGCTCCTTGGCCAATTCCTTTGACCTCATGATTCTCATTTGGTCTGACATGCACTGTGAGGTCTTATATAGACAGGTGTGTGCCTTTACAAATCAAGTCCTATGAGTTTAATTAACCCCTTCATGACCCAGCCTATTTTGACCTTAAAGACCTTGCCATTTTTTGCAATTCTGACCAGTGTCCCTTTATGAGGTAATAACTCAGGAACGCTTCAACGGATCCTAGCGATTCAGAGATTGTTTTTTCGTGACATATTGGGCTTCATGTTAGTGGTAAATTTAGCTCGATAATTTTTGCGTTTATTTGTGAAAAAAATGGAAATTTGGCAAAAATTTTGAAAATTTCGCAACTTTCAAATTTTGAATTTTTATTCTGTTAAACCAGAGAGTTATGTCACACAAAATAGTTAATAAATAACATTTCCCGCATGTCTACTTTACATCAGCACAATTTTTTTTTGTTAGGAAGTTAGAAGGGTTAAAAGTTGACCAGCGATTTCTCATTTTTACAGCAAAATTTACAAAATCATTTTTTTTAGAGACCACCTCACATTTGAAGTCACTTTGAGGGTCTATATGGCAAAAAATACCCAAAAGTGACACTATTCTAATGACTGCACCCCTCAAGCTACTTAAAACTACATTCAAGAAGATTATTAACCCTTCAGGTGCTTCACAGGAAATAAAGCAACGTGGAAGGAAAAACTGGACATTTTAATTTTTCCAAACAAAATTTTCCTTTAGCATCAATTTTTTCATTTTTACATGGGCAACAGGATAAAATGGATCCTAAAATTTGTTGGGCAATTTCTCCTGAGTACACTGATACCTCACATGTGGTCATAAACCCCTGTTTGGGTGCACGGCAGGGCTCAGAAGGGAAGGAGAGCCATTTGACTTTTTGAATGGAAAATATGCTGGAATATTTAGCGGTTGCCATGTCGCATTTGGAGAGTCCCTGTGTGACTAAACATTGGAGCTTCCCACAAGTGACCCCATGTTGGAAACAAGGCCCCCCAAGGAACTTATCTAGATGCATAGTGAGCAGTTTGAACCCCAGGTGCTTCACAAATTGATCCGTAAAAAAAAGAAAGTACTTTTTTTTCACAAAAATTTTCTTTTAGCCTCAGTTTTTTCATTTTCACATGGGCAACAGGATAAAATGGATCATAAAATTTATTGGGCAATTTATCCTGAGTACACAGATACCTCATATGTGGTCATAAACCACTGTTTGGGCGCACGGCAGGGCCCAGAAGGGAAGGAGCGCCATTTGACTTTTTGAATGGAAAATTTGCTCCAATCGTTAGCGGACACCATGTCGTGTTTGGAGAGCCACTGTGTGCCTAAACTTTGGAGCTCCCACACAAATGACCCCATTTTGGAAAATAGACCCCCTAAGGAACTTATCTAGATGCACAGTGAGCACTTTAAACCCCCAGGTGCTTCACACAAGTTTATAACGCAGAGCCGTGAAAATAAAAAAATATTTTTTTTTCTCAAAAAATTATTTTTTAGCCCCCTATTTTTTATTTTCACAATGGTTACAGGAGAAATTGGACTCCAAAAGTTGTTGACCAGTTTGTCCTGAGCACGCTGGTACCCCATATGTGGGGAGGAGCCACTGTTTGGGCACACGTCAGGGCTCAGAAGGGATGTAATGACGCTTTGAAATGCCGACTTCATGGAATTGTCTGAGGGCATTTTGTTACGTTTGCAGAGCCCCTGATGTGCCTAAACAGTAGAAACCCCCCACAAATGACCCCATTTTGGAAACTAGACCCCGCAAGGAACTTATCTAGATATGTGGTGAGACCACTGTGAACCCACAAGGGCTAAACAGAAGTTTATAACGCCCGGGCATGAAAATAAAAAAATCATACTTTTTCCACAAACATGATCTTTTAGTCCCCATTTTTTTTTATTTTCCCAAGGGTAACAGGAGAAATTAGACCCCAAAAGTTGTTGTACAATTTGTCCTGAGTACATTGATATCCCATATGTTGGAGAAAACTACTGTATGGGCACACGTTGGGGCTCGGAAGGGAAGTAGTGACGTTTTGAAATGCCGACTTGATGGAATGGTCTGCGGGCGTCATGTTACGTTTGCAGAACCCCTGATGTGCCATAAACTGTGGAAACCTCCCAAAGTGACCCCATTTTGGAAACTAGACCACCCAAGGAACTTATCTAGATGTGTAGTGAACACTTTGAATCCCCAAGTGCTTCACAGAAGTTTATAACCCCAGAGCCATGAAAATAAAAAATCATTTATTTCCCTCAAAAAATGATTTTTTTAGCCCACAATTTTTTATTTTCACAAGGTTAACAGGAGAAGATAGACCCCAAAAGTTGTTGTCCTGTTTGTCCTGAGTACGTTGGTACCCCATATGTGGGGGGAACCACTGTTTGGGCACACGTCGGGGCTCAGAAGGGAAGTAGTGACGTTTTGTAATACCGACTTGATGGAATGGTCTGCGGGCGTCATGTTAAGTTTGCAGAGCCCATGATGTGCCTAAACAGTAGAAACCCCCCAAGTGACCCCATTTTGGAAACTAGATCACCCAAGGAATTCCTCTAGATGTGTGGTGAGCACTTTGAATCTCCAAATTCTTCACAGAAGTTTATAACGCAGAGCCGTGAAAATAAAAAATCATATTTTTTCCACAAACATGATTTTTAGTCCCCAATTTTTTTTCCCTAGGGTAATAGGAAAAATTAGATCCCCAAAGTTGTGCAATTTTTCCTGAGTACTCTGATACCCCATATGTGGGGGTAAACCACTGTTTGGGCACACATTGGGGCTCGGAATAAAGGGAACACTGTTTGACTTTTTTAACGCAAAATTTGCAGGAATCAATGGTGGCGCCATGTCAGGTTTGGAGACCCCCTGATGTGCCTAAATAGTGAAAACCTCTCAATTCTAACTCCAACCCTAACCCCAACACACCCCTAACCACAACCCTAACACCTACACACCCCTAACCCTAATCCAAACCCTAACCATAACTCTAACCCAACACACCCCTAACCCTAATCCCAACCCTAACCATAACCCTAACCACAAGCCTAACCCTAATCCCAACCCTAACCCCAAAACACCCCTAACACTAATCCAAACCCTAACCAAAGCCCTAACCCCAACACACCCCTAACCCTAATCCCAACTCTAACCATAACCCTAACCACAAGCCTAACCCTAATCCCAACCCTAACCCAAAAACACCCCTAACACTAATCCTAGCTCTAACCCTAACCACAAGCCTAACCCTAACCCCAACCCTAACCCTAATTCCAACCGTAACCTTAATTCTAACCGTAACCATAATTCCAACAGTAACCCAAGTTCCAACCCTAACCCTAATTCTAACCATAACCCTAATTCTAACCCTAACCGTAATTCTAACCCTAATGCTAAAGGCTAGGTTCACATTACGTTTTACCAGCCCGTTCAACACATTGCATTGATGGGCTGGTAACGGTTTAGCATAACGCGATCGCTTTATGCTATACCCACTAGCGCAGATGAATCAGCAGATGATTCATCTGTGCTAGCAGTGACGGAGCCCAGATGTTGCAGCCCGTGTCCGAGGCTACGTCACTGAATAACGGCATGTTGCGAACCCATGCCGCTTTACGCCATGCGTCGCAATGTGCCCGCAAATGGGGGTGAATGGCAGCGTTAACGGACTGCGTTACACCGCGTTATGCTGCGGTGTAACGCAGTCCATCTAATGGACTGCCATAACACGATATGAATCCAGCCTAACCCTAACCCTAATGCTAACCCCAACCCTAAGGCTTACCCTAACCTAACCCTAACTGTAATTCTAACCCTAATTGAAAAAAATATATATTTTCTTTATTTTATTATTTGTAACTACCTATGGGGTGATAAAGGGGGGTTTATTTACTTTTTTATTTATTTTGATCACTGTGAGAGTTTATCACAGTGATCAAAATAAATGTATTGAAGCTGCTGGCCGGCGGGCGCACTACACATGCGCCCGCAATTTTCCAAGATGGCGGCGCCAATGAAGAGTCCCGGACGGATGCCGGGGATGGATCCAGGGACACAAGAATACCCGAGAAGGTGAGGAGGAGGGGAGCAGACCAGAGCGCAGGGGAGCAGATAGTGACGGCGGTGACCGATCGCAGCCATCAATCGGCGGCGGCGGCCAATCGCCGCCGTCACTCGGTATGGGGAGGGTCGGAACTCAGTGTCCAGCCATGGCAGATGCTATTGCCACATCAGCCATTACTTGATTGTAATATTTCACCAAATTTCATTGTTTCACTTTTAACAGCCAGTCAGAGCGATCGTAGCCACGTGGGGGTTAAGCCACCCCACACTGTGGTGATGCACAAAGGGTCTTGTTACTGCGGGTCGGGTGATCTTTCAGTGACACCGGTCACCCGACCTGCAGGAATATGATTTATACCATGACGCCTACGTTGGCGTCATGGGTCAGGATGCCACTGGTTATCATGATGCCGACATAGGCATCATGGGTCGGGAAGGGGTTAAACACAGCTTGACTCCAATGAAGGAGTAGAACCATCTCAAGAAGGATTACAAGGAAATGGACAGCATGTGACGTAAATATGAGCTTGTTGCATCATTCCCAACAAGATTCATGGCTGTACTAGCTAAAAAGAATGCTTCTACTCAATACTGAGCAAAGGGTCTGAATACTTATGACCATGTGATATTTTTGTTTTTCTTTTTTTAATAAATTTGCAAAAATTTCTACATTTTTATCAGACAAAATGGGGTGCAGAGTGTACAATAATGAGAAAAAAAATGAACTTTTTTTGCATTTACCAAATGGCTGCAATGAAACAAAGAGTGAAAAATCCTTATGACATTCTATGACATCTCGTACTTTGAAATAAATCACTGGATTAAAATGCTGCAGATAAACTCAGCATTCAGAGAGCAAACAGCTGTTTAAAGCAACATATTAAGAAAATTACAGGGTTTAGAAGGTCCGTGGGTAGCAAAATATTGTGATTTTATCTTGAATTCCTAGTTAGAAATAATTAGAGGAATATATGAATGGCTTACTACTTACAGTAACTTGTCAGTCCTTAGCAGGTTACAAATAGCCTGAAGAATACAAGCATGACTTATTCTGCATCTCACTGAGAGAGGACTTCAGGCAGACCCAATGTAGCTTCATGGTTTAAAATTTTTCTCATTTTATTATTTGGATCACTTACGTTTTTTTCTCAATTTTATAAATAAAATGCAGGATTAAAATACATCAAACTTTCAACATGCCTATAGATATTTCTATAAATAGTTATTTCTTTGGAAGAAATTGTTACATTTTGCATACATTTATTATTTTAATTGTTTGATTATTTGAAAAAGTTTCCACTTAAGGTAAATTGACTTTCTTAAATCCAATTAGGTAACATCAATTTGATTTTACTGCAGATAATAAAATGTTCTTTACTATATTTATTAATATTACTTATTTACTGATTAAAAGGTAATCGCCATGTTAATTATTTTTTTCATTGAGCAATAATACACATGAAACTAAGAAACATTGTAATATATATAGTAATATATATAATCAGAAGAATCTGCTTCCTCCTAGCCTGATCATCTCTTCTCAACATCTGAATTCAGAGTTAAAATATGTCTTCAGTAAATGTAAGAAGCAGATTTCTCTAATATTCTAAAGTGTATATTTAGTGTATTACAAAATTTGTTATTTTCATTGTACTTTTGATTTATGAAATAAAATTAAAATGATGGTTACTCTTTAAATGTTGTTTGCTCATGGCAAGAGATGAGCTAACCGGATCTTAACAGTTTGACTGTTATGGTCTGGTGCTAAATGCCAAACATGGACCTTCCCTTTAAGTCCGTTGCAATGTTCGGATTTCTGGGGGATGTCTGTTGGAGAGAGAGGTTTTTTCAGGTACGTATTGCTTTTCAATGTAGTTTGGGTTCTGGTTGATGTTCGGGTACACTTCTGGTACCCGAGCACAACTTTAGAATATAGTTCAGGTAGGGTACCAGTATCCAAACTTCCACGGGTCGTTTTTCAAAAGTCCGGTTAGGGCACCAGAAATATACTTGAACTTGAACTAAAACCCAAATCCCATTGAAAACAAAATCATTCTCTGTCTCTCTTTCTCCAATGGACTTTGTGTGTCTCTAACTAACAGGTGTGTCTCAAATTAACTCAGATGTAGCCAAAAAAAGAAGCTTCCAAACAAATTACATCATCATTTGTGCAATAATTCCTTTATGTCCAAAACACTTAGTATTCGTTAGACACTTCAAGATACTGTTATATCAACATAGCCTATTGCAGTAAATTACCTCTAGACAAGAAGAGATTCCAACTAAAGAATATTAAATTTAAATTGAGATGTTTATTTATAACAATCAATTAAAAATCATGATAAGTAATTAAAAAGACAGGAAAAGAAAAACCTCAACTGAGGGAGGGAGGCAGACAATATTTGTAATGAAAATATGTCTAAGACCAAGGGAAAAAGGCAAAAAAGTGGAAGATATAACCAGGTAAATATGGGAAAACACTGTCAATAATATCAGGTGCAAAATATAAATCCCATAAAATGTAAAGAAGGTACACTGTGCTTGGTATAAAATATTGTTGGTGAGATAATAAACTAAATATAAATATACTGTATATACCATATGCAGTAAAAATAATCCAACATACAGTGCCTTGCAAAAGTATTCGGCTCCCCGGAACTTTTCAACCTTTTCCCACATATCATGCTTCAAACATAAAGATACCAAATATTAATTTTTGGTGAAGAATCAACAACAAGTGGGACACAATTGTGAAGTTGAACAAAATGTATTGGTTATTTTAAATTTTTGTGGAAATACAAAAGCTGAAAAGTGGGACGTGCAATATTATTCGGCTCCTTTAACTTAATACTTTGTTGCGCCACCTTTTGCTGTGATTTCAGCTGCAAGTTGCTTGGGGTATGTCTCTATCAGTTTTGTACATCGCGAGACTGAAATTCTTGCCCATTCTTCCTTGGCAAACAGCTAGTGCTCAGTGAGGTTGGATGGAGATCGTTTGTGAACAGCATTTTTCAGCTCTTTCCACAGATTCTCGATTGGATTCAGGTCTGGACTTTGACTTGGCCATTCTAACACCTGGATACGTTTATTTGTGAATCATTCCATTGTAGATTTTGCTTTATGTTTGGGATCATTGTCTTGTTGGAAGACAAATCTCCATCCCAGTCTCAGGTCTTTTGCTGACTCCAACAGGTTTTCTTCAAGAATCGTCCTGTATTTGTCTCCATTCATCTTCCCATCAATTTTAACCATCTTCCCTGTCCCTGCTGAAGAAAAGCAGGCCCAAACCATGATGCTGCCACCACCATGTTTGACAGTGGGGATGGTGTGTTCAGGGTGATTAGCTGTGTTGCCTTGACGCCAAACATATCGTTTGGCATTGTTGTCAAAAAGTTCGATTTTGGTTTCATCTGACCAGAGCACCTTCTTCCACTTGTTTGGTGTGTCTCCCAGGTGGCTTGTTACAAACTTTAAACAACACTTTTTATGGATATCTTTGAGAAATGGTTTTCTTCTTGCCACTCTTCCATAAAGGCCAGATTTGTGCAGTGTACGACTGATTGTTATCCTATGGACAAACTATCCCACCTCAGCTGTAGATCTCTGCAGTTCATCCAGAGTGATCATGGGCCTCTTGGCTGCATCTTTGATCAGTCTTCTCTTTGTTTGAGATGAATGTTTAGATGGACGGCCGGGTCTTGGTAGATTTGCAGAGGTATGATACTCCTTCCATTTCAATATGATCACTTGCACAGTGCTCCTTGGGTTGTTTAAAGTTTTGGAAATCATTTTGTATCCAAATCCGGCTTTAAAATTCTCCACAACAGTATCACGGAACTGCCTGTTGTGTTCCTTGGTCTTCATGATGCTCTCTGTGCTTCAAACAGAATCCTGAGACTATCACAGAGCAGGTGCATTTATACGGAGACTTGATTACACACAGGTGGATTATATTTATCATCATTAGTCATTTAGGACAACATTGGATCTTTCAGAGATCCACAATGAACTTCTGGAGTGAGTTTGCTGCAATGAAAGTAAAGGGGCTGAATAATATTGCACGCCCCACTTTTCAGTTTTTGTATTTCCACAAAAATTTAAAATAACCAATAAATTTTGTTCAACTTCACAATTGTGTCCCACTTGTTGTTGATTCTTCACCAAAAATTTACATTTGGTATCTTTATGTTTGAAGCACGATATGTAGGAAAAGGTTGAAAAGTTCCAGGGAGCCGAAAACTTTTGCAAGGCACTGTATATAGAACCTAGGAAAACACTTCCAAAGAAAAGGCAGGAGATAGCTTTGCATCAATATTAAAGCAATTCTAGTGCTAATGAACCTGCAGTATATCAGTCTCACTGCCCAGATTTAATTAATGAAAACCATACCCTCACCATTAAGGTCCCAGGGTCAGTTATGGTATATTCATAATAATTCCATTACCTGGGAGAAGAAAGTGCTAGCAAGTGCAGATGTGCAGTACTGAATGGGGGATAGGTGCCAATGGTCCCGGAAATCAGGGGTACCTCTCTCACGCTCGACGGGCGCTGTTTCGTTTCTCGCTTCTACAGGGGCATGTGAAGCGAGCAGCGAGTTGTGAAGCGAGGTTTTTCTTGCCCTGTCTTTTTAATTTCTTATCATGATTTTTAATTGATTGTTATAAATAAACATCTAATTTTAAATTTAATATTCTTTAGCTGGAATCTCTTCTTATCTAGGGGTAATTTACTGCAATAGAGTATGTTGATATATCATCATTTGTGCCGTCCAGAATTGTTTAAAGGCATAGTAATCTTAGTGCATGTAAACTTTTTACTTTGCAGTAAGTAAGGCAAATGCCTTAAAATTTTTCTCTCTCATTATTCTGGCTTTTGGCAAATGTTAATAATTATGGTTATCCTAATTGACCTAAAATGGAAAGGTTTATTTTTTTTTCATGGCAGATATTGAGAAAAACATGCATATGTGTCTTTTTATATAGCGTACAGTATATAAACTTCTAGTTTCAGCTGTAAATGGTGCAGGAATGTTACAGAAAATCTGTAACACGAAAAACTCTACAAATACTCGTGAGAACTTAGCCTAAAACACCATACAATTACTGTCTATATAGGTTTGCATTTTTTGTAGCACTTCAATCATATTTATTTGACTTGAAACTTGGCTGTGTTATTATTATAAATGCTAACGTTATTAAATGCTGTGTGTTCTTACAAACACTACATAAAGGTTCATTCATACTACGATAAATGTAATGCCTAATTTTCCAGAGAGTTAAAATGCTTAATAAAATAAAATCACCTTTTGACTCCCGCTCGAATGGAAGAAAATATTTGTCATGATAACAAGTTGTGTTCTCTATCATTAACGCCACTTATCAACTCAGATCACTGCCATTAATGTTTCATAATTATCCCTACTGTTACTAGTGTGTCTTAGCAGTTTTCTGTAATAGTCAATTATCAACAGGAGAGCCTTGTAATATTCTTCATTTATTAACTGTATATTCCATACATTTCTCTAACTTCTACTTACATATAGCTTAAGTATATCAAAAAGCAATTTCAAGTCAAACATCATGCTCAGCGTAAATAAACTCACAATGGTTGCCAATTACTAACTTGAAAGCTCAGTACTAAACTAAGGTCAGCATAGAGTAGGGGGTTCTCACGTTGCTTACGGACATTGTACTGATATTAAAATACATTAATAAACTGTACATTTTTTTAAAGCCAATCAAAAATTTGTGATACATCTAATTCTACAGTATATACTTTACCCAATGACTATAGTTTAAATGTTCTTTATACATATAATATTTTAGGATTTCCACATTACAGACTGTATACAATGCACAAGTTATTTTTCACTAGACACTAGAAATGTTATCAGCATTGATGTTCTTATTGTAAATATTTTAACATTTCAACAATTTTAGTGATCTCATTTCATCCAAAGTCATCACTTCACAGGTGCTCAATTTTATGCCCTAAATGACATTATTAAGCATCTGTCACACAACATATTGTGCACACTATTCGTCTGGAAAGACTACTGTGACACATATAAGATCTTGGATTGTGTCTCAGTTGCCTAACAAACCAAATGTCAGACAAGAATGACTGTTGCCAAAATAGTGGTCCACTGGGCCAATCACCTGATTATCTTATAATATGTCCTTTGCTTCATCGCACTTCTGTTAATATGGAACTGCAAATGTCCATGCTGAAGTAATAATTTGAAGCCTAGTACAGGCATACGTGCAAATATATATATGTATATATAATATATAATACATATATATATTTGGACGTATGCATGTGGTAGGCTTTATATTATTACTTCAGCATGGAGATTGTCAGTTCCATCTTAACAGGAGTACGATGAAGCAAAGGACAATTAGATAATCAGGTGATTGGCCCAGTGGACTATATATATAGAGAGAGAGCTCTGGCAAATATTAAGAGACCACTGCAAAATTTTCAGTTTGTCTGTTTTTTCTCTTTATAGGTGTATTTTTGAGTAAAATGTAAATTGCTCTTTTACTTTATAAACTACTGACATGTCTCCGAATTTCCAAGCAATACATTTGGTATTTAATTTCAGAAAATGAGAAATGGTCAAAATAACAAAAAAATGCAGTGCTTGCAGACCTCAAAGAATGCTAAGAAAACAAGTTCATAATCATTTAGAAACAACAATACTAATGTTTTAACTCGGGAAGAGTTCAGAAAACAATATTTAGCAGAAGAAGCATGATTTTTAATCACAGCTTTCATGCGTCTTGCCATGCTTTCCACCAGTCTTTCACACTGCTTTTGGGCGACCTTATGCCACTCCTGGTACAAAAATGTAAGCAGTTCTTCTTTTTTTGATGGCTTGTTACTATCCATCTACCTCTTGATTACATTCCAGAGGTTTTTAATGGGGTTCAGGTCCGGAGATTGGGCTGGCCATGACAGGAAATTGATGTGGTGGTCCTTCATCCACACATTGATTGACCTAGCTGTGCGGTATGGCGTATTGTCCTACTTGAAAAAACAGTCCTCATAGATGGGGAACATTGCCTGAGCAGAAGGAATCAACTATTTTTCCATAATAACCTTGTATGCGGCTTGATTCATATGTCTTTTGCAAAGAATAACCTACAAAATTCAGGCCTTGCTGAAGAATCCCCAGATCATCACCGATCCTTCACCAAATTTCACAGTGGGTGGAAGACACTGTGGCTTGTACGCCTCTCCAGGTCTCTGTCTAACCATTAGACGACCAGGTGTTGGGCAAAGCTGCAAATTAGACTCATCAGAGAAGATTACCTTACTCCTGTCCTCTATGGTCCAATTCTTATTGTCTGTGACAAACTTCCGCCTGGCTCTCCTTTGCTTCTCATTGATGAAAGGCTTTTTACAAACTTTACATGACTTAAGCCCTGCCTCTAGGAGCCTGTTGCAAACTGTTCTTGCCATGCACTTCACCCCAGCTGCCATTTGCCATTCCTTTTGTAGGTCACTTGATGTCATCCTGCAGTTGCTGAGTGACATTCGAATAAGATGACAGTCATCCCGTTCAGTGGAGATTCATTTTCGCCATCTGCCGGTCTGTAGCTTTGTTGAGCTTTGTTGTCCCCAATGTCTGCTGCTTGACCTTGCTGTAATGGACTGACGTCTTAGAAAATTAAAGTAGTAAAGCCTGAATTGAGCCCTTCTTTCTCTCACTCAAGACTTTTCTTTTCAACTCCTTTGGCATGGTTAAAAGTTATTTTTTTATTCCTTTTACTTTTGGGATAATACTAGCACATGTTTTGTCATTCAGCTTGTCCTATTGCAAGAGGATTGTGAACACCACAGTAATGTTTTTTATACTTTCCTTCATTAAATAAGATTTGGTTCAGGTGATCACCTAATCAGAAGCACATTAAATAGAATGAGGTGTACTCAGGTTGGAATTCAACTGACACGGGAATGGAATGTCTGTCAGACATGTAGAGAAGCAGATTTTTATAAAACTGTGCAGTGGACTCTTAATTTTTGACAGTTATATATATATATAGATATACATATAATCTATATCTATAAAGATATAGATATATCTAATATACATATATATTCAAAGTGGGCCATTTATATGGATACACCTAAATAAAATGTGAATGGATGGTGATATGAACTTTCTGTTTTGTGGCACATTAGTTTATGGGAGGGGAAAACTTTTCAAGATGGGTGGTGACCATTGCTGCCATTTGAAGTCAGCCATTTTTGGATCCAACTATTTTTTCCAATGGGAAGAGGGTCATGACACATCAAACTTATTGAGAATTTCATAAGAAAAACAATGTTTGTCTTGGTTTTAATGTAACTTTAATCTTTCATGAGTTATTTACAAGTTTATGACCACTTAATAAAATGTGTTATAAAGTGCTTCCCATTGTGTTGGATTGTCAATGCAGCCTCTTCTTCTTCACTTTGACACACTGATAGCAACACCGGAGAAGAAATGCTAGCACAGCTTCCAGTATCCGTTGTTTCAGATGCTGCATAATTGTAGACCTGTACAAGGCTGGGATGGGCTACAGGACAATAGGCAAGCAGCTTACTGAAAAGGCAAAAGTTGTTAGTATACTTATTAGAATATGGAGAAGAAACACAAGATGACTGTCAATCTTCCTCGATCTGGGGCCTCCATGCAAGATATCACCTCCTGGGGTAAGGATGATTCTGAGAAAGGTCAGGAATCAGCCCAAACTACATGGGAGGACCAGGTCAATGATCTGAAGAGAGCTTGGACCACAGTTTCAAACATTGCCATTAGTAACACACTATGCTATCATGGATTAAAATCCTGCAGTGCACACAAGGTAATCCTGCTCACACCAGCAGATGTCAGGCTCGTTTGAAGTTCACCAATGATCATCTGGACGATCCAGAGGAGGCATTGGAAATGGTCATGTCGTGATTAGTGTTGAGCGATACTTCCCGATATCAAGAAGTAATCGGATCGGAATGGATATCGCTGATACCCAAAAAGTATCGGCGATACCCGATTCCGATACCGAAATCCAATGCAAGTCTATGGGACAGAAATATCGTAACTAAAAAAAAACCTTTCTTTCCTTGTAAACACTAAATATACACACATAGAATACATATATATATATATAATAATATAATATTTAAACATGTTTTGTGACATAAAATACATATATTTTAGTTCATACACTCTACATAGTAAAATAGCCTCTGATTCAATTGCCGGGTAATGCCGGCTTTTGTGAAAATACAGAAGCACCCGACATGAAATGACACATGGTTTACATAGAGTTAACCATGTCTTTTCATGTAGTTTGATATCTGGTTTTCACAAACAATTACATGAGTGTATGTGTGCAAAATTTCACACCTGTAGGGGTTAATTAAAGGTGTAAATTCATTGTAAAAAAACTGACTTTTTTGCTACGAATTTACACCTTTAATTAACCCCTACATGTTTCAAAATTTTGCACACATACACTCATGTAATTTTTAGTGAAAACAATATATCAAACAACTTGGAATGACATGGTTAACTGTATTAAACCATGTGTCATTTCATCGTGCTTCTGTATTTTCACAAAAGCCGGCAATTGAATTAGCGGCTATTATACTATGTAGAAGTGTATGAACTATAAATATAAATATATATATATATATATATTGTGTCACAAATTCAATGACATGTATATATATATATATGAGGTGTAAAATTGTTGAAAAAAAATGCGCGGGCTCCCGCCCTATTTTCTCAACCAGACAGACAAAAGCCAGCGAGTGGGGGCAGATAATAATAGCCCAGAGAGGGACAATTATTTTTGCCCCCCCCTTGGCTACTAACATCTGCCCCCAGACACCCCAGAAAAGGCAAATCTATAATTAAATTCGCCCTTTCTGGCACTTTGCCCGTCTATTCCCATGTAGTGGTGGCGAATGGGTTAAAAGGGGTTAAAAGCCACCTTGCTATTGAAAGGTGACCTTAAGCCAGGTTAATAATTGAGAGCTGTCAATTTGACAACTATCAATTATTAATCCTATTGCATAAATAAAAATAAAACACACACACTTTAAATAAAAAATCATTTTAATGAAATAAAGACACATGTTTTTGACCATCTTTTATTTTACTGCAAAAACCATTTCCTGTAATAAAAATAAAATAAAAAAGCAAAATTATTCTTACCTATCCGATGCACAGTCAGGTCCCACGGTGTAATCCATCAGAAAGGGTTAATGTTTACTTCAGGACCGCAGCTAATGCTGCAGCCTCACAGTAAACCACCGAATGAATCTTCTCCTCTCCTGGCTGACAGGAGAGGAAGTGGAAAGCTTAATTGATTGTTTCCCACTTTCACTTCAGGTCAGCCAGGGACACCATCAGTGACATCAGAGGGAACATGATTAACAAAAATAGGGGATCCCCCAAAAAAAAAATGGCGTAGGGTCCCCCCTATTTCTGTTAACCAGCCTGAATGAAGCAGACTGCTGAGACCTTGGATTTTCAGTCTCTTTAAGGAGCCAAGATCCATGGACCTTGCCACCTGATAATACCAGGCCACAGCATCTGCTTATCTTGGCTGGTTAACAAAAATAGGGATCCCCTCGAAAAAAAATGGCGTGGGGACCCCCTATTTTTGTTAACCAGCCAGATGAAGCAGAATACTGAGGCCTGGTTTTTCAGGCTGTAAGGATCCAATATCCATGGACCTTGCAAGCCTGATAATACCAGCCACAGCAGTCTGCTTAGCTTGTTTGGTTAACAAAAATAGGGGATCCCCTCGAAAAAAAAATGGCGTGGGGTCCCCCCTATTTTTGTTAACCAGCCAAATAAAAATGCAGACTGCTGCGGCCTGGAATTAAAAAGACTGTCAAGGTCCATGGATTTTGGCCCTCAACAGCCTGATAAAACCAGCTACAGCAGCCCACATTTGGCGCATCAAAAGATGTGCCAATTGTGGCACTTTTACCCGGCTATTCCCACTTGCCCTGTGCGGTGGCAAGAGGGGTAATAAGGGGTTAATGTCACCATTGATTGCACGGTGACAATAAGCCCGGTTAATAATGGAGAGGCGTCAATAGGACACCGATCCATTATTAATCCCAAAGTTTTAAATGTTTAAAAACAAGACACAGCAAGAAAAAAGAAATTTTTAATGAAATAAAAGAGACAACACAGTTTTCATAATTTTATTACACGCTCATCCTGCGACGCCATCGGTCTCCTGGAAAAAAAGAAAAAAAAACAAACCAACAGTATACCACCTGTCCGACGCAGTCCATAGTAACGAGTGTCCCACTACGATCCAGCTCTGCTACATCGGAATGTCAGGCAGAGCCTGACATCCCGACGCAGCACAGCTGCTTGCCGGCTTCCCCGGCGGTGACGTCATCGTACTGCTTTGCGGCCGCGATTACCCGGCAGCACGTGCAGTTTATCGCGAGAAACTGCACGTGACCTCCAGGGAGAAGATAATGGCTGCCATCAAGCAGTCCAGGACGTGACCACCGGGGATCTTCTGCCAGGTAAGTGCCGCTGACTCCTGACAGACCCGACCGACGGACACTGACAGTGACAGGAACATTCCGATTCCGGTATCCGATATGACAAAAATATCGGAACTCGGAATCTGAATTCCGATACAGCAAATATCGGCCGATACCCGATATTTGCAGTATCGGAATGCTCAACACTAGTGGTGATATGAAACCAAAATAGAACTTTTTGGTATCAACTCCACTCACCATGCTTGGTGGAAGAAGAAGAATGAGTACAACCCCAAGAACACAGTCCCAATCGTGAAGAATGGTGGGGGAAACATCATGCTTTGGGGGTGCATTTCTGCAAAGGGGACAAGATGACTCCACCATATGTAAGGGGGGATGGATGGGGTCCTGTACATCGAGATTTTGACCCAAAATTTCCTTCCCTCAGTAAAAGCATTGAAAATGGGTTGTGACAGTGTTTGCCAGTTTGACAATGAAAGACACAGCCAGGACAACTAAACATACCTTCAGCAATTGCAAAGTCATTGTCTGATACATGCTGTTGGTGGTTCAGGCAGCATGAACCTAATGATAGGTTCACATTAATATTTGCAGGATTGAATTTGTAGGAGCCATATTCATATCCCTATGGTCTTTTGCATATCATAGAATCATAGAATGGTAGAGTTGGAAGGGACCTCCTGGGTCATCTGGTCCAACCCCCTGCTCAAAGCAGGATTCACTCAACCATACCAGACAGATGCCTGTCCAGCCTCTGTTTGAAGACTTCCATTGAAGGAGATCTCACCACCTCTCGTGGCAGCCTGTTCCACACATTGATCACTCTAACTGTCAAAATGTTTTTTCTAATGTCTAATCTGTGTCTACTCCCATTCAGTTTCGTCCCATTGCTTCTAGTCTTTCCTTGTGCAAATGAGAATAAAGATAATCCTTCTACAATGTGACAGCCCTTGAGATATTTGTAGACAGCTATTAAGTTCTCCTCTCAGTCTTCATTTTTGCAAGCTAAACATTCCCAAATCCTATAAACCGTTCCTCATAGGACATGGTTTGCAGACCGGACACCATTCTGGTCGCTCTTCTCTGAACTTGCTCTAATTTGTTGATGTCTTTTTAAAATGTGGTGCCCCAAAACTGACACAGTATTCCAGATGAGGTCTGACCAAAGAGGAGTAGAGGGCAGTAATAACTTCACGTGATCTAGACTGTAATGCTCTGTTAATACATCTCAGAATTGTATTTGCCTTTTTTTTGCTGCTGCATCACACTGTTGACTCATGTTCAGTCTGTGATCTATTAGTATACCCAAGTCTTTTTCACATGTGCTGTTGCTTAGCCCTATTCCTCCCATTCTGTATACACTTTTTTCATTTTTATTTCCCAGATGTAGTACTTTGCATTTTTCCCTGTTAAAAACCATTCTGTTAGTTGCTGCCCACTGCTCCAGTTTATTTATATCTTTTTTAAATCCTCTCTCTCTCTCTAGTATTAGCTATCCCTCCTAGCTTTGTGTCATCAGCAAATTTAATCAGTTTGCCTTCAATTCCTTCATCTAAATCATTGATAAAGATGTTGAACAATACAGGGCCCAAGACAGAGCCCTATGGTACCCCACTTGATACATTCTTCCAACTGGATGTGCAGCCATTTACTAACACTCTTTGGGTACTATTACTAAGCCAGTTATGAATCCACCTAGCAGTTGCCTTGTCCATTCTATACTTAGTCATTTTTTCAATAAGGATTGTGTGAGGTACTTTGTCAATGCTTTGCTGAAGGCTAGATATAATAAATCTACAGGATTTCCCTTATCCACCCAGTCAGTGATTCTGTCATAGAAGGAAATTAAATTAGTCTGACATGACTTATTAGTTACAAACCCATGATGACTCTGGTTAAGCACTTCATTCTTTTCCAGGTACTTACATACATGTTATTTAATAATTTGTTCAAAGATCTTTCCTGGTATAGATGTCAGACTCACCGGCCTATAGTTCCCTGGATCCACCTTCTTCCCCTTTTTTGAAGATAGGAACAACATTTGCTCTTATCCAGTCTTCTCTTCTGGGACTTCTCCTGTTCTCAAAGAATTTTCAAAGATTACGGAGAGTGTTCAAAAATTTCTTCTGCTTTCTCCTTCAGTACTTTGGGGTGTAATTCATCTGGACCTGGAGACTTGAATTCATTTATGTTAGCTAAGTGTTTCCTCACTATTTTTCTGTTTATAGATATCCTGGATTCTTCTGTTCCCTTAATAGGACAGTGTGTTAGGGAACGAGTTTCCCGCTGCTGCACAGGGGGAATCTCGAACCAGTCCTGCTGCGGTCCCCCATCCATCTCCGGCCGCAGTGGAACCTGCTCAGCAGAGACGTCGGTCCCAGCGTCTCGCCCCGTATAAAGCTGTGCAGAGACTTGCTGCTGCCGCTCCTGGATCCTCTGTTGTATCCAGTGTTGGAGCAGGCAGATCTGGGTCTCAGTCCTCTGCTTCTCTATCTGAGCATGCCCAGGACAAGATCTTCCATTGGAGATCAGGGGTCACATGCTCAGATTCAGCTGCGACTCCTATTGGTCCTCCAGGAAGGTCGTGAGGCTGTTGGTGTTCTGAAGCAGCTTCCTATTGGTCCTTTCTGGAAGGTCTAGTGCTTGTGGCTACTATAAAAAGGTGGCATAATCGCACAGCCGTGCGCTAGTATCAGATTTGTTACATGCTTGCGCCAGTGTGGTTATGCATGTGTTTAAGGACCCGGCTGAAATAAGCCCCTAGAATACCGGCACCTCCGGTGAGGAGATGTGTGTATGGGTTCAGGGTTCTGGCTGAAATAAGCCCCCAGCATACCGGATTTTCCTGTGAGGAGTTTGCTGTGCGCATTTCTGACTACTTTCTGTTGAAGCCGCGCAGTCCGGACGTAACCCGGTGGCGGCATGCGGACATCGCTATTAGTCAGCATTTAGATTGCGACTCTGTGGTGCAACAGAGTTCTCTTATAAAGCCATATAGCGCCACATCCTTTTATTTAGCGGCTCTGTGGAGTAACAGAGTTTGCCCACTTCGCCATATAGTGCTACGGCGACCATATCTGCGACTCTGCGGGATAACAGAGTTCGCTCATACCATCTACAGCGCCATCTTACTAGCAGCAGGTTCTGCCTGCACGGTGGACCCCGGGCTGCGAACGCACTATCTATTTATTTTTATTTGGTGCGTTCCGCAACCCTTAACGCAGTGAAGATCAGTTGATGTTACATTTCCTTTCTGAGAGAAAACAGATGCAAAATAGGAATTTAAAAGTTCGGCCTTCTCAACATCCTCTTAAGGGTATGCCACACTAAGCGAGATCGCAACTGCGTCACCATTTATGACGCAGTAGCGATCTCGTTAGCGACTTAGCTGTTAGATTCCAAACACAACTCATCAGCGATCTGTGATTCCAAACACATCTCATCAGCGATCTGTATAACGACCTCTGGGGTCATTGGGAAAACCTAGTCCCACCTGCGACGCTGGTGAAGTCGTTCATAAAGGGTGTCACACTCAGCGATTCAGGCTCACCAGCGGGACACCAACGACCAAAAAATGGCTCAGAACGTTCATAAGCGAACAACGACATCTCAGCAGGGGCCACATCTCTGCTACATGTCACAATCAGCTAAGTCGCTAACGAGATCGCTACTGTGTCATAAATGGTGATGCAGTTGCGATCTAGTTAGCGATATCGCTTGCGATCTTGCTTAGTGTGGCATACCCTTTACCATTTCATGATTTTCATCCTGTAAAAATCCAATAGCATCTTTGACTTTTCTTTTACTTTTGACATATCCCCAAAATCCTTTTTATTGCTTTTGACATCGCTTGCAAGCCTTAATTCATTGTCAGCTTTAGATAATCTGATTCTTTCCCTGCAGGTTCTGCAGACATCATTATATTTTTCTTTAGATATGCCTCCCTCTTTCCATTTGATAAACATTTATTTCTTCCTTTTTAGCATGCGTTTAAGTTTTGTTCATCCATCCTGGTTTCTTTAAATGCTTCCTATTTTTCCCTCTTTTTGGAATTGTTAATGATTGTGCTTTGAGAATCTCATTTTTCAAGATTTCCCATCCTTCCGGGTAATTTTTGTCCTTGAGGATATCCAGCCATTGGACCCCTCCGATTCTCTTTCTGAGTCCCTTAAAATCTGCCTGTCTGAAATCTAACCTTGATGTCTGAGTCTTCACAGGACTTCCTCCTCTAGTTATCCAAAATTCTAAAATAGCATGGTGTCTACCTCCTAAGGTCCCAGCCACTCTTACCTCCTCAACCATTTCCTCCCTGTTTATAAGGATTAGATCCAAGGTAGCAGATCCCCTTGTTTTCTCCACTACCTTTTGGAAGATAAAGTTGCAAGCAAGAGAGGATAAGAATTTCCTGGACCTGTTAATTTTGCCTGAGAGAGATTCCCAACAAATGTCTGGATAGTTAAAATCTCCCATGACCACTATGTCATATTTTTTGGAGAACTTGGCCATTTGATGCATAACGAGTTCATCCATATCTTCAGCTTGCGGCCTGTAGTAAATGCCTACAATGGTGTCCTTTCCATTGTTTGCTTCTTGTATTCTTACCCAAACAGTTTCCACAGAACTGCTAGTCTCTGAAGCTTCAATCTCTGTGCAGATATACGGTTTTCTAACATACAATGCAACACCTCCTCCTCATTTATCAAGTCTGTTTCTTGCAAACAAGTTGTATCCTTCTAGCCTTGTATTCCAATCATGTGTATCGTCCCACCAAGTGTCAGTGATTCCAATGACATCATATTTCTTTTCCTGCGTTAGTAGTTCCAATTCTCCTTGTTTGTTGCCCATGCTTTGTGCGTTTGTAAAGAAACATTTTAGTTTGTGATTGGTTTCTCTTCCTCCAATATTTTTATTATTTAGATGTTTTTGTCTTCGTTCTTCCTTTCCACTTCTAATAGCAGAATTCTCATTAGTATTTGTCAGGTGTATGGATTTTTCTGGCCTTTTGCTTCCCTTCCCACATTGTTCTAGTTTAAAGCTCTCCAGATGAGTGCAACAAGTCGACTTCCAAATACATGTTTTCCAGTCTTCGTAAGGTGCACCCCATCTCTAGCAAGTAGTCCATCGTATAGATAATTCACTCCGTGATCCAGAAATCCAAATCCTTGCTGACGGCACCATCCACGTAGCCAGTTGTTCACCTGCAGAATCTTATTCCACCTCCTTGTTCCATGTCAATCCACTGGGAGGATGGAAGAGAAGACCACCTGCGCTCCAAGTTCTTTCACTTTCTTGCCTAAGTTTTCAAAGTCACTACAGATGGTTTTCAGGTCACTTCTTGTGGTGTCATTTGTCCCCACATGTATTAGCAGGAATGGGTAGTCATCTTTAGGTCTGAAGAGTCCTGATATCCTGTCAGACACATCTTTAATTTTTGCACCTGGGAGACAGCACATTTCTCTTAAGGTTATATCCGGTCTGCAGATAGCGGCCTCTGTTCCTCTCAACAGAGAATCCCCATGACCACAACTCTCTGTTTCTTCACAACATTTTCTTTCTCCATCCAGGAGGACTCTGAGGGCGTACAGGATTGTTCTTTGTGGGCAAAGTCTTATCCTGATGTATTTCTTCATCGTCCTGTGTAAGAGCCTGGTACTGGTTCCTGAGCAGTATGTGTGCTGGCTGCCTCCCGATCTTCCAGCTTCTCTGGGTCACATGCTTCCATTCCTGTTTCTTCAGGTGCAGGACGAATGTCTTCTCTTTCTGTACCATGAATAGATAATTCTGCTCTGTCTAAGAACTCTTCATCTTCCTTAATGATCTTCAATGTAGCTAACCTCTCTTCTAGATTTTGCAACTTTTCCTCCAACAGGGACACAAGCTTGCATTTCGGGCATGTGAAGTTTGGCTTTTCCACTGGTAAATCTGTGAACATGTAGCAAGAAATATGTATTGTTCTGATAAAAATGTATCTAAATCTAAATGGTTTAATTAGATGACTGGAATTGATTTTTTTTTCCTTGTAAAGAAAACCTATCATTTATCATAAATGCTTTTTTTTAGGGCACGTTCACACTGTTACATAACACTGCCGAGTGATCTCTGATGTTTTATCGGATAGCAATCAGCCCAATGTTATACCGTGGGGCAGTGCAGATCGGCAATTGTTTTCTTTGTTAATTATTTCCAAGTGTAGGACATTGAAGAAAGATTTTTCAATTTACTCTGTTCTTTAGTTTGTTAAACCTAATTGTATTATTCTATTAAAAAGGTATTTTTATTTTATATGGTATAACACTGGCGCTTCCTCTAAATCCTCATCTGAGGAGCAGCTGCAGGTAGGAAAAACAGATTTGTGCGCTGTCCATTAGACATACAGTACAGACCAAAAGTTTGGACACACCTTCTCATTCAAAGATTTTTCTGTAATTTCATGGCTATGAAAATTGTAGAATCACATTGAAGGCATCAAAACTATGAATTAACACATGTGGAATTATACATTCCACTTTACAAAAAAGTGTGAAACAACTGAAAATATGTCTTATATTCTAGATTCTTCAAAGTAGCCACCTTTTGCTTTGATTACTGCTTTGCACGCAGAAAAGGTGAACGGATGGACTCTACATGCCTGGTTCCCACCGTGAAGCATGGAGGAGGTGGTGTGATGGTGTGGGGGTGCTTTGCTGGTGACACTGTTGGGAATTTATTCAAAATTGAAGGCATACTGAACCAGCATGGCTACCACAGCATCTTGCAGTGGCATGCTATTCCATCCGGTTTACGTTTAGTTGGCCCATCATTTATTTTTCAACAGGACAATGACCCCAAACACACCTCCAGACTGTGTAAGGGCTATTTGACCAAGAAGGAGGGTATTAGGGTGCTACGCCAGATGACCTGACCTCCACAGTCACCAGACCTGAACACAATCAAGATGGTTTGGGGTGAGCTGGACCGCTCACCGCTTCAATTTTGTAATAAATCCCCAACAGTGTCACCAGCAAAGCACCCCTACACATCACACCACCTCCTCCATGCTTCACGGTGGGAACCAGGCATGTAGAGTCCAGCCGTTCACCTTTTCTGCGTTCAAAGCAGTAATCAAAGCAAAAGGTGGCTACTTTGAAGAACCTAGAATATAAGACATATTTTCAGTTGTTTCACACTTTTTTGTAAAGTGGAATCTATAATTCCACATGTGTTAATTCATAGTTTTGATGCCTTCAGTGTGATTCTGATTTATTTAACAGTAAATGGGTTGTATCCACAGAACATAGTGTTTCATAGCAATTCATATGTGAAACAATAAATGCTAAAAAAAGTACACTGGTAAAATGATCAAGTCCGAGTAGATTGTTAAAATTGCTGCTGAGTAAAGCAAAAAATGTTTAGCTGTAGGTCCTGATAAAGCGGGTGCAATAGAAGTGCACCATCAGACGTAAATAGTCACAGGAGGTACTTGAATACTTGCTGTGTTCTTAAGTCCATGGGTCTTTTGAGGGACTGTCGCGTTGTGGGTGCGTCCGCCTGTTTGACTTAGCAAGCTCCTTGCCTGCGGTGAAGTGCTCTCCTTTCCGGCAGTGCTTACAGGACACGTGATCGGAACAAATGATGGTCACATGTGACGTTACTGAAAATTATGGAGTAACAAAAGAGCCAAAATTAACTATGGGTTTGGAGGGGTTCAAGCCCTTCTTACTCAAGATATGGCTATGGTACAAAGGAGTCTCCTTAAATGCAGCAGAGAAGATAATGAATGATAGTGCATGTTAGCAATTCAAACCAAATTCAATATTGAAGACTATGAATCTTCTCAAATAATCCATATAAAATTATTTCATAAGCAAGAATAACATAAATAAATATGGCTGAAAATGCATGTAAAAACGTTTAAAAAACTGGATACATGTATTTATGCAATAAAAAATAAATACATATAAAATATTAAACAAACATATATATACACACACACGTATATACAGTTGAGCTCAAAAGTTTACATACCCCGACAGAATTTTTCCTTTCTCGGACTTTTTTCAGAGAATATGAATGATAACACTAAAACTTTTCCTCCACTCATGGTGTTAGGCGCTGGAATTTTTCCGCTGGACAGGATAGATCCCAAGCCTGGTCTGATGCTGTGGTTTCCCATTCAGGCTCTGCTGCTGGGATGACTGCTCAGCACAGACTCTAGTCCCAGCACCTTGCACAGGCTCGTGCTGCATGCGTAGCTGCTGCTGGTTCTCTAGCTAAGCCTATGGTGACTACTGTTATACACATGCAGCGTTGTACTCAGGAGCCTATGTCCAGATTTCACCCTACTGAGCATGTCCATGAGGTGGTGCCTTCTCATTGGTGCTCAGACGTCAGCTGCTCTGGTTATGTGGCAGCTTCAGATTGGTCCACAGGAAAGATCCTGTCTGAGCTTAAGGTACAAAAGGCGCATGCCTGTGCGCTAGTATCATTTGTTTTGCTTGTGTGAGTGGATACGCTATCACTCTGTGTGTACGTGTGCCGCTGCTATAACAGCGATTGTTTGTCTAGGCAGGCAGTGTAGGGTGGGATCTCCTGCTTGGCTTGGTATCTGTTTCCCTTTCTATGTGCGGTTAGCACAGCAGAGTTAAAGAGCAAGCACAACCACCAGCCTTAACTTCCCTGGGGGGTTAAGTGATAGGGACCCCACTAGCATCACATTGCTGTATCCCTGTGACATTTAACAGGGTATACCACTCTGTGGAGTAACAGAGCTTGGAACTTTGCTTTCTGTTCACACAGTGTTACGGTTAACACTGTGCATTTTGATTGCTGCTTCGCTGCTTTTAGTTTGTCATTGTTCACATTAGCTGCAGTTTTACATCTCTGCACGGTGGACCCTGGGTTGCAAATTCACTCCATTATTATTTTGTATTTAGTGCGTTCTGCCAACCGTAGCACATGGTTAGTGGTTGGGTGAAGCCATTTATTCTCAAACTACTGTGTTTTCTCTTTATAAATTATATTGACAGCCCAAAACATCCAAATGACCCTGATCAAAAGTTCACATACCATGGTGATTTTGGCCTGATAACATGCACAGAAGTTGACACAAATGGGTTTGAATACCTACTAAAGGTAACATCCTCACCTGTGACCTGTTTGCTTGTAATCAGTGTGTGTGTTAGGGTCTGCGGAACGCACCAAATATATGATGTGGAGAGGTGCGTTCGCAGCCCGGGGTCCACCGTGCAGGCGGAGCCTGCTGCTAGTAAAATGGCGCAAGAAGCGAACTCTGTTATCCCGCAGAGTCGCCAAAATAAACGCCGTAACGCGCTGTGGCAATATGTGCGAACTCTGTTAATCCACAGAGCCGCTAGAAGTGCCTCAGCACTATATGGTGATGTGTGCGAACTCACTTAACACAACTGAGTCGCAAAATAAACACGCTAGGGCGCTGTCTAGCGTTGAAAGCAAACCCTGTTACGTCACAGAGCCGCTGAGACAAACTTCTGTGTCCTGTCAGGCACCCAGGTACACAGTTAACTGCTAAGCGAACAGAGAACGTGATCATGCGCTAATGTCCTCGCGGAAGTCACCCGCAATCTATGGCGTCTGAACGCCAGGCCCTGAATACGGCAATCAAACTCCTCACCGGTTATGCCGGTCATCTAGGGCATCTAGGACACCGACCCTGACCAGCTAGCATACCAAACTCCTCACCGATTAAGTCGGTATTCTAGGGGCTTATTTCAGCCGGGCCCTAACCACACACACGCATGACCACACTGGCGCTAAGCATATTATGGTTGACACTAGCGCATGGCGGCCCAGCCATGCCACCCTTTTATAGTAACAGCTACAGGACCTGCCAGATACAAGGACCAATGAAACTGTTCCAGAACACCAGTAGTCACAGGACCTTCCTGGCGGACCAATAGGAGCTGCTGCAGTACCTGAGCATGTGACCTCTGATCTCCAATGAGAGATCTCACCCTGGGCATGCTCAGAAGGGAAAAACAAGGACCTTGTCCTAAAAACGTCTGCTCGCCGCTAACCAGTACTGACCACAATAGCAGAGCCTGGAGTTGCAGCAGTAATCCTCTGCACACTGTTAGGTTGTGTTTCCACGGTCAGGAAACACTGCGCATTTGACGGTCTAAGCCCCGCCCCCTTTCTGACGCGCGTTCTTTCCGGAGGTGTTCAGGACACCTCCGGAACACCTCCGGAAAGAACGCAGGGCTAAATAGCCCTGCGCTAAATTCCGTTGCGGCGACGCAGCGTCGCCGCAATACGCTGGGACATGCTGCGGTCTGAAAAGACGCGCAGCATGTCCGGATACGCAGGTCTTCCGCCTGCGTGTTGTTACGCATAGTGGAGACGGGATTTCTTGAAATCCCCTCCACTATGCTGTAACATCTGGACGCTGCGTTTTTGGCGCTGCGCCAGCGCACAGCGCCAAACACGCAGCGTTTCCTGACCGTGGAAACTCACCCTTAGATTGGGCGAGACGCTGGGACCGACGTCTAAGCTGAGCAGAGTCCACTGCGGCCGGAGACGAATGGGAGACCGCAGCCGGGATGGCTCGAGATTCCCTTGTGCAGAATCGGGAACTCGACCCCTAACAGTGTGTGCATAAAAGCTGAGTGAGTTTCTGGGATCCAGTCAGATTCTTGCATCTTTCACCCAGCTACTGACAGTTCTGGATAGTGAGTCATGGAGAAAGCAAAAGAATTGTCAGTGGATCCATAGGAAAAGGCAGTTGAACTGTATAAAACAGGAAAAGGATACAAAAAGATATCCAAGGAATTGATAATGCCAGTCAGCAGTGTTCAAACTGTGATTAACAAATGGAAAATCAGAGGCTCTGTAAAAACAAAACCATTGTCAGGTAGACCATCAAAACATGTGTCCACAACTGCCAGGAAAATTGTTCGGGATGCAAAGAAAAACCCACAAATAACATCAGCTGAAATACATGACTCTCTGAAAACTAGCGGTGTGGCTGTTTCAAGATGCACAATACGGAGTCATTTGAAGAAATTGGGCTGCATGGTCAAGTTGCCAGAAGAAAGCAATTACTGCACAAATGCCACAAAGAATCTAGCCTACAATACGCATAACAGCACAGATACAAACCTTAAAACTTCTTGAACAAGGTAATTTGGAGTGATGAGCCAAAGTTGAAATTTTTGGTCACAACCATAAACGTTACATATGGAGAGAGGTCAATATGGCCTATGATGAAAGGAACAACATTACTACTGTAAAGCACGGAAGTGGATTGCTGATGTTTTGGGAATGTGTGAGCTACAAAGGCATGGGAAACTTGGTCAAAGTTGAAGAAAAGAGGAATGCAGCACGTAATCAGCAAATACTGGAGGCAAATTTGCAATTATCAGCTTGGAAGGTGCGCATAGGACGTTCTTGTACTTTCCAAATTGACAACGATACAAAACGCAAAGCCAATTTGACCTGTCATTGGATACAGCAGAACAAAGTGAACATTCTAGAGTGGCCATCTCAGTTTCCTGGCCTCAATTTCATTGAGCCACTCTGGGGAGATCTCAAGTGCGCTGTTCATACTAGACAGCCCAGGAATTTACAGGAACTGAAGGCATATTGCCAAGAAGAGTTAGCAGCTTTACCATATGAAAAAATAAAGAACCTCATCCAAAATTACCACAAAAGACTTCAAGCTGTCATTGGAAGGATCAATACACAGTATTAAGAAATGGGGTGTTAGGGGATGGGATTTTCCCCTGCATGGGTTAGATCCCAGGCATTGCCTGGTGCTGTGGTCTTCCATTCATGTCTGGCAGCTTCTGCTATTGCTCAGCACAGAACTCAGTACCTGCACTTTGATCAGGCTCGCAGTGTACCTGTTAGATGTCAGCTGGATTTGACCCTGGATTTGAGGCATGAGTGGTCCCCCATCCAGGTTTTAGCTGGGGCAGATGCTGCTTAGCTTCACCATGGATTCCAACACCTAGCCAGTACAAGAGAGTACAAGCTGTCTTCAGGGTCTTTGTTAATAGTCGCCTTAAGCATAGGTTACAGAAGGAGACAGGGCTGTTACAGCCTAAGTCCAGAAATGCCTGCACTGAGCATGTCCGTGACATGGTGAACCCTGATTGGTGGTTAATGTCAGCTGATCCTCCGACCTGCCATCGCCTGATTGGTCGCGGATGACATTATCGGTGATGCGATTGACGAGATGGCTGGGGGCAGAGCTTAGCCCTTAAATAGCATGTCTGTCCGCAGCGCGATCAGATCATACTAAAATAGGCCGTGCTCATGTGTGGACGTACCAGAATCTGGGCTACACATGCTCTCTAGCTTTGCTCTCTGGGACCTGCTGATGCCAGAGTTTGCTCTGCTAATTAGCACAGGTTCTTCAGGCAGGTTTAGCTTATGCCAGGCAGGTAGCCAATGTGGCGCAGTCTTGCTAGGAATATAGGGTAGCTATACACCCTGAGCAGACTGCAGGCGTGTAACCTGGGCATCGCCTGCAAAGCTGAACAGAGAGTTGCTCAGTCCGGTCTCACGCCTGCTGGTAGCACGTTCGCCTGGCATTAGTCACACGCACTTCTTAGCGGCTGGCACGTAGCTTCTGTGCAGTCAACAGGGCTACGTCTATACCAGTTTGCAGCACATAGTGCAAATCTAATATCTGGCAAGTGACTTCTGTGCCATTAACAGGGCTACATCTACGCCAGTCGATAGCACATCTCCAGTGCTGTTAACGGAGATAGTGCCAATTCTACATCTCCCCTAGTGTGAAGTAACACAGGCGAGATCTAATATTTTATTTCTGTTGTCAGTTTTACCCTCATACCCAAGGGGTGTTCGGCAGCAGTGACTTTAACTGCATCGCGGACCCCGTGTTCGGTTGCAATCCATTATGTATTAAAGTTGTTGCAACCGAGCGCATAACAGTACCTTTGGTTATTCTTGGCTCTCCAGCTAAGTCGATGATATAGGCACCGCCTTGCGCTCTGGAGCCTAAGACCAGAAATTACCTTACTGAGCATGTCCGTGATGTGGCGTCTACTCATTGGTGTTGAGATGTCAGCTGCTCTGTATGTTTGTGTGTTGGCTACCTTCTTAGGCAGGGTTTTTTGGCCCCTCTTGGCTTAGCACCTGTTTCAGCCATGTGTGCTGTTAGCACGGGTCAGTTTCAGGGCAAGATCCAACCGTAAGAGCTTTTGCTCCTCGGTGAGTTCTACAGGGTTTTCCCCTAGAGTCTTTTGAGTTTTTTATCTTGTCTCAGCATTCTCTGTGAAGCTAACAGAGCTGAGTCCAGTGCATTCAGTTCATTCTGTGTGGAGTTAATGCAGCCATATTTAGCTCGCTGTTTTTAGTTCATCATTGTTCACATTAGAAGCAGTTTTACATCTCTGCACGGTGGACCCCGTGTTGCGATCGCACTTTTTATTTATTTTATTTAGTGTGATCCACTAATCCTAACAGTATACTAGCACCAGGGTCTAGCTAGCAATGACGGATGAGCAGCGACTCCAGTGCTACAACAACTGGAGAGCAGGTGTCCTCTCTTGATCGGGCGACTTCAGCGGTTGATGTCAATGCCGTGGCAGAACAGGCAGCTAGCAGAGTAGCCTCAATGGTTTCAGCTGCGGTATATGTTCCACCTGTACCACTTTTTTCGCTGCCTGAAAAATTTTCCAGGGACAGCAAGGCCTGCAAAGGCTTTGTGAATCAATGCTCAATCCATCTGGAGTTATTGGCTTCACAATTCCCAACTGAGCAAACCAAGGTGGGATTTCTGATTTCCCTATTATCAAGCAGGGCATTGGAGTGAGCTACACCGTTTTGGGAGCGAGATGATCAACTGAATCTCAATGCCTCTCACTTTTTGGGTGCTCTGACAGAAAGTCTTTTTGGGGCCACAAGTAACCCATGATACCGCACTCAACTCCTGACATTAATTCAGGGTTCATCCATGACCAGTCAATTCGCCATCCAATTTCTTACTCTGTCTTCCGAGTTGGACTGGCCTATTAAGGTCTTGATACCTATCTTTTGGAGGAGTTTAGCAGATCATGTCGGGGATGCTTTGGCCACTAGGGAGATTCCCACTACTCTGGAGGATTTGATATCTGTGTCCACCAGCATAGATCTTCAGCATGCCCAGCGGGGTATGGAGCGAGCTCAGAGTAGGCAAAGGATTCAGTTAGCCCCAACTTTGCTAATCCTTTAGAATCTCCGCTCTGACAAGCGATTCTGTAGAGCCCATGGATGTCTCTCATGCGGAGTCAAGCACCTGCTCTGTACCTCCACAACCAACTTGTTTTGCCTGCAAGAAAGTCGGCCATTTTGACAATAAGTGTCCCAAGCATCAGTATTCCCAGCATCCTGTGGCTTTAGGGAGAGGCTCACTAGTTCCAGTTGCTGTGTCTTTCAATTTGGCCTTCGATTTTCTTTTGACACTTGGGTCGACTACTCTCAATGCTGAGGCTTGTGCGGACTCCGGGGCTGAGGGCAATTTCATGGCTGCACCCTACGTCCAACGGCACACAACTCCTTTAGTAAAGCTTCCTAAACCGATGACCATACGGGTAGCTAATGAGTCTGTTTTACTGACCTCGATTTCCCATCAGACTATACCTCTTACTCTCACCATGTCTCCAAAACATTGGGAGATAGTCTCTTTTCTTTTCTCTGAGGGTATGGATGAGGTACTTCTTGGGATGCCTTGGCTACACCTTCATTCCCCCAGATCGATTGGGCATCAGGGAGCATAGAAAAATGGAGAAGCTTCTGTGAGAGTTTGTGTCTTAAGTCCCAGGTGCCACCGGGCAAGATCTATGTGCCATCTAATCTTCAGCCGGAGGGTCACTCTGGGGCACATATCTCCAAATGGGGTGGTGTCTTTAGTGTTAAAAGGACCACTAAGCGCTTGGAGCAAAGGAGAGCTTCGGCCAACGTGCAAAAGCGCGGTCATTTCCCCCATATTGCTGCGGCCTCCGAGCGTAGCGGACCTCGCTGGGAGGGGGATGTAAGCGGAGGGTAATGTTAGGCGCTGGGATTTTCTCGCTGCAAGGGTTAGATCCCAAGCATTACCTGGTGCCGTGGTCTGACATTCATGTCTGGCCACTGCAGCTGTTGTTCAGCACAGACCTCGGTCCCGGTGCCTTGATCATGCCAGCAGTGTACCTTTGGTTACTGTCGGCTCTTCAGCTAAGTCTTTGATAAAGGCACCTCCTTGTGCTCTGCAGCCTAAGATCAGAAATCACCTTACTGAGCATGTCCATGATGTGGCGTCTTCTCATTGGTGTTCGCCTGTTCGGATGTCAGCTGCTCTGGTGATGTGACAGTTTCGGATTGGCCCACAGGCGATGTCAGTGTGAGTGTTTGGGGTGGAGCTTTTGGTATAAAAGGCTCCCAGTGATGCCGCAGGCACGCTAGTATCATGTATGGTTGATGTGTGTGAGGAAGTACTCTATTCCTCTGTTTGCATTTTTGTGTATTAGCTACATTCTTAGGCAGGGTTTTTTGGCCCTGCTTTGCTTAGCATTTGTTTCAGCCATTTGTGAGGTTAGCATAGGTCAGTCTCCGGGCACGATCCAACCATAAGAGCTTTTGCTCCCCTGTGAGTTCTACAGGGTTTTTCTCTTGTGTCTTTTGAGTTTTTTCTCTTGTCTCAGCATTCTAGCGGAAGCTAACAGAGCTGAGTCTAGTGCATTCTATTCATTCTGTGTGGAGTTAATGCAGCAGTATTTGGGTGTTTGCCCACAGTCTTTAGTTCATAATTGTTCACATTAGCAGTAGTTATACATCCCTGCACAGTGGATCCTGGGTTGCGATCGCACTTTATTATTTGTTTTATTTGGTGCGATCCGCCAATCCTAACATGGGGTTTGTGAACTTTTGATCAGGGTCGTCTGGATGTTTTGGGTTGTCATTATGATTTAAAAAGAGAAAACACAGTAGTTTCACAATCAATGTCTTCATCCAACCACTTACCATTAGTGGAGATTAAGTTTTTGTGTTATCATTCATATTATCTGAAAAAAAGTCAAGAAAGCAAAACTGCTGCCGGGGTATGTAAACTTTTGAGCACAACTGTATATACATACATATAAAAAAATATACAGTACATAACAAAAGTTTGGACACACCTTCTCATTTAAAGATTTTTCTGTATTTTCATGACTATGAAAAATGTATGTACAGTATAATAGAAAAACTCCGGCACACTAAATACATATGTGCAATTTATTATTGACAAAAAATAATACGCTTATGAATATAAAGTTCATATATGACTCAAAAATGTATTACAGACACAATAATCATAATCGACGTTTCAGCTGTATAGTAGAGTTGAGCGAAACAGGTCGGTCAGATTCAAAAATTGACGACTTTCTCCGAAGTCGAGTTTCGGCGAGCGAAACATGACCATAGCGTGAGGTCAGCCATGCGGTCGTTGACCCGAGCGCCAAAGTCGGTTTTCCAGTAATGTTGCAGGCGCCTTTTCTCAGCCAATGAGCAAGGACGTACACTGTGGGCAGCAAGAACATGGGCAGCGGCCACCACCATCTTAGAGAAGGGCATTGCAGTGATTGGCTTGCTTTTAGGGTTGAGCATTCCGATACCGAAACCCGGTTCCGATACCTGAAATCCAATGTAAGTCTATGGGAACAAAATATCGTAATTAAAAATATTCCGATATTTTGTTCCCATAGACTTACATTGGATTTCAGGTATCGGAACCGGGTTTCGGTATCGGAATGCTCAACCCTACTTGCTTTGTGTGGCGTCACAGTGGCTATAAAAGCCCTGACCACCGACCACCATTTTACTTCTGCCGATCTTAGCGTAGAGAGAGGTTGATGATGTTGTTTATCAGTAGGGAGAGAGTTAGGCAGGAAAGAAAAGTTATTCTGTGCTTGTGCTGATAGCAATTGTGCTGTACAGTTAGTGTGCAGTGACAGGGAAGGATTTTGTTGTGTGCAGCAGCGCTGGTTATTAGGCTGCCTGCCAGTGACAGGGGAGGATTTTCTTGTGTGCAGCAGCAGTGGTTAAAAGGCTGTCTGCTAGCTGTATTGCTGTGTCTACACTGCTGTGCAGACTGCTTTTTACACAGCACTAATTATTTTATTCTTTTTTTCTGCACAGTTACCGAGTGTTCACTTTTTCCCACACCGTATAGATATGTACGCTCCTCACACACTACCGTGTACCGACTGGTATCACAGACAAATGCATGCTGACTATCTATGTGTGACTCCGGAAATATATACGGAGATTTATAATTACCTTAGACTGTATACAGCTGCACGCTTGTGATGTAGTACCCTTTTACTGCTTTTTATTTACTGGTCTAATCCATACTGAGCCTGTGAGCGTCTGTGTGTTACTCAAGAAATATATACGGAGATTTATACACTGTATACGCCCGGTATCTTCTGATACATTACCCCTTTTCTGCTTTTTATATTCTGGTCTAATCCATACTGAGCCTGTGAGCGTCTGTGTGTTACTGCAGAAATACAGTACAGACCAAAAGTTTGGACACACCTTCTCATTTAAAGATTTTTCTGTATTTTCATGACTATGAAAATTGTACATTCACACTAAGGCATCAAAACTATGAATTAACACATGTGGAATTATAAACTTAACAAAAAAGTGAAAACAACTGAAAATATGTCTTATATTCTAGGTTCTTCAAAGTAGCCACCTTTTGCTTTGATGACTGCTTTGCACACTCTTGGCATTCTCTTGATGAGCTTCAAGAGGTAGTCACCAGAAATGGTCTTCCAACAGTCTTGAAGGAGTTCCCAGAGATGCTTAGCACTTGTTGGCCCTTTTGCCTTCACTCTGCGGTCCAGCTCACCCCAAACAATCTCGATTGGGTTCAGGTCTGGTGACTGTGGAGGCCAGGACATCTGGCATAGCACCCCATCACTCTCCTTCTTGGTCAAATACCCTTACACAGCCTGGAGGTGTGTTTGGGGTAATTGTCCTGTGGAAAAATAAATGATGGTCCAACTAAACGCAAATCGGATGGAATAGCATGCCGCTGCAAGATGCTGTGGTAGCCATGCTGGTTCAGTATGCCTTTAGTTTTGAATAAATCCCCAACAATGTCACCAGCAAAGCACCCCCACACCATCACACCTCCTCCTCCATGCTTCACGATGGGAACCAGGCATGTAAAGTCCATCTGTTCACCTTTTTTGCGTCGCACAAAGACATGGTGGTTGGAACCAAAGATCTCAAATTTGGACTCATCAAACCAAAGCACAGATTTCCACTGGTCTAATGTCCATTCCTTGTGTTCTTTAGCCAAAACAAGTCTCTTCTGCTTGTTGCCTGTCCTTAGCAGTGGTTTCCTAGCAGCTATTTTACCATGAAGGCCTGCTGCACAAAGTCTCCTCTTAACAGTTGTGGTAGAGATCTGTCTGCTGCTAGAACTCTGTGTGGTATTGACCTGGTCTCTAAACTAAGCTGCTGTTAACCTGCGATTTCTGAGGCTGGTGACTCGGATAAACTTACCCTCAGAAGCAGAGGTGACTCTTGGTCTTCTTTTCCTGTGGTGGTCCTCATGTGAGCCAGTTTCTTTGTAGCGCTTGATGGTTTTTGCAACTGCACTTGGAGACAACTTCAAAGTTTTCCCAATTTTTCAGACTGACTGACCTTCATTTCTAAAAGTAATGATGGCCACTCGTTTTTCTTTACTTAGCTGCTTTTTTCTTGCCATAATACAAATTCTAACAGTCTATTCAGTAGGACTATCAGCTGTGTATCCACCAGACTTCTGCACAAGACAACTGATGGTCCCAACCACATTTATAAGGCCAGAAATCCCACTTATTAAATCTGACAGGGCACACTTGTGAAGTGAAAACCATTTCCAGTGACTACCTCTTGAAGCTCATCAAGAGAATGCCAAGAGTGTGGAAAGTAGTAATCAAAGCAAAAGATGGCTACTTTGAAGAACTTAGAATAAAAGACATATTTTCAGTTGTTTCACACTTTTTTGTTAAGTATATAATACCACATGTGTTAATTCATAGTTTTGATGCCTTCATGGTGAATGTACAATTTTCATAGTCATGAAAATACAGAAAAATCTTTGAATGAGAAGGTGTGTCCAAACTTTTGGTCTGTACTGTATATACTGAGATTTAAAATTACACCAACACAATATACACCTGGTATCTTCTGATACAGTACCCTTTTTATGCTTTTTATATTCTGGTATAATCCTTACTGAGCCTGTGACCGTCTGTGTCTGACTCCGGAAATATATACGGAGATTTAAAATTATCCCTAGACTGTATACAGCTGTACACTTGTGATACAGTAACCTTTTTCTGCTTTTCAATTTCTGGTCTAATCCATACTGAGCCTGTGAGCGTCTGTGAGTTACTTCGGAAATATATACGGAGATTTAAAATGACTCCAACACTGTATACAGCTGTTCGCTACTGATACAGTACTTTTTTCTGATTTTTGTATTCAGGTCTAATCCATACTGAGCCTGTGACCATCTGCGTGTTACTCCGGAAATATAAACGGAGATTTAAAATTACTCCAACACTGTATACAGCTGTACGCTTCTTTCACAGTACCATTTTTCTGCTTTTTATATTCTGGTCTAATCCATACTGAGCCTGTGAGCGTCTGTGCGTTACTCAGGAAATGCATACGGAGATTTACAAATATCCAAACACTATATTTAACTGGTATCTTCTGATACAGTACCCTTTTTATGCTTTTTAAATTCTGGTATAATCCATACTGAGCCTGTGAGCGTCTGTGTCTGACTCCGGAAATATATACAGAGAGTTACAATTATCCCTAGACTGTATACAGCTGTACACTTGTGATACAGTTCCCTTTTTCTGCTTTTTATATTCTGGTGTATTCCATGCTGAGCCTGTGAGAGTCTGTGTCTGACTCTGGAAATATAGAGATTTTACAATTATCCCTAGACTGTTTACCGCTGTATGCTTCTGATCCATTAAACTTTTTCTGCTTTTTATATTTGGTCTAATCCATACTGAGGCTGTGAGCGTCTGTGTGTTACTCTCGAAATATAGACGTAGATTTAGAATTTTCCCCTTCACCTTAAACAGCTGTACGCTTCTGATACAGTACCATATATCTGCTGGTATTTTTGTACATTTTCCCAAACATGAGGAAGTATGGTGGAAGAGGCCGCAGATGTGGGCGTGGGGGGCCAGCTGATACTGATGGCGGAGGTGGTGCATCTGCTGGTAGTGCCAAAAGCACAATAGCACCTAAAGAAGGAGGTGTTGACTCTGTGTCATCGTCTGGCTCCAGAAGGCCTGGAAGGCTCCCTTTTCTGAGAGTAGGCAAACCGCTTTTAAAGTCAGAGCACCAGGAACAGGTTTTGTCTTACATTGCCAAAACAGCCTCCAGCTCTATCGCCTCCTCTTCTGAAGTTTAAAAAAATGCAAGCACTGAGTCCTCAGTGCCGGCTCCTGGTCAGGAACAACACCTTTCCTTGTGTCCTTTACCCTCACCAAAAGTGAAGGATGCGGGAGGCCACACTTCAGATTACTCCATGGAGCTCTTTTCACATATCATGCCTGGGTTATCAAGTCAAATTCTGTATTCCCCAGTCCAACATGAATCTGACATGGAGTGCACTGTTGCACAGCCACTGCTAAATGATTCTGCTGGTACATTCACCTGGAGCATTACATTGCCCTCGCAGGCTGCTGAGCCAGAATCTGACCCTGATGAACCACAGGTGCCCCTTCCCGCATACTATACCACCTTACACGGTGACACAGAGGAAGGTGCAGATGAATTTGAAGAGAAGGTGATGGATGACCCTGTTGTTGACCCGGATTGGCATCCATTGGGGGAAGAGGGTGCCACTTGCAGTAGCTCAGAAGTGGAGAAGGATTCGCTTCAGGCATTGACATCGCAGCAGCGGATATCTGGCAGGCCCGTAGCAGTCCAAAAACGTGTAAAAAAACAAAAAGAGTTGCAGGACAGCTTGGCCAGACGGTCAAATTAGCACAGCGTGCAAGCCCTGAAAATTTATCCCACAGTAGGAAGAGTGCAGTGTGGCACTTTTTGACCATAATCCTATTGATGAGGCAAAGGTTATCTGTAAGAAGTGCGGAAGGACCTTTAGCAGAGCAAAAAATCTCCGAAATTTGAATACCAGTTGCATGCTTAGACATTTAATCACCATGCACTTGCAAGCATGGACGGACTACAAAACCTCAGGGAGCACATGTGCACCTGCTCCGACTGAAGGTAGCCAGCAAAGCTCCATCGCTTCCCCCACTGTAAGCCCACTGTTTAGCACACCACCAGCAAGAAATGTTGAGGTGTCGTCGCAAGGCCAAAGCAGTCAGGGAATCACAATGTTTTTGTAACGAAAGACTGAATCTAGGCCATCACCACCACCACCATCAACATCACCAACGCCCTCTTAGTCCGTCATGTCCACCACTAGTTTCCCCATATGCAGCTCTCAAGTCCAGCTCACCCAGCAGACACTCTGAGAAGGACAAGAAAGTACTCATCCTCTCATCCACGTATACTGGCTTTGAACGCCTACATTGCCAAATTGATCTCATTAGAGATGATTCCCTTCCGTTTGGTTGAAAGCTCAGCATTCCGAGAGCTCATGGCCTACGCTGTCCCATGCTATGACCTACCCAGTCGGCACTTCTTTTCTAGAAAAGCCATCCCTGCCCTCCACCTGCATGTGAAAGACCGCTTTGTCCATTCACTCAAACAATCAGTGAGTGGAAAGGTGCACCTCACAACAGATGCATATGCGAGTAGGCATGGCCAGGGCCATTACGTGTCCATCACTGCGCACTGGGTTAATGTGGTGGATGCAGGTTCCACAGGGGACAGTGGCGGTGGGACAGTGCTGCCTAGCCCACGGTATAGGCAACAGTTGGCTGTAGGGGTTCGACCCTCCTCCTCCTCCTCCAGAAGTGAAAGCTCGTTGACAGAGCGCAGTCGTACGAGCACTCCATCCGCAACAGCCAGTGTTGCACACAAGGTGTCCCACTATCGAACAGCTAGTGGTAAGCGTCAGCAGGCTGTTTTAAAGATGATGTCTTTGGGCGACAACAGACACACCGCGGAGGTACTGGCCGACTACTTGCAGCGAGAAACTGGCTGGGCAGTCTACATCTTGCACCAGGCAAGGTAGTCAATAATAACGGCCGTAATTTTGTGGCGGCCATAGCCCTGGCAAAACTCCGACACATTCCTTGACTGGCTCACACCTTGAACCTGGTGGTGCAGTGCTTTCTAAATAATTATCTGGAGTTAACAGCCCTGCTCCATAAGATGCGAAGACAGAGCTCGCACATCCATAGCTCGCCCGTAGACTCCAGTCGTATGCAGAGGCTGCAGCGATCGCTTCACCTCCCCAAGCACCGCCTAATCATACACGTTGCAACAAGGTGGAAGTCCACCATGCACATGGTTGAGAGACTGTGTGAACAGAGGCAGGCAGTAATGCATTTGTGGGAGGATACACGGGCAGGCAGTTTGAGGGCAGACATGGAGTTGTCGGGTGTGCAGTGGTCAAAGCTGAAATACCTCTGTAAAGTCCTTCAGTGTTTTGAGGAATGCACACGGCTGCTAAGCGCAGACGACGCCATCATAAGCATTAGCATCCCATTTATGCGTCTGCTCATGCAAACTTTGACGCACATTACGGATTAGGCGTCTGCAGCAGAGGAGGAAGAGGAGGAGGGAAGCGTTGATAACGTCAGCCATTGAATGCTCAGGGAACTGTCCTGGATGAGGTGGAGGAAGAAGAGGAAGAGGAGGAGGAGAATGAGGGGGATGATTATTTTGGGGAGGAGGATGCTTCTCAGGGGGCAAGAGAAAATGTTGACTTGCCAATGTCAGGTACAGGGTTTGTGCGTGACTGGAGGGATGTGGATTTAGCAGAAAGTGCTCCTCCACCCACCTCTGGCAGTGCATCATTGACACCTGGAATATTGGCCCACATGTGTGATTATGTCTTGCGGATCCTAAAATGGGACCCCCGCATTGCCAAAATTATGAAGGATAACGACTACTGGTTGGCCAGCATCCTCGATCCATGCTATAAAGGCAAATTACAGAACATCATGCAACAAGAGAACCTAGAGCTAATATTGGCAAACAAACAGGCTACTCTTGTAAACCGTTTGTTAGAGGCATTCCCAGCACACAGCAGCGGTGCAGGTTCTACCACGAGCCGTTCTGGGCCAAACGGAAGAGGTGTTCGTGGTGCACACAGCCGAAGTGGCGTTGGAGACGGGTTTCATGACCATGTTGTGGACTGATTTCTCGAGTAACGCTCACATGACTGGTAATACTGAATTGATTGCAACAGACAGGAGACAGCAATTATCAACTATGGTTCAAAATTATCGCTCCTCCCCTATCGATGTTCTCCCTCACAGTTCATTCCACTTTGACTACTGGGCCTGTAAACTGGACACCTGGCCTGAATTGGCACAATATGCTTTACAGGAGCTCGCTTGCCATTCTTGTAGTGTGCTATCAGAAAGAGTCTTCAGTGCAGCTGGATCAATCCTGACAGAAAGAAGGACCTGGCTGTCGACCAAGAATATTGGTGATTTCACCTTCATTAAAATGAATCATGCCTGGGTTTCAAAGGATTTTGTACCACCTTCGCCTGATGACACATAGGTTGCCAGCAAAATGGCTCGCTTTGTCCTCTTCTTCCTCCGACGACTCCAATTCCTCCCTTTGCACCTGCTGAATGTCCAGCCTACACCTCAACATATGCCAGTTTTTCCACCTCCCTAACTGGGCTGTACCCCATAAGGCCGGGGTCAGCACCTGGCGCACCCGGGCAAGTGCCGGTGCCCTGAGCAGGTGGCGCGGCCCACTCGTGGGCAATGGCAATGGCACAGGGCCGCTCATAGTATGCATAGGTATCTCTGATGGTGGGGGGGCCCACTTGCCGTCAGACACACCGTCGTACTATGAGGGGACCTGTGCCAGTGCCGTCGACTAAGAGTGGGCCTCACCTGCTTGCTCAGGGCCCCAACACATGCAATACTTACCTCTCCTTGCTCCACCGCTGTGACATTTTACGCATTTCCTGACAGTGACATTCAGGTCAGAGAGCGCGATGACGTCACACGTCTGTACGCCCTCTGCCTGAACAGTCCAAGTGCAGAGAGCTGGAAGATGGCAATGCTGAGGAGTCCAGAGTAGAGCAGTGCCCAGCGAGGAGAGGTATTTCATTTATTTTAATATTTGGAGCAATATATGGGGAGCATTATACACTGGAGAATTATATATGGGGCCCATCATACACTTGAGCATCATAGATAGGGCCCATTATACACTGGAGCATTAAAAATGGGGCACATTATATATGGAGCATTATATAGGCCCATCATATACTGGAGCATCATGCATGGGGCCCATCAAACACTGGAGCATCATATACGGGGCCCATTATACACTGGAGCATTATAAATAGGGTCCATCATAAAGTGGAGCAGCATATAAGGGCCTATCATACACTGGAGCATCTTCCATGGGGCTCATCATACACTGGAGCATTATAAATGGGGCCCATTATATATGGAGCATTATACACTTTGCATAATTACTAGGCAAGTTGTATTTGAGAGGATTCTTTTTATTATTGAACACCAACTATGTTCTTAATCAACCCAAAAGACTCATAAATATCAAAGCTTAACTTTTTTGGAAGTTGCAGTGTTTTTTTTTTAGATTTGGCTATTTTAGGAGGATATCTGTTTGTGCAGGTAACTATTACTGTGCAGAATTATTACGCAACTTAATAAAAACCAATTATATACCCATCTCACTTGTTTATTTTCACCAGGTAAACCAATATAACAACACAAACACAAAATTTGGAAATAAACATTTCTGACATTCAAAAAAAAAAAAAAACAGTGACCAACATAGCCACCTTTTTTACGATGACACTCAAAAGCCTTCCATCCATAGATTCTGTCAGAAGTGTAATATTTTCCCTCCCTGTAGATCTCACATTTTATGAGGGACGACAGGTTCTCTATGGGGTTCAGATCAGGTGAACAAGGGGGCCATGTCATTATTTTTTTCTTTTTGACCTTTACTGGCCAGCCACGCTGTGGATTTTTTGGATGCATGTGATGGAGCATTGTCCTGCATGAAAATCATGTTTTTCTTTAACGATACCAACTTCTTCCTGCACCATTGCTTGAAAAAGGTGCATTCCAGAAATTGGCAGTAGGTCTGGGAGTTGAGCTTCACTCCATCCTCAACCCAAAAATGTCCCACAAGTTCATATTTGATGATACCAACCCATACCAGTATCCCACCTCCACCTTGCTGGAGTCTGAGTCGGAGTGTAGCTCTCTGCCCTTTACTGATCCAGCCTCAGGCCCATCCATCTGGCCCATCAAGAGGCACTCTCATTTAATCAGTCCATAAAACCTTAGAAAAATCAGTGTTATCACATTTCTTGTCCCATTCTTGATGTTTTATCTTATGTTTCTTGTTCAAAGGTGGTCGTTTTTCAGCCTTCCTTACCTTGGCCATGTCCCTGAGTATGGCACACCTTGTGCTTTTTGATACTCCAGTAACGTTTCAGCTCTGAAATATGGCAAAACTGGTTCCAAATGGCATCTTGGCAGCTTCACGCTTGATTTTCCTCAATTCATGGGCATATATGGTCTATGGCGCTTTATGTCACTAAATGTGAATGTTACAGTTTTTTCCATAGTTGGACGATTTACCCCCTGTGAAGACTCATCTTTTCTGTAAAGTAACATTTATATTATTCCTTATTTTGTTAACCTTGCATGGTGCTTATCAGTGTTATCAATGATCCTAGCAAGTTTTTGCTAGTTGATCTAATTGATATAAATGATGAATGTTAATTTTTATTGGTATAAATTACCAATGTCATTCTTTGGAGGTACTGGCTGTATTTCACTCAGAATTAGTGTTGAGCGATACTGCTCGATATCTAAAAATATCGGATCGGAATGGTATCGCCGATATCACTAAATATCGTCGATATCCGATTCCGATACCGGAAGTCCCATGTAAGTCTATGGGAACCAAATATCGACATTAAAAAAAAACATTCTTGCCTTGTTGGTTAATTGTACATGAAGGAAAACAACAAAGACTAATGTAGAATGTATTGGGGGAGGTTGAGGAGACAATAAAGGCATACATGTTTAACCCAATGCATTGGAATAGCATTAATATTTTTTTTTTTTTAAATACGTTTGGATTGACTAACAAATTGACAATGTTGTTAACCTTTTTTCTATTTTGGCAAATATGTATGTTTCACAACTTCCATGCTCTTCACCTTTTTAACTTTTGCCAGTGCCACACTTTCTCCTTCATAATCTTCAGCAGCATCATCTTTCTCATCAAATTATTCTTCATCTTCACCTTCTTAATCTTCTTCTTAAACTTCTTGCTATTCATGTTTTTGTTTACATTACTCATATTGTTATTATTAAACTAATTAATCTTCTTCATATTCAAATTCTTCATCTTCTTCCTCTTCATCTTCTTCATCATATTCTTATTTGTGACAGAGATTCCTGTACTTGTAATCTGTAAAAGTATGAATTGTTCATCCTTCCGTTCTTGCTGTCACAAAAGATTTAAATTACAACAGTATTTGTCCGTGTTCAGTTTAGCCTGCAGCAGCAGGCATTTTCCAGGGGCACCACGAGGAGGAACGGACTCACCCCCATACACTGCTTAGTCTTCTTCTGCTTAGAATTTAGAGCATATATTTTGCTCTTCATTTTGGTCTTATACTTCATGTTCTTCTGCTTTTTGATCTTCTGCTTATTGTTCTTCTGTCTCTTGTTCTGTATCTTGTAGTTTGTCTTAACCTTCTTTGTCCTGTTGGTGATCTTCTTCTGGGTAATCTTTTATTTTTTCTTTGTGATGGTGTTCAGGCTGGTTGGCTTCATGCTCGTCGTCCTTGTTGTCGTCATCTTCTTCTGGGTGGTCTTTAAGGTCGTCTAATTTCCGAGAATCAGCTGACGTTACTGGAACCCTGACGGGTATCAGATGGAGCAAGAGATAATGGAAGTAACGAGAACCAGCTGACTGTGCTGGAACCCGGAGGGGCAGCAGAAGGAAAAGAAGCAATGTCACAACCGAGTACCAGCTGACGTTACTGTGACACGGTTACTAAGCAGGAGGTACCTGTGCTCCAAAGCACTACCAAGGACCAGCAGACGTTGGTGGAACTCGGATACGGAGATGGAGGCACCTAGGCCAAAGGCACTGGGGAGAACCAGTTGACGGTACTGGACCCCGGACGGGTAGCAGAAGGAAAAGAGGCAATGTCACAACCGAGTACCAGCTGACGTTACTGTGACACAGTTACTAAGCAGGAGGTACCTGTGCTCCAAAGCACTACCAAGGACCAGCAGACGTTGGTGGAACTCGGATACGGAGATGGAGGCACCTAGGCCAAAGGCTACTGGGGAGAACCAGTTGACGGTACTGGACCCCGGACGGGTAGCAGAAGGAAAAGAGGCAATGTCACAACCGAGTACCAGCTGACGTTACTGTGACACGGTTACTAAGCAGGAGGTACCTGTGCTCCAAAGCACTACCAAGGACCAGCAGACATTGGTGGAACTCGGATACGGAGATGGAGGCACCTAGGCCAAAGGCACTGGGGAGAACCAGTTGACGGTACTGGACCCCGGACGGGTAGCAGAACACACCCATGAAAATGTAAGTTGACAGGACGCAAGCCGTCCGCAGTTACCAAATCACACAGTCCTACAGTGGGTGCTTGTCCTATTGTCACAATGGAAACAGCCTTTTTTTACATATCCCACAGCACACATAGGAATCACCTAAACTGCAGGCACCATAGAGTCGGCTAACCCGAATGCAACACGACAGCACAACTTATTGGAGGATAATTGACGTTCACACTGCCAGGAAACAGCTGTCGTGCTGTAACCAGGCTGGCCAGGAGTCAGTACCCCTGCCAATTACTTACGAGCAACAAATGGCGGTGTTGTAGCCCAGGGAGTAGAGTTCAGGTGGTAGAAAGATGAACATAACAGGAGACATGGAAAACGTTGCCAAACAGTTATTTAATCTGAAAACGGACAGGCAAATTCAGGTGAGATCCATGCCTTGTTCATTTTCAGAAAAGTAAGCCGGTCTACATTCTCTGAGGATAGTCGCATGCGACGGTCTGTTACTACACTACCTGCAGCACTAAAGACGCGCTCAGATAATACACTGGCAGCAGGGCAAGCCAGCACCTCCAATGCATACTGGCTAAGCTCTGGCCATGTATCCAACTTAGAGACCCAAAATTTGAAAGGGGAAGAGGCATCTGGGAGTACACTTAGAGGGAAAGCCAAGTAGTCTGTCACCATCTTACGGAAACGTTTCTTCCTGTTGACTGGAGCCGTCTCGGATGGTGTAGACCTTGCTGGCGCTGTCACAAAACTTCGCCACATTTGTAACATACAGCTCTTGCCCTGTGCAGAGGCGCTGCTTGTGCTCCCTCTTGTTGTAGAGGTGTCTACACTGCCTCGACGCACAGAGCTGCTTTGTAAAGCAGTAGCAGCAGCAGCAGCTCTCTCGGCTGGAATGTACAACAGTATGGATTGCACCAGTGTGTCTTGGTACTCCTGCATTTTACGGTCCCGGTTCACCGGTGTGATGAGGGTTTGTAAGTTGTCCCGGTAGCGAGGGTCTAGGAGGGTGTACACCCAATAATCTGACGTGGTGAGAATGTGGGCGATGCGGCGGTCGTTTCTCAGGCACTGAAGCATGAAATCAACCATGTGCTGCAGACTCCCAACTGGCCAACAAAGGCTGTCCTCTGGAAGAGGCGTCATCTCTGCCTCCACTGCATCACCCCACCCTTTGCTCTACATACTGACTAGAGCGTTGTGTACCTCCCTCTGTAGGGATTTCTTCCTCCTCCATTGACTCCTCCTCCTCATCCTCCTCACAAAGTGAGCCCTGCCCAGCCCTTTGTGAGGAACCACGTTGCGCTGACTGTCCTGAAGGTAATTGAATTTGTGACTCCTCATCCTCCACCTCTTCCAAAACCTCTTCCTTTAGTGCTTTCAGTGATTTCTGAAGCAGGCAGATAAGGGGGACAGTCATGCTGACTAGTGCATCATCTGCACTCGCCATCCGCGTTGAGACATCAAACGCACGCAAAACGTCGCAGATGTCCTTCATAGAGGCCCACTCAGTATGTAAGTGGAACGCGCAATGCGGTTGAGCGCCTCATATACTCATACTGCTGCTGCTGCCACACACCGCTCAAAATGTAACGTGGAATTCCACCTGGTGGGTACGTCACATATGATGCGATGTTCAGGAAGGCGAAATCTGACTTGCAGAGCTGCAATGCGCGATCTGGCCATGCTGGAACGTCGCAAGTGAGCGCACTCTAGGCGGACCTTGTGCAGCAGTGCATCAAGATCCGGATAGTCCCTCAAAAAACTCTGCACGACCAAGTTGAGCACATGTGCCAGACATGGTATGTGAGTGAGGTTGCCAAGGCCCAGAGCTGCCACCAGATTTCAGCCATTGTCACACACTACCAAGCCTGGCTGGAGATTAGCTGACAAAAACCACACGTCGCTCTCCTGCTTGATGGCATCCCAGAGCTCCTGCGCTGTGTGGCTTCGATTCCCCATGGAAATTAATTTCAGGACGGCCTGTTGACGTTTGGCCACGGCTGTGCTCATATCGGTCGCAACAGGTAAGCGTTCACGGGTCCATGTGGAGGTATACCGTGACGGCTCGTGCAGCGATGATTCTGAGGAACAGGAGTAGGAGGAGGAATCAATGTGTACAGACTGGATTCCTGCAATCCTTAGAGTTGGCAGAACACGTACAGCGCCACTGGCAAGATCTGTACCCGGCTCCACAACATTGACCCAATGGGCAGTGAGGGAAAGGTATCGTCCCTGGCCATGGGTACTGGTCCACGCATTGGTGGTCAGGTGGACCCTGCTACTGACGGCGTTTAGTAGCGCATGTTTAATGTTTCCCTCGACATGTTTTTGCAGAGCAGGGACGGCTTGCCTGCTGAAATAAAATCGGCTTGGCACATTATATTGTGGGACTGCCAATGCCATAAAGTTCCTGAAACTGTCAGTCTCCACCAGCCTGAATGACAGCATTTCAAGGGACAGGAGTTTTGCAATGCCAGCATTCAGAGCCTGTGCTCGTGGATGGTTTGCCGAGTATGGCCGTCTTTTATCCCATGCCTGTGGTACCGATGGCTGTTTTGTGGTCTGGGAGTGTGACGATGACTGTGAACTTGCTGTGACCGAGGTTCTTCCATGGAGATCCTGTGAGGAAGCCGAACCAGGTGTGTGTGAGCTAGAGGTAGAGGCTCCAACACGACCTGAAGATGTAGGTGCTGCTGTAGGTTGGCCTACATCTCCAGTGTGTCTTTGTAACTCAGCTACGTGCTTTGTCCGTACATGTTTCCACATATTTGTGGTATTCAGGTTACTGATATTTTTACCTCTTTTAACTTTTTGCTTACACAGCTTGCATTGAACATAGCAAATATCATCTACAAGTCTGTCAAAAAAGGACCACGCAGTGCAAGTCATGGGAACGCCAATTTTGACATTTCTAAGAGAACTGCTCCCAACAGGTGCCAAACTGGAGGCTACAGGCAAGCGAGTCTGCAGCCTACCTCTCCCTCCTCTTTGTACCGTTGGGACAATCTCTTCCTCAGAGCTGCTCCCACCACCTTCCTGCTGCTCACGCCATGTGGGTCTCGGACTTCATCATCTCCACTACCCTCTTCCAACACCTGCTGCTGTTGGATGGTCTGGGCAGCACCATGCTCCACAAAACCTGGCACCTGAGTCTCATCATCATCATAAGATGTGTTCTGCGGTGTGCTGTCCATCGGCACTGGCTCACCCGCCTCTTCAGATTGAGAGAGACACAGCTGTTGCGCATCACTGCATACTCCCTCTTCTTCAAATTGCAGAATGCTGCTTGCCTGTGCCCGTGTTTGCGAGCCAACAGATTCTGAGAACAGAAGCAGAGACTCAGCTGGCTCCTGTACAGAACTCTCTGACTGCCTGGGCAATTTGACAGGCGGTGAACAGACAGATGGTTGCTCAACAGTGTTGTGTTCCTGAGAGGAGGTGGAAGGAATTGAAGTCGATGCATTGGCTGCCATCCAACCAACAACGGCTTCAATTTGTTCTTCCCGCAGCAGGGGGCACGCCGAGCTCCTACCAAAGTGCGCATAAAGGAACGCTCATGGGTAAAACTGGTGGATGCTGTGTCACTGAGGGTGGCAGCAGCCACAGAATCCCCACGTCCTCTCCCTGCTGAAACTCCACGGCCACGACCACGTGCCTTACTCCCTGCCTTCTTCATCTTGGTAGATTGATAAAGAAAGTCAGAAAAGTTATAAGGCCTAAGTGTGGTTATTACGCAGAGACTGAAGTGAACACTGAAACACAACTGTTCACAATCTGTGAAAGGCTACTCCTTTGTCTACTTCTATAGTGTTTGCAACCAATGTATTGGATACGGATGGAAGCGCGTCACACTAATAGATTATATTTATTTTAAATGGAATGGAGCAGAACCAATTGGAGAGAAATGAAAAGGATGAGGCACTGAGACACGCTCAGCAGAGTACAAGCAGCAGTGCTTGAACAAGTAACTGGAGCGTGATGTGCACTCAAAAAATAAAAAACACAGACTGAAGTGAACACTGAAACACAACTGTTCACAATCTATGAAAGGCTACTCCTTTGTCTACTTCTATAGTGTTTACAACCAATGTATTGGATACGGATGGAAGCGCGTCACACTAATAGTTAAATTGCATGGAGCAGCAAGAATTACACTGAAGAAAAAAAAAAGAGTCTGTGAGTGACACGTGCAGATGCCTACAGACAGCGTTGCATGCAGAGCAAACTGCAGCGTCACCTGCACTCACACACACCTTGCAGAGCTGTTAAAACAACACTGCAGGCAAAAGGAAGCTTTACACAGCGGTTGGTGCTAGCCTGCCTACAGCACAGTACACTAAATGCAATCTCTAACTGTCCCTCAGAGTCAGCACAGCAGCGTTCTGTCCCTTACTGAATTCACAGCACAGTGACGCTAAAATGGCGGTGGCGCCTTTTATAGTGCATTCTGACATCATTTCAGCATCCAATCACAGCCATGCCATTAGTTAACATGACCGCAGCAGTACAGGATGTGCCCACACTTCTTAGGATTCCTCATTGGCTGACTAAAATCACATTGCCTCTCAAAGAATTATGGGAACTTCCGATTCCGGTATACGATATATGGAAAATATCGGAACTAAGTATCGAAAGGCCGAAACAGCTAATATCGGCCGATACCCGATACTTGCGGTATCGTATCGCTCAACACTACTCAGAATGTATTTCGCTTCCCTAACCTTACATTGTATATGGTCCATTTTAGTTTTTAGCTTTTGGTCTTATTTTTCTTTTTTCCTCTGAGGCTTGATGGAATAATTCTTGGTATATTTTATTTTATTTTGTTTTTTTGTGTGTTTTCAAATCAGACATTCCTTGAAAAAGGCTATACAGCTAAAACGTCGGTTATGATTATTGTGTCTGCAATACATTTTTGAGTCATATATGAATGTTATATTCATAAGCCTACTATTTTTTGTACATTCTCACTGAAGGCATCAAAACTATGAATTAACACATGTGTAATTACATACTAAACAAAAAAGTGTGAAACAACTGAAAATATGTCTTATATTCTAGGTTCTTCAAAGTAGCCACCTTTTGTTTGATGACTGCTTTCCACACTCTTGGCAGTCTCTTGATGAGCTTCAAGAGGTAGAGGAAATGGTCTTCCAACAATCTGAAAGGAGTTCCCAGAAATGCTTAGCGCTTGTTGGCCCTTTTGCCTTCACTCTGAGGTCCAGCTCACTCCAAACCATCTCGATTGGATTCTGGACTGGTGACTGTGGAGGCCAGGTCATCTGGCGTAGCACCCCATCACTCTCCTTCTTGCCTTCAGTGTGAATTAACAATTTTCATAGTCATGAAAATACAGAAAAATCTTTAAATGAGGTGTGTCCAAACTTTTGGTCTGTACTGTATACATACACATAGCAAATGTAAATATACATAAGTAAAAAATATACATTTATCTCCATGCAAATATTGTGAGCAACAAATTGTGTTATAAAAATTATCCATATACATATGTGGTCTTTACACTAAAAACTCGGAAGAGACAAATATGGTGGTTGTGGCCCTAATATAAGATTGGTCAAGGAGTATAATGATATTTGATTTATGGAAATATGCACCTAAACCTTTATATATGTGAAAAATAGAATAAATCAGGAATTTCAGGTTTGAGTCCTGGGTGTATAAATAATTCAGACAATGTAATTTGCTAGAAAAATTGCTTGACCACCCTAAGCATAAATTACGGATAAATTCACTAACGAAATAAAGGGGTGGGGACTTTTTTCATAACCTCAGATGATCCCCATTCAATTTATTTGATTTATAATGCATATACACTGCTCAAAAAATAAAGGGAACACTCAAATAACACATCCTAGATCTGAATGAATGAAATATTCTCATAGAATAATTTGTTCTGTACAAAGTTGAATGTGCTGACAACAAAATCACACAAAAATCATCAATGAAAATCAAATTTATTAACCAATGGAGGCCTGGATTTCGAGTCAAACACAAAATTAAAGTGGAATGTCATGTCCTTAAAACAAGTCAAAATTATGCTCAGTAGTGTGTGTGGACTCCATGTGCCTGTATGACCTCCCTAAAACACCTGTGCATGCTCCTGATGAGGCAGCAGATGGTCCCCTGAGGGATTTCCTCCCAGACCTGGACTAAAGCATCCGCCAGCTACTGGACAGTCTGTGGTGCAATGTGACGTTGGTGGATGGAGCGAGACATGATGTCCCAGATGTGCTCAATCGGATTCAGGTCTGGGGAACGGGCGGGCCAGTCCATAGCTTCAATGCCTTCATCTCTCAGGAACTACTGACACACTCCAGCCACATGAAGTCTGGCATTGTCCTGCATTGGGAGGAACCCATTGCCAACCACACCAGCATATGATCTCACAAGGGGTCTGAGGATCTCATCTTGGTACCTAATGGCAGTAAGGCTATCTCTGGCGAGCACATGGAGGGCTGTGTGGCCCTCCAAAGAAATGCCACACCACACCATTACTGACCCACTGCCAAACCAGTCATGCTGAAGGATGTTGCAGGCAGCAGATCGTTTTCCACGGTGTCTCAAAAACTCTGTCATGTCTGTTACATGTGCTCAGTGTGAACCTGCTTTCATCTGTGAAGAGCACAGGGAGTCAGAGGCGAATTTGCAAGTCCTGGTGTTCTGTGGCAAGCACAACCCCCATCTGTGGACTTCGGGCACTCAAACCATCCTCATGGAGCTGGTTTCTAACCGTTTGTGCAGAAACATGCACATTTGTGGCCTGCTGGAGGTTATTTTGCAGGGCTCTGGCAGTGCTCCTCCTGTTCCTCCTTGCACAAAGGCAGAGGTAGAAGTCCTGCTGCTGGGTTGTTGCCCTCCTGCGGCCCCCTCCACGTTTCCTGGTGTACTGGCCTGTCTCCTGGTAGTGCCTCCAGCCTCTGGACACTACGCTGACATACACAACAAACCTTCTTGCCAAAGCTTGCATTGATGTGCCATCCTGGATGTGCTGCACTACCTGAGCCACTTGTGTGGGTTGTAGAGTCCATCTTATGCTACCACGAGTGTGAAAGCTCAAACAACTTTCAAAAGTGACCAAAAAATCAGCCAGAAAGCATTGGCACTGAGATGTGGTCTGTGGTCTCCACCTGCAGAACCACTCCTTTATTGAGTGTGTCTTGATAATTGCCAAGAATTTCCATCTGTTGTCTATTCCATTTGCACAACAGAATGTGAAATTGATTAACAATCAGTGTTTCTTCCAAAGTGAACAGTTTGATTTCACAGACGTTTGATTTACTTGGAGTTATAGTCTGTATTTAAGTGTTCCCTTTATTTTTTTTCGTGGTTTAGCCCAGCTGGTGCCGAGCCATGCTATCCAGTGTAAAAATCCATTTTGACTGAGCTCTGGACATCTGTTTGAGAAAATAATCCCCCTTCAATTTTGTGAGACATTTTATATCCCAAATAAGCAGGTATCTGTACATTATTTGTTATGGTACTGGCTATAGTGGTGGGATAAAGGATATCCCTGGTAGCCTTCAGAGATGTTAGTATAATGTTCTTTTTATTCTCTTCCATAGGTTTCTTTTTATGCTGCTCAAAGATATTTTGTTACATGGACATTGAATGATATAAATTACCCCTGGTGTGTGGTATGAGATTGCATCTTTGATCTAAAAACATTCAGATCCACCTGTGTTGGTAACTGTATACTGTGTATGGTGTGAAATCCACTAGTTTTGTGCTGCAATTCTGTGTGGTATCTGATTGACTTCTTAAATAAATCCGTTGCTTAGTTGTTTGGGCTAACAGACTTCCCAAAGTTTCGGCTTTCCTATAGACAAATTTTGGGTGGAGTACTTAATCTCCTATGATTTTATCCTGTTTTATGATGGGCCAGTGTTTTTGAATAATTATTTTAAAATATCTATAGCTGTTGTGTAATTGGGTTATGAATGGCAACTGGGCAATCTTCTCAATTATAGTTGGGAGTGCATTGTTTTTTTTTGCTGTTTCATAGCAGATGAGTCCTTGGGATAGATTCAACTTCTTTTAAGGACTTTTCCAATTTTTCTTCATCATACTTTGTCCTTAAACTATTGTTTGATATGTAAGGCTTCTGTAAAAAAATTGTCAATTGTATGATTGTGTTGAATAGGCAAAAATTGGCCCCTATGGATGTTTGTTAACCAGGCTGGGAGATAACAGCTGGGTATGTGAATGTAACTGAGTTTACCTCCTTCGAGTAAAGCTTTGTTGCCAGTAGGTTCTTCTCAACATAGATTGTCAAAGCCAAAACATTTATCTTGGTTCTGCCATATTTGGAGGTGAACTCCAAATCATACTCGTTATGATTTATGTCTTTAAAAAATTGAGATAGTTTGCATTCCGAGCCCTCCTAAGTGAATAGAATATAATCACTAAACCAGCACCATTGTTTTAGTCTATTTTGTAAACTGCATCCTACAAAGATATGACTCCTTCCACTTCCCTACATATTGTTTGCATAGCTGGGGGAAAATCAAGTTCCCATTGCCGTACCCCACTTTTGTTTATAAAATTGCTTTTCATATATAAAGAAGTTGTGGTTGAGAATAAATTTAATGCTTTTCACTATGAATTTCACTTGAATAATGCTATATATATTTGATTGAGGAAATGGGCAACTGCCTCACATTCTTTGGCAAGCTCAATCACCGTACAGAGTGATTTGATATCCAAGGTTCCCAAAATATAATGGCTTTTCCGGGCAGTTGTTCCCAAAATATTTAATTTAAGGCCCGTGTATATTAAATATGTTGGTAGGACTGCAAAGCACCACTGTAAATGTTTATCCACATATTGCAAATGGTTTGCTGTTAAGAAGTTTATACTGGATATGATTGGTCTTCCAGGAGGTCATGTGATGTTCTTATGTCATTTTGGTATGTGATAATAAAAACTGCTATGCTTGGAGTCTTACTGAGCACAAACAGAGAGTCTTTTTGATTCAGGATTCCCATTCTCATGCCTTAATTGCTAGGTAGTTTATTTGGTTATTGAATCTACCTGTAGCATCAGTTGCAATTTATTGATAGGTTTTAGTATCACTCAAGAGATTCTGAGACTCTTTGCGATACATAGTATAGTCCATGACTACTATGGCTCCTCCTTTATCCTCTGGATGGATAACTATATCATTATTCTCTTACAGTTTGGTACTCGTAATTGCCTGTAAAAAGTCCCACAAAACTGGAGGGGCAGTGATTTTCTCAAACAGATGTCCAGGAGGAATGGGCCTAAATTCCAACCAACTATTGTGAGAAGCTTGTGAAAGGATATCCCAAATGTTTGACCCAAGTCATTCAGTGTAAGGGCAATGGTGCCAAATACTAATGAAATGTATGTAAACTTTTAACTTGCAGTAAGCAATAAAAATGCCTTAAAACATTCTTTCTCTCCCATTATTTTGGCATTTGGGAAAAATTAATAGTTATGGTAATCCTAGTTAACCTTAAATGGGAAAGGTTTATTCTGATTTCATATCAGATATTGAGAAAAACATGCACATGTGTCTTTTTATATAGTGAATGTAATTTTCTGTTTTCAACTCTATATACATATATATGTGTATATATTATTTTAGTTCTATTTTTTATGATTGCATAAATATTTGTATTAATTTTTAAATATTTTTGTTTGAATTTTTTATTATTGTTACTAAAGAAATAATTTTATATGGATTATTTCTAATTTATTTTCAATGTGATCCAAATACCATTAACTTAACGACTTCTTGCTGCAACATTAAGGAGACTCCCTTGTACCACAGCTATATCTTGAGTAAGAAGGTCTGAAACTCATTGGAAATTTTGGCTCTTTTGGCACTCCGTAGTTTTCTGTGACGTCACATGCGATCATCACGTGTACCAATCACGTGTCCTGCTATCGCTGCCGGCCGGAGCACAATTCACCGCAGGCAAGGAGGTTGTCCGTTCAAAAGAGAGGATGCTGCAACAACATGACATTCCCTTCTCTGACTCACAGACTTAAGAACACTCTACTGGCAGCAATAATCCAGGTACCTACAGTGGCTATTTACATCTGACAGGGCACTTCTAATGCACCCGCATTATCAGGAACTACAGCCAAATATTTTTTGTTTTAACCAGCAGCAATTTTAACAATCTTTATGGACTTGATCACCTTATGAGAGTACTTTTTTTCACATGTGAATTGCCTTGAAAACACTGTGTTCTGTGGATACAACCCATTTACTGTTAAATAAATTGCACCTTACTTTATTTTGTGCACGGTGTTCACTTACCAATTACTAGATTACTTGATGTAGAGTTGGTTCACTTACCAATTTGTTTGTATATGTAATATTGCATGTATTGTCCTTCTATATAGTGTTATTTGCAAGCGCGGTTGTGTTGCACAATTATCGAGCTATACGTTTTTCCTACCTGCAGCTGCTCCTCAATTGAGGATTTAGAGGAAGAGCCAGTGTTATACCATATAAAGTAATATTACTTTTTTAACCCCTTCACCCCCAAGGGTGGTTTGCACGTTAATGACGGGGCCAATTTTAACAATTCTGACCACTGTCTTTTTAGAGGTTATAACTCTGGAACGCTTCAACGGATCTTCGCGATTCTGAGACTTGTTTTCTCGTGACATATTGTACTTCATGATAGTGGTAAAATTTCTTCGATATAACTTGCGTTTATTTTTGAAAAAAATGCAAATATGGCGAAAATTTGAAAATTTTGCAATTTTCAAACTTTGAATTTTTATTCCCTCAAAACAGAGAAATTTGTCACACAAAATAGTTAATAAATAACATTTCCCACATGTCTACTTTACATCAGCACAATTTTGGAACCAAAATTTTTTTTTGTTAGGAAATTATAAGGGTTAAAAGTTAACCAGCGATTTCTCATTTTTACAACAAAATGTACAAAGCCATTTTTTTAGGGACCACCTCATATTTGAAGTCACTTTGAGGGGTCTATATAGCAGAAAATACCCAAAAGTGACACCATTCTAAAAACTGCACCCCTCAAGGTACTCAAAACCACATTCAAGAATTTTATTAACCCTTCAGGTGCTTCACAGGAGCTGAAGCAACATGGAAGGAAAAAATGAATACTTAACTTTTTAGCCACAAAAATTATTTTTTACAACCTTTTTTTTATTTTCACAAGGGTAAAAGGAGAAAATGGACAGATAAAGTTGTTGTGCAATATCTCCTGAGTACGCCAATACCCCATATGTGGGGGGAAACCACTATTTGGGCACAAGGCAGAGCTCGTAAGGGAAGGAGCGCTGTTTGACTTTTTCAAACTAAAATTGGCTGGAATTGAGATTGGACGCCATGTCGCATTTGGAGAGCCCCTGATGCGCCTAAACAGTGGAAACCCCCCACAAGTGACACCATTTTAGAAACTAGACCCACTAAGGAACTTATCTAGATCTGCTGTGAGCACTTTGAACCCCCAAGTGTTTCACAAAAGTTTATAATGCCTGGGTGTGAAAAAAAAAAAAATCAATTTTCCACAAAAATTATTTTTTAGTCCCAAATTTTTGATTTTTCCCAAGGAAATTGGACCCCAAAAGTTGTTGTCCAATTTGTCCTGAGTACGCTGATACCCCATATGTGGGGGGGGGGACTGTTTGAGCGCACGGCAGGGCTTGGAAAGAAAGTAGTAACGTTTTGGAATGCAGACGTTGATGGGGGTCATGTTCCGTTTGCAGTGCCCCAGATGTGCCTAAACAGTGGAAACCCCCCACAAATGACCCCATTTTGGAAACTAGACCCCCTAAGGAAGTTATCTAGATCTTTGGTGAGCACTTTGAACCCCCAAGTGCTTCACACAAGTTTATAATGCCCGGGCATGAAAATAAAAAATCCTATTTTTTTCCCACAAAAATTATCTTTTAGTCACTCATTTTTTATTTTCCCAAGGGTAACAGGAGAAATTGGACCACAAAAGTTGTTGTCCAATTTGTCCAGAGAACGCTGATAACCCAAATGTGGGGGGGAACCACAGTTTGGGCGCACGATAGAGCTCGGAATGGAAGGAGCACCATTTGACTTTTTCCAACCAAAATTGGCTGGAATTGAGATTGGACGCCTTGTTGCATTTGGAGAGCCACTGATGTGCCTAAACAGTGGAAACCCCCCACAAGTGACCCCATTTGTGAAACTAGACCCCTAAGGAACTTATCTAGATCTATGAGGAGAAATTTGAACCCCCAAGTGCTTCACACAAGTTTATAACGTAGAGCCGTAAAATTAAAAAATCATATTTTTTCCACAAAAATGATCTTTTCACCACAATTTTTATTTTCCCAAGGGTAACAAGACTCCAAAAGTTATTGTGCAATTTGTCCTGAGTACGCTGATACCCCATATGTGGGGGTAAACCACTGTTTGGGTGCATGGCAGAGTTTGGAAGGGAAGGAGCGCCGCTTGACTTTTTCAACGAGAATTTGCTGGATGCCATGTCGTGTTTGGAGAGCTCCTGATCTGCCTAAACAGTGGAAACCCTGAAAAATGACATCATTTTGGAAACTAGACCCTCAAGGAACTTATCTAGATGTGTGGTGAGCACTTTGAACCCCGAAGTGCTTCACAGAAGTTTATAACGTACAGCCGTAAAATAAAAAATCTTTTTTTTTTAATAAAATGATTTTTTCGCCCCAATATTTTATTTTCACAAGGGTAACAGGAGAAATTAGACCCCAAAAGTTGTTGTCCAATTTGTCCTGAGTACGCTGATACCCAATATGTGGGAGAAAACTACTGTATGGGTACACGTTGGGACTCGGAAGGGAAGTAGTGACGATTTGGATTACAGACTTTGATGGAATGGTCTGGGGGCGTCATGTCGCTTTTGGAGATCCCTTGAAGCGCCTAAACAGTGGAAACCCCACAAGTGACCCCATTTTGGAAAACAGACCTCACAAGGAACTTATCTAGATGTGTGGTGAGCGCTATGAAGCCCCAAGTGCTTCACAGAAGTTTATAACGTACTGCCGTAAAAACAAAAAAATCATTTTTTTTTTTTTGCAAAAATGATATTTTCGCCCCCAGTTTTTTATTTTCCCAAGGGTAACAAAAGAAATAGGACAAATTGCACAATAACTATTGGGGTCCAGAGTACGCTGATACCCCATATGTTGGGGTAAACTACTATTTGGGCGCATGGCAGAGCTCAGAAGTGAAGGAGCACCGTTTGACTTTTTCAACGCAGAATTGGCTGGAATTGAGATCAGACGCCATGTCACATTTGTAGAGCCCCTGATGTGCCTAAACAGCGGAATCCCCCCAATTCTAACTCCAACCCTAACCCTAACACACCCCTAACCCTAGTCCCAACCCTAACCACAAACCTAACCCTATCACACCCCTAACCCTAATCCAAACCCTAATCCTAATTTTAACGCCAACCCTAACCCTAACTTTAGCCGCAACCCTAACCCTAACCCTAATGGGAAAACGGAAATAAATACATTTTTTAATTTTTTTTATTTTTCCCTAACTAAGGAGGTGATAAAGGGGGGTTTGATTTACTATTTATAGCGGGTTTTAATGTTTGGCAGTTGTCACGCTAAAAGACGTTTTTTATTGCAAAAAATAGTATTTGCATCACCACATTTTGAGAGCTATAATTTTTGCATATTTTGGCCCACAGAGTCACGTGAGGTCTTATTTTTTGCGGTACGAGTTGACATTTTTATTGTTACCATTTTTGAGAACGTGACATTTTTTGATTGCTTTTTATTTCGATTTTTGGGAGGTTAGAATGAACAAAAATCAGCAATTCATAAATTTCTTTTGGGGGAGGCGTTTATACCGTTCCGCGTGTGGTAAAATTGATAAAGCAGTTTTATTCTTCGGGTCAGTACGATTACGGCGATACCTCATTTATATCATTTTTTTATGTTTTTGTGCTTTTAGAAAATAAAAACAATTTTACATAAAAAATATTATTTTTGCATCGCTTTATTCTGCGAGCTATAACTTTTTTATTTTTTCGCTGATGATGCTGTATGGCGGCTCATTTTTGCAGGACAAGATGACGTTTTTAGCGGTACCATGGTTATTTATATTGGTCTTTTTGATCGCGTGTTATTCCACTTTTTGTTCGGCGATATGATGATAAAGCATTGATTTTTTGCTTTCTTTTTTTGAAGGGGTTCACTAAAGGGGTTAACTAGTGGGACAGTTTTATAGGGGGGGTCGTTACGGACGCGGCGATACCAAATATGTGTACTTTTACTGTTTTGTTTTTTTATTTACAGAAATAAATAAATTTATTGGGGAATATTTTTTTTTTTGAATTTTTTTTTTACACTTTTTATTTTTATTTTTTCAACTTTTATAATTTGTCCCAGGGTGGGACATCACTGTGTAGGGTGAGATCGCTAGTGTGACAGTATGCACAGCATTCTGTCATACCAGCGATCGCTCTGGCAGTGCTGCAGGCTTCTCAGTGCCTGCTCTAAGCAGGCACTGAGGATGCCGCCTCCCTGCAGGACCCGGCGGCCATCTTGGATCCTGGTCCTTGGAGAGAGGAGAGTCCCTCGGAACAGCGCGACACATCGCGCTGTTCTGAGGGTCTCAAGGGAGCGTGCAGGGAGCCCCCTCCCTGTGCGATGCTCCCCTGTGCCCCTGGTACACCGCGATCATGTTTGATCGCGGTGTGCCAGGGGTTAATGTGCCGGGAGTGGTCCGTGACCGCTCCTGACACACAGTCCAGGGTGTCAGCTGTGATAATCAGCTGACACCAGGCGGCGATTAGCTGCACTCCCCCGGGAGCGCAGCTGATCACCCTGGACGTAATATTCCGTCCATGGAAATGAGGTCCAGGGTCACATGGACGGAATATTACGTCCAATGGAATAAAGGGGTTAATAGAATAATACAATAAGGTTTAAGATTTTTATGTCTTGAATGTTCCTCACTTCGGAGCTTCTTCAGAATATAGTAGATAGCAGGAAAGAACATTTGTACAACATTTATTGAAACAAAAATGACCACTTAAATGACACAATCAGATCAGAATTAACCTTATATTATCTTTGTTTTGTAGCAGAAAGGATATTGACATCCAAGCATTTTCTTCTGAAGCCTCCTGCATTTCAATAAATTTATCCCCGTTTTTCAGCCTTCACTACTGTACCTTTAGATGGTTTCCTTTAGATTTATTGGTGTTTCAAACCTTGTCACTCAAAACTTGCCATTGAGCATTTGAACCCAGTTTATTTATTTTTTTTAAAAAAAGGGTTATTCCAGGCACCAAGTCACTATTTTATTTATACTCAGAAATAGCCTCCTCAGATCTCACCTGGGTGGTGCATGCATAAAGAACATGTATTATATCAGATAATGTAACAAGAAAAGAAGCACTCACCCGATCATTCTTTCAAGATGTGGTTTTAATTCATAAAATTGGTTACATTGATATTTGTGGATGTGCAGTTGTCTGGGGAGTTATTTCATGAACAGTGAGACCTGCCGGACTACCGGAATACGGCAGGTCTCAATGTTCATGAAATAACTTCCCTGACACATGTTCTTCCGCAAAACTCATGTACTAAGTGCAAAGCCTACCAAAAAGTACAAGCAATGTCATACATATACCCTTAAAGGCACCACCTGTTGTGCCTCATTCAAATATTGTGAATAAATTGTAATTGTGGTACTCCTACATTCACAAAACCTCAATGCACAATGCAAAGTCAGAAAAAAATATAAGGAGGGTCATCCATACACCCTTAAGGCGAACAAAAGGAAGACTTCATAATTTTTTTAAGAAAATGCAATTGTGACACTTCTACAGTAAGAAATTTTTTAAAAAAAAAATATTAAAAGCATTAAAAATTATAAAAGTTCAAATCACCCCCTTTCGCCCTATTCAAAATAAAACAATAAAAAAATAAATTTACACATATTTGGAATCGCCTTATTCAGAATGCTATTATGGTAGATCAAAAGATCATATCTGCACCAATATGGTACCAATAAAAATGTCAGCTCGGAGAGCAAAAAATAAACCCCCACTCAGCCCAAGATTATGAAAAATGGAGACAATACAGATCTTGGAAAATGTTGCCATCCTTTTAAACCAAATTTTGGATTTTTTTTCAACACTAAAATAAAAAATAACCAAGACATTTTTTGTGTACATTAACTCGTACTGGCAAGGAGAATCAGAGTGGTAGGTCAGTTTTAGAATTTAGTGTATATGGTAAAAAAAAAAAAAATCAACTGTGGAATTGCACTTTTTTTGCAATTTCAGTGCACTTCGAATTTTTTTCCATTTTCCAGTACATGATTTATTAAAATCATTTATGTCGTTCAAAAGTACAACTTGTCCCACAAAAAACAAACCCTCACATGGCCATTTTGAACAAAAAATTAAAATGTTATGGCTCTGGGAAGAATGGGAGCAAGAAATAAAAACGCAAAATCTGAATTACCTCTTGTCATTAAGGAGTTTCAAAATTATGTGCCTGAGCACTAACAGGCAGGTAGTTGCTAACTACCTGCCTGTTGTGCCCGTTCCCGTTTTCCGCAAGCACAGACAAGCAACAGACTTCCGCTGAAGTCACATCAACTGAGGTGGTTTGTCTTCCTGTTGACAGGGCAGGACTATTGGTGTCATGCTAATTGACAGCTTTCACTCCTCTACATAATTGGGGAAGCTGGCTGTCAGTAATCATGATGCCAGTAGTTTCGCCCTTTTAGCAGGAAGAGAAACTGCTGCTTTGTGGACAGTGAGCAGTTGAATCTCTGGCAGGATAGAGAAGACAGGTAGTTGCCTCTGTCTTTTTTTAAGTCCTGGATATCCTTTTTAACTTAAGTTTATTTGCTGCAAATTCCATGACATTGTACTTGGCAGACATTAGAGTTAAAATAACAAAAATTTCTAAAGGCAATTAGCAGCATTGCACTTTGAATTGATATTAAAGTACATTCAAAGTACATATTTGCATTATGGGAACCAAAAACCAAGAAAGTATGTCAATTTTAAATTGCACTAACGTTTCACTCACTGCATCTAGTTATCATTCCTCCTTCACCTGTACCTTATATGATATCTGTCATCTCTAATCACTGATGGGTGTTGAATGAATCTAAAACTTGTAATTGGAGCACTGTAGAAGTCTGATTTTTGAGGCAGAAAGAGCTTTTATTACATGGTAAATGATAAACAGATCTATGGAGCATAAATAAGAGTACTTAACCTTCTTCATGAAATAGACAACGGTTAAACATGAAAAATTCCAAGCAATGGAGAAATGCTATCAGTACTCCTGGGCTTTAGTTTTTTAGCACTTGGTTTTAATTTTGAACAAAAATCTAGAAAGCACCATTAATGTTCTCATTATCCTAAATACACTTTCTCTAGTGAAAACGCCATTTTAGTAGAAGTAAATACATAAAAATGTTATAATATTTATATTGGGCAGAACAGTGGCTCAGTGGTTAGCACTGCAGCGCTGGAGTCCTGGGTTCAAGTCCCTTCAAAGACAACATCTGCAAGGAGTTTGTATGTTCTCCCCGTGTTTGCGTGGGTTTCCTCCCACACTCTGAAAACATACTGATTATTTAGGATAAAGAGAGCATTAATGGTGCTTTCTAGAGATGAGATGAGCTGATCGATCTGTGGAAGGCTTCCTGAAATTTGCGGTTTGACAAAAAAATGTCAACATTTTGATATTTCATTCATGGTTCAAAAAAAAGATTTGCTCTGCCCTATTTCCCACATTGATGAAGAAACATAAAACAGATTAACATCATTTTGCAATGTCGTGCAGCTAGTCCCTTAATGCGCTGAAACTAGGACTTCTTAAGAGTTATACCTTGTACAGTAGTGGTCATTACCTGGGCCATCAGTGATCAGAGGTTCATTGTGGAGCACAGTTTGGACTGCAGAATCATTTACCATCTCCATAGTCACTGAACAAGTCTCTCTCTTCCCTATAGTGTAAACTCTTAAGATCAGGATCCACTTTCTCATCTGTAGGAAAAAAGCTCTTACCGTCATCAGAGTCCACGCTCTTTTTTGGAGTGTTAGCTTTTTTGGTCAGCAGAGTTTTCTCTCTATCACTCTTGTATGTATAGTATAAGCTCTTATAGTTAGAGGGGTTATCTTTTGATCCCACTCATGTATTTTCCAAGCAATTGCAATCCTTGCATAACTAAGATTCAAGTGACTTTCTGTTAAGTCAAGAAATAATTGGACAGTGACTGAATCTTATTTGGCTCTGCATGCCACTATTTTTTTTTTTTATTTAAAATCAAATAGCTCAGATGCATTGGAAGAGTAGACTTTCAGGTGTAATTAAAGGTGTTAAATAAAAAATATCCTATGAAACATTTAGCACTGCAACCATTTTTCTACAAAAACTCCTCATTTTAAGGGCTCATAAGTAACTGTTCAAATTATCTTTATCATAAACAAAGTGTTCATTTTTAAGACTTCATAGAGATTCCTTTGTAGTCAATGAGTACCTGAAACATGGAAGCCATAAACATCACCAAACTTTGGATTTCCTCCTACAGCTAACTTCAGTTGTTGCTTGTTTGCGATGAACTCTCTGTATTTGCTCTCATGAAGTTTTCTCTTTATGGCAAACTTAGATACTTAATCACCTACTTCCTGAAGATTGTTCTTCACTTGGGTGGATATTGTGAAGGGGTTTTCTTCACCATGTAAAGAGTACTGTGATCATCCATCACTGTTGTCTTCCATGGACATCCTGTCCTTTTTGAGTTTCCAAGCTCATCAGTCCTTTTTTTTATATAAACTGTACAGATACAAAACTGTTGATTTGGCCACTCCTAACGTTTTTGCCATCTTTCTGCTGGATTTCTTATTTTCAGCCTAATGATGGTCTGTTTCTCTTCCATTGAGAGCTTCTTTGACCACAAGTTGTGAATTCACAACAATAGTTTCCCAGGATACTGGCAGGAGACAAAACAGCCAGTGCACAGCCTTCATATTCGGGCAAACAGATGGTACTGACAATTCAATAATTGTTATCAACCTACAAAGCTTACAAGTCTGCCCTGATCAATGCCTGATTCATTTTGACAAGTATTATATCTTTCATGCTTATAGTGGCGAACCTTAACAGCTTTGCTTTCAAAAATCTACCAGCAGTGCTGAACACAATCTTACATTACACAAGGGCTGGACGTGATAGTACACCAATAACAAACTGGGCTAGTTTTTGCCACTGGTCTCATCTATTGACCCAGAAATCCATGGCTTTCTAGGGGATTTATCAATCATGTGGTGTGATTGCATGGCATTTCTTTGAACATTGTATCCAACAGGGGGGGTGCAGTTTGTCTCCATATTCAGGAGACCATTTGGATGAAATTGGGGATTGACTTGTCATTTTCCTCTGTTTACCATCCTGAAACCAATGGTCAGACAGAGAGAACAAATCAGTAGTTGAAACAAATTCTAAGGTGTCTCATTTTGGCTCAGCAGGAGGACTAGTCCTCATTGTTACCTTTTGCTGAGTTCACCATTAACAATTGTGTTAACCAGTCTACTGGAACTTTGCCGCTTTTTGCAATTATGGTTTTTATATTCATTTTGGTGAATTCTGGAGGTTGAGTTCTGGCTGTCCTAGAGTAAAGGTTACCAGACATAAACTTGTGGATGTCTGGAGGGAGGTTCAGAAAAATTTTGGGGTGGTTCAGCTTCACCAGAAATGGAAGGTGGATAGGAAACATTCAGGGCGCCCCATATTCAAGGTTGGTGATAAGATAGGAGTATTGCCCCAAAATATTAAATTGGAAGTGCCATCAGCAAAGTTGTGTACTAAGTTTATACATCCATATGAGATATTAGAGATAGTTAACCCAATGGCTTTCAGATTAAAACTCTTTCCATCTTTTCACAAATGTATTCCATGAATGAAGTTATTATTATTATTATTTATTTATATAGCGCCATTAATTCCATGGTGCTGTACATGAGAGGGGTTACATACAAAGTTATAGATATCGTTTACAGTAAACAAATTTACAATGACAGACTGATACAGAGGGGAGAGGACCCTGTCATTGCGGACTTACATTCTACGGGATAATGGGGAAGAAACAGAAGGTCGGGGGTGCGGCAGCTCTGGTGGTGGCGGCAGCTCTGGTAGTGGTGGCGGCGAGGCGGCAGCTCTGGTGGTGGCAGCGAGGCGGAAGCTCGGGTGGTGGCGGCGAGGCGGAAAGGTTATTGCAGGCTGTAGGCTTTCCTGAAGAGATGGGTTTTCAGGTTCCGTTTGAGGGATCCAAGGGTGGTGGATAATCGTACATGTTGAGGTGTGGAATTCCAGAGGATGGGGGATATTCGTGAGAAATCTTGGAGGCGGTTGTGTGAGGAACGAATAAGTGTGGAGGATAGTAGGAGGTCTTGGGAGGATCGAAGATTACATGAAGGAAGATATTGGGAGATTAGTTCAGAGATATAGGGAGGAGACAGGTTGTGGACGGCTTTGCAAGTCAGTGTTAGTAGTTTGAACTGGATTTGTTGGGGAATTGGGAGCCAGTGGAGGGATTTGCAGAGGGGAGAAGCAGGGGAAGTAGCGAGGGGAGAGGAGGATTAGTCGGGCAGCAGAGTTGAGGACAGACTGGAGTGGTGCAAGAGAGTTGACGGGGAGGACACAGAGGAGGATGTTGCAGTAATCGAGGCGGGAGATGATGAGGGCATGCACAAGAGTTTTAGTAGATTGAGGGCTGAGGAAGGGACGGATTCTGGAAATGTTTTTAAGTTGGAGGCGACAGGAGGTGGAAAGAGTTTGGATGTGTGGTTTGAAGGACAGGGCAGAGTCGAGAGTTACTCCGAGGCAGCGGATTTCAGGTGCAGGAGAGATCGTGATGCCATTTACCATAATAGATAGATCGGGTAGGGAAGATACATGAGATGGAGGAAAGATGATGAGTTCGGTTTTGTCAACATTGAGTTTTAGGAAGCGAGAGGTGAAGAAGGAGGATATGGCTGATAGACACTCGGGATTCTGGACAGCAGAGAGGTGACATCTGGGCCAGAGAGGTAGATCTGAGTGTCGTCCGCATACAGGTGGTACTGGAAGCCATGGGACTTTATGAGTTGTCCTAGGCCAAGGGTATAGATGGAAAAAAGTAGGGGCCCCAGGACAGAGCCTTGAGGGACTCCAACAGAGAGAGGGCGGGATGAGGAGGTAGTGTGGGAGTGGGAGATGCTAAATGTGCGGTCGGAAAGGTAAGAGGCGATCCAGGACAGGGCAAGGTCTTTGATGCCAAGGGAAGAAAGAATCTGTAGCAGTAGGCAGTGGTCGACTGTGTCAAAGGCAGATGACAGGTCAAGGAGGAGGAGGATGGGAGAACTGTCTGTTAGCTTTAGCTGTGAGTAAGTCATTAGTAATTTTGGTCAGGGCAGTTTCAGTGGAGTGGTGGGGGTGGAACCAGATTGGAGGTTGTCAAGGAGAGAGTTAGATGAGAGGTGGGAGGAAAGTTGAGCGTGGACATGCAGCTCAAGGAGTTTGGAAGCAAACGGGAGCAATGATATTGGGCGATAGCTGGGCATAGCAGTTGGGTCAAGGTTTGTTTTTTTGAGGATGGGTGTGATGGTGGCATGTTTGAAGGCAGAGGGAAAGGTACCAAAGATAGCGATAGGTTGAAGAGATGGGTTATGGCTGGGATGAGCGTGTTAGTGAGGTTGGGGAGCAGGTGGGAAGGGATGGGGTCAAGTGCACAGGTGGTGAGGTGAGATTTGAAAAGGAGGTGAGTAAGCTCTCCTTCAGTGATGTTGGAGAGGGAGGTTAGTAGGGAAGGACAGAGGTCTGGTATATGGAGTGGTTGGGGTGGTGGAACAGTAAAGGTTTGCCTTGTTTGGTCGATCTTATTTTTGCAGTAGGTGGCAAAGTCCTCGGCAGAGATGAGGGGAGTTGTAGGTGGCAGTGGTGGGCGGAGGAGAGAGTTGAATGTGCTGAACAGTTGGTTTGGGTTGTAGGATAATGAAGATACAAGGTTTGAAAAATAGGTCTGTTTAGCAGAGGTGAGGGCTATTTTGAAGGCAAGTGTAGCTTGTTTGAAAGCAGTGAAGTCGTCTGGCAGGCGTGTTTTTTTCCAATGCCGCTCCGCGACCCTGGATGATTGTCGAAGTTTTTTGGTGAGATTGTTGTGCCAGGGTTGCCTATTGATTCGTCGCACTTTGCCGTGCGTGAGAGGGGCGACTGAGTCTATGGCAGATGTGAGGGTGGTGTTATAGAAAGTGGTGGCGCTGTCTGTGTCGTGGAGTGAAGATATGGAGGACAGAGGTAGGAGAGAGTCTGAGAGTCTGTGAATGTCTAGGTGTGCGAGGTTTCTGCGAGGATGTGCCAGTGGCTGGACATAGGGGGCAGGTGAAGAGGACAGGGATGAGAAGGTGAGTAGGTGGTGGTCTGATAGGGGAAGGGGAGAGATTGTGAGATTAGATAGGGAACAGAGGCGAGTGAAGATGAGGTCTAATGTATGTCCGTCTGTGTGGGTGGCTGTGGAGGACCACTGAGTAAGTCCAAAGGATGAAGTAAGTGACAGGAGCTTGGAGGCTGCTGGCTGGCGGGTGTCAATAGGGATGTTAAAGTCACCCATGATAATGGTGGGGATGTCAGCAGAGAGAAAGTGAAGAAGCCAGCTGGAGAATTGGTCAATGAAGGCAGTGGCTGAGCCCGGTGGTCGGTATATGACGGCCATTTGGAGATTAGAGGGAGAGTAGATACGGACCGAGTGGATCTCAAAGGAAGGGAGGATGAGGGAGGATGGGGTTTGGATACAGTTGAAGGAGCAGTTATTAGAAAGAAGGAAACCCACGCCTCCACCATGTCTGTTGCCAGAGCGAGGAGTGTGGGTGAAGTGGAGGCCGCCGTAACTCAGTGCAGCAGGGGAGGCCGTGTCAGCGGGCGTCAGCCAGGTCTCAGTGAGGGCTAGGAAGGAGAGGTTGCGGGAGGTAAAGAGATCGTGGGTCACGTGGAGCTTGTTGCAGATGGAGCGGGCGTTCCAGAGTGCTCCAGAGAGAGAAAGCTGGGGGGTAGGGTTTAGTGGCACAGGTTTTAAGTGTGAGGGATTGCGGTAGTTTCTCTTACTGTGAGAAGTATAGGGGTGAGGATTAGTGGGATGTATGAGGCAGGGGGGGCCAGGATTGGGGGATATGTCGCCAGCAGTGAGAAGAAGCAGAGAAAGGGAAAGCATATGGGTGAAGGAGAGTGAGCGGCTTACGTTATATTTTAGTGGGAGAGGTCTGAGGTTAAGAAGCAGATGAGGCGATGTGGGGGGGTAAAAGAGAGGGGGAGACAGTTATTTGGTTTGAGCTTGCAGGGGTTTGGGGGTAGCGAAGGAGAGTGAAGATTAGTGGAGCAAAAACGGTGAGGGCAAATGTGAACATGGTTAAAGAGCAGGGTAAAAGAAAGGCATGTAAAATTAGAAGACAGGGATTATTCTTACCTTCTGACCGATTTCTGGACTATTTCTGGATATATTTCTGATGTAACACTTCAAAGATGTCACACTTAAAATGATGTCACATCTGACCAAGGCCATATCTGACCTGCTCCATTCAACTTATACCATTCAAATGTCAAAGAAATGAAGCCAGGTGTGAAGGAGAGAGGGGAGGAGAAAGGAACAGGAGGAGAGTTCACAGCAGGGAGCAATTAACAGATTGCAGTTAATGGAACATTTGCCTAGCATGGGGGATAGGTCTAGGAGTGAGGATCACAGACATATCAATGTGTATTCAGTAAATCTGAAGTATGCTACATGGAATTAAAATCAGGGAAAAAGCAGCAGCGTACCAGTTAAAGCAGAAGAATAGGGGTACATAGGATTCTGGGGTGCAGTGGGTATTCTGGATAGAGAGAAGGTTCAGACGTACCAGTTAAAGCAGAAGAATAGGGGTACATAGGATTCTGGGGTGCAGTGGGTATTCTGGATAGAGAGGTGGTTCAGACGTACCAGTTAAAACAGAAAAAAGGAGTACATAGGATTCTGGGGTGCAGTGGGTATTCTGGATAGAGAGGTGGTTCAGACGTACCAGTTAAAACAGAAAAAATGAGTACATAGGATTCTGGGGTGCAGTGGGTATTCTGGATAGAGAGGTGGTTCAGACGTACCAGTTAAAACAGAAAAAAGGAGTACATAGGATTCTGGGGTGCAGTGGGTATTCTGGATAGAGAGGTGGTTCAGACGTACCAGTTAAAACAGAAAAAAGGAGTACATAGGATTCTGGGGTGCAGTGGGTATTCTCGATAGAGAGGTGGCTCAGACGAACCAGTTAAAACAGAAAAAAGGAGTACATAGGATTCTGGGGTGCAGTGGGTATTCTGGATAGAGAGGTGGTTCAGACGTACCAGTTAAAACAGAAAAAAGGAGTACATAGGATTCTGGGGTGCAGTGGGTATTCTGGATAGAGAGGTGGTTCAGACGTACCAGTTAAAACAGAAAAAAGGAGTACATAGGATTCTGGGGTGCAGTGGGTATTCTGGATAGAGAGGTGGTTCAGATGTACCAGTTAAAACAGAAAAAAGGAGTACATAGGATTCTGGGGTGCAGTGGGTAGTCTGGATAGAGATGTGGTTCAGACATACCAGTTAAAACAGATAAAAGGAGTACATAGGATTCTGGGGTGCAGTGGGTATTCTGGATAGAGAGGTGGTTCAGACGTACCAGTTAAAACAGAAAAAAGGAGTACATAGGATTCTGGGGTGCAGTGGGTATTCTGAATAGAGAGGTGGTTCAGACGTGCCAGTTAAAACAGAAAAAAGGAGTACATAGGATTCTGGGGTGCAGTGGGTATTCTGGATAGAGAGGTGGTTCAGACGTACCAGTTAAAACAGAAAAAGAAGTGCATAGGATTCTGGGGTGCAGTGGATATTCTGGATAGAGAGGTGGTTCAGACGTACCAGTTAAAACAGAAAAAATGAGTACATAGGATTCTGGGGTGCAGTGGGTATTCTGGATAGAGAGGTGGTTCAGACGTACCAGTTAAAACAGAAAAAAGGAGTACATAGGATTCTGGGGTGCAGTGGGTATTCTGGATAGAGAGGTGGTTCAGACGTACCTGTGGATGAAAGTAGATGGATCAGGACACGACAGCATGAAGGGGAATATACCATGCGCTATCATTCTGCTGGATATATTTCTGATGTAACACTTCAAAGATGTCACACTTAAAATGATGTCACATCTGACCAAGTTTGTCCCTTCCGTTTTGTCTCCTTCATCTCTGCCTCCTGTTGTTTCTGTCAATGACACTTTGGAATTTGTAGTGCAAAAGATTCAATATAAGCAGTGTTCTTTTCACAGTATGCTTTATCCTTCCTACTATAGACATACCTCTGATCCATAGGCTCAAAAATCCTTGTTTTACTACAACAATCAGTAGAAACACAAAACTTCTGTAAATTATTTATATCATTTTTGGAACTTTGGAGCTTTTCTTTCTTTTGAGTCCATAGAGTTGTGTGTCTTGGAGAATGTGCATGGAGACCTTCAGCAATTAATATGCAAATTACTGTGCAACTGAAACCTCAGTGCTGCTGACACCATATCTTGCTTCAGATCATTTACAGTGTCTCTAGGATTTTTGACCACCTGCCTCTCAAGGAATGTAGTGACAGCTGATGATGGCTTCCACTTTCTACTACATCCTGGTTGTGTTGCCAGTGTTCCTCTAACCTTGGGCTTAATTATGCTTCTAACTATTTCATTAAGAACATTTAATGCAACTGCTATAATTTTGTATCCTTTTCCTTTTTTATACAAGGTAATGATCTTTTTTTCTTAACGTTTTAGAACACTGTATTGACATATTCATATTTCTAACAAGTAATCAAATATTAGAGTTGACTAACCCCTAGCAAGTTCAGGTATTTATTGGGTTTTATCTCAAGCACTTGGTGCAAATAATGAAGGTGATAAGTAGAGATGCACAAACTTGTTTTTGCACATTAGTATTCGTGTTTGGATTCCAGAGCATTTTCCTCAAATCTGAAAAATTTGGCCAAAGTTTGGTAAATTATCGAGTTTCCACTAAGGCTGTATGCACATGGCATTTCTGATCAGTGGTAATGTTACAGTCAGTAAGGTCATTAACATAGATCAGACCACTGCAGGGGACTATGACCCGTGTTAAAAGGTGTACTGCAGGTCACAGGCATTGACTGATGAGAGACTACTACTGCCATCTGCCTACTCATGCTGTCGCTGATAACAGCGGGAGCAGACAGCAGATGATGGGCACAGTCATTAGCTGGCGCCTGTGCTAAAAGTAATAAAAAAAAGTTAAAACAAATAAATACATATTGAAATAAAAATAAAAAATATATACTTATCTTACAACTAATCCCTGAAGCCCTTTGTCTTCTTTAAAAAAAGAAAAAATAAATAAAAAATACCATATACTCGCGTAATCTCCAATGCCTATGTCAACTGGAAAAGAGATAAAATAATAAACCACCATATCCATTACCTATTTGCTGTAATCCATATTGTCACGTGCCGATTCGGATCACTTGTAGAGCAGTCACATCAGCTGATGCGACTGCTCTACCCGGCAGCTCAGTGCTACAAACTGCAGGAGTGATTATATGCTCCTGCAGTGTCTCACCAGCTTCCGGGTAAAGCAGCACTCAAAGTCATCAGGATCATCGTGGGACCTTCTGGATTTTGTTTTCACTTCAGACAGGTGATGAATATTGTCTATTTTTTTAATTGATTTAAAGGGACATTGGCTCCAGTGGACTGGGTGATGATGTGAGTATGGTTATTATTATTATTATTATTTATTTATATAGCACCATTAATTCCATGGTGCTGTACATGAGAAGGGGTTAAATTTATAGTCAATAAAGGAGTCTGTGTCATTATTTCAAAAAAGGACTTTATTCTGTGTGTATGTTTTTTATACATTATAACTATCGGATTAGCAATGGTAGGCATCCTATAGACGTCTCTCCATTACTAAGCAGTGGGCTTGATGTCACTGCACAATACATTGATAACATCAACCCCAAAAATATGAACTTGCCACTGATACAGGGCAAGTCGGAGGAGTAGGGCAAAGTGGCACATTTTTTGGGCGGCTGTGGGCTGCTATTTTTACGATGGGTGGCAATATTCATGGCCCCATACCAGCCTAAGAATACCAGGCCCCAGCTGTCAGCTTTAGATTGGCTGTTTGTACAAAATTATTTAGTTAATTAAAATCACAGCATGGAGACCCCTCTATTCTTGGTAACCAGCCTTGCTAACTGTCACAGCTGAGGGTTGCAGCTTGCAGCTTTCAGCTTTGCCTGGCTGGTTATCAAAAATAAATGGGAACCCACATCAATTTTTTTTAATATTTAATTATAGTGCAATTTACGTTTGAATTGATTCCACTTTTCCTGGTGCCTGCCTCTGAGGCTGTGGTTCCACGGTCCGGAACCACAGCGCTTTGGACGGAGCGGAAATTCCGCTCCGTCTAAGCCCCGCCCCCTTTCTGACGCGCGCTCTTTCCGGAGGTGTTCAGGACACCACCGGAACACCTCCGGAAAGAACGCAGGGCTACATAGCCCTGTGTTAAATTCTGTTGCGGCGACGCACCGTCGCCGCAATACGCGAGGACATGCTGCGGTCTGAAAAGACGCGCCGCATGTCCGTTTACGCAGGTCTGCCACCTGCGTATTGTTATTCATAGTGGAGACGGGATTTCTTGAAATCCCCTCCACTATGCTGTAACATCTGGACGCTGCGTGTTTGGCGCTGCGCCAGCGTACAGCGCCAAACACGCAGCGTTTCCTGACCGTGGAAACTCACCCTAACTTGAGCTGTTTAGGCAGCTTTTGGACCCCACTGAAGGTGTTGTCTATGCGTTTGGTTTTGCCTCCCATTGAATTCAATGGTGTTCAATTATGTTTGGTGAACTATTCGGTGAACATAACTGAATAGAACCTTAAAAGTTTCACTCATCTCTACTGAAAAGTAGCAAGTGAATCCTTGCATTTTTCCACAAAGCTGACTCCAAAGACTGGAGTAAGATTTTTTCATAAGGAATGCCATGGCTTATGAGTAAGAGGAGCTGTCACAGTGCCATGTCCATGTCCCTATGATGTTCCCATCCTACTCAGCTTTGCCCTTTTTGGAAGAAATTGGAAAAATTATTGTGAAAATGCCCAAGGTTGCAAGTTTTTTTGCTCATTCCCGTGCTGCACAGACATTTTGTGGCTTTTCAAAGTGATTTACTCCAGAATTCTGATGTTATCACTTTGAAGAACCAGTTCCATCATGTTCATAATTGCTATTGACTAATTTTGATTGCAATTCTAGTTAAAATGTGAGGTGACTTTATTATAGTATACTTTATGCTGCTGTAATATAATGTAATATTATATCTCTGCAATTGTTTGAAATGCAATTTGACTGAAGTATAATATAGACTTCTTTAGAGTCCTCTGTCCAGTAGTATTAATGGATATAAAATTAGAAATACTACAATGCAAATTTGTATAGCTATCAGTACATACAATTGAATCATTTAATTGTAAAAAGTCTTTTATTTACAGCTGAAATAATTACATTTATTACTTTTTATTAACTAATTATAATAAATTATTACATTTTAGACTTACCTTGGAAGTGAAAATAGATACATATTGTAATAATGTCCTGGAGGAAGTAAATTTCAATTCTCACTTATGAACTTGGTAGTGTTTAATACTATTTATGGGAAATATTTTTATGACTTCTTCATGTGGACCAATAGTTTTCCCATGATATTAGCCAGAACGTGTGGTGTATTAGATACCTGTATGCAAGCATAAGCAAATAACTAGATTCAAATTTCTAAAATAATTTTAAATAAATAATTCATGAGAACTATTTAAAAGGTAATGGAAATTTCATTTTTAATGCACATTTATCTAAATAGTTGCATTAATGAAAGAAAACAACGCTACCTAATGAGGGCAGTACTAGAAACATCACAGGACGTAAAGTAAAAATAAACTAATTTAGAGATTAGGCAGCTAGGGAAACGTGTAGCCTATACAATCCCTATGAGTAAATTATGAGCAGGTTTATACTTGGGGACTGCCCTTGTAAGGGCAGGAGCAATGCAAGGGCATGTCAAGCAGTTTAGAGAAAAAGATTACTTGTATTGAAAGGTAACTTCACATCTCAGAGACAAAGAAAAGTTTGTGAATATAAACTGATGACGACCTTTGACACTCTCAGTGCAGGAATGAATGTGTCGCATGGATTTATGTCTTTTTACATCAATTAAGGAATTTGCTCCTAAGACCTTGTGGGGGCATCACAAAACATTACCAGACCCCAATTAGAGGACAATAAAACATTCACTCCTTATCTATGAACTGGTCCAATATTTATGGCCACAACTATTTATCCCTCTCCCATATTGATAGTTCTGCTTTACGTCACTTGTCTTATCAATTGCACTATTCCTGTATCCTATTGTGTATAAATATGTGATTCTTCAGATGTTGTATTAGTATTGTATTAGTCTTTGCCTGATGAAGAGACCTGAGTAGTCCTGAAAGCTTGCAATTTGTTGTTTTCAGTTAGCCATTAAAAGGTATCAACCACTGAGGACTCTCAATTCTAAATATTTTTTTAGAGAAAAAGAGTAACTTCTCCAACCTCCACTGCTATTGTTCATCTCCTGCTCCTGTCTTGTGAACCTGTGACCAACCAAGGTGTAACCACTCCTTTTTAGATGCAGACTAACGAGCAAATCTAATTTGATGCAGGTGTTAGTTTTGGGAATGAAAATTTACAGGGTGAGAGTGATTCCATAATTTTTCCCTATGCTTGGTTAAAAAAATAACCATTACTGACTACCACATTATTTGTTCTTGATTTCTTTTACTGTTTCTTAAAGCCAGAAAGTTGCCATTTGAAATGACTTCAGTTTTGTGCCATGTCTGTGATCTGCTTTTTTTCAACAAAATAAAACAACGGATTGAACATCCTCCAAGGCCGATGATTCCATAATTTTTGCCAGAGGTTGTATGAGCTTTAAGTTGACTTGTAGAACTGGATTAATCCGAACATTAAGGTTAGGGGTATATAGAGAACACTGACCCCAACCACGGACTTCTCCACGAAGTTCATATTACCGTTCAGGTTCAGTTCCCTGAGCTAGGGCAAGTAGGCAGAGCGGAGCAAAACAATAGAATTGGCGCATCTAATACATGTGCCTTTTTTTGTTGCTGCTGGCTGCTGTTTTTAGGCTGGGGTGGACAATATCCATGGCAATTTACTGGCCTGGGAATATCAGCCCCTACCTGCCTGGTTTAGATTGGCTGATTGGCACAAATAGTGAGCTATTTAAATAATTAATAAAAACAGCTGGTTTTCAAAAAAGAGGGGTCCTCTAATTTTTTTTTAAAGAATTTAAATAAAAATTTAAAAAACAATGTGGGGTCCCCCACCATTTTTGATAACCAGCCAAGCAGAAGCAGACAGCTGGGAGCTAGTATTCTCAGACTGGTAAGAAGCCATTGCCCTTGCCAGCCTAAAGATAACAGCCCTCAACCACCCTAGAAAAGGTCATTTATTAGATGCGACAATTCTGGCACTTTGCCTGGCTCTTTCCACTTGCCCTGGTATGGTGACTAGTTCTGGGATTAATGTCAATTGTTTTATGGCTGCTGATTTAAAGCCTAGGGGTTAGTAATGGAGAGGTGTCTATCTGACTCCCCCATTACTAACACCATAATCAAATAAAGACGGAGACAGAGTAAAGACCTGTAATTGAAATAAACACACAGACTCCATTATTAAAAATAATATTCTCACCAAAAATTCAAATAAAAGAGCATAGTTATACTCACCTTATTGCACAGATCAACTGGCACAGGGAAAGATGTGCGCTGAGGGCCAGAGCCTGCAACAAATGCAGGGAGATGATCTTGGACATCCCTATAAATCCAAGGTCCTAAGGGAGTTAAAAGTATCCAATATCTCATTCAAAAAGCTTATTGTCACTTTAGTTGCTTCACAAGAGTTAACACAAATGGAATCGTGAATATTACATATTTTTTCCACAAAGATGATTATTTATCTCCAAATTTTTCAATTGTACACAGATAGCAGAAGAAAACTGGCCATGCAATTTGTTGTGCGATTTCTCCTGAGTACAACAATGCCCCAAATGTGATTTGAAACTACTATTTAGTCACACGGCAGGAATTGGAAGGGAAGAAGAGCCATTTGACATTAAGCTGTTAAATTAGCTGTAATAGATATTGGACACAATGTAACAACATGATGTGACAAAACAGTAAAAAATACACAAAATACAAGTGACCCTTTTTTTTAAAAAAACTGCATCTCTAAAGGAATTTATCTAGGGGGTGTGGTGAGCATCTTGAATCCAAAAGTGCTTCACAGCATTTCATAACATTGGTCAAGGAAAAAGAAAATATTTAAGAACACAGATTTATTGTGCACTTTCTCCCGAGTACATCAATATCATGTATGTGGTGGGAAACAACTTTTTGGACACACTGCCAAGCTTGAAAAGAAGAACAACATTTTGGAGTGCAAATTTTGATGGAATGTTTTGCGGGCACCATATAGCATTTGCAGAACCTTTGAGCTATGAAACAGCAGAACCCCCCACTAGTAACCCTTCTTTGGATTTGATCCAGGAGTGTATTGTGTTAAAGTGGGGAAAAAATTAGTCAGCCACCAATTGTGCAAGTTCTCCCACTTAAAAAGATGAAAGAGGCATGTAATTGACTTCATGGGCAGACAACAATTATTACAGTCAAAATGAGAAAACAAATCCAGAAAATAGCCTTGTATGATTTGGCAAAATTTATTTTGCAAATTATGGTGGAAAATAAGTATTTGGTTATTAACAAAAGTTCATCTCAATATTTTGTTATATATCCTTTGTTGGCAATGACAGAGGAAAAACGCTTTCTGTAAGTCTTTACAAGGTTGGCTCACACTGTTGGTGGTATGTTGGCCCATTCCTCCATGCAGATCTCCTCTAGAGTAGTGATGTTTTGTGCCTGGTGCTGGGCAACACAGACTTTTAAATCCCTCCAAAGATTTTCTATGGGGTTGAGATCTGGATACTGTCTAGGTTACTCCAGGACCTTCATATGCTTGTTGCGAAGCCACTGCTTTGTTGCCCTGGCAGTGTGCTTGGGATCATTATCATTCTGAAAGACACATCCACATTTCATCTTCAATTTCCTTGCTGATGGAAAGAGGTTTGCATTCAAAATCTCATGATACATGGCCCCCTTCATTCTTTCATGTACACCGATTAGTCGCCCTGATTCCTTTGCAGAAAATCAGCCCCAAAGCATGATGTTGCCATCCCCATGCTTCACAGTAGGTATGGTGTTCTTTGGATGCAACTCAGCATTCTGTCTCCTCCAAACATGAAGAGTATTGTTTCTACCAAACAGTTCTACTTTGGTATCATCAGACCATATGACATTCTCCCAATACTCTTCTGGATAATCCAAATGCTCTCTAGCACACTTGAGACAGGCCGGGACATGTACTGGTTTAAGCAGGGGAGATATCTGGCACTGCAGGATCTGAGTGCCTGGCGGCGTTGTATGTTGCTGCTGGTAGCCTTTGTTGTGGCTGTCCAGCTCTATGCAGGTCGCTCACTAGGTTCCCCACTGTGGTTCTGGGATTTTTGCTCACCGTTCTTTTGATCATTTTAGCCCCATGGAGTGAGATCATGCGTGGAACCCCAGATCAAGGGAGATTATCAGTGGTCGTGTATGTCTATTTTCTTATTATTGCTCCCACAGTTGACTTCATCACTCCAAGTTGCTTGCCTACTGCAGATTCAGTCTTCCCAGCCTGGTGCAGGGCTACAAGTATGTTTCTGGTGTCCTTCGACAGCTCTTTGGTCTTCACCACAGTGGAGTTTGGAGTTTGACTGTTTGAGGTTGTGAACAGGTGTATTTTATATTGATAACAAGTTCAAACAGGTGCCATTACTACAGGTAATGAGTGGAGGACAAAGGAGCCTCTCAAAGAAGAAGTTACAGATCTGTAAGAGCCAGAATTAAATCTTGCATATTTTTAAGTGACCAAATACTTATTTTCCACCTTAATTTGCAAAATAAATCTTTCCAAATCAGACAAGGTGATTTTCTGGACTTGTTTTCTCACAACATGAATTCACAGTTTATCATGGTATAATAACGTTGTGCAATAAATCACAATAAATCAGAAATTAATTTAATAATCCATGAATATGTCATAAACTTTAAATCATTCTTTTATGCACAGCCCAGCATTTTCTGGGGTAGGTTTTGCATTGCCAATTTGTTGTCCTTTGCAATTCTTCATTTGCAAAATACCGTATATACTGGTGTATAAGCCGAGATTTTCAGCACATTTTTTTGTGCTGAAAATGCCCCTCGGCTTATACACGAGTCACTGGGCAGAAACCAGCGGGGGAGGGGGTGTCACTGCAGGAGCCGGTGGCTGGGACATCATACTCACCCTCCCCGTGCCATCGCTGAACTTCCCAGCAATCCTGCGTTGTACCCGGCTTCCTGCAGCTCTCCTGTGCTGAGCGGTGACGTAATACCGCTCATTAAGGTCATGTAATATGGACGCGACGCCACTCCCATAGGCGTGGCGTCCATATTCATGGCCTTATTGAGCGGTATTACGTCACCGCTCAGCACAGGAGAGCTGCAGGAAGCCGGGTACAACGCAGGATTTCCGGGACGTTCAGCGATGGCACGGTGAGGGTGAGTATGACGAGGGGAGAACGGAGGATGGGGAAAGCATGGAGGAGGACAATGAGCACGGAGCAGGACGGGGGGAGGACGGATAGCACAGAGGAGCACGGAGCAGGACGGGGGGAGGATGGAGGGCACAGAGGAGCACAGAGCAGGACGGGGGGAGGATGGAGCAGGACCAGGGGATTATGGAGGCCACAGAGGAGCACGGAGCAGGACGGGGGGGATGATGGAGGGCACAGAGGAGCATGGGGGGATTATGATAGGTTTACTTATTCTGTAATTATCTAAACAATATATCTATAGGGTGACTGTAATACCGGGGCCGTATTCGTGGAACATAGTTGGAATCATTGGGCTACTTCAGACCTGTGAGGAAACTTTTTTATAAATTGGTGAACAAGGGACAGTCTCTTGTTTTTATAGCTCTCTTTTTATGTTTTTCACATTTCGTTTTGTGCACTTCATCGGATTCCCTCAACTATGTTGATAACTCTCCTTTACTAACACCAGGACTTGATGACAGCTGTGATTTTTGGCAAATCATAGATAGCATCAACCACAACTACCATGAACCCAATTGCCAATGCACCAGGGTAGTCAGGAAGAGCCAAGGCAAAGCTTCGTAATTGGCGCATCTAATGTAATGTGCCACTTCTGGAGTGGCTGATGGCTGGTATTTTTAGGCTGGGAAGGGCCAAATAACCATGGATCTTATTAGCCTGATAATATCAGCTCACAGCTGTCTGCTTTACTTTTGCTGGTTATCAAAAATGTTAAAATAATTTATTTATATACTTTCTTAGTACATGTACAGTAACCAACACAGGCAAGGCACTAATTATATACATTATCTCACAGATACCTATCTAGCTATGTATTTACCCCATTTCTATCTATTTATGTATCTATCTATATTTATCTTTGCACATCTTTAACATGAACACATCTGTAATTTCTATTCTGCATTCAATTTGGGTATGTACCACACAGATGGCACATGGATGTCACACTATGTTATCCGTGTTAAAATGCGCGGTACGTATTGTCATCTGTGCTGCAGGAAAAAAAATTGACATTTCTACTTGTGGGTCACAAGGAGGACTGGTCCTTGTGAAAATACTGACAAATGCATAGCCCCATAAATTATAATGGGTGTGCATGTGTACGTGTCTCTGGTACCTGTGAAAATGGACGCCACATGTACTGGAAACACAGACGTGTAATGGGAGCCTAAGAAGCGTTATTGGTGGAGCACACAATATGCAAAATAAATTAACAATAAATAAATAGAAAGCCCTAGAAATATTCTAAAAGAATTATAAGACCATTTCAAATGGTTGTTACTATCGTTCAACTAGTGAAAAAGAGACAAGCTAAAATAATGTATCCAATATTTAAAAATACTTGTTATGTAAAAGGGAACAGAATGTAAAGTGTATAAATTGACATATCTTTATTTACCTACTAACATCATCTGTAGAGATGGGAGCACACGAACAGTAAAGTTCGACGTCCATACCGAACACCTACTCTTCGGGCACGGACACCGAACTCAGACTTCACCAGGAAGTCCGTGTTACTGTTTGGGTTTGGCTACCCGAATACCGGGTGTTTTTGAATATGATAGCACGGCAAACACTGCTTCTGATCAGTGATTAAATCATTCCCGCCGGTCAGAGAGCTGAGGTTCCCACGCTGTCAAAAGGCAGTGTGAACGCTCAGCTGTGATCGGAGGTATAAATTTTACCTCCAGTCACTGATTTCAGCTGATGGGAATACTGATCCCATCATCCGACAGCTGCAGCCGCTAATAACAGTGAGAGCAGGAGCGGAGGATGGGAGTATTCATCAACTGCTCCTGCGCTGTAAATAAATAGTTTAAAAAAATGGCGTGGGTCCCCCTGTATTTTTGTATCATGAAATCTCAAAAAAGAGGACTTAAAAATTCTTCAAAAATTAAAAAAATGAAGAAGAAAGGCAGAGATGTTTACCTGCCCAGGCCTCCATACAAATGCACTAACAGGATACAGTGGACACCACAGTTTACAGAACCAAATGGGTCCAACTGCACCCTGAAAAATAATGTGCAAAAAACAAATACAAAAATATGTGAGGTATTACTTGATATTATGGCCAAAATATGAAAGCTCTCAACCCCGTCAAGGGTCCCCACACTTGGGAGTCCTATCTCTAATTCTATCACTGAATAGCAAAAAAGACTTAAAAATCCTCCAAAAAACCAGCAGAAACAGCGGAGATCTTTACTTGCCCAGGCCTACAAACAAATGCACTAACAGGATGCAATGAACCCACTTAACACAGGCTCAAGAATGCCAATGTGGCAACCACTCACAGCCTGCCAATCCATAGAGGGGTGGTTGCTTGGCATATTAATGCACAAAAATAGTCATATGCAGGTTGTGCAGAGCATCTGGCTTACAGCCTATTGGTGACGCCCATACCATTAGATCAGGTGGGCTGCCCAGTGCTATTCAAAATGCATCCCGTGTGAACAGACACCACATTTTACAGAGCCAAATGGGTCCAGCTTCACCCTGAAAAATAAAGTGCAAAAATCACATTCAAAAATTTGTGAGGTATTAGTTGATATTATGGCCAAAATATGCAAGCTCGCAACCCACGTCAAGGATCCACACACTTTTGATAGCAGTCAGCTGGGGGCTGGTTTTCTCAGGCTGGTAAGGAGCCATGGATAATAGACCCCCAGCCTAAAAATAGCCGCCCGCAGCTGCCCAGAAAAGGCACATCTATTAGATTCACAATTTTTGTGCTTTGCTCGGTGCTAGCGGAGACCTCACTGAGGTCACGGCAGTTCAGCCCAGCTGGGAACAGAGCCTCAGTGACTGGAGGTAACTACAGGAGATCGAGGACTTCAATGGAATTAGGAATTAGGTGATTTTAACTGTGTTTGTTATTTTTAACCCCTTACTGCCATCGGACGTACTATCCCGTCCATGGTACCTGGGCCCATATGACGGGGACGGGATAGTATGTCTCGTGCGATCGGACGCGCTCCCGGGGGGAGCGCAGCCGATCGCGGCCGGGTATCAGCTGATTATCACAGCTGACACCCATGACTGTGTGTCAGGAGCGGTCACGGACCGCTCCCGGCACATTAACCCCTTGCACACCGCGATCAAACATGATCGCGGTGTACGGGGGGCACAGGGGAGGATCGCGCAGGGTGGGGGCTCCCTGCGCGCCCCCCTGAGACCCTCAGAGCAGCGCGATGTGATCGCGCTGTTCTGAGGGCTTCCTCCCTCCCAGGACCCGGATCCAAGATGGCGCCGGGGTCCTGGAGGGAGGCGGCTACCTCAGTGCCTGCCGAGAGCAGGCACTGAGAAGCCTGCTGCACTGCCTGAGCGATCGCTGGTGTGACAGAGTGCTGTGCACACTGTCACACCAGCGATCTGATAAAATACAGTGATGTCCCACCCTGGGACAAAGTAAAAAAGTTAAAAAAATAAAAATAAACATGTTTTAAAAAAAAATCCAAAATAAATAAAAAAATATATATATATTCCCCAATAAATTCATTCTTCCTGTAAATAAAAAAAACAAAGCAATAAAAGTACACATATTTGGTATCGCCGCGTCCGTAACGATCCCCCCTATAAAATTGTCCCACTAGTTAACCCCTTTAGTGAACCCCTTAAAAAAAAAAAAAAAACCGACGCAAAAAATCAATGCTTTATCATCATACCGCCGAACAAAAAGTGGAATAACACGCGATCAAAAAGACCGATATAAAAAAACATGGTACTGCTGAAAACGTCATCTTGTCCCGCAGAAAACGAGCCATCATACAGCATCATCAGCGAAAAAATAAAAAAGTTATAGCTCGCAGAATAAAGCGATGCAAAAATAATTATTTTTTATATAAAATTGTTTTTATTCTATAAAAGCGCCAAAACATGAAAAAATGATATAAATGAGGTATCGCCATAATCGTACTGACCCGAAGAATAAAACTGCTTTATCAATTTTACCACACGCGGAACGGTATAAACGCCTCCCCAAAAGAAATTCATGAATTGCTGATTTTTGTTCATTCTAACCTCCCAAAAATCGAAATAAAAAGCGATCAAAAAACGTCACGTGCTCAAAAATGGTACCAATAAAAACGTCAACTCGTCCCGCAAAAAATAAGACCTCACATGACTCTGTGGGCCAAAATATGCAAAAATTATAGCTCTCAAAATGTGATGATGCAAAAACTATTTTTGCAATAAAAAGCGTCTTTTAGCGTGACAGCTGCCAATCATAAAAACCCGCTATAAATAGTAAATCAAACCCCCTTTATCACCCCCTTAGTAAGGGAAAAATAATAAAATTAAAAAAAAGTATTTATTTCCATTTTCCCATTAGGGTTAGGGTTAGGGTTGCGGCTAAAGTTAGGGTTAGGGTTGGCGCTAAAGTTAGGATTAGGGTTAGGGTTGGGATTAGGGGTGTGTTAGGGTTAGGTTTGTGGTTAGGGTTGGGACTAGGGTTAGGGGTGTGTTGGGGTTAGGGTTGGAGTTAGAATTGGGGGGTTTCCGCTGTTTAGGCACATCAGGGGCTCTCCAAATGTGACATGGCGTCTGATCTCAATTCCAGCCAATTCTGCGTTGAAAAAGTCAAACGGTGCTCCTTCACTTCTCAGCTCTGCCATGCGTCCAAACAGTAGTTTATCCCCACATATGGGGTATCAGCGTACTCTGGACCCCAAGAGTTATTGTGCAATTTGTCCTATTTCTTCTGTTACCCTTGGGAAAATAAAAAACTGGGGGCGAAAATATCATTTTTGTACAAAAAAAATAATTTTTTTTTGTTTTTACGGCTGTACATTATAAACTTCTGTGAAGCACTTGGGGCTTCATAGCGCTCACCACACATCTAGATAAGTTCCTTGTGGGGTCTATTTTCCAAAATGGGGTCACTTGTTGGGGATTTCCACTATTTAGGCGCATCAGGGGCTCTTCAAATGCGACATGACGCCCCCAGACTATTCCATCAAAGTCTGCAATCCAAAACGTCACTACTTCCCTACCGAGCCCCAACGTGTACCCATACAGTAGTTTTCTCCCACATATTGGATATCAGCGTACTCAGGACAAATTGGACAACAACTTTTGGGGTCCAATTTCTCCTGTTACCCTTGTAAAAATAAAATATTGGGGCAAAAAAATCATTTTTGCAAAAAAAAAAAAGATTTTTTATTTTTACGGCTGTGCGTTATAAACTTTTGTGAAGCACTTCGGGGTTCAAAGTGCTCACCACACATCTAGACAAGTTCCTTGTGGGGTCTATTTTCCAAAATGGGGTCCCTTGTGGGGGGTTTCCACTGTTTAGGCGCATCAGGGGCTCTCCAAAGGCGACATGACGCCCCCAGACCATTCCATCAAAGTCTGCAATCCAAAACGTCACTACTTCCCTTCCGAGCCCTGACGTGCGCCCATACAGTAGTTTTCTCCACATATTGGGTATCAGCGTATCAGGACAAATTGGACAACAACTTTTGGGTTCCAATTTCTTCTGTTACCCTTGTGAAAATAAAATATGGTGAGATGACGTTTTCAGCGGTACCAAGTTTATTTATATCAGTCTTTTTCATTGCGTGTTATTCCACTTTTTGTTCGGCGTTATGATGATAAAGCATTGATTTTTTGCTTTGTTTTTTTTTTTTTCTTTTAAGGGGTTCACTAAAGGGGTTAACTAGTGGGACATTTTTTTAGGGGGGGTCGTTATGGACGCGGCGATACCAAATATGTGTACTTTTATTGTTTTGTTTTTTTTATTTACAGGAAGAAATGAATTTATTGGGGAATATTTTTTTTTTTTTTTTACTTATTTTGGATTTATTTTTAAAACATGTTTATTTTTATTTTTTTTACTTTTTTACTTTGTCCCAGGGTGGGACATCACTGTATTTTAGCAGATCGCTGGTGTGACAGTGTGCACAGCACTCTGTCACACCAGCGATCGCACAGGCAGAGCTGTAGGCTTCTCAGTGCCTGCTCTCAGCAGGCACTGAGGAAGCCGCCTCCCTCCAGGACCCCGGCGCCATCTTGGATCCGGGTCCTGGGAGGGAGGAAGCCCTCAGAACAGCGCGATCACATTGCGCTGGTCTGAGGGTCACAGGGGAGCGTGCAGGGAGCCCCTCCCTGCGCGATGCTTCCCTGTGCCCCCAGTACACCGCGATCATGTTTGATCGAGGTGTGCAAGGGGTTAATGTGCCGGGAGCGGTCTGTGACCGCTCCTGACACACAGTCCCAGGTGTCAGCTGTGATAATCAGCTGACACCCGGCTGCGACTAGCTGTGCTCCCACCGGGAGCGCAGCTAATCGCCTATGACGTACTATCCCGTCCATGGTCAGATTGGCACGGGTTTCATGGACGGGATAGTACGTCTAATGTCAGAGAGGGGTTAATCCCACTTGCCACCGCTACAGGTAATGTGAGAGAGTCGAGCAAAGCACCTGAATTGGCGCATCCAATAGATATGCCTTTTCTGGTCAGATACAGGCTGCTATTTTTAGGCTGGGGAGGCAATATCCATGGTCACTTACCAGCCTGAGAATACCAGTCCCCAGCTGCCTGCTTTAGCAAGGCTGGTTGTCAAAAATGAGAGGGACCCCACTCCATTTTTTTTTATTATTTGTTTAAATAATTAAATAAAACAGCATGGGGACCCCTCTATTCTTGA
>JARQOD010000001.1:198657619-198698665 GCA_033576555.1 Oophaga sylvatica
GCATAACTGAATTTTTTTATTTTTTTTTTTTTTGTTTTGTTTTAAAAAAACACTTTATTTTTTTGGCGGTTAAAAAAATAATTTTTTTAAACGGTTTTTTGGGTTATCGGGAGTTTGTATCCCAAAATCATCAGTTTTTAAAACAAAAAAAACCTACAAATTTCATTGGGTTAATAAATCTAAAATAAAGAAAGTTTAATTGAATCATTACATTATGGAAAAAATGAAATTTAGCACTAATGCAATTTTTTTTGAGAAGGCCTTTACTTCAAGACATTTTTTAAACCCTAACTTTTATTATTAAAAAAACCCAGTTCATTTTGCAAAAAAAAGGGCAAAAAACAAAGTTTGGACATAACACAGAAAATAAAATAAACTTTGCAAATACTCATTAAGAACATTTTTTTAAAGTAATTTAAACCATTAAATTTAAAATTGATCCGAACTGATCATTCCTGAAAAAAAAGCCCTTTATTTTAGCACCTAAAGATAAAAAGGCAAACTTTTTTTTTCTGGCTATATAAACATTTTTTTAAAGGGAAAACCAAACAATATTTTCTTCCTTAATGAAACACTTTCCCCTCAAAAATCTAATCACAAAAAAAAAGCAGGGATATAGGGGAGGTGCCAAAATTTTACCCACCCGGGTCTCGTACCTACGTTCTCCATTTTTTTTTGACCAGTGACTGGTTTAGAGCCTCAAAACGGCTCCATAGACTTATTGGGGAATGCAACTTTTGGCCACACACAAACCCTCCTATTACCTACTTTAAAGGGACATATTAACACTTCATATTTGCCAGATTCAATCATATTTAAAGCCAAAGCCAGGAGTGAGGGAATAATTCAGAAGTAGTGAACAGTTTCTGATTTACTTTGCCTATGATTGTTCGTGATTTTGGCTACAAAATACTCATGTAAAATATTGACCAAATACTGAATGTGTGAACATAGTCTGGGTCATATGATCCAGAGCTGACCGTAAAACAAGGTAAAAATGTGATTGTAAGTATTTTAATGCACCTGAACTTCACAATACATAATTTAGAATAATTTGGTAATATAGTTTTTGCTAGGAGATGTTTCATTTGATTTTGCAGTCATATAGACTAATAAATTAGAAACATACAAAAATTTATTTTCTTGTAAGGCTATAATCTTGTTTTACAGAGTAAAATTGGCAACTGTTCAGTTCGAGAAATGGATTTCCTGCAATACTTTAACTAACTGCTTGTATTTTAGTTCAGACTGCTTTGAAAATGTATACAACATTGAAGAAATTACTGAACATTGTTTAAGATCATCACAGTTAAGCAAGTTTCAAATGAATCCAGCCCCATTAGTCATTTGATTTTCTGCTGCTACTTAGAATTTCAATTGTTTCAATGACCTTTCTTAAAGTTTACTTGTCTTATAAATCCTTAAAATGACCTTTCATAAAATGTAGACAACTCATAAAGCTTTGTAACAAACAAAAAAGATGGAGATATATAAAATTCAAAAAAAACAAACAGAAAGGTAACAGGATGTGTGAATGTACGTATGTGGGGACAGTAAAACTAAATCAGTTATTCCAATGCCAAAATTAATTAACCATTAAATGTTTCATCAGTGCATGCAATGACAACCAATTTTATACATTATTATCATTGTCTGTTCTGTGAAAATACTTTTCTGAATAGTAATGTTTTTGCCACTTTGAGTTACAAATAAGTACATAAATGCAACTATTCTCTTAATGGTGGAGTGCACATGGTAGGCTTTTCACATAATTCACGTAATTGTTTTAAACTTCCCCACGGACAAAATGTGTGCTACACATGTGCACACTGATGACACATGGATGACATCCATGTGTCAGCAGTGTGACAATATTCGACCCTAGAAAAAGCAGTACAGTCGTGCTGTTCCCAGGCGCGGAAGCTGAATCCACTCTCATCATCCTTGCCCTGTAATCAGCAAGACCAGTGAGTCTGATGACCATTGTATTCAGCCGTCTTTTTCTAGCGCTGACTACAACTGTCATCATTTTGCCTGGTCTCCCTATGATCAGTGAGACCAGGCAGTCAAAAGATAGTTGTAGTTATCAGCGTCCATCTTGTATCTCATGTATTAAATACATTTTTTTTAAATGATGGAGGTTTCCCCGTAATTCTTCTAACCAGCTGAGGGAAAACCAAATGTTGGAGGCTAATATTAATGTTCTGGGAAAGGGGCCAAAGCCATAAAGATTCCCAGGTTATTAATATCCAATCAGAGTTGTTTTCTTATACTTTACTTGTTATTATAGGAAAGCAAAAAATTTGTGGGGTCTCCCCTTTAGCTACTAATCAGCAAATGCTATGCAGACAGCTGACAGCTGCAAACTGATATTAATAGGTAAGGGGTCAGGATATTGGCCCCCTCCCAGACAAAGATCATCAGCCCTCGCCGCCCCAAAATGACACATCCATCAGATGCACCAATCTGGAACTTAGCCTCTGCTTTTCCCACTTGCCCTTTATTTTCATACAAGTATTTTACTCTGTGTTTTGTCTTTATTATATTTAACTATGGGTTTAGTAAAGGGGTTGTCCTTGTACATGCCTCTCGAATACTAACCCCAAGGTTGATGTCAGCAGCCATAACACAGCTGACATCAACCCCAACTAAAACCCACTTGCCACCCTGTTATGTTTCGGTAGCTGAGGAAAAACTGCAAAAATAGCCAAAGTAGCAATACACCAGAGAGGCTGGAAACTATTGGATTGCAGTAACCTAAACTAACCGCCACACTAGAATAGCCTTGGAACTTACCTACGGTTGATCCTAGACGCCTCGTCACAGCCGGAGAGATAGCTACACCTAAAGGCAGAAAGATTAATGCTATCTGCCCCGGAGCAGAATCCCCAAAGAAATAGGAAGCCCCGAACATGTAATGGCGGTTAGACAAGAAGAAAACACGGACACGAATAGAAAATAGAATGGCAAACGCTGGGGCCCAATCTGTCTAGATAGAAAAGTATAGGAAAGAATTCTGACTGCAACCCAAAGAAACCCTGACAAAAATACCAACACTTCTGATAACAAAAACCTGAGATCACACATCTATACCACCTAAATCAGATCTCTGGTGTAAAACACAGCAACCCAGCAAATAAAAAGTGACAAAGGAACAAAGCAAAAATGCAATACACAATGACACAATTGCAGTGCAAGACCCCAAAAGGGGACCAGGCTGCAGTCCACTGCAAGCAGCAACCAGCAGTGAAAATCCAACAGAGGAAAAAAAAGCAAAACACTTATCTGAATGAAGCAGGAAAGCAAGATGTGCTCCAAGCAAGAGCAGGAGGAACAATTGATAACCGGCAAGCTGCTGGGAACCCAGGTCACTTATATCAGACCATTCAGAGCCAGCTGAAGGCCATTCAGTAATTTGTTCATACCCTTAGCAACCACCAGAGGAGCCCCAACTCAGAAGTTGCCTCCAATTTAAATTCACAAAAACCACCCCACCATGCAAGTGGGAAGATCGGAGACTAAGCTCTAGAATTGGTCCATCAAAATGTATGTGCCAATTTTTAAGGTGGCTGAGGGCTAATGTTCTTAGTCTGGGAGGGGGCCAATATCATGGACCCTTCCTAGGCTAATAACACAGCTGACTGCTTAAACTTTGCTTTTTAGAAAATATAGGAGGACAGCACAACTTTTTTGGGAGGGTGTCTCCCCAAATAATAACCACCTTAAGGGTAAGAAAACAGCTATGAGCTAATATTAATAACCTGGGAAACTTTATGGCAAATTGGTACCTACCCAGAATATAACATCAGCCCCCCGCTGTTGGCTTTCCCTCAACTGGTCATGAAAAATAACAAGTGACTCCATGCCATTTTTTTTATTCATTTATTTCATTATTTAAAAAATAAATACAAGTACAGAAAAATAAGCACACAAAGCATGTTTAAAGAAATCACACTGCCCCATATTTCTATCTGTCTATCTATCTAACTATTATGTTCCTCATCACATATATCTCTATCTTTGAACATCTTTAATAAATAAAACTCATTAATTTTTATGCTGCATTTAATTCCATAATGTGAAAGAACACTGACAGCACAATGACAGCACACAGACATAGGGACCGCACACGGGAAAACAGATGTAACATGGATGGCACACTTATGTAACATGCCTTCACATGGATGGCACACAGACTCAGACCACAGATTTCATCAGTACAGGTTTTTCTAGTACAGAAATCACCAGGACATGTAAGGGAGCCTTTAAAAGGAACTTGTCACCCCCCCCGCCATTTTGAAGTGAAAGAGTTTACCTTCAGCAGCATAAAGGCAGCAGTCTGTGAAGGTGCTCTTTTTTTTTTGTACCCCTGCAAACGCAGAAATATTCACTTTTAAAAATCGGTCCCCATACCTTATGTGTCCCTGAGGTGTGACTCTGCCCGGGACTCCTCTTCCCCCAGCCATCCATCAAGGTGCTTCAACAGCGTTTTTCACTTTAATTTCTGTTGTGTGGGGCGCCTGCGCTGTAGTAACAGTCCTCGGGCATGCGCATTGCGCGCTGCCCGGGAACTGACAGAACACTATTGCGCCTGCGTCTCTGTGGTTCCCCAGCTCCCTCCCGCAGTGTATATCAGTGTTTTACTGCTTGATGAGCTTCAAGAGGTATCACCGGAAGTGAAAACCATTTCCGGTGACTACCTCTTGAAGCTCATCAAGAGAATGCCAAGAGTGTGCAAAGCAGTCATCAAAGCAAAGGTGGCACTTTGAAGAACCTAGAATATAAGAAATATTTTCAGTAGTTTCACATTTTTGTTAAGTATATACAGTAATTCCACATGTGTTAATTCATAGTTTTGATGCCTTCAGTGTGAATTTACAATTTTCATAGTCATGAAAAAACAGAAACATCTTTAAATGGGAAGGTGGGGGCCAAACTTTGGTCTGTAAATAAAAAATACAGGCCAGATACTTGAAAGTGGGCTATTTCCAACACACCCTCATCTATCTATGGGCTACGATTTGTGGCATTTGAGGTCCCCATCCAACTATTTTTTGCTGTGTGTTACTCCAATTATTAACAATATTTTGCTATAAAAAAATGACCCCATATTTTACAGTTAGTACTTCATCACATGCTTAATTTATCTGTGGGCTACAAATTGTGGGATTTGATGCTTCCTTCCAACTGTTTTGCTGTGTGTACTCCAATTATTAATACAATTTTGCTGGAAAAAAATGCAGGCCACTATGATGAGCAAGTATATTTCGTTGCTCGGGTTTCCCTAGAGCAGCTCGGGGGTGTCCGAGTATTTATAAGTGCTCGGAGATTTAGTTTCTGCTGCCGCAGCTGCTTGATTTATGGCTGCTGGACAGCTTGAATACATGTGAGGAATGCCTGTTTGTTAAGGAATCCCCACATGTATTCAGCCTGTCAAATAGTTTTCAAATCATGCAGTAACAGCAACAGAAAGTAAATCTCCGAGCACTTATAAATACTCGGAGGTCACCCTAGCGTGCTCGGGAAAACCCGAGCAAAGAGTATACTTCGCTCATCACTACAGGCCACAAACTTTAGTGTTGCATCTCTGTCACAACGCCTCATCTATCTGTGGGCTACAAATTGTGGCATTTGATGCCTCCTTTCAACTGTTTTTGCTCTGTGTTATCTCCAATTATTAACACTATTGTGCTGTAAAAGAAAATACAGGCCACATACTTTACAGTGTAGTTTCTCCGTCACACGCCTCACGCCTCATCTTTCTGTGGATAAAAAATTGGCATTTGAAGCCTCCATTCAACTGTTTTTGCTGTGTGTTACCCTAGTTCTTGACACTTTTTTCCTGTAAAAAAAAAAAAAATACAGCCACATATTTTATAGTGTAGTATCTCCGTCATATGCCTCACCTTTCTGTGGGCTACAAATTGTGACATTTGAGGCCTACATCAACTGTTTTTTAGTGTGTTTACCCAAGTTTGTGACACTATTTTCCTATAAAAAATTAGAAATACAGGGCCACATATTTTAGTGTAGTATCTCCATCACATGCCTCACCTATCTGTGTGCTACAAATTGTGGCATTTCAGGCCTCCATTCAACTGTTTTTCCTGTGTGTTACCCTAGTTATTGACAATATTTTCGTCTAAGAAAATTAAATACAGACCACATATTTTACAGCGTATCTCGGTCACATGTCTCATTTATCTTGTGGGCTAAAATTGTGTCATTTGAGTCCTCCATTCAACTGTTTTGCTGCATGACACCATAGTTCTTGACATTATTTTCCTGTAAAAAAAATAAAAATAAAAGCCACATATTTTGCAATGTAGTGTCTCTGTCCATGCCTCATCTATCTGTTGGCTATAAATTGTGCATTTGAGTCCTCCATTCAACTGTTTTTGCTGCATGACACCATAGTTCTTGACATTATTTTCCTGTAAAAAAAATAAAAATACAAGCCACAATTTTGCAATGTAGTGTCTCTGTCACATGCCTCATCAATCTGTGGCTATAAATTGTGCATTTGAGTCCTCCATTCAACTGTTTTGCTGCGTGACACCAAGTTCTTGACATTATTTTCCTGTAAAAAAAATAAAAATACAAGCCACATATTTTGCAATGTAGTGTCTCTGTCACACGCCTCATCATCTGTGGGCTATAAATTGTGCATTTGAAGCCTCCATTCAACTATTTTTGCTGTGTGTTACCCTAGATCTTGACACTATTTTTCTGTAAAAAAATAAAAATACAAGCCACATATTTTGCAATGTAGTGTCTCTGTCAAAATGCGTCATCTATCTGTGGGCTATAAATTGTGCATTTGGGTCTCCATGCAACTGTTTTTGCTGTTGTTACCCTAGTTCGTGACACTAATTTCCTGTAAAAAAATAAAAATACAGCCACAAATTTTACAGTGTAGTATCTCCCTCACATGCCTCACCTATCTGTGGGCTACAAATTGTAGTATTTGAGGCCTCCAGTCAACTGTTTTTCCTGTGTGTTACTCCAATTATTAATATTATTTTGCTGTAAAAAAAAGTACAGGCCACATATTTTACAGTTTAGTATTTTCGTCACACGCCTTATCTATCTGTCTCTACAAATTGTGGCATTTGAAGCCTCCATTCAACTGTATATTACTGTGTGTTACGCCAATTATTAACATTATTTTGCCGCAAAAAAAAGTACAGGCCACATATTTTACAGTGTAGTGTGTTCTTCAACACGCCTAATTCACCTCTGGGCTACAAATTATGGCATTTGAGACTTCCATTCAACTGTTTTTGTTGTGTTACCCTTGTTCTTGACACTATTTTCCTGTCAAAAAACAAAAATACAGGTCCATTATTTTCCAGTATAGTATCTCCGTCACATGCCTCATCTATCGTGGGCTAGAAATTGTGACATTTGAAGACTCCCTTCAACTGTTTTTGCTGTGTGTTACTCCAATTATTAACACTATTTTGCTGTAAAAAAATTGCAGGCCACATATTTTACAGTGTCACACACCTCATGTATCTGTTGGCTACAAATTTTGGCATTTGATGCCTCCTTTCAACTGTTTTTGCTCTGTGTTACTCCAATTATTAACACTATTGTGCTGTAAAAGAAAATACAGGCCACATACTTTACAGTGTAGTATTTCCGTCACACGCCTCACCGCCTCATCTTTCTGTGGATAAAAAATGTGGCAGTTGAGGCCTACATCAATTGTTTTTGATGTGTGTTTGCCCAAGTTTGTGACACTATTTTCCAATAAAAAATAGAAATACAGGCCACATATACAGTCATGGCCAAAAGTTTTGAGAATGACACAAATATTAATATTTTCACATGATCTGCTGCCCTCTGGTTTTTATGTGTGTTTGACAGATGTTTTATCACAGACAGAAATATAATAATTGCAAACATATGAGTAACAAAAGCTTATATGACAGTTAGAATGAGTTAATGCAGCAAGTCAATATTTGCAGTGTTGACCCTTCTTCTTCAGGACCTCTGCAATTCTCCCTGGCATGCTCTCAATCAACTTCTTGACCAAATCCTGACTGATAGCAGTCCATTCTTGCACAATCAATGCTTTCATTTGTCAAAATTTTTAGGTTTTTGTTTGTCCACCCGTCTCTTGATGATTGACCACAAGTTCTCAATGGGGATTAAGATCTGGGGAGTTTTCCAGGCCATGGACTCAAAATCTCTATGTTTTGTTCCCTGAGCCATTTAGTTATCACCTTTGCTTTATGGCAAGGTGCTCCATCATGCTGGAAAAGGCATTGTTGATCGCCAAACTGCTCTTGGAGGGTTGGGAGAAGTTGCTCTTGGAGGACATTCTGGTACCATTCTTTATTCATGGCGTGTTTTTTAGGCAAGACTGTGAGAGACCCGATTCCCTTGGCTGAGAAGCAACCCCACACATGAATGTTTCAGGATGCTTAACAGTTGGCATGAGACAAGACTGGTGGTAGCGCTCACCTTGTCTTCTCCGAATGAAGCTTTTTCCTGATGTCCCAAACAATCGAAAAGGGGATTCATCAGAGAAAATAACTTTACCTCAGTCCTCAGCAGTCCACTGCCTGTACCTTTTGCAGAATATCAGTCTGTCCATGATGTTTTTTCTGGAGAGAAGTGGCTTCTTTGCTGCCCTCCTTGAGACCAGGCCTTGCTCCAAGAGTATCCGCCTCACAGTGCGTGCAAGCACTCACACCTGCCTGCTGCCATTCCTGAGCAAGCTCTGCACTGCTGGTAGCCCGATCCCCAGCTGAAACACTTTTAAGAGACGGTCCTGGCGCTTGCTGGTCTTTCTGGGCGCCCTGGAGCCTTTTGGCAACAATGGAACCTCTCTCCTTGAAGTTCTTGATGATGCGATAGATTTGTTGACTGAGTGCAATCTTTCTAGCTGCGATACTCTTCCCTGTTAGGCCATTTTTGTGCATTGCAATGATGACTGCACGTGTTTCTTTAGAGATAACCATGGTTAACAGAAGAGAAACAATGATGCCAAGCACCAGCCTCCTTTTAAAGTGTCCAGTGGTGGTCATTCTTACTTAATCATGACAGATTGATCTCCAGCCATGTCCTCATCAACACCCACACCTGTGTTAATGGAGCAATCACTGAAAAGAGGTTAGCTGGTCCTTTAAGGCAGGGCTGCAGTGATGTGAAATGTGTTTTGGGGATAAAGTTCATTTTTCTAGCCAAATATTGACTTTGCAAGTAATTGCTGTTAAGCTGATCACTCTTTATAACATTCTGGAGTATATGCAAATTGCAATTAGAAAAAGTGAAGCAGTTAGACTTTGTAAAAATTAATATTTGTGTCATTTCAAAACTTTTGGCCATGACTGTAGTATCTCAAATGTTTTTCCTGTGCCTAATCCTAGATATTGACACCAGTTTGCTGAAAAAAAAAAATTGTTACCTACAGGCCAGATATTTTAAACTGTGGTTTTCCCGCACACCGATCACATATAAGTTCGCTCCAAATTCAGGCATTTGTAGTGAACGTGGAAAATATTGTAGTCCATTTAAAATGGGCAAGACGATGGGAAGGTTCAGGGAAGTGAACCGAGGCCATGGGCAAGCTGAAATTGGGCCACAACAAACATCCACCTCTTCTTGCTTGACTTTCCAATCACAATTACTAGGGGACCGCAGCAGCAAAACCACTATTTAACCCAGAGCAGTGTCATAAAGTTTTGGTTGTATAGCGGATACTGCATACAGACACTTTGTCACCACCACCTCCGCTTGTGTTCCACACGGTCAAGTCTGAGTAGCCGTGAGTCTGGACTGCATATTCCTCATCCTGATCCTCCTTCCTCCCACCATGCTGAGTGCCCTGAAACAACTGATCCCACACTTGGACACTCCAAAGAGCTGTTCACTTTTCCACTTATTGATTCGTCCGTCCCTTTGAAGCGGGTCAAGATGAGATCTCATGTAGCGATGCCCAAAATATTTGAGCAACCACGGTCACATGAAGACAATGGTGGGAACGTGTCACAAGAGGTGGACGATGATTTGAGAGGTGCACAAGATTTTGAGATGATGACAATCGCCAGAAAGTCAGGAGGAGGACCAGGGTGCAGAAGTGGAAGATGAGGTGGTGGATGAAATAGTAACTGACCCAACCTGGCAGGAGGACATGCAGAGTGAGGACAGCAGCACACAGGGGGAAGGAGGCGTACCACCCCAACAGACAAGAAGAAGCGTGTGGTGGCCACAGACAGAAGACGGGCAACCGTTCCCCGTCACACCAACCCAACGCAAGTTGCCTTTGAAAGTGTTTGGTCTTCCCAAGACTGGTTGTTTTTTAAAGACTCCTCTGATAATCCCAAGCAGGCCATTTGCACCACCTGTCACGCCTGCATCAGCAGGGGTAGCAAGACTACCAGCCTGACCACCATCAGCATGATCAGCACATGGCAGCAAAGCTCTCAACTTTATGGGCTGAACCCCAGGTCCAGGAACACTGTCTGTGGGTGACACCACTGCTTCTTCCACTGTCGTGCATGGAAGCCAATCCCCTGTCCATGGTGCCTGCGAAGATGCCTCCTGCCCCGCACACTCAACTAGCACTATCTTCGAGCACATACATGTCCTTGTCCCAGCGCAGCGTAACAGTTTTCCCATACCCCAGTCCTTGGAACGCAAGAGGAAATACGCTGTCAACGCCCCACAGGCCACACTTCTAAATTCACACATTTCTCATCTGCTTGCTCTCGAAATGTTGCCTTTTAGGCTCGTGGAGATGGAAGCTTTGTGCAACCTGATGGCAGCGGCCATCCCAAGGTAATTCTCCCGGTCTGCCATCCTCTCATAACACAAGCACGTATCCACAACATTAGCCGTGCCTTCAACAATTCTGTTACTGGGAAAGCCCACCTAACCAAGGACACGCGGACAAGTACTTGTGGGCAGGGATGGTACATATCGCTGATGGCACACTGGGTTAACATATAGGAAGCCGGGATCAAGTCGGACCTTGGATTAAACACGTCTTCACGATGCTGAGGATTGCTTGCTATACGTCAATCAGAGTTGCCCCCACAGCCTACAGCTCCTGCACTTCCTCCTCCTCCTCTTCAATCTCCATTCTGAAATAACCACATCAGTCACAAGCTGGAAGCACTGCAGCACTGCCTCAACCAAGCGTCAACAGGCTTTGCTGAAGCTAATATGTTTAGGAACAAACCACACAATGCTGAAGATTTGTGGACAGCTCTGAAAGAGCATTCAGATCTGTGGCTGACCGATGAACCTACAGCCATGCATGGTCATGTGTGACAATGGCCGAAACCTGGTCTCGGCTCTGAGGCGAGGTGAGGTCACACACGTACCATGCCTGGCCCTTGTGCTTAACCTCATGGTTCAGCGATTTCTCAAAACCTACCCGGAGCTGCCAGCTCTGCTTTTGAAAGTACTCCACCTTTGTGCCCATTTTAGAAAGTCACTACAGCTTCCGCTGCCCTTGCGGTGCTTCAGCAGCAATTGCATCTTTCGGCTCAACAACTGGTGTGTGATGTCACCAAACGGAACTCTACACTCCATATGTTGGAAAGGATTTGTGAGCAGAAGAGGGCAGTATTCGACGACCATCATCAACAAGGCTATCGGTAATCAGTTCAGACTCCACACATAAAACCTCAAGAGTGGACATGATGTCAGACATATTTACCATCCTCAAAAACATTAAGGAGTCCACCAAAATGGTGAGCGGCGATGACGCCGTAATTAGCGTCACCATCCCGCTTCTCTGTCTTCTGAAACGCTCTTTGCTCACAATCAAAGAGGAAGCATTGCAGGCGGAGCACTATTAGATGCTGCAAAGAACCATACAGGGTGATTACACACAGCCCAGCCTCATCTCATCCCAACCTGGATTTGATGACAATGAGAAGAGGAGGTGGAAGAGGAAGAGCAGGAGCTAGTTTCATGTTCTATAGATGGTACTACAAGCACAACTGTTATACCTTCTATTCAGCGTAGATGACCTGAGGAGAGGGAGGAGGAGGAGAGAATGGTCAGTTGTCCTCTTAGTGAGACACGGAAGTCTTGCCTGTTAACAGTCTGGCACGCAAGGCTGACTTTTATTGCACTGCCTTCCCGTGACCCTCGTATTCTGCAAATTTGGGTGACACTCATTACTGGTTGGTGACACTTCTAGACCCACGTTTCATAGAGAACTTTCAATCTCTTCTTCCAGAGGAAGACAGGAGTACTAAAGTGGTGCAGTACCAGATGGCCCTTGTTGTGAAAATATTAAAAAAAATTCCCATCTGAAAATTGCTGGTGGAAGAGGTCACAGTTTGTTTGGACAACCAAAGGGTACAGGCGATAGAGACACAACTCCAATCCAGCAGAGGCAGTGAACACTGTGCAAAAGTTCTGGAAGAGTATTCTCAAACCCTTCCAACGCAGGGGCCCTGAGGATTGGGGTACTGTCAAGGATGCAAAGTTTTGGAAGATGCTGAGGGAGTATTTTGATGAGAGTAACAACATCCTCCGTAATTCCTCTGTGCCTTAAAATTATTAGGTATCTAAAGCTGGACATGTGCATGAACTGGTTCTCTACGCCTTGGAGATCCCGGCCTGCTTTGCCACTAGCTTTTTGTCAAAGCGGGTTTTGTGTGCTGCTGGTGGAATTATAACTGATAAGCGCATCCGCCTGTCAACTGAAAATGCTGACAGGCTGACTTATAAGAATGAGCAGGGGTGATTGTGCCAGACTTCTCTACACCACCAAATGATAACAGCGAAACATAACCTCAAATCCAATTTCATTTTTGGGAGTTAAAAATTTTCATGCACCTTTTCACACCCACACATGGGTATACACTAACTGATTTTGGCTATTTGCTGTTATCCTTCTTCTCCTCATCCTCATTGTCCACCACCACTAGATCACCATGGTGAACCTGTTTGCAACAGCCAGGTTTTTTTTCAATGGTGTTTATTAGTGATGAGCGAATGTGCTCTCCACTACTCGTTACTCGCCTGAGTATCACGGTACTCGTTGTACTCGGCGAGCACCGAGCATTTCCGGGATTACTCGGCAGAACTCGGGTCTCCACCCAGCATTTTTGGCAGATTTTAGAGACCCAATCACGCTGCAAGGATTGTCTGCCAGGCAATGAACGCTGCAGCCATCCTTTGTTGTGGTCATGCAGTGATTGGCTGGCCGCACAGCATCATCAGGGGTATAAGAGACTGGACGCCGCACTGCTCGTCGCATTCAGCTCCGGATTGAGAATGTAGGGAGTGCTGCTGCCTAGATAGGGTCAGATTTGGCAATTTCTTAGTTAGTGTGGGGCCTACTATGCTAAACTACTCAAATACAGATAAATCAATAGTCTTCTAAGGACTAAGTCCGGAGTATATAGGTTCCAGTGTTCGGTAGGCATGGGAGTGTACTTCGCTCTATACACATCAGTGCAAAGCCTGCAGGCTCTGTATGTGTGCATATAGATGATTGCATACATCAGAGGGTCCATTCCCTCCTGTGTTCTGGTGCTGCTGCTGCTGCTGCTACCTGTATGATATACTGCTGGATATAGCTAGCCCCAGGTGTAATTGGAATACAGGCCACACATTTTACGGTGTGGTATCTCCTTGCCAGCTCATATCTGTGCGTGCTGAAAGTTTGACCAGTTTACGCCACTTTTCTTTTTTTTGGCGTGGGTGTGACTGTACACCAGTTATTTAGCCAAAAAAAAAACATGCCACACATGTTTCAGTGTGGTTTCTCCATGCCAGCTCGTATCTGTGCGTGCTGAAAGTTTTTCCAGTGTACGTCAGTTTTAATTTTTGGCCTGGGTGTGACTGTACTTATGTACACCATATTTAGCCCAAAAAAAATCCCCAAAAAAACAGGCCACACATGTTTTGGTGTGGTATCTCTGTGCCAGCTCATATCTGTGTGTGCTGAAATTACGCCAGTTTAATTTTTTTGGCCTGGGTTTCCATTGTACTTATATACAGCACTAGTTAGCCCAAAAAATAATCTAACAGGGCACACATTTGTTGTAGTGGTATCTCCATTGCAGCTCATATCTGTATGTGCTCAAAAGTCACTTAACCCCAGCCACCACCACCAATTCTTCCACACTGTCAAGTCTGAGTAGCTGTGAGTGTGGACCGGATATTAATCACCCTGATCCTCTTTCCTCCCACCATGCCGACTGCCCTGAGACAACTGATCCCACACTCCGACACTCTGAAGAGTTGTTCAGTTTTTCCCATTTGGAATTCGTGCCTCTTGCCTGATCCACTTGAAGGGTAAGATGATATTCCATGTAGCGATGCCCAAAATATTTGACAGCCACAGTCACAAGAGGTGGACAATGATGAGACACAATTGCGGGAAAATCAGGTGGAGGAGCAGGTTTGAATGTGGAAGACAAGGTGGTGGATGACATAGTGACTGAACCAACCTAGCAGGGGGACATGCAGAGCGAGAACAGCAGCACACATGGGGAAGGAGGCATATCACCCAACAGGCAGAAAGAAGCAGTGTGTTGGCCGCATACAGAAGGCGTGTATTTGTAATTATATAACACCAACAGGACGGAAGTTGCCATTCCAACTGTTAAATCTTCCCCAGTCTGGTTATTTTTTAAAGACTCTGCCGATAACCCCAAACAAGCCACTTGCAGAACTTGCCAAGCCTGCATTAGCAGAGGTAGCAAAAATACCATCCTGACCACCACCAGCATGATTAGGCACATGGCAGCAAAGCACCCAACTGCATAGGTTACAAACCACACAATGCAGAAGAGTTGTGGACAGCGCTAAAAAAGCAGTCAGATATTTGGATGACACCGCTGAACCTACAGCCAGTCATGGGTTTTGTGTGACAATGGCCGGAACTGGTGGCGGCTCTGAGGCAAGGTGAGCTAACACACGTACCATGCCAGGCGCATGTGCTTAACCTCGTGGTTCAACGTTTTCTCAAAAGCTAACCCGCAGCTGCCAGATCTTTTAGTGAAAGTATGCCATCTGTCTGCCCATTTTAGAAAGTCAGGTAAAGCTTCAGCCGCCCTTGCCATGCTTCAGCAGCATTTGCAGCTTCCGTCTCACTGACTAGTGTGTGATGTTCCCAAGCATTGGAACTCTACACTGTATATGTTGGAAAGGATTTGTGAGCAGAAGAGGGCAGTTGTTGACTACCAGAATCAACAAGGCCATCGATATTCCCGTTCAGACTCCACACATAAGACCTCAGGAGTGGACATGGATGTCAGACATATGTACCATCCTCCAGAACTTTGAGGACTGTACCGAGATGGTGAGCTGCGATGACGCCATAATTAGCGTCACCATCCAGTTTCTCAGCATTCTGAAAACCTCTCTGCTCACAATTAAAGATGATGCATTGCAGGCAGAGAAATGAGGACATGTAGCAAGGAACCATACAGGGTGATAACACTCAGCCCAGCCTCATGTCGAAGCAACGTGGATTGGTAGACAATGGAGGAGGAGAGAAGAACAGGAGCTACTTTCGTGCACTACAGAGGGGTACTACAAGTTCAGCTGTCATACCGTCTGTTCAGCAGAGATGGCCTGAGGACAGGGAGGATGAGAATGAGGAGAAGGAGGACAGCATGGTCAGTTATCCTGTTGGTGAGGACATGGAAGTCTTGCCTGTTAGTAGTCAGGCACGCATGGCTGAATTTGTTGATCTGCTTTTTCCCGTGACCCTCGCATTATGAAAATTTTTGGTGACACCATTACTGGCTGTGACACTTCTATACCCACACTTTAAGGAAAACTTTCAATTTCTTCTTCCAGAGGCAGAAAAGTGTACAAAAATATTGATGCAAAAGAGTGCCCTTGTGGCAGAATTACTGAAAAAATTCCCATGTGAGAACGCTGGCAGCAAACGTTAAAGTTTGTTGTACAGCCAAGGAGTCCAAGCGAGAATGACAGTACAATCTAGCTCAGGCAGGGAACAATGGCAAAGTTCTGGGACAAGTTTTCTCAGACCCTCCCATCGGGCTGCTATAGAGGTAACGGTTTGCTGGCACAAGAAATGCAATGTTTGGGAAGATGGTGAGGGAGTACCTTGCAGATCGTACAAATGTCCTCTAGGATTCCTGTGCATTTTAATTATTGGGTTTCCAAGCTGGATACATAGCATGAACTGGCTCTCTACACCCTGGAGGTTCTGGTCTGCCCTGCTGCTACCATTCTGCCAAAGCGGGTTTTTAGTGCCTCTGGTGGAATTATAGCAGATAAGCGCATCCGCCTGTCAACTGACAATGCTGACAGGCTAACTCTTATAAAAAAAATGAACAATAGCTGGATTGGGCAAGACTTCTGTACACCACCAAATGTAAACAGCGAAACATAACCTCAAATACATTGTCTTTTTTGTGGAAGTGTATTCTCATGCACCTCTTCACAACCACACATGGGTATCCACTTTCTGATTTGGTCTGCTTGGTGTTATCCTACTCCTTATCCTCATCCTCATCATCCACAACCAGTACACACCCAGGGTGAACATATTCCGTGATGCAAAAGTCACTCAATTTTTGGCAAGGGTTTTTTATGATGCTCATTACTAATTTAAACCAAAACAAATATTACTCCCCCAGTGGGAAATCTCATAAAAATGTATTTTTATATTTTCCATTTTTCCTATCTGTGTAAGATCCTCTTATGACCTAGTGTATACCTCTCCAATATAAAAATATTGAAATACTATTATATTATATTTTTATTTATATCCATGTCTCTGAGCTGTTGCTAGGGACAAACATATCTCGTTGGAAACATTCTGGCTTCATATCTATTAATCTGTGTACGCCCCTCCATTTTATTATTTTCTTTCATAGGTGGATTCACATTTTATATTTATTTGATTTCAGTATGATTCATCATTATGTCTCCTCATTCTCCACCACCAGATCACCAGGGTTAATGGGTTCTGTGCTGCTACAGCCAGTCCAATTTTTGGCAAGGGTGTCCTATGATGCCCATGAAATATTTTTAACCCAATTTTACTGTTAGGGTCGAGTTCCCGCTTCTGCACAAGGGGAAGCTCGAACCACCCCTGCTGCGGTCTTCCATCCATCTCCGGCCACAGTGGACTCTGCTCAGCAAAGACATCGGTCCCAGCGTCTTGCCCAGTCTAACATGCTCAGGTCCTGCAGCGCTCCTATTGGTCCGTCAGGAAGGTCCTGAAACTACATGTGTTCTTGAACAGTTTCTCATTGGTCCTTTTCTGGCAGGTCCTGTAGTTGCTACTATAAAAGTGTTGCATCAGAAAAGAAGAATTGAGGGCACCACAATAATACAAAACAGGGATCTATGACTACACACTGAGATTAAGATATGATGCAAAGAAAGAGGGAAAGGCAGCATGTATGAGAGTCACGATCAACCTCAAATAAAAAGATGAAAAAAATGTGTATAAGAAAATATAGTAAATTTTATTGGTACAAAAAACACACTGAAAAACAAGAAACAAAAATAAAAACATTTAAAAACGACCATGAGTGTTTTGGGTTCGATTTCCGCTGCTGCACAAGGGAGTCTCGAATCCGTCCTGCTGCGGTCTCCCATTCATCTCCGGCCACAGTGGAGCCTTCTCAGCAGAGACGTTGGTCCAAGCGTCTTGCCCACTCCACTACTGTGCAGTGACTTGCTGCTGCCTTTCCTGGATCTGCTATTATAGCCAGTGCTGGAGCAGACGTCTTTGGGACAAAGTCCTGCGTTTTCCCTTCTGAGCATGCCCAGAGTGAGATCTCTCATTGGAGATCAGAGGTCACAATGTTCAGGTGCTGCAGCGGCTCCTATTGGTCCGCCAGGAAGGTCATGTAGCTACATGTGTTTGTAACCCGTTTCTCATTGGTCCTTGTTCCTGGAAGGTCCTGTAGCTGTTGCTATAAAAGGGTAGCATAGCTGGGGCCGCCATGCCTAATATCAACCATTGTATGCTATGCGCCAGTGTGGTCATTGTGTATGTGTAGATAGGGACCCGGCTGAAATAAGCCACTAGAATACCGACTTAATCGGTGAGGAGTTTGGTATGGTAGCTGGTCAGGGTCGGTGTCCTAGATGCCCTAGATTACCGGCATAACCGGTGAGGAGTTTTTGATTGCCGTATTCAGGGTCTGGCGTTCAGACGCCATAGATTGCGGGTGACTCCCGCGAGGACATTAGCACATGATCACGCTTTATGTACGCTTAGCACTTAACTGTGTACCTGAGAGCCTTACAGGACACAGTGCTTTTTCTCAGCGGCTCTGTGACGTAACAGGGTTCGCTTTCAACGCTAGTCAGCGCCCTAGCGTGTTTTCTTTGCCACTCAGTTTTGTCTAGTGAGTGCGCACACATCGCCATATAGCGCTGCGGCTCTCCTTCTAGCGGCTCTGTGGAGTAACAGAGTTCGCACTCATTGCCACAGCGCATTTACGGCGTTTTTGTTGGCGACTCTGCGGGATAACAGAGTTTGCTTCTCGCGCCATTTTTACTAGCAGCAGGCTCCGCTTGCACGGTGGACCCCGGGCTGCGAACTCACCTTTCTACATTATATATTTGGTGTGTTCCGCAGACCCATAACAATGAGAGGCCCATATTGAACCTCTATGGATCCATGTGAGGATCCACTGACAAACTCCCAACAGAAGCTGGCCAAAGCAGGTACACAGGTGTAGCACACAAGTAGACAAGAAGTGTCCATGCGCTAGTATCAATTGCATTATGTGCTTTGCGCCAGTGTGATAATACACGCATGTGGTTAGGGCTCGGCTGAAATAAGCCCCTAGAATACCGGCACCTCCGGTGAGGAGATTTGTATGCACGTGTTCAGCGCCGGCTGAAATAAGCTCCTAGAATACTGGCTTCCTCAATGAGGAGTTGCTTGCTTGCGTTGCTGAATGCATGATCATGGACTGCTATCCGCACAGCAGTTATCTGTGTATCCCTGTGGTGTTAACAGGACACAGTCTCTATTTCTGCGTTTCTACCTCAACGACTCTGTGGTGTAAAAGAGTTCGCTTATACTGCCATATAGTGCTACAGCATCTATGTCTGCGACTCTGTGAAGTAACAGAGTTCACTTATACCGCCATCTTACTAGCAGCAGGCTCTATCTGCACGGTGGACCCCGGGGCTGCGAACGCACCTATTATTTATATTTATTTTGTGCGTTCCGCCAGCCCTAACATTTACTCCCCCAGGGGGAAGTGTTTGTGAGCCTATGCACTTAGTGTATAGGCATTACGAGTCTAGGAGACCCGCTCCTTGAAATTGGGCTTAGTTTTTAATATGGCCTTCCTCCTCGTCTCATCATCCGCCACCACTAGATCACCAGCGTTAACATGTTCCGTGCTGCAACAGCCAGTGTCGAATTCCAAACTGTTATGCCGCTCTCACCGTGTACCTCTGGAGCTGGTGCATGCCGCCCGACTTCTCTTCTCGAGGCCAGCGCTGAGGTCCCGTAGGGTGTGCGCTCGTGCCACGCACTCTTGAGTCTGCGGCTGCGCACCTAGTCCAGGTCCCATTGGGCATGCTTGTGCACAACCCGCAGCTCTGAAAGCGCCTGCACTGACTCTGACGTCTCTATTGTCCTGGAGGACCTGACCCAGATGTCCCGGCACGCATACTCCTGTAGGTGGAACCTGATTATCACTTTTGCTTACTTCCTAGGCCTTCTTGGTGCCTGCATGGTGGCTCTCTGTACTTAGGTCCAGTAGCTAGTACTCTGGCGTGCTTCCCAGCACGCGCTCTGCTAAGTTTTTACTCAGTTGTGCTTCCCCGCACTCGCTCTGCTCTGTCTTTTACTCAGACATGCTTCCCAGTATGCGCTCTGCTCTGTCTTGTACCCACGCGTGCTTCCCAGTATGCGTCCTGCACCATCCTGTACCCTGCATGCCCCGTGTACACGCTCTACGCACTTCCATACCCAGCGTGCCCCGAGTACATGCTTTACATATTCCTGTACCCTGCATGCTACCATCTTCACCCTGCTAAACACGGTCTCTCATGCCTCCTTCAAGCCAGCCACCTAATTCCATCAGTCATGGTACTTTATTCACCGGGCCTGCCCCTGACGCTCCCTGTATAGGGGGTTGTACTCAATAGGTCAGCTCCCCAGGGTGGGTTGGTATCACGGCTCAGAGCGTCTACTCTAGGAGTCATCACACAAACAAGGGTGGGTGGTTTTACTGGGTGTAAAAGACTTGTTAAGGAAAAGGTTGAGGTGTACCCACCAGGGGAAAATGTTTGACAGCCAACACACTAAGTGTATGGGCATTGCAAGTCTAGGAGATCCGCTCCTTTAAGTTGGGCATAGTTTTTAATCAGGCCTTCCTCCATGTCTCCTCAGCCGCTGCCAGTAGATCACCAGGGTCAACATGTTCCATGCTGCTACAGCCAGTGTCAAAATCGTAACAAGGGTGGGTGTTTTTGCTGGGTTTTAAATACTTGTTATGGTAAAGGTTGAGTTGTACCCCACAGGGGAAAATGTTGGTCAGCCAACACACTTAGGATATGGGCATTAAAAGTCTATGAGAACCTCTCCTATTTCATGGGACTTTTTTTGTTAAGAGGCAGTCCTCTATGTTTCTTACAAGGGGGGATTGCTGGGGTACATATGACTTTGTAGCAGGGCAGGCCTTGCAGTCAATGCATAAGAAAAATGAATGGGAGTACAAAATAAACAATGTGAAGTGGATTTTCCTGTGTCCATCAAGTATGTGGGTTCTTTGGCTTATTGGGGTGCATATGACTTGGTAGCAGGGCAGGCCTTGCAGTCAAGGCATATGAAAATAGAATAGGAGGACAAAATGAATAATGTGAAGTGGATTTTCTTGGGCTCATCCAGTATGTGGGTTCAAATGCTTATTGGGGTGCATATTACTTGGTAGTAGACCAGACCTCGCAGACAATGCAAAAAAAAAACAGAATTGGAGGACAAAATGAATAATGTGAAGTGGATTTTCCTGGACCCATCCAGTATATGGATTCAAAGGCTTATTGGGGTACATATGACTTGGCAGCAGGGCAGGCCCTGCAGTGAATGCAAAAAAAAAAATAGAATGGGAGGACAAAATAAATAATGTGAAGTGGATTTTCCTGGGCCCATCCAGTATGTGGGTTCAAAGGCTTATTGGGGTGCATATGATTTGGAAGCAGGTAAGGCCTTGCAGTTAATACATAAGAAAAGGGAATGGGAGTACAAAATGAATAATGTGAAGTGGATTTTCCTGTGTCCATTCAGTATGTGGGTCCTTGGGCTTATTGGGGTGCATATGACCTGGTAGCAGGGCAGGCCTTGCAGTCAATGCAAAAAAACAGAATTGGAGGACAAAGTGAATAATGTGAAGTGGATTTTCCTGGTCACGTCCAGTATATGGGTTCAAAGGCTTATTGGAGTGCATATGACTTGGTAGTTTGGGAGGCCTTGCAGTCAATGTAAAAAAAAGAATGGGAGGACAAAATGAATAATGTTAAGTGGATTTTCCTTTGCCCATCCAGTAGTTGGGTTCGTGGGCTTATTGGAGTGCATATGACTTGGTAGCAGGGCGGGCCTTGCAACCAATGCATAAGAAAACAGAATATGAGTAAAAAATGAATAATGTGAAGTGGATTTTCCTGGTCCCATGCAGTATGTGGGTTCAAAGGTTTATTGGGATGCAGTATGTGGGTTCAAAGGTTTATTGGGATGTATAATAATTTCCTAAGGGTGGTAGAAAATAATGACTGATGGCTGGTGTACTAATGTCAATTAACATTATCTTAATATACCTGAACTACACACTTTTATTTATTATGTAATGTTGGTACACCTGTGCAAGATTTGTGTCCTAATATTTTATGTACTGCTGTTTGTATTGCTGCTGTAATACTGTAATTTCCCCCCGGGATCAATAAAGTGTATCGTATCGTATCGTATCGTATATGTCTTGTTAGCAGGGCAGGCCTTGCAGTCAATGCAAAAAAAAAAATAGAATTGGAGGACAAAATTAATTATGTGAAGTGTATTTTCCTGGGCCCATCCAGTATGTGGGTTCAAAGGCTTATTGAGGTGCAGATGACTTGGTAGCAGGGCAGACCTTGCAGTCAATGTAAAAAATACAGAGTGGGATGACAAAATGAATAATGTGATGTGGATTTTCCTGGGCCCATCCAGTATGTGGGTTCAAAGGCTTATTGGAGTGCATATGACTTGTTAGCTGGGCAGGCCTTGCAGTCAATGTAAAAAAACAGAATTGGAGGACAAAATTAATAATGTGAAGAGGATTTTCCTGGGCCCATCCAGTATGTGGGTTCTTGGGCTTATTGGAGTGCATATGACTTGGTAGCAGGGCGGGCTTTTTAGTCAATGCATAAGAAAACAGAATATGAGTACAAAATGAATAATGTGAAGTGGATTTTCCTGGGCCCATGCAGTAAGTGGGTTCAAAGGCTTATTGGGGTGCATATGTCTTGTTAGCTGGGCAGGCCTTGCAGTCAGTGTAAAAAAACAGAATTGGAAGACAAAGTTAATAATGTGAAGAGGATTTTCCTGGGCCCATCCAGTATGTGGGTTCTTGGGCTTATTGGAGTGCATATGACTTGGTAGCAGGGCAGACCTTGCAGTCAATGCATAAGAAAACAGAATGGGAGGACAAAATGAATAATGTGAAGGGGATTTTTCTGGGCCCATCCACTACCTGGGTTCAAAGGCTTATTGGAGTGCAGATCACTTGGTAGCAGAGCAGGCCTTGCAGTCAATGCAAAAAAAAAACAGAATTGGAGGACAAAATGAATAATGTGAAGTAGATTTTCCAGGGCCCATTCAGTATGTCGGTGAAAAAGGCTTATTGGGGTGCATACGCCTTGGTAGCAGGGTAGGCCTTGCAGTCAATGAAAAAAAATTAGAATGGGCTGACAAAATAAAAAATGTGAAGTGGATTTCCTGGGCCTATCTAGTACCTGAGTTCAAAGACTTATTGGGGTGCATAGGACTTGGTAGCAGGGCAGGCCTTGCATGCAATGCAACATTTTTTATGGAAGCCATCCTTGACATCTCATGAAAAGGGTATTGGTGTGCGTCGTAATTCTTGGCAGCTCATCTACTCACTGCCTAGGCCATAATAGTTTAGGAGACCCACTGTTTAATAATGGCCTTTTAAACAGATTAATGCTGCTTGATGCCCCTGTAAAAAAAGGCTCTGTAACTTTAGGAGTCCCTCCTTCATAAATGAAACAAGATATGTCTGCTTATGTGTCACACACCACATGGCCAGCTAGGATTGGTAAATATTACAATGACATTTCCCAGTGAATGCATTTGTTTTGGTTGAAAGCAATGTTAAAAATGAAAAACGCTTCAAAACGCAGGGTCTGAACATAGCCCAAGTGGTAGAGGAATATTTTGATCTGGTGTTAATTATTTTCCCTGATATACAAGTCATTAACCTGGAAAGGATTTACCTTGACATATTTCACTGCAAAATCCGTTTTGTTTCGTTTTGGTATTATTTTTTGTGCACCAGTAAAAATGGCATGAAACTCTGTTAACATTGTTTAAAGCTGTGAACTAGGAGTCAGGAATGCTTCCAGGGGCGATCCCCATGATGTCCCCATGTCATTTGAGCAGTGTTTCCATAATTTTCAGGTGGATTTAGACAATAAAAGGTCCCCTGGGGAAATCGCGGCAAAAATACTCGGGTCTCCCATAGACTTACATTGGGTTCATTGTTCTGTCGGAATATCCGAGAGTATCTGATTAGTCCAATTTGCTCGACCCGAGCAACGAGCACCCGAGCATTTTTGTGCTCGCCTATCACTAGTGTTTATGATGCCCTTAAAAAAAAAGTTACGCAGTATGTTGTTGTGTACCCCCCAGGGGGAAATGTTTGTCAGCCCATACACTTAGTGTATGGGCATTACAACCATAGGAGACCCGCTCCTTTAAATTGTGAAAAAATTTATTAATAGGCCATTCCCCACATCTCTTCCGACACCACACTAAATCACCAGGGTGAACGTGTTACGTGATGCAATAGCCAGGTTTTTTTTTCAAGGGTGTTTATGATGCCCGTAAAAAAAAAGGTTACACAGTGTGTTGATGTGTATCCCCAGGGGGAAATGCTTGTCAGCCCATAAACTTAATGTATGGGCATTACCACCATATGAGACCGCTCCTTTAAATTGGGAAAATAATTTTAGCAGGCCATCCTCCATGTCTATTTCGGCACTACCACTAGATCACCAGTGTGAAGTGTTTCCAGATATTAAAATTCCAAAACAGCAAAGATTATATTTTACATAGAAACAGATTATTGATGAAATTTAACCCCTTAACGACCAAGCCATTTTGTAGGTTAAAGACCAGGCCAATTTTTACAATTCTGACCACTGTCTCTTTATGAGGTTATAACTCTGGAACGCTTCAACGGATCTTGGCGATTCTGAGATCGCTTTCTCGTGACATATTGTACTTCATGATAGTGGTAAAATTTCTTCAATATAACTTGTGTTTATTTATGAAAAAAATGGAAATATGGCAAAAATTTTGAAAATTTTGCAATTTTCAAACTTTTAATTTTTATGCCATTAAATCAGAGAGATATGTCACAAAAATTAGTTAATAAATAACATTTCCCACATGTCTACTTTACATCAGCACAATTTTGGAAACCAAATTTTTTTTTGTTAGGAAGTTATAAGTGTTAAAAGTTGACATCAATTTCTCATTTTTCCAACAAAATTTACAAAACCATTTTTTTTAGGGGCTACCTCACATTTGAAGTGAATTTGAGGGGTCAATATGACAGAAAATACCCAAAAGTGACACCATTCTAAAAACTGCACCCCTCAACGTGTTCAAAGCCACATTCAAGAAGTTAATTAACCCTTTAGGTACTTCACAAGAATTGAAGCAATGTGGAAGGAAAAAATGAACATTTAACTTTTTTTCCCAAAATTTTTCTTTCGACATAATTTTTTTAAATTTTGTCAAGGGTATCAGTAGAAAATGAACCACAATATTTGTTGTACAAATTCTCCTGAGTACACCGATACCTCATGTGTGTGGGTAAACCACTATCTGTGCGCATGGCAGAGCTCGGAAGGGAAGCAGCGCCATTTGACTTTTTTGGCTGGAATTGAGATTGGACGCCATGTCGCATTTGGAGAGTCCCTGTGTGCCTAAAAAGTGGAAACCCCCCACAAGTGACCCCATTTTGGAAACTAGACCCCCCAAGGAACTTATCTAAATGTGTTGTGAGAGCTTTTAACCCCCAAGGGCTTCACAGAAGGTTATAATGTAGAGCCTTAAAATTAAAAAAATCATATTTTTTCCACAAAAATGATCTTTTCATCCCAATTTTTATTTTCCAAAGGATAAAATGACCCCAAAAGTTATTGTGCAATTAGTCCTGAGTACGCTGATACCCATATGTGGGGGTAAACCACTATTTGGGGCATGGCAGAGCTCGGAAGGGAAGCAGCGCCATATGACTTTTTTGGCTGGAATTGAGATTGGATGCCATGTCGTATTTGGAGAGCCCCTGTGTGCCTAAACAGTGGAAACCCCCCACAAGTGACCACATTTTGGAAACTAGACCCCCCAAGGAACTTATCTAGATGTGTGGTGAGAGCTTTGAACCCCCAAGGGCTTCACAGAAGGTTATAACGTAGAGCCGTTAAATTAAAAAATCATATCTTTTCCACAAAAATGATCTTTCCACCACCAATTTTTATTTTCCAAAGGGTAACAGGACCCCAAAGTTATTGTGCAATTTGTCCTGAGTACGCTGATACCCCATATGTGGGGGTAAACCACTATATGGGCGCATGGCAGAGCTTGGAAGGGAAGCAGCGCCATTTGACTTTTTTGGCTGGAATTGAGATTGGACGCCATGTCGCATTTGGAGAGTCCCTGTGTGCCTAAACAGTGGAAACCCCCCACAAGTGACTCCATTTTGGAAACTAGACCCCCCAATGAACTTATCTAGATGTGTGGTGAGCACTTTGAACCCCCAAGTGCTTCACAGAAGTTTATAACGTAGAGCCGTGAAAATAAAAAAATCTTATTTTTTTCCAAAAAATAATTTTTTGCCCCAAATTTTTATTTTTATAAGGGTAAAGGAGAAATAGGACCACAAAAGCTATTGTGCAATTTGTCCTGAGTACGCTGATATCCCATATGTGTGGGGGAACCACTATTTTGACGCATGGCAGAGCTCGGAAGGGAAGGAGCACCGTTTTTAAATGCAGACTTTGATGGAATGGTCTGCGGGTGTCATGTCGCGCTTGGAGAGCCCCTGATGTGCCTAAACAGTAGAAACCCCCCACAAATGACCCCATTTTGCAAACTAGACCCCCCATGGAACTTATCTAGATGTGTGGTCAGCACTTTGAACCCCCCAAGGGCTTCACAGAAGTTTATAGTGTAGAGCCGTGAAAATAAAAAAATCATATTTTTTTCCACAAAAATGACCTTTTTGCCCCCAAATTTTTATTTTTATAATGGTAACAGGAGAAATAGGGCCCCAAAAGTTGATGTGCATTTTGTCCTGAGTACGCTGATATCCCATATGTGGGGGGGAACCACTGTGATCGCCTTACTGCGATCTTTGGGAGGCACAATGAACAAATCCACAAAAGGTGAAGATTTGTTTTTCTTTTTTGCGCCGTTCCTCGTGCGGTATTAGTGATTAGGAGACTTTATTCCTCGGGTCGGTGCGATTATGGCGATACCAGATTTATACCCTTTTTTCATGTTTAGCTTCTGTCACACACTAAAAGATGCTTTTTTTTGGAATAATTTTTTGTAAGAAATTTTTGCATCGCTGTATTTTGAGAGCTATAATTTTTCCATATTTCGGCCGACAGAGTTATCTGTGGGCTTATTTTATGCGGGACGAGCTGATGTTTTTATTGGTACCATATTCGGGCACATAACGTTTTTTGATCGCTTCCTATTCCGATTTTTGTGGAAGCAGAATGAACAAAAAACAGCAATTCAGGAATTGTTTTTTTTTTTTTTCTTTTCCTCCGTTCCGTGTGTGGTAAAATTGATAAAGCAGCTTTATTCTTCGGGTCACTGCGATTACAGTGATACCTCATTTATATATTTTTTTGTGTTTTGGCGTTTTTTACACAATAAAAAATTTTATAGAAAAAATAATTATTTTTGCATCAGTTTATTCCGCGAGCTATAACTTTTTTATTTATTCGCTGATGATGCTGTATAGCGGCTTGTTTTTTGCGGGACAAGATTACGTTTTCAGCGGTACCATGATTATTTATATCTGACTTTTTGATCGCGTGTTATTGCACTTTTTCCAAGCGGTATGATGATACCGCTTGGAAAAATTATAATTTACTACTTTTTTGTGTTTTTTTTTTTACGGCTTTCACTGAAGGGGTTAACTAGGGATACGCTTTTATAGATGGAATTTTTACGGAGTGGCGATACCAAACGTATATTTTTTTTGTGTTTTTAATTTTTTTATTGCATAAAAATGTGTATTTTTTAGGGGATTTTTGTTTAATTATTTTTTAATATTTTTTTTACAATTTTTTTTAAAAAATGATTTTTTTTAACTTTTCCCTTTAAGGTACTTTCACTTTTTTTACTTTTTATTGCAGTTACAATGCATTTCCATGCTCCTGCATTGCAATGCATTGTACCTATGATGAAAGCTGCTGTGAGCATGATCACAGCAGCTTTCCGTAGCTAGATGACCCGGAGGTTGTCATGACAACCCCCGGGTCATCAAGGCAGAGATCGGGCCCTGCAAATACATTGCAGGGTGCCGATCTGAGGCTGAGGGAGCTCCCGACCCTCTGCCTCCCCCCCTGAGTGCTGCGATCGCGCTCGATCGCAGCAGTCAGGGGGTTAACAGCCAGGGGAGGTGGGGGTGCCGCTCCTGGCTGTCAGTGCAGGAAGCTCGGCCACTGCAGCGCTGGCTCCTGCACTGATCGCGCTGGAGAAGCTGAAATTTCAGCTTCTCCTGCGCGATTGCTGCTGTGTTTGGTTAGTCAGATTGACTGACCAAGCACAGCGCTGTACAGTCATGGACAAAAGTTTTGAGAATGACACAAATATTAATTTTTACAAAGTCTACTGCTTCACTTTCTCTAATGGCAATTTGCATATACTCCAGAATGTTATAAAGAGTGATCAGCTTAACAGCAATTACTTGCAAAGTCAATATTTGGCTAGAAAATGAACTTTATCCCCCAAAACACATTTCAACATCATTGCAGCCCTGCCTTAAAAGGACCAGCTAACCTCTTTTCAGTGATTGCTCCATTAACACAGGTGTGGGTGTTGATGAGGACATGGCTGGCGATCAATCTGTCATGACTAAGTAAGAATAAGACCACTGGACACTTTAAAAGGAGGCTGGTGCTTGGCATCATTGTTTCTCTTCTGTTAACTATGGTTATCTCTAAAGAAACACGTGCAGTCATCATTGCAATTCACAAAAATGGCACAACAGTGAAGAGTATCGCAGCTAGAAAGATTGCACCTCAGTCAACAATCTATCGCATCATCAAGAACTTTAAGGAGAGAGGTTCCATTGTTGCCAAAAAGGCTCCAGGGCGCCCAAGAAAGACCAGCAAGCGCCAGGACCGTCTCTTAAAAGTGTTTCAGCTGCGGGATCGGGCTACCAGCAGTGCAGAGCTTGCTCAGGAATGGCAGCAGGCAGGTGTGAGTGCATCTGCACGCACTGTGAGGCTGAGACTCTTGGAGCAAGGCCTGGTCTCAAGGAGGGCAGCAAAGAAGCCACTTCTCTCTAGAAAAAACATCATGGACAGACTGATATTCTGCAAAAGGTACAGGCAGTGGACTGCTGAGGACTGGGGTAAAGTTATTTTCTGTGATGAATCCCCTTTTCGATTGTTTGGGACATCAGGAAAACGCCTCATTCGGAGAAGACAAGGTGAGCGCTACCACCAGTCTTGACTCATGCCAACTGTTAAGCATCCTGAAACCATTCATGTGTGGGGTTGCTTCTCAGCCAAGGGAATCGGTCTCTCACAGTCTTGCCTATAAACACAGCCATGAATAATGAATGGTACCAGAATGTCCTCCAAGAGCAACTTCTCCCAACCCTCCAAGAGCAGTTTGGCAATCAACAATGCCTTTTGCAGCATGATGGAGCACCTTGCCATAAAGCAAAGGTGATAACTAAATGGCTCAGGGAACAAAACATAGAGATTTTGGGTCCATGGCCTGGAAACTCCCCAGATCTTAATCCCATTGAGAACTTGTGGTCAATCATCAAGAGACGGGTGGAAAAACAAAAACCTAAAAATTCTGACAAAATGAAAGCATTGATTGTGCAAGAATGGACTGCTATCAGTCAGGATTTGGTCCAGAAGTTGATTGAGCGCATGCCAGGGAGAATTGCAGAGGTCCTGAAGAAGAAGGGTCAACACTGCAAATATTGACTTGCTGCATTAACTCATTCTAACTGTCAATATAAGCTTTTGTTACTCATATGTTTGCAATTATTATATTTCTGTCTGTGATAAAAACATCTGTCAAACACACATAAAAACCAGAGGGCAGCAGATCATGTGAAAATATAATATTTGTGTCATTCTCAAAACTTTTGGCCATGACTGTAGGTGCGGGGACCGACTGCAAAGGTCCCCGCACCGCTTGCTGTGCCTGTCACTGTCAGTGACAGCTGTCGGCATGATCTACCACTGCGTGTTTACACGCAGTGGTAGATCAAAGGGATGACGTGCACAGTCCGTCCTGGTGCCGGAACTGACATCCGGCCATGACGGACTGTGCACGTCATTGGACATTAAGTGGTTAAACAAGTTATTCAACATTTAGCCTCCCTTGACATAACAGTGGAACCATAATTGTACTGTTTCAGAATACTAGAGCAAGAGGAACACGGAAATTCTTGATGCAATAACGCATCTGCCCACAACGAAGATGAACTGTACTACAATGCTAGGAACAGGATTGATTGTCCAATGACTGATGCCAGACTCCTTCAAACCTCAACTACCTGGTGGTGATCAGCGTTAAACAAAACCCAAGAGGCAAAATGAAGGATTTTTTTAAAGGAGACTCTGGACCATATGTTACTTGGGAATCTCTCTTATTACAGTCTCCAATTTGCCGTGCTCTCATCAGATCTTAATCTTAAATGCAGTTGGTTGTATGACTGCTGATGACCCTGAGGATTTAAAGAGTGCTTTTAAGATAGTATCAGGATCAACTTCAGCTGAAAGATTTGAAGCAACACTGGAGGAGGTTGTGTTTCTTGTAGATTCATCTTCATTCTTTGATGGGGTGTCATTTAATCATAGAAGGATGGGTTGGTCTGATGTTATCACACTACCATTCAAATGAAGATTGGATTAAATTGGTTGCCCATCTAGGTATCTGTTGTATTTTTTGAGGATACCAACTGCATGTTCCTTTCTTACAAACACAACCTCTGCAACTCCGGAACTCAACAAGCAGGCATGCTTTAAGGCACCACATACACAGAAAAGCTATACGATATCTTCCTCTGTGACTCTTGGATGCAAATTATTAACAGTCATTTTTGCGCCTTCTAAAGGAGTAAAGACAGACTCTACTTTAAAGCTGTCCTCCTTTGTGACAAGTGCCCATGACACATTGGTTAGAGTCTTTCTGTGCAATAAAGGTGGCAAAGTCTCATGCTGAGTAACATGGGAGCTTTGTATGCATCATTCTGTACCACTTTAGTAAGAGGTAATGTTTGCCCAAGAGAAAATGAATTTCCAGACATTCCCGGCCTTTTTTGCACAGTGTGGGCAGCTGTGATCTTCATCATCTTGGTGGGGATGTGGGAAATTCCAAATCATCATCAATACCATCATTGTCCATTTCTTGTAACGAGGACATCTTTGTTTTCCCTGGTTCGTGGTTATCTAAGTTTATTCGCATTCCTATAACAGTGTTCATTAGACCGGAAGAAATAGTTTTCGGCTGTGAAATTTTGATGATCTTGGTGATATTTATAAGTGAAGTTGAACAACCTTGTGCCATGGGTGAGTTGATAGTTACGGCAGGTGCACTCCTATTTAAACTTAGTTTTTCACGAGCATCCATCAGTTTGGTTGATTTTCCTCCAACACTGATCTGCTGCTTTCTAGAAATCAGCATCTCACGAGCATCTTGCACTTTACACTTTATACGGAAACAGGCATCTTTTCAAAACAATTTCACATAGGCATCTTTTATGCCTAGCTTCAGACGAGCATCTGTTACACCTGTCTTCTGATGGGAATCAAACGAATTCTGGTAATTGGTGGTGGGTAAATGACTAATCATTGTAGGCTGGATCCTGGATCTCATACCTCCCATGGCCCCCCTGTTATTAATCCTGTATGTTCCCATTCCAGCCGTCACCATGCCCCTTTTCCTGATCACTTCATCCAACAGCACGTCCAACATATTTCTGCTACAAAACTTCCCAGCAGCAACTGTGTAGGAAAAGATGTTATTGTTTTCAATGGTGTTTATTATGCCCGTAAAAAAAATGTTTACACAGTATGTTGATGTGTACGCCCCTGGGGAAATGTTTGTCAGCCCGTACACTTACTGCATGGGCATTACAAGTATAGGAGACTCGCTCTTTAAATTGGGAAAAGATTTATAGGATTCCCTCCTCCATGTCTCTTCCAAGAGGTATTGGGGTGCATCCAAATTTGGAGCAGGCCTTGCATTCACTTCATGGGCAAATATTATAGGAGCAGCAATGTAAGAAAAATTTGAACTTTGGTTTCATGTGGCCATCCAGTACGTTAGTTCAAACGGTTATTGGGATACGTGTAGCTTTGGGGCAGGGCAGGCCTTGTATTCAATGCATAGGCTAATATTATGGGAGTAGCAAATTAAGAAAAGTGGGAATTTTGGTTTCATGTGGCTATCCAGTAACTTAGTTCAAATGGTGATTGGGATGCGTGTAATATTGGAGTAGGGCAGGCCTTGCATTCCATTCATGGGCAAACATTTTTGGAATAGCAAATTGTGAAAAATGAGAACTTTGGTTTCATGTGGCCATCCAGGACGTCTGTTCAATTAGTTATTGGGGTTTGAAGCAGGCCTTGCATTCAATGCATAGCAATAACAGTATAAGAGACCCTCTGTTTAATAATGGGAGCAACAAAGCATAGCCGGCTGATGGCTCTCTAAGAATGGTGAGGGCCGACTGCTGGCCCTTTAAAAATAGGCTTTGTGACTTTCAGAGTCCCTCCATCATAACTGAAAAAGGATGCATCTAATGATGTGTCACACAACATGGCCAGCTAAGGTTGCAAAATCCACCCAGGGCCACCAGCACATATTAGTAGTTGTTGACTAGGCCACAAGGTACCAGCACACTTCGGCTAAACTAATAGCCCATGAACCATTTGCCATGTTTTGTTGCCTTGGGCTACCAAAGGAGAACCTTATGGATCAGGGAACTCCTTTTATGTATAAGGTGATCAGGGAGCTATGTAACCTGCTCCTGATTACACAGCTACGTACGTCAGTGTACTTTCCACAAACCGACGGGTTGGTGGAGAGTTTTAATAAAACCCTCATAGCCATGCTGAAATAGGTGGTCTCCAAGGATGGGAGGGATTGGGACATGTTACTGCCCTATCAAATGTTTGCCATCCGCGAGGTACCGCAGGCATCCACGTAGTTCTCCCCATTTGAGCTATTGTATGGCAGGCACCCGAAAGGACTGCTGGCTGTAGCCAAAGAGATGTGGGAACAGGAGCCAACTCCACATAAGAGTGTCATCGAGCATGTGGCAAGCATGCAGGATTGTATTGCGGTCGTGCAGCTCCTAGTACGGTAGCATCTGTTGGAGGCCCAGGTAGCTCAAAGCCGCACATATAATAAAAGGGCCACAGTCAGGACCTTTGAAGAGGGGGACTGGGTGTTAGTACTAGTACCCACCTCAGAGAGTAATCCCATAGCCAAGTGGCAAGGGCCTTATGAGATACCGGGGAAGATGAAAACCCGAACAATTGTACGATGTAAACCTGCTAGAGGCCTGGAAAGACCGAGAATGTTTCGTCACGGAGTTTACTCCGGTCGTACCAATGGGGATCAGTCTGGCACTGGCCAAGAACACAGCAGGGAGTCAGGTAAAATAAATTATGCTCTCACCAAACAGCAGTGATGGGAGGCTCGGGCTCTGGTGCAGCAGAATACAGACTTATTCTCAGAGCAGCCTGGACGGATCTCTGTGTTTTAACATGATACTGTCACCGAATCCTTGGTAAGGGTACGGATGAAACCGTACCGAGTGCCAGAAGCCCGAAGGCAAGCCATCTTGGCCGACGTGAAGCAAATGCTCCAGTTGGAAGTCATTGAGGAGTCCCGAAGTGAGTGGGCCAGCCCCATTGTCCTAATTCCATAACCAGACGGGTCATTACGCTTCTGTAATGACTTCAGGAGGTTAAATGAAGTGTCAAAATTCCCATGACATGAGTGAACGAGCTAATTGAGAGGCTGGGGAGGCCCAGTACTTCACCATGCTGGATCTCACAAAAGGTACCTGGCAGGTCCCCTTAACAGAGTCAGCGAATGAAAAGACCACTTTTATAACACCTGTGAGACAGTGAAAGCATATATATTGAATGGGGTGTACATTTCACCTAGGTACTTTTCTGACTGGTATAAGGGAAATGTATGGCTTTGTAAAACTAGTGGTGGAGAAAGGTCACTACACCTTCCATTCAGTGCACACTTGCAGTTCAAACCTGAAGCTACTCAGGTGGTAATTAGGCAGCCAGAAGTAGGTGGCTGCGATCATAGACAGGGAGCTCGCTTAGTCTGGACAGGGAGTCCAGGCACAAGAAGCAGTCTCCAGGAGTTTGAGCTATCTCAGTCTGGGTGCTCGATGTACCCCGGACACAGGAGTAGTCTCAGTGAGAATCCGTGCGAATAGCGGCTGAATAGGAGTGGAGCTCTCTCAAGTCTGGACGTTGGATGGGCCTTCAGACACAAGGAGGAGACTCTGTGAACCTCCATGCTGGTAAATGCTGGTAAATGCTGGTAAATGCTGAACATATGTGTTGTTTTGGCCCCGGCTGTTAGAGTCGGGACCCGGATAGATAGGGAAATCTATCTAAGTGTAATTAGTGGCTAGACAAGCCTAGGTCTTCTGTTTATGATTTTGTTTTATGTCTTGTTTGCTGTGGACTTTAATAAAACTGGTTGCGGCCAGTTTTTTACCAGAACTGCTGTCTCTGAATGAACTGTTTCTATGCCATTCTGTCTACCCGGACGGCGATCCCAGAGCTATATCCCCTGAAAAGCTTACAATTGGCGGAGAATGCTGGGGCAGCACAGTGGCTGATACAATTAGTGCTGAAATGTGCATGCAGCACAGTGGCTTAGAGACAGCAATAAAGGTGAAGTCTGTTGAAGTAGCAGCAGAGGAAAAAAAAAAAAAAAGTGTGTCAGCAAAAACGTCTGATTGGAGCAGTCTTAAAGAGACAGTGGCCCTAATAGAGTTTGCAGAGAAAAAAAAAAAAAAAAGGTGTCTGCACAGCAGAGCTGAATTTTTCTGTGGAAAAGACTGTGGAGTGTGTATGTCTTGTGTGAAGACTGCCGTTATTGAGACAGAGAAGTCTGACAGCATGGATGACAGCATGGAGGCGCTGTTTGAACAAATGGCGCAAGTTAATGTGCAACATAAGACTGCTGTGGTTGAGACAGATAAGTCCGGCAGTATGGAGGAGCTCATTGAGTACCTGGTACAGGCCCAGCAGAGCATGCGGCTGCGGTGCCAGCAGCAGCAGCAGGAGAATAACCGGTTGTTGGAGCAGATTGCAGCTCTCAGCACCTCGTCCCAGAGTAATGTTGTGAAGGCACCTGCCTTGTCCGCTGTAAAGAAGGCGGTAAGACGGTCTTTGGAAAAGATGACACCTCGTGATGATGTGGAGGTATATCTCACTAGGTTTGAGAGACTGGCAGAGAAGGAGAATCTGCCCCTATCTGAATGGGCCATGATGGTCGCACCCTATCTGATTGGAGAACCCCAAAGGGCCTATGCTGACCTGAGCGAGCAGGACAGCCAAGACTATGCCAAGCTGAAAGCGGAGATTTTTACCCGGCCGGGTGTTACGGTGACAGCCCGTGCCAGGGAGTTCATGACTGGAGATACAGTTGGGAGTCTGCAGTCAGCAGGCCTGATTGTGGAGTTGAAAGGGTGATAGTGGACCGCTACCCCCAAGCATGTCCTCCTAAGGTACAGCCAGAGGTCGGACAAGGAGACCACCAGGACGCCAATCGTCTGGTCAGCCTGATGGAGAAGGCCTTCGCCAGCAAAGACTGTCTCCGTGACCAGCCGTCTGAGAGGTGGTCACTTCAGAGTTCCCGGACGCTGAACTCTCGCAGTAAGAGCGTTCCAGCTGTTGGGGACATGGGGTATGCTGATAAGCGGGTTCGGGCCCGAGGGGGCATGTGGGTGGGAGAGTGTGATGGACAGTGTTGGAGCTGGCGTGAAACTGCAGTCAACTGTCCAATAGAGGGGAGCCTATGTGTTGTGATGTTGGCGGATCCCTCTCTCCCTGCGCAGAGCCTGTGTGTGTGTCCACTCAGCCGAAGAGACTGGACCACAGATGTGCCCGGTGGTTGTAAATGACTGCCCAGCACAGGCCCTCTTGGACTCAGAGAGTCCAGTGACTTCCGTATGTGACAGCCTGATTGATAGGGACTTCATCCCTGATAAGCACCTGAGTATGGTGTGCATCCATGGAGACACCAAAGTCTACCCAGAGACTGCCGTGGACTTGGTCCCCAAACTCGGGGAGGTTTCATATGAAGGGGGGGTAGTGAAGAACCTGGTGCAACCCGTCATATTGGGTAATGACTTTCCCCGGTCTAAGGATCTCTGGGGGAAAAATGTTTCTGATGAACAGTGTGATGAGGCTCCTATTGAGGGTGCGCAGTCCCGAGGGGCGGAACACGGTGCTAGTGGGCCGTTGGGCTTATATGATAATGATAATGATGATGACCATGATAATGATGCTGATGCTGATAATGATAATGATGATGATCATGATAGTGATGATGATACTGATCATAATCATGATAATGATATTGATAATAATGATGACTGTGATAGTGATGAAATTCCTTTGCAGGTGATGTTGGGAGACGAGGATGGTGGTTCTCGGGAACCGAGTGTCCCTGACTTACCTGTATCCTGTGACAATTTTGAGAGTGAGCAGTGGCGAGACCCCTCTCTTAAAACGGCCCAGGAAAATATAAATGTTTTAAATGAGGTTTCCCAAGAGCCTGGCTCTGAGGAGAGGTTACCTCATGTTGCCATAAACACTACCTGTTGTATAGGGACACTGAAGTCCAGGGAGAGGTCGTGAGCCAGCTCCTAGTACCTGAGCTATATAGAAGTATAGTGCTGGGGTTGTCACATAGTCACATACTTGAGGGACCAGATGGTGAAGTTAATGTTGTGGATGACATGTTAACTAAGGTTCCAGATCAAGATGTGAATGAGAATGAATTGTATAACCCTGACAGTGAGCAGGATGTGAATGAAAATGAAGTGTATAACCTTGAAAGTGAGCAGGATGTGAATGAGAATGAATTGTATAGCCCTGACAGTGAGCAGGATGAGAATGAGAATGAATTGTATAGCCCTGAAGGTGAGCGGATGTGGCTGAGAAAAAGGGGTCAGACAGGGATAGTGATAGTGAATCATCTGATGACGATCAAGCAACCAGTGCAAATGAGGAAGGCATGGTAGCAGAGGAGGTTGAGAGTCCTGAGAAGAAAGCTGATGCTGACCTTACAGCCAGACAGAAGATGGCATCTGAAGATGTTTTACAGTTGGCCGGTTCCCTGGCGAAGACTAAGGTGAAAGGAGGAGAGCTGAGCTTTAAAGGCAGGACTCTGAAACTGAACACAGCACAAGTGGAGGCTGTTAAAGATGAGAAGTTGTCGGTGTGTGGTGTGGATCTGCATCATGCCAAGGACTCTGAAGGTGATGCTGCAGAGGTGGAAAAAGCCATAGAAATGGTGGTCACCAAGCCAGGTGCCTCATCAGAAGCTGAGGTCTCAAGTGAGGCTGTGAGGAACAAGACTGAAGAAGCGGCCGAAGTAGTAAAAGACGTCCAACAGCTACAGGAGAAGATGCGTATCCATGAGGTCTCCACCAAAGACATGAAGACTGATATTGTTGCATTACGCGAGCAGCTGCAACAGTGTAAACTGGATGTGTTATCTCTTCGTCGGGAACGTGAGCGGTGCCAGCAGTTGCTACAGAGAGTACGAAGTGAAAGTGTATACAGTACCTTGCAAGATCAAGGAAAAATGGTTGCACAGGTACCAGAGGAATTAATTACTTCTCAGAAAAAATTTCAAACTGTGATGAAGGAGCGTGATGAGAACCATGAGCACCTTCTTGAGAAGGACAATGAAGTAAAAGGAAGGATACAGGGAGTCTCTTCTTTGCGAGAGCAAATGCCGCAACTACACGAGGAGGTGAAAGCAGAAAAGATGATGAGCCTTGACTTGTTAGAAGATGTGGATCTCCTGGAGAAAGAAGTAAGAGCTCTGCGTCTTATGCAAAGTGAGCCTGTACAAGAAGAGGATGAATTATGTGTACTGCAAAAGAAAAACGATCAGCTCCTTCTACAGTGCCAATCATGTGAACAGTGTAGCTTAAAATGGTCAAAGACCATGGCAGAGGAGCTTAAGTTCTGTGAAATAGAATTCATGAATCAACTGATATTTAAGAAAGTAGATGTGCTAAAGAAAGTTCAGGGGAATTAGAGAAAGGTGCAAAACCCCCTTTACCTCCTGGGATAGTTGGTGACACATGGTCAGTGCACCAAGGACAGGAGGTACGAGAGGTTCTGAGGAAGAATCAGCAGAGGTGTTCTGACGTGCCTGGTCGTACTTCTCTGGTGAGGCACTATACCGAGACTGAGGCTGGAACTAAGGTCAAGCTGAAACAGTGCAGGTTACCTGAGACCCGCAGAGAGCATAGGCCCGGGAGGGTACAGGGTAGTGCGGATGGCTCAGGTGAAGATATAGATGACAAGGGTGAAGATGAAGCTAATGATGGCCATGACGTGTCCGGAGTTCACTGTCTCTTTGGGATTGTTGACCAGCCCTCCGGTCTGGAGAAGAGGGGGGGGATATGTGAGACAGTGAAAGCATATATATTGAATGGGGTGTACATTTCACCTAGGTACTTTTCTGACTGGTATAAGGGAAATGTATGGCTTTGTAAAACTAGTGGTGGAGAAAGGTCACTACACCTTCCATTCAGTGCACACTTGCAGTTCAAACCTGAAGCTACTCAGGTGGTAATTAGGCAGCCAGAAGTAGGTGGCTGCGATCATAGACAGGGAGCTCGCTTAGTCTGGACAGGGAGTCCAGGCACAAGAAGCAGTCTCCAGGAGTTTGAGCTATCTCAGTCTGGGTGCTCGATGTACCCCGGACACAGGAGTAGTCTTAGTGAGAATCCGTGCGAATAGCGGCTGAATAGGAGTGGAGCTCTCTCAAGTCTGGACGTTGGATGGGCCTTCAGACACAAGGAGGAGACTCTGTGAACCTCCATGCTGGTAAATGCTTGTAAATGCTGGTAAATGCTGAACATATGTGTTGTTTTGGCCCCGGCTGTTAGAGTCGGGACCCGGATAGATAGGGAAATCTATCTAAGTGTAATTAGTGGCTAGACAAGCCTAGGTCTTCTGTTTATGATTTTGTTTTATGTCTTGTTTGCTGTGGACTTTAATAAAACTGGTTGCGGCCAGTTTTTTACCAGAACTGCTGTCTCTGAATGAACTGTTTCTATGCCATTCTGTCTACCCGGACGGCGATCCCAGAGCTATATCCCCTGAAAAGCTTACACACCATATTGTCTTTATCAATATCAACTGTGGTTTCACAAAATTAATTTAACACAATTACACTTTTAAATTTAAAATTTTCTTCAGTGTCTCACAGGTCATAATGGTTGCCATGTGGCCATCTGTTTATTTTTTATTGTGCATGCTATTTATCAATTAGATGCCCACATGCACAGTTTTGACATCTCTACAACTTTAAAAATGAAATTCAGAGTATAAGAGCATCATTCAAAAATTAGTTTTTCAATAAGAGCTCCTCTGCTTCAAATTATTACTATTATTATTTTTTAAGATTAAATTATTATAATTTGCTTTTACATGGAAAAGTGTGTAACATTGGTATGGAAATGCTGTAATAATACTTGTTTTATTTTTTTACAGAATTAAATAAATGCATTTCTATGATCTTACTAAATATGCCACAGCTTAAGGTTCCTTAGTAGTGCTTAGGTTTTAGTTTAAGTGCTGACAATAAAAATAAAACTATAATTGCATATAACCATCCATATAAAACTATTATGCAGAAACAGTGCAATACCCATTGGTTAATAGTTATTTGACAGAGTGAGGTCAATTCTCTAGTGAGAAAGGCATTACTACATTAATGACTGGTTTCAAGGGCAGCTGAATTAAGTCTGAATGACTTTTTGAAAATTGTCCATTTCCTTGCTGGTAATGAGTGATTGTCTGCAAATCGACAGGCAAGGCATGTTCTGCTAGATTTATATTGAGAATTAACATACAATACCCTGCAAATAATAATTATAGTAGAAGCAGCCGAGTTAAACCTTTTGACCTTTAGAAAACCAAAACTTCCGAATTCCAGCACAATGATCACATTTGCAGATTAATTAGCCATCTCTAAGGATTTTTCTCTTTTTAAACAAAAGTAACCTGGTTTCACACTTTACATCCATTAAAAGAATATACCGCATTAAATGAATGGATTCATAATGTTGATATACTGTAAGTGTACTGTAGTGAACTGTGTTAGCGCTGCTGGCTGAATGATATTTATGTTATTGTTGGAAAAGGTCAAACCGAAGAAGATATCCGCAAGGCTTACATTTTCATCTTGAAATTATTTACCATTATTGTACTATGTCTTTCCTTGGGTATTATAGTTAAATAATTATATACTATCAAGGTTTTGGCTTGACAGAAACATTTATTTCTCAGGAAATTACACATTTTTCAGACTATAACACATACTTTTTGGGAGGTGTGTCTTACAGTTCGAATGTAGCTTTCCTGGAGGGCGGTGATGGTAGAGTGTGATCACAGGAGGTGTGGTCCCTGAACCGAAATCTGTGTGCATGCACCGCCCATGTTGGACATTATCCTGAAGACCCAACCGAAGGGAAATCAATGCGCAGGGTGGGGAATCCACTCCTACCTCCCGGCCAACATTTTATTGGAACCCAGGGATTTGCAGCCTAGCATCGCTGGGACAACCCCTCTTCCCAGTCCAGGGCCTGACAGCATTGCCCAATTCCTGGCATCACTGGCATCCTTTTTGCGGGTATCCTCCCTCCTCTGACTTATTCCTCTTCACCGCTGATGCCCCACCGGGAAAGATACTGTAAAGTCGGGCTATAAGACGGACCCCAATTTAATAAAAAAAAATTCTTCTTTTCCACCCTAAAAATTGAGATGCGTCTTATGATCCGGTGCATCTTATAGTCCACAAAATTACAAGTTCAATGCAGCCGTCAATCTCTGAAGGTGGCATTTACATGTGCTGAATGGAAGCACATCACAAGACCCACCCATCGACGACCCTGTTATGTGATCGCGGAGAGCAAATGAGTTTTCATAACAGCTGGGGGTGTGCTGAAGACCCTTATGCCTGTCATTGTCAATCTCCTGAAGCACTGCTATGTATAGCACAGGCAATTGGATGACCGCAGCTTCAAGTCTCCTAAAGGGACTACTAAAGATAGTAAAAAGTTAAAAAAAGTTTTAAAAAATATACATAAAAAATATAAATGTTCAAATCACCCCCCTTTTGCCCCATTTAAAATAAAGTAAACATAAAACCTAGCACTCAATTTAATTGCGTTGAATATCAATTTTATTGTAGTGCAGAAAACGTTTCGGTCTAATGTGATCTTCAGTTACTACAGAAAATACAAGATACAGGAGATGAATATACATGAAAAAAATTAAAAAATAGATAAATAAAAATCCAAATAGAAAACAAAAAGA
>JARQOD010000001.1:198698765-198742620 GCA_033576555.1 Oophaga sylvatica
AAGATTATGCCCCCATATGCTCCACAGATTATGCCCCTATATGTTCCACAGATTATGCCTCCATATGCTCCACAGATTATGCCAAATATGCTAAACAGATTACGCCCCCATATACTCCACAGATTATGCCCCCATATGCTCCACAGATTATGCCCCATATGTTCCACAGATTATGCCCCATATGCTCCACAGATTATGCCCCATATGCTCCCCAGATTATACCCATAGTATAGGTCCCTTATACTGCCGCGCAGCTGCAAAAGAAAAAAAAATGTCATACTCACCTCTCGTTGCAGGGGGCCAGGTGCCGGTGTCCTGAGCAGGTGGTGACAAACGGCGTGCTATGGAGGACAGGTTCCGGTGTCACCGCTCGCTCAGGGCCCTGGCAACTGAGATATTTACCTGTCACCGGACTGGTCCACCGCTGCGCTGCTCCCTCTTCCGGGTCCTCGGCAGTGAATAATCAGTCAGAGGGCGTGGCACGCACTACCTACGTCATTGCGCCCTCTGCCTGAACATTCACAGCAAGAGGAGTCGGACGAGGAGGTCGGAGCAGCGTGCAGCGGTGGACCGGGGGACAGGTGATATCGCTATACTCACCCCCCGCCGGGGCGTCACTCTCTGCAGCCTCTCCTCTTCTCCTGGCAGTCTCCGCAGCTCTTCTTTCCCACAGCGGTTCATGACTTTAATGAGCGGTTACATGTGACCCCTGCAGGAAGGAGCCGGAGATTGTGGGAGAAGCAGGGGGGGTTACAGACACGCACCGGCCGAGGGGTGAGTATGATCCGACACCCCGCTTCCCCTACCCCGCCGACCCCCGGTATATGACTCGTGTATGAGCCAAGAGGGGGACTTTCAGCCTAAAAAATGGGCTGAAAATCTTGGCTTATACTCGAGTATATACGGTACTTAAACTTGTCAACCTTAATTTACTTTATAATAATAGTAAAGAATTGAAAAACTGGGGGTTATTTGGCTAAAGTTGTGGGGGGGGCAGGGCTGCCTCCAGGTTTTCGTGGGCCCAAGGCGAAAAAGTCTCAGTGGGCCCTTTTAACACATACCACAATTCATGATGCTCCGATACGGCAGAGAAATATAGGTATAGTACAATGCCAAATACTTCACTTCTTACATTACATCAGTGATATCTATTGTAAATTCTAAAATAGCTCAAAAACCGGACAGTATAGTCCTCCTTACAGTATTATGGGCACCACATAGTGTGCCATACAGAATACTGAGCCCCATATATATTGCTCTATACAGAATAATGAGTCCCATATATTGCTCCATACAGAATAATGAGTCCCATATATGATGCTCCGTACAGAATAATAGGCCCAATATAATGCTTCATACAGTATAATGAGCCCCATATATTGCTCCAAACATAATTAGTCCCATATAATGTTCCATACAGTATATGATGAGCTCCACATAATGCTCCATTATAAGATGGTCCCCATATAATGTGCCATCAAGTATAGGACGGTCCACATAGAGTATAATGAGCCCCACATATTGCTCCATACAGTATAATGAGTCGCATATAAAGCTCCATACAGTATATGATAGGCCCCATATATTGCTCCATACAAATGGGTTCCATATATTGGCTCCATACAAAATAGGCCCCGTATGTGCTTCATATGATGCTCCATATATAAAGGGCCCTATATGATGCCCCATAAAAATGAACCCCATATGATGCTCTAGTATATGATGGGCCCCATATATGATGCTCCAGTGTATGATGAGCCCCATATAATGCTCCAAATATAATGGTCCCCAAATATAATGCTCCATATATAATGGGCTCTATGTGATGCCCATAAATATTGAACCCCATATGATGCTCCAGTAAATGATGTGCCCCATATATGATGCTGCAGTGTATGATGAGCCCCATATAATTCTCCAAATATAATGGTCCCCATATATAATGCTCTATATATAATGGGCTCCATGTGATGCCCCATAAATAATGAACCCCATTGATGCTTTAGTATCCCCAAAGAAAATAGGAAGCCCTCAAACATGTAATGGCGGTTAGACAAGAAGAAAGCAACGGACACAGACAGAAAATAGAATGAGCAAACGCTGGGGCCCAATCTGTCTAGACAGAAAAGTACTGAAAAGAATTCTGACTGCAATCTAAAAAAAACCCTAACAAAAATACCAACACTTCTGATTGCCAAAAAAACCTGAGATCACACAATCTCATCCACCTAAATCAGATCTCTGGTGTAACAAAACGCTATTCAGCAAATAAAAAGTAACAAAGGAGCAAAGCAAAAGTGCAGACACAAACGGAGCACAATGCAGCGCCAGACCCCCAAAAGGGGAAAGGCTGCAGTCCACTGCAAGCAGCAAACCAGCAGAGAAATCAAACAGAGGAAAAAAAAAACAGCAAACACTTATCTGAAGGAGAGCAGGAAACTAGCAGTGCTTCAAGCAAGACCAGCAGGAACAATTGATAACCGGCAAGGCTGCTGGGAACTCAGGCCACTTATATCCTACCATTCAGCGCCAGCTGAAGGCCATTCGGTAATCAGTTTGTTACCCTCAGCAACCACCGGAGGGAGTCCCAGCTCAGAAGCCGCCACCAGCATATTCACAACACTGCACTGCTGCTGTGTGCTGGGAATGCCTCTAACAAACTGTTTACCAGAGTTGCTTGTTTGTTCACCAATATTAGCTCTAGGTTCTCCTGTTGCATGATGTTCTGTAGTTTGCCTTCATAGCATGGATCGAGGATGCTGGCCAACCAGTAGTCGTCATCATTCATAATTTTGGCAATGTTGGGCTCCATTTTAGTATCAGCAAGACATAATCACACGTGTGGGCCAATGTTCCAGGTGTCAATGATGCACTGCCAGTGGTGGGTGGAGGAGCACTTTCTGCCAAAGCCACATCCCTCCAGTAACGCACAAACCTTGTACCTGACCTTGGCAAGCCAACATTTTTCTCTTTCCCCCTGAGAAGCATCCTCCTCCCAAAAAAATCATCTCAATCATCCTCCTCCTCTTCCTCTTCTTCCTCCACCCAGTCCAGGACAGTTCCCTGAGCATACAATGGCTGACTGTCATCAAGTCTTCCCTCCTCCTTCTCCTCTTCCTCCTCCACTGCAGATGCCTGATCCTTAATGTGCGTCAAATATTGCATGAGCAGACTCATAAGTGGGATGCTCATGCTTATGATGGCGTCGTCTGCGCTTACCAGCCGTGTGCATTCCTCAAAACACTGAAAGACTTTACAGAGGTCTTTCAGCTTGACCACTGCACACCCGACTACTCGATGTCTGCCCTTAAACTGCTGCCCGTGTATCCTCCCACAAATGCATTACAGCCTGCTCTCTTCGCACAGCCTCTCAACCATGTGCATGGTGGAGTTCCACCTTGTTGCAACGTCTATGATTAGACAGTGCTTGAGGAGGTGGAGCGATCACTGCAGCCTCTGCATACGACTGGAGTCTACAGGCAAGCGACGGATGTGCGAGAACGGTCTTCGCACCTTATGGAGCAGGGCTGGTAACCCCGGATAATTATTTATGAGTCACTGCACCACCAGGTTTAAGGTGTGAGCCAGGCAAGGTATGTGTCTGAGTTTTGCCAGGGCTATGGCCGCCACAAAATTATGGCCGTTATCACTGACTACCTTGCCTGGCTCAAGATGTATACTGCCCGGCCATGTCTCTGTTTCTCGCTGCAAGTAGTCGGCAGTATCTCCGCGGTGTGTCTGTTGTCGCGCAAAGACATCATCTTTAAAACAGGATGCTGACGCTTACCACTAGCTGTTTGATAGTGGGACACCTCGTGTGCAACACTGGCAGCTGCGGATGGAGTGCTCGTGCGACTGTACTCTGTCGACGAGCTTTCGCTTCTGGAGGAGGAGGAGGAGAGTCGAACGCCTACTGTTATGAATGTGCTAGAGATGGTTTCTGAGCAGAGGCTCCTCTTGTGGTTACAGACAGTCCTGAACCTTTCAGCGAGGAATGTCAATCTGGGATCACTGACTGGTCTGATATAAGGAAGGTTCCCTCCCATGATGGTTGGCCGGTGATACTGTTGTGTTTTGGTAGCTGAGGAGAAAAAGCAAAAACGGCAATACACCAGAGAGGCTGGAACCTATTGAATTGCAGTAACCTGAACTAACCACACAACTAGATTTAGCCGTGGAGCGTTCCTACGTTGATCCTAGACGCCTCATCACAGCCTGAGAGATAACTACACCTAAAGGCAGAAAGAGGAAAGCTATCTGCCCCGGAGCAGATCCCCAAAGAAAATAGGAAGCCCCAAACATGTAATGGCGGTTAGACAAGAAGAAGCACGGACACAGACAGAAAGTAGAATGGGCAAACGTTGGGGCCCAATCTGTCTAGACAGAAAAGTACAGGAAAGGATACTCACTGCAATTCACAAAAACCCTAAAAAATACCAAGTCTTCTGATTGCAAAAACACCTTTGATCACACGATCTCTACCACCTAATCAGATCTTGGTGTAACAAAACTAAGCCGCAGCCACTGAAAAAACAGGAAAAAGCAAATGATCAAATAACAGTGGCTTCAGATAAACTGAGAGGAGCACAAGCCCCCGGAGGGGACCTGGCTGACCTCCACAGAAGTGCAGGGAACTATGCAAAAAGCAAGCACAAAAATAAAAGCAGAAAATATCTTATCTGATAGCAGAAGATGCAAGCAAGACTCAGCAAACTTCCAATGAACCAGGAACCACAATTGAGACAAGAGCAATTCATCACCGGCAACCATCATGGGAGGGAACCTCCCTTATATCAGACCAGTCAGTGATCTCAGATTGCCAATACTCGCTGAAAGGTTCAGTACTGTCTGTAACCACCAGAGTGAGCCTCTGCTCAGAAACCATCTCTAGCACATTAATAACAGCCTACAGCCAACTGTTGCCTATACCGTGGGCTAGGCAGCACTGTCCCACCACGCTGTCCCCTGTGGACCCTGCATCCACCACATTCACCCAGTGCTCAGTGATGGACATGTAACGGCCCTGGCCATGCCTATTGGCCCATACATCTGTTGTGAGGTGCACCTTTCTACTTACTGATTGTTTGAGTGCATAGACAATGCGGTCTTTCATATGCAGGTGGAGGGCAGGGATGGCTTTTCTAGAAAAGAAGTGGCGACTGGGTAGGTCATAGCGCGGGACAGCGTAGGCAAATTAGCTCTCGGAACGCTGCGCTTTAAACCTAACGGAAGGGCATAATTTCTAATGAGATCAGTTTGGTCATGTAGGCGTTCAAAGCCAGTGTAAGCGGATGAGAGGATAAGTACTTTCTTGTACGACTCAGTCTCTGTTAGGGTGATCTGGACTTGAAAGCTGCATATGGTGGAACTAGAGGTGGACATGGCGGACAGAGAGGGGTTGGTGATGGTGATGGTGGTGGTGGTGGTGATGATGGCCTAGATGCAGTCTTTCAGTGGGAAAACATTGTGATTCCCTGACTGCTTTGGCCTTGCCACGACACCTCAACATTTCTTGCTGGTTGTGTGCAAACCGGTGGGCTTACAGTGGGGGAAGCGATGGAGTCTTGCTGGCTGCCTTAAGTCAGAGCAGGTGCACGTGTGCTACTGAGGTTTTGTAGTCCGTCCACACTTGCAAGTGCATGGTGTTTAAATATCTAAGCATGCAACTGGTATTCAAATTTCGGAAATTTTTCCCTCGGCTAAAGGTCCTTCTGCACTTCTTACAGATAACCTTTGCCTCATCAATAGGATTTTGGTTTAAAAAAAGTGCTACACTGCACTCTTCCTACTATGGGAAAACTTTTCAGGGCTTGCACGCTTTGCTAATTTGACCTTCTGGCCAAGCTGTCCTTCAACTCTTTGCTTTTTTAACACGTTTTTGGACTGCTACAGGCCTGCCAGATAAACTCAGCTGCGATGTCGATGCCTGCTGCGGATCCTCCTCCTCTTCTGAGCTATTGCCAGTGACACCCTCTTCACCCAATGGATGCCAATCCGGGTCAACAACTGGGTCATCCATCACCTCCTCTTCAATTTCATCTGCATCTTCCTCTGTTCACCGTGTAAGGTAGTATAGTATGCTGGAAGGGGCACTGAGTTTGCACTCCATGTCATATTCATCTTGGACTGAGGAATTCAGGATTTCACTTGATAAGTTAGGCATGGTATGTGAAAAGAGCTTCAGGGAGTAATATGAAGTGTGGCCTGCCGCATTCTTCACTTTTGGTGGGGGTGAAGGATACAAGGAAAGGTGTTGTTCCTGAACAAGAGCCTGCACTGACGACTCAGTGCTTGCAGTTTTTGAAACTTCAGAAGAGGAGACGAAAGAGCTTGAGGCTGTTTCGGCAATGTAACCCAAAACCTGTTCCTGATGCTCCGGCTTTAAAAGCGGTTTACCTACTCTAAGAAAAAGGAGCCTTCCAGGCCTTCTTGAGCCAGACGATGACGCAGGCTCACACCTCCTGCCTTAGGTGCTATTGTGCTTTTGGCACTACCAGCAGATGCACCACCACCACCATCAGTACCAGCTAGCCCCCCCGGCCATGTACGCGACTAGAGGCTGTTATTTTTGCAAAAGGAAGATCTACTAAATATTAACATCACTTTTCTGGTGAGGTGCCCATACTTATGCACCTGTCAAATTTTGTTTGGATGCAGATTGCACATGTTCTGCTAGTACAATAAACCTCATTTCAAGGCAGAAACATTACTGTGTCAAATAGTTATTAGTGTTGAGCGATACTGCTCGATATCTAAAAATATCGTATCGAAATGGTATCGCCGATATCACTAAATATCGTCGATATCCGATTCCGATACCGGAAGTCCAATGTAAGTCTATGGGAACCAAATATCGACATTAAAAAAAAATATTCTTGCCTTGTTGGTTAATTGTACATGAAGGAAAACAACAAAGACTAATGTAGAATGTATTGGGGGAGGTTGAGGAGACAATAAAGGCATACATGTTTAACCCAATGCATTGGAATAGCATTAATATATATTTTTTTGGAAATACGTTTGGATTGACTAACAAATTGACAATGTTGTTAACCTTTTTTCTATTTTGGCAAATATGTATGTTTCACAACTTCCATGCTCTTCACCTTTTTAACTTTTGCCAGTGCCACACTTTCTCCTTCATAATCTTCAGCAGCATCATCTTTCTCATCAAATTATTCTTCATCTTCACCTTCTTAATCTTCTTCTTAAACTTCTTGCTATTCATGTTTTTGTTTACATTACTCATATTGTTATTATTAAACTAATTAATCTTCTTCATATTCAAATTCTTCATCTTCTTCCTCTTCATCTTCTTCATCATATTCTTATTTGTGACAGAGATTCCTGTACTTGTAATCTGTAAAAGTATGAATTGTTCATCCTTCCGTTCTTGCTGTCACAAAAGATTTAAATTACAACAGTATTTGTCCGTGTTCAGTTTAGCCTGCAGCAGCAGCAGGCATTTTCCAGGGGCACCACGAGGAGGAACGGACTCACCCCCATACACTGCTTAGTCTTCTTCTGCTTAGAATTTAGAGCATACAGGTCCTTCTCAAAAAATTAGCATATAGTGCTAAATTTCATTATTTTCCATAATGTAATGATTACAATTAAACTTTCATATATTTTAGATTCATTACACACCAACTGAAATTTGTCAGGTCTTTTATTGTTTTAATACTGATGATTTTGGCATACAACTCCTGATAACCCAAAAAACCTGTCTCAAAAAATTAGCATATCAAGAAAAGGTTCTCTAAATGACCTATTACCCTAATCTTCTGAATCAACTAATTAACTCTAAACACATGCAAAAGATTCCTGAGGCTTTTAAAAACTCCCTGCCTGGTTCATTACTCAAAACCCCCATCATGGGTAAGACTAGCGACCTGACTGATGTCAAGAAGGCCATCATTGACACCCTCAAGCAAGAGGGTAAGACCCAGAAAGAAATTTCTCAACAAATAGGCTGTTCCCAGAGTGCTGTATCAAGGCACCTCAATGGGAAGTCTGTTGGAAGGAAACAATGTGGCAGAAAACGCTGTACAACGAGAAGAGGTGACCGGACCCTGAGGAAGATTGTGGAGAAGGACCGATTCCAGACCTTGGGGGACCTGAGGAAGCAGTGGACTGAGTCTGGTGTAGAAACATCCAGAGCCACCGTGCACAGGCGTGTGCAGGAAATGGGCTACAGGTGCCGCATTCCCCAGGTAAAGCCACTTTTGAACCATAAACAGCGGCAGAAGCGCCTGACCTGGGCTACAGAGAAGCAGCACTGGACTGTTGCTAAGTGGTCCCAAGTTATTTTTTCTGATGAAAGCAAATTTTGCATGTCATTCGGAAATCAAGGTGCCAGAGTCTGGAGGAAGACTGGGGAGAAGGAAATGCCAAAATGCCTGAAGTCCAGTGTCAAGTACCCACAGTCAGTGATGGTGTGGGGTGCCATGTCAGCTGCTGGTGTTGGTCCACTGTGTTTCATCAAGGGCAGGGTCAATGCAGCTAGCTATCAGGAGATTTTGGAGCACTTCATGCTTCCATCGGCTGAAATGCTTTATGGAGATGAAGATTTCATTTTTCAGCACGACCTGGCACCTGCTCACAGTGCCAAAACCACTGGTAAATGGTTTACTGACCATGGTATTACTGTGCTCAATTGGCCTGCCAACTCTCCTGACCTGAACCCCATAGAGAATCTGTGGGATATTGTGAAGAGAAAGTTGAGAGACGCAAGACCCAACACTCTGGATGAGCTTAAGGCCGCTATCGAAGCATCCTGGGCCTCCATAACACCTCAGCAGTGTCACAGGCTGATTGCCTCCATGCCACGCCGCATTGGAGCAGTCATTTCTGCAAAAGGATTCCCGACCAAGTATTGAGTGCATAACTGAACTTTATTATTTCATGGTTTTTTTGTTTGTTTTTAAAAAACACTTTTATTTTATTGGACGGTTGAAATATGTTAATTTTTTGAGACAGGTTTTTTGGGTTATCAGGAGTTGTATGCCAAAATCATCAGTATTAAAACAATAAAAGACCTGACAAATTTCAGTTGGTGTGTAATGAATCTAAAATATATGAAAGTTTAATTGTAATCATTACATTATGGAAAATAATGAAATTTAGCACTATATGCTAATTTTTGAGAAGGACCTGTATATTTTGCTCTTCATTTTGGTCTTATACTTCATGTTCTTCTGCTTTTTGATCTTTTGCTTATTGTTCTTCTGTCTCTTGTTCTGTATCTTGTAGTTTGTCTTAACCTTCTTTGTCCTGTTGGTGATCTTCTTCTGGGTAATCTTTTATTTTTTCTTTGTGATGGTGTTCAGGCTGGTTGGCTTCATGCTCGTCGTCCTTGTTGTCGTCATCTTCTTCTGGGTGGTCTTTAAGGTCGTCTAATTTCCGAGAAACAGCTGACGTTACTGGAACCCTGACGGGTATCAGATGGAGCAAGAGACAATGGAAGTAACGAGGACCAGCTGATTGTGCTGGACCCCGGACGGGTAGCAGAAGGAAAAGAGGCAATGTCACAACCGAGTACCAGCTGACGTTACTGTGACACGGTTACTAAGCAGGAGGTACCTGTGCTCCAAAGCACTACCAAGGACCAGCAGACGTTGCTGGAACTCGGTTACGGAGATGGAGGCACCTAGGCCAAAGGCACTGGGGAGAAACACTTGACGGTACTGGACCCCGGACGGGTAGCAGAAGGAAAAGAGGCAATGTCACAACCGAGTACCAGCTGACGTTACTGTGACACGGTTACTAAGCAGGAGGTACCTGTGCTCCAAAGCACTACCAAGGACCAGCAGACATTGCTGGAACTCGAATACGAAGATGGAGGCACCTAGGCCAAAGGCACTGGGAGAAACCACTTGACGGTACTGGACCCCGGACGGGAAGCAGAAGGAAAAGAGGCAATGTCACAACCGAGTACCAGCTGACGTTACTGTGACACGGTTACTAAGCAGGAGGTACCTGTGCTCCAAAGCACTACCAAGGACCAGCAGACGTTGCTGGAACTCGGATACGGAGATGGAGGCACCTAGGCCAAAGGCACTGGGGAGAACCACTTGACGGTACTGGACCCCGGACGAGTAGCAGAAGGAAAAGAGGCAATGTCACAACCGAGTACCAGCTGACGTTACTGTGACACGGCTACTAAGCAGGAGGTACCTGTGCTCCAAAGCACTACCAAGGACCAGCAGACGTTGCTGGAGCTCGGTTACGGAGATGGAGGCACCTAGGCCAAAGGCACTGGGGAGAACCACTTGACGGTACTGGACCCCGGACGGGTAGCAGAAGGAAAAGAGGCAATGTCACAACCGAGTACCAGCTGACGTTACTTTGACACGGTTACTAAGCAGGAGGTACCTGTGCTCCAAAGCACTACCAAGGACCAGCAGATGTTGCTGGAACTCGGATACGGAGATGGAGGCACCTAGGCCAAAGGCACTGGGGAGAACCACTTGACGGTACTGGACCCCGGACGGGAAGCAGAAGGAAAAGAGGCAATGTCACAACCGAGTACCAGCTGACGTTACTGTGACACGGTTACTAAGCAGGAGGTACCTGTGCTCCAAAGCACTACCAAGGACCAGCAGACGTTGCTGGAACTCGGATACGGAGATGGAGGCACCTAGGCCAAAGGCACTGGGGAGAACCACTTGACGGTACTGGACCCCGGACGGGTAGCAGAAGGAAAAGAGGCAATGTCACAACCGAGTACCAGCTGACGTTACTGTGACACGGTTGCTAAGCAGGAGGTACCTGTGCTCCAAAGCACTACCAAGGACCAGCAGACGTTGCTGGAACTCGGATACGGAGATGGAGGCACCTAGGCCAAAGGCACTGGGGAGAACCACTTGACGGTACTGGACCCCGGACGGGTAGAAGAACGCACCCATGAAAATGTAAGTTGACAGGACGCAAGCCGTCCGCAGTTACCGAATCACACAGTCCTACAGTGGGTGCTTATCCTATTGTCACAATGGAAACCGCCTTTATTTACACATCCCACAGCACACATAGGAATCACCTAAACTGCAGGCACCATAGAGTCGGCTAACCCGAATGCAACACGACAGCACAACTTATTGGAGGATAATTGACGTTCACACTGCCAGGAAACAGCTGTCGTGCTGTAACCAGGCTGGCCAGGAGTCAGTACCCTGCCAATTACTTACGAGCAACAAATGGCGGTGTTGTAGCCCAGGGAGTAGAGTTCAGGTGGTAGAAAGATGAACATAACAGGAGACATGGAAAACGTTGCCAAACAGTTATTTAATCTGAAAACGGACAGGCAAATTCAGGTGAGATCCATGCCTTGTTCATTTTCAGAAAAGTAAGCCGGTCTACATTCTCTGAGGATAGTCGTATGCGACGGTCTGTTACTACACCACCTGCAGCACTAAAGACACGCTCAGATAATACACTGGCAGCAGGGCAAGCCAGCACCTCCAATGCATACTGGCTAAGCTCTGGCCATGTATCCAACTTAGAGACCCAAAATTTGAAAGGGGAAGAGGCATCTGGGAGTACACTTAGAGGGAAAGCCAAGTAGTCTGTCACCATCTTACGGAAACGTTTCTTCCTGGTGACTGGAGCCGTCTCGGATGGTGTAGACCTTGCTGGCGCTGTCACAAAACTTTGCCACATTTGTAACATACAGTTCTTGCCCTGTGCAGAGGCGCTGCTTCTGTCCCTCTTGTTGTAGAGGTGTCTACACTGCCTCGACGCACAAAGCTGCTTTGTAAAGCAGTAGCAGCAGCAGCAGCTCTCTCGGCTGGAATGTACAACAGTATGGATTGCACCAGTGTGTCTTGGTACTCCTGCATTGTACGGTCCCGGTTCACCGGTGTGATGAGGGTTTGTAAGTTGTCCCGGTAGCGAGGGTCTAGGAGGGTGTACACCCAATAATCTGACGTGCTGAGAATGTGGGCGATGCGGCGGTCATTTCTCAGGCACTGAAGCATGAAATCAACCATGTGCTGCAGACTCCCAACTGGCCAACAAAGGCTGTCCTCTGGAAGAGGCGTCATCTCTGTCTCCTCTGCATCACCCCACCCTCGCTCTACATACTGACTACAGCGTTGTGTACCTCCCTCTGTAGGGATTTCTTCCTCCTCCATTGACTCCTCCTCCTCCTCATCCTCCTCACAAAGTGAGCCCTGCCCAGCCCTTTGTGAGGAACCACGTTGCGCTGACTGTCCTGAAGGTAATTGAATTTGTGACTCCTCATCCTCCACCTCTTCCAAAACCTCTTCCTTTAGTGCTTTCAGTGATTTCTGAAGCAGGCAGATAAGGGGGACAGTCATGCTGACTAGTGCATCATCTGCACTCGCCATCCACGTTGAGACATCAAACGCACGCAAAACGTCGCAGATGTCCTTCATAGAGGCCCACTCAGTAGTGGTGAAGTGTGAACGGCGCAAATTGCGAGTTGATTGCGCCTGTTGTAGCTGATACTCCATTACTGCTGGCTGCTGCTCACACAACCGCTCCAACTTATGTAACGTGGAATTCCACCTGGTGGGTGCGTCACATATGATGCGATGTTCAGGAAGGCGAAATCTGACTTGCAGAGCTGCAATGCGCGATCTGGCCATGCTGGAACGTCGCAAGTGAGCGCACTCTAGGCGGACCTTGTGCAGCAGTGCATCAAGATCCGGATAGTCCCTCAAAAAACTCTGCACGACCAAGTTGAGCACATGTGCCAGACATGGTATGTGAGTGAGGTTGCCAAGGCCCAGAGCTGCCACCAGATTTCGGCCATTAACACACACTACCAAGCCTGGCTGGAGATTAGCTGACAAAAACCACACGTCGCTCTCCTGCTTGATGGCATCCCAGAGCTCCTGCGCTGTGTGGCTTCGATTCCCCATGGGAATTAATTTCAGTACGGCCTGTTGACGTTTGGCCACGGCTGTGCTCATATCGGTCGCAACAGGTAAGCGTTCACGGGTCCATGTGGAGGTATACCGTGACGGCTCGTGCAGCGATGATTCTGAGGAACTGGAGTAGGAGGAGGAATCAATGTGCACAGACTGGATTCCTGCAATCCTTGGAGTTGGCAGAACACGTACTGCGCCACTGGCAAGATCTGTACCCGGCTCCACAACATTGACCCAATGGGCAGTGAGGGAAAGGTATCGTCCCTGGCCATGGGTACTGGTCCACGCATCGGTGGTCAGGTGGACCCTGCTACTGACGGCGTTTAGTAGCGCATGTTTAATGTTTCCCTCGACATGTTTTTGCAGAGCAGGGACAGCTTGCCTGCTGAAATAAAATCGGCTTGGCACATTATATTGTGGGACTGCCAATGCCATAAAGTTCCTGAAACTGTCAGTCTCCACCAGCCTGAATGACAGCATTTCAAGGGACAGGAGTTTTGCAAGGCCAGCATTCAGAGCCTGTGCTCGTGGATGGTTTGCCGAGTATGGCCGTCTTTTATCCCATGCCTGTGTTACCGATGGCTGTTTTTTGTTCTGGGAGTGTGACGATGACTGTGAACTTGCTGCAGTGGGTGGAATAACAGTTTGTCTATGGACAACAGTGACCGAGGTTCTTCCATGGAGATCCTGTGAGGAAGCCGAACCAGGTGTGTGAGAGCTGGAGGTAGAGGCTCGAACATGACCTAAAGATGTAGGTGCTGCTGTAGGTTGGCCTACATCTCCAGTGTGTCTTTGGAACTCAGCTACGTGCTTTGTCCGTACATGTTTCCACATATTTGTGGTATTCAGGTTCCTGATATTTTTACCTCTTTTAACTTTTTGCTTACACAGCTTGCATTGAACATAGCAAATATCATCTACAAGTCTGTCAAAAAAGGACCACGCAGTGCAAGTCATGGGAGCGCCAATTTTGACAGTTCTAAGAGAACTGCTCCCAACAGGTGCCAAACTGGAGGCTACAGGCAAGCGAGTCTGCAGCCTACCTCTCCCTCCTCTTTGTACCGTTGGGACAATCTCTTCCTCAGAGCTGCTCCCACCACCTTCCTGTTGCTCACGCCATGTTGGGTCTCGGACTTCATCATCTCCACTACCCTCTTAGAACACCTGCTGCTGTTGGATGGTCTGGGCAGCACCATGCTCCACAAAACCTGGCACCTGAGTCTCATCATCATCATAAGATCCGTTCTGCGGTGTGCTGTCCATCGGCACTGGCTCACCCGCCTCTTCAGATTGAGAGAGACACAGCTGTTGCGCATCACTGCATACTCCCTCTTCTTCAAATTGCAGAATGCTGCTTGCCTGTGCCCGTGTTAGCGAGCCAACAGATTCTGAGAACAGAAGCAGAGACTCAGCTGGCTCCTGTACAGAACTCTCTGACTGCCTGGGCAATTTGACAGGCGGTGAACAGACAGATGGTTGCTCAACAGTGTTGTGTTCCTGAGAGGAGGTGGAAGGAATTGAAGTCGATGCATTGGCTGCCATCCAACCAACAACGGCTTCAATTTGTTCTTCCAGCAGCAGGGGGGCACGCCGAGCTCCTACCAAAGTGCGCATAAAGGAACGCTCATGGGTAAAACTGGTGGATGCTGTCTCACTGAGGGCGGCAGCAGCCACAGAATCCCCACGTCCTCTCCCTGCTGAAACTCCACGGCCACGACCACGTGCCTTACTCACTGACTTCTTCATCTTGGTAGATTGATAAAGAAAGTCAGAAAAGTTATAACTTATAAGGCCTAAGTGTGGTTATTACGCAGAGACTGAAGTGAACACTGAAACACAACTGTTCACAATCTGTGAAAGGCTACTCCTTTGTCTACTTCTATAGTGTTTGCAACCAATGTATTGTATACGGATGGAAGCGCGTCACACTAATAGATTATATTTTAAATGGAATGGAGCAGAACCAATTGGAGATAAATGAAAAGGATGAGGCACTGAGACACGCTCAGCAGAGTACAAGCAGCAGTGCTTGAACAAGTAACTGGAGCGTGATGTGCACTCAAAAGACAAAAAACACAGACTGAAGTGAACACTGAAACACAACTGTTCACAATCTGTGAAAGGCTACTCCTTTGTCTACTTCTATAGTGTTTGCAACCAATGTATTGGATACGGATGGAAGCGCATCACACTAATAGATTAGATTTCTTTTAAATGGAATGGAGCAGAACCAATTGGAGATAAATGAAAAGGATGAGGCACTGAGACACGCTCAGCAGAGTACAAGCAGCAGTGCTTGAACAAGTAACTGGAGCGTGATGTGCACTCAAAAAATAAAAAACACAGACTGAAGTGAACACTGAAACACAACTGTTCACAATCTGTGAAAGGCTACTCCTTTGTCTACTTCTATAGTGTTTGCAACCAATGTATTGGATACGGATGGAAGAGTGTCACACTAATAGATTAGATTTATTTTAAATGGAATGGAGCAGAACCAATTGGAGATAAATGAAAAGGATGAGGCACTGAGACACGCTCAGCAGAGTACAAGCATCAGTGCTTGAACAAGTAACTGGAGCGTGATGTGCACTCAAAAAATAAAAAACACAGACTGAAGTGAACACTGAAACACAACTGTTCACAATCTGTGAAAGGCTACTCCTTTGTCTACTTCTATAGTGTTTGCAACCAATGTATTGGATACGGATGGAAGAGTGTCACACTAATAGATTAGATTTATTTTAAATGGAATGGAGCAGAACCAATTGGAGATAAATGAAAAGGATGAGGCACTGAGACACGCTCAGCAGAGTACAAGCATCAGTGCTTGAACAAGTAACTGGAGCGTGATGTGCACTCAAAAAATAAAAAACACAGACTGAAGTGAACACTGAAACACAACTGTTCACAATCTGTGAAAGGCTACTCCTTTGTCTACTTCTATAGTGTTTGCAACCAATGTATTGGATACGGATGGAAGCGCGTCACACTAATAGTTAAATTGCATGGAGCTGCAAGAATTACACTGAAGGAAAAAAAAAAGAGTCTGTGAGTGACATGTGCAGATGCCTACAGACAGCGTTGCATGCAGAGCAAACTGCAGCGTCACCTACACTCACACACACCTTGCAGAGCTGTTAAAACAACACTGCAGGCAAAAGGAAGCTTTACACAGCGGTTGGTGCTAGCCTGCCTACAGCACAGTACACTAAATCGCAATCTCTAACTGTCCCTCAGAGTCAGCACAGCAGCGTTCTGTCCCTTACTGAATTCACAGCACAGTGACGCTAAAATGGCGGCGGCGCCTTTTATAGTGCATTCTGACATCATTTCAGCATCCAATCACAGCCATGCCATTAGTTAACATGACCGCAGCAATACAGGATGTGCCCACACTTCTTAGGATTCCTCATTGGCTGACTAAAATCACATTGCCTCGCAAAGAATTATGGGAACTTCCGATTCCGGTATTCGATAAGACGAAAATATCGACACGAATTATCGAAAGGCCGATAGAGCTAATATCGGCCGATACCCGATATTTGCAGTATCGTATCGCTCAACACTAATAGTTATTAGATATATCAAACTGAAATAGCTATTGCAAAAACACCAATTTTTATCAAACATTAAGCTTAAGATTAATAGGGGTGCCCAAACTTTTTCATATAACTGTACATCACAGAAGACAGAGAACAAGAAAAAATTATAGTAATACCTTAAAAGTGGGTATAACAGAATAAGGGCAGTTGGTGGGGCCGCAAATGAATGCCCCTAGAAGATACCTCTGATATCATAGTGTCTCCAGACGGGGACGTCTCTGTTGCAGAGATCTCTGTGGAGAAACTGGGGCTACGGAATCCCAGCTCGTTAAATCCACCACAGACTTCTCACGCGACTAAAACATTTAATTCCTTTGTGGATCGTGAGGTAAAGGCTTTAGTTCATGAACAACTCCTTGGTTTCTTTCCCACGTGTAAGAATTTAACATCTATTGAATGTCAAGCACTTGTATCATTACAGAAAAATAAGTCTATTGTCATTAAACCGGCAGATAAAGTGGGTGTTACCGTCATTATGGACCATTCCCTTTATACCAAGGAAGTTATACGTCAACTTTCAGACTCTCACACCTACAAAATCATTCCAAGAGGTCTCACTTTGGTTATAAACTCTAAGATACAGTCCTTCCTTAATATGGCCCTAGACAAACAAATCATTAACAAAAAAACAATAACATTTCTCACTATATCACACCCCATTACCCCGGTTTTCTACATCCTTCCCAAAATTCACAAATCCCTCAATAACCCTCCAGGCAGACCCATTGTACCATCCACAGACTCAATACTTTCACCCCTTTCTGTATATCTTGAAAAGATCTTGACAACATTGGTCAAAACAACCCTATCTTTTCTATTGGACACCGGTCACTTTTTAAGAGTAATAAATGAATTCAAAAGCACATCCCCAGACAGCTTGTTGGTGACATTAGATGTTAACAGCCAATATACATCTATTTCCCATACTAAGGGCTTACGAGCTACCAAAATGCTGTTGGAAACCTCTAGCTTGTCGAGAGAATCCATCCAATTCTGCTAGATCTTCTGACACTAATCCTCTATGAGAATTTCTTCTTATTTGAGAACACGTACTACATACAGCTATGGGCAACCGCGATGAACAGCAACATCACGCCTGCCTATGCAAATGCATTCATGCACACATTCGAAATAAATTCCGTCTACCCAGTTGAGGCCTTCAAAGAATGCATTAGATGCTACCATCGTTACATAGACGATATCTTCTTCATCTGGGTGGGTTCGCCTGAATCCCTGGAATCTTTTCACACTTACCTTAACTCAGTAGATCTGGACTTGCAATTTACAATCCATTACGATACTACAAACATTTCATTCCTGGATACCCTAGTACTGAAGGACTCCCAAGGGAATCTTACTACTGATCTTTACGTTAAGCCAATAGACTGTAATAGTCTCCTGCATTATTCCAGTAGTCATCCTAAGCCAACAAAGGATAGTCTTCCCAAGTCACAATTTACGCGTGTCTCTAGGATAGTTACTGACCCTGACCGACTTAATACCCGTTTGGATGAGATGTCTCTTAAATTCAAAGAACGTAGCTATCCGTTTAGGCTCCTTGAATATGAAAAAGCCAGAGTCCTCAGCCCACTAGATCCAGCCCCAGCTGCTATCAAAAAGAAAGAGTTCCTTTTGTGCATGCATACCACCCTTTAATGCCAAAGGTTCATTCAATCATTCGCAGACATTGGTCACTACTTATTGAAGCATATCCCTCTATTGAAGAATTTACTACTGCTCTTTTGTGTAATAGGAGGGTTTCCAACTTCAAAGATAAATTGGTGCGGGCCGACATTGGGAGTACGCGCCCTACCTCAACACAGCGTCACCTTATGTCATGCCTTAGGGGTACCTTTCCCTGCTTGGGTTGTGCATCCTGCTCCAACGTGATTAAATCTGACACAGTAACTCACCCACGTACAGGAAAGTCCTTTCCTATAAATGGCTATTATACATTTGACTCCAACTTTGTAGTCTATGTCATTAAATGCCCCTGTGGTCTCCTGTACGTGGGTGAGACTACTCAACATGTAAAGGACAGGATCGCAAGCTATGAGTCCACGATACGCACTAACAAAGTGTGGCTACCCCTACCTGAACATTTTGTAAAATTTAAACACTCAGTGGCACAACTTAAATATCAAATAATCGAGCAGATTCCAAAACCAAGGAGAGGCGGTGACCATGTCAGAATGTTGAAACTCAGAGAGACATACTGGATCCACAAACTTGACATGCTGTCACCTAGGGGTCTGAATAGGGAGATTACCTGGCTCCTCTAATTTACCTTGCCTCTCATTTAATTTCCAGACTCGCTGACATTTCTTCTTAACCTGTAAGTTCTTCCACTTCTAGCTATTTATCTCTTTCCATAAAGTACCCCTCACCCCTCTCCCCCCCCAACATTAAATAGTTTTTTTTCTCATCGAATAATTCAATCTTTTCCCATTTTTTATTCATCATCATTTTCCATATTTTCTATTTTTTATTTTTTCAATATTTTTTGTTTTTTCTGATTCTCTAATTTTTAGATCTTATTTTTCAATTTTTCAATTTTTTTCTATTTTATTATTTTTCTTTTGGTACTGTGTCTCCACTTTTTATCTGTATTTTGCTTTCTATTATTATTTGTATTCTTTAATTTTTCTCTTTATATATTATTTTTATTTTTTATTATTTTTTATTTTTATTATTGTAATTTTATTTTTATTCTTCATTCCTCCTTGCAGTGTTCCAAACTCTTCCATCTTTCATCCACTATTTATTTTTACTCTTTATTCTTTATTTTTTATTATTTTTTATTTTCTATTTTTCATGTTTTCTACATCCTACCGCTGATTCTTTCTGATTTTTTCTAATTTCTTTCTTCCCATTTTTTCTCACTTACCGGTTTTATCCTCTGCCATACTCCCTCCCTGTTCTATTGATGCTCTGTTCCTGCTAATTCCTATGTTGTCTGCCCTTTGTTCTATTGAGATTGATACATTATCTCCATCCAGTACAATTTAGCACACTCCCTCCGATCCATTACATGCAAGCAGCTCCGCTTCCCTCCACTGTATACAACCTCTATCTCCTGGCCAGCACCTAAGATGGCGATAATGATCTCTACCGCGCATGCGCAATCGCCACAGTCCAGAGCGCTGTGTCACTACCGGTCCGGATGACGCACTTCCAGGCCGGTGTGACACGGCGCAGCTTCTTAAGCAGAGATCGCCCCAAACTTCCTCACAGCCGCATCCAGCAGTCGTGGCAAGGCGCTGGAGCGCCGCCAGATTGACCTACTTAGCCACTCCCTGCAGGTAACAACATGTACTCTCTGGGCCAGCGCGTCTTACCGCCTTACTAATTATGGGATACTTACATAAGCTCTCTCCCCCACCTTCTCAGCAGCATTCATCCTGCACAGATATTTAACACCTTCTCTACGCACCACAAGTAATATTTGCTCTGACATTTGGGGGACTTGTGTATTCCACATTCCTGTATTTATTTCCTGTTTATCTTATTTATCCCAGTACTTGGCGACTGCTTCTAGAGGCATTAATTTGCGGCCCCACCAAGTGCCCTTACTCTGTTATACCCACTTTTAAGGTATTAGTATAATTTTTTCTTGTTCTCTGTCTTCTGTGATATATTATCCAATGATTCCATATTTATTCTGAATTACTGCTGATGACTCTACATCGTGGTTGCGCTATCAGTATTCTTGCTTTCTTGATCTGAAATCCTTATATAGCCCTTATGCATTAGCTTTGACTAGGATCAGTCAATCACTGATATATGTAAATTTTGTATATAATTGTATATTTTGTTTATTTTTTTTATTATTATATTCTCTTTTTTTCTTATTTATTCTCCTGTACCCCCTGATTAAGATTGGGAGGGTCGAAACGTTTGGGGGACGTGACTGCATGGGTATTCTAAAATTGTATCTTTGATTATCTGTAACGTGGACATCTCTTTTTTTTGTTGCGGGCCAAAAAAATCATTTTTGCATCAAAATTTATTTTTTGGTGCGGTGAATCTACTTCTCTAGTTGACGCGGTCCTTTACAGTCCAATTCACCCGCACCTGAACTTTATATGACTGAGTGACACTTTTCCCCTTCCATATTTTCCGATCACACACCAACGCCTTCCTTTTGGGGCATACAGCGTTTATGGTGTAGGGGAAAAAATTTTTAATTTTCCGTTTATTTCCGGAAAATCAACCAGACCTCTCTCGTATGGATTGGACCCCAATACAAACGCAGAAAAACGGCATGTACAGAAGATACAGGTATAAGGTGTAGGGAAAAATTTAAAACTCCTAAATTTTTTTCGGAGTCAACACGCGCTCTCTCGTACTGATTGAACCCTAATCAAAAAGCAGAAAACGGTACGTATCAGAAGCGTCAGCTTTATAGGGGTTAGGGTTTGCGGAACGCACCAAATTTTGGTAGAGGGGCGTTGAGCCCGGGTCCACCGTGCGGCGGAACCTGCTGCTAGTAAAAAGGGAAGACGCAAACCTGTTTTCCCCCAGAGTCCCAAAAAAAAAACCGCAACCTGTTTTTTTCACAGAGCCGCAGAAGGAGTGCCGCAGGTATATGGCGATGTTGCAACTCAATAAACACAACTGGTCGCAAAATAAACCGCTAGGGGGGCTGTCTAGCGTTGAAAGCGAACCCTTTTTCGTCACGGGCCGTGAGAAAAAGTTCTTTGTCCTGTCAGGCACCCAGGTACACGTTAAAGTGCAACAACATAGAAGTGCATGCGTAATGTCCTTTTCCCCGGGGGGGGGGGGGGGGGGGGGGGGGGGGGGGGGGGGGGGGGGGGGGGGGGGGGGGGGGGGGGGGGGGGGGGGGGGGGGGGGGGGGGGGGGGGGGGGGGGGGGGGGGGGGGGGGGGGGGGGGGGGGGGGGGGGGGGGGGGGGGGGGGGGGGGGGGGGGGGGGGGGGGGGGGGGGGGGGGGGGGGGGGGGGGGGGGGGGGGGGGGGGGGGGGGGGGGGGGGGGGGGGGGGGGGGGGGGGGGGGGGGGGGGGGGGGGGGGGGGGGGGGGGGGGGGGGGGGGGGGGGGGGGGGGGGGGGGGGGGGGGGGGGGGGGGGGGGGGGGGGGGGGGGGGGGGGGGGGGGGGGGGGGGGGGGGGGGGGGGGGGGGGGGGGGGGGGGGGGGGGGGGGGGGGGGGGGGGGGGGGGGGGGGGGGGGGGGGGGGGGGGGGGGGGGGGGGGGGGGGGGGGGGGGGGGGGGGGGGGGGGGGGGGGGGGGGGGGGGGGGGGGGGGGGGGGGGGGGGGGGGGGGGGGGGGGGGGGGGGGGGGGGGGGGGGGGGGGGGGGGGGGGGGGGGGGGGGGGGGGGGGGGGGGGGGGGGGGGGGGGGGGGGGGGGGGGGGGGGGGGGGGGGGGGGGGGGGGGGGGGGGGGGGGGGGGGGGGGGGGGGGGGGGGGGGGGGGGGGGGGGGGGGGGGGGGGGGGGGGGGGGGGGGGGGGGGGGGGGGGGGGGGGGGGGGGGGGGGGGGGGGGGGGGGGGGGGGGGGGGGGGGGGGGGGGGGGGGGGGGGGGGGGGGGGGGGGGGGGGGGGGGGGGGGGGGGGGGGGGGGGGGGGGGGGGGGGGGGGGGGGGGGGGGGGGGGGGGGGGGGGGGGGGGGGGGGGGGGGGGGGGGGGGGGGGGGGGGGGGGGGGGGGGGGGGGGGGGGGGGGGGGGGGGGGGGGGGGGGGGGGGGGGGGGGGGGGGGGGGGGGGGGGGGGGGGGGGGGGGGGGGGGGGGGGGGGGGGGGGGGGGGGGGGGGGGGGGGGGGGGGGGGGGGGGGGGGGGGGGGGGGGGGGGGGGGGGGGGGGGGGGGGGGGGGGGGGGGGGGGGGGGGGGGGGGGGGGGGTTTTTAAGGGTTTGGGGGTAGAATCTGTAATCAGGGGCCAATGCGGGGGAGACATAGTTGTATACAACTATTGCCTTGTTATTTTCAGGGGTGCCTGCATCATGATGAGTCGGGGTGGGGATGTGAAAATGAGGGTCTAACCGATAGAGAAGAAGAGCAGCAAAAAGACTCTAATTAATGACTGGATCCATAAGTTTCCTGAATGTAAAATTATTCTATTTTGTTCTGTATGACTTTGGGTAAAATGTTTTTTGAAAATAAAACCGCATTTTCCCCATTTTTTTTTAAGTCTGCGGACCAGTTCTTTATTTGGACGGGGACTGGACTGTAGAGTTTAAGAACCATTCTACATCCATGAAAAACATGGCTCTGAGAAAGTGAAATATGAGGGGCAGGAAAAGTTTGTTTATCCAATTTTTTAAACTGAAAAGACATACCCAGTGTGTCTGTAAAGAAGGGAGCACACAGACACGCAAAAAAAATACAGGAAGCAGCCTTTTTATTATGCACATCTCACTTGTAAAGTCAGCCCTTTGTAACTTTTGCTCACTTTTTGTGATAGCGCGTCGTTTAATGTTTTTCCCCCCTTTTTATTTTGTATACACCGTCTTTATATGTCCATCCTCATAGTTATGTTTAACGGCCACTTTTTACAAAACATCCTCTCTCATTATGTACACTCTGTCCCTTACATAGAGGATTTTTATATTTTGGTTAAACACAGCGCCCTGTCTTTATTCAATCCTCCCGTTAGATTTAAAATGACTATGGGGGCAGCTCTTAAAAACCAGTCCATCGCCGTTAGTATGGGAAAAAAAGCTTTGCACGTCCTTTTGCGTCATTAAGTTTTATCTAACAAAAGAAAAGTTTTTAAAGAAATGGAGGTTATAAAAATTTATATTTCAGGTTTCTGAGTTTCACATATAAAAGAGGGGACTGTGAAATAAGGACAGGAATTTATATAAAAAAGGGGCTATTAAGATAGTTACTATTTTTGGGGGTTGGATCTACTATCATACTGACCTGGAGAATATAACAGTAGGGCGTTTAGTATTTAGTAGACTTGAAAGAAAAAAGGTCGGTCAGATTCAAAAGTCGACGACTTTCTCCAAAGTCAGGTTTCGTTGGCCGAAACACGACCATAGCGTTCAGTCGGCGATGCGGTCGCCGAACAGAGCGCCAAAGTCGATTTTCCCAGAATGCTTTCAGGCACCTTTTATCAGCCAATGAGCAAGGACCACACTGTGGGCAATGAGATGACATGGGCAGCGTCCACCACCATCTTAGAGAAGGGCATTGCAGTGATTGGCTTGCTTTGGGGGGCGTCATAGTGTCTATAAAAACCCTGACCGCCAACACTGACTCTGTTTATCACTAGGGAGAGCATTAGGGCAGGAAAGAGAAGTTCTTATGTGCTTGTGCTGATAGCAATTGTGCTGTACAGTTAGTGTGCAGTGACAGGGGAAGATTTTCTTGTGTGCAGCAGCGTTGGTTATTAGGCTGCCTGATAGCTGTATTGCTGTGTGTACACTGCTGTGCAGACTGCTTTTTACAAAGCACTAATACTTTTATTCTTTTTTTCTGCACAGTTACCGAGCGTTCATTTTTTCCCACACCATTTAGAGCTGTACGCTCCTGACACACTACCATGTATCAGCTGGTATCACGGACAAATACGTGCTGACTAGCTGTGTGTGACTCCGGAAATATATACGAAGATTGAAATTTTGCCGTACACCGTATACATCTGTCCACTTCTGATACAGTACCGTATTTCTGCTCTTTGTATTACGGTGAAATCCATACTGAGTGAGCGACTGTATGTGACCCGGAATTATATACGGAGATTGAAATTTTCCAGTACATCGTAAACACCTGTCCTCTTCTGAGACAGTACTGTGTATCTGCTCTTTATATTACGGCCAAATCCATACTGAGTGAGCGTTTGTGTGTGACTCCAAAAATATATACGGAGATTGAAATTTTCCGGTACACCGTATACACCTGTCCGCTTCTGATACAGTACCGCATATCTGCTCTTTGTATTACAGTCAAATCCATGCAGAGTGAGCGTCTGTGTGTGACTCTGAAAATATATATGGAGATTGAAATTTTCCCGTACACCGTATACACCTGTCTGCTTCTGAAACAGAAACGTATATCTGCTTTCGAATTACTGTCAAATGACTGAGTGAGCGTCTCCGAAAATATATACGGAAATTGAAATTTTCCTGTACACCGTATACAGCTGTATACTCCTCATATAGTACCATATATCTGCTGGTATTTTTGGTACATTTTCCAAAACATGAGGAAGTATGATGGAAGAGGCCACGGACGTGGGCAGGGGGGCCCAGATTTTACTGATGGTGTTGGTGGTGCATCTGCTGGTAGTGCCAAAAGCACAACAGCACCTAAGACAGGAGGTGTTGAGCCTGCATCATTATCTGGCTCCAGAAGGCCTGGAAGGCTCCCTTTTTTGGGAGTAAGTAAAAAGCTTTTAAAGCCGGAGCATCAGGAACAGGTTTTGGCTTACATTGCCGAAACAGCCTCCAGCTCTATTGCCTCCTCTTCTGAAGTTTCAAAAAATGCAAGCACTGCAGGCTCCTGGTCAGGAACAAAAACTTTCCTTGTGTCCTTCACTCCCACCAAAAGTGAAAAATGCAGCAGAAAACACTTCAGATTACTCCCTGGAGCTCTTTTCACATACCATGCCTGTGTTATCAAGTGAAATCCTGAATTCCGCAGTCCAAGATGAATATGACATGAGTGCACTGATGCACAGCCACTGCTATATGATTCAGCTGGTACATTCACCCAGAGCACTGCATTGCCCTCGCAGTCTGCTGAGGCAGATTCTGACCCTGATGAAACTCAGGTGCCCCTTCCGGCATACTATACTACCTTACACGCTGACACAGAGGAAGGTGCAGATGAAATTGAAGAGGAGGTGATGGATGACCCAGTTGTTGACCCGGACCATTGGGGGAAGAGGGTGCCGCTGGCAATAGCTCAGAAGAGGTGAAGGATCCGCAGCAGGCATCGACATCGCAGCAGCGGTTATCTGGCAGGCCCGTAGTGTTAGGGTCTGCGGAAAGCACCAAATATAAGATGTAGAGAGGTGCGTTCGCAGCCCGGGGTCCACCGTGCAGGTGGAGCCTGCTGCTAGTAAAATGGCACAAGAAGCAAACTCTGTTATCCCGCAGAGTCGCCAAAATAAACACCGTAACGCACTGTGGCAATATGTGTGAACTCTGTTATTCCACAGAGCCGCTAGAAGGAGTGCCGCAGCGCTATATGGTGATGTGTGCGAACTCACTTAACACCACTGAGTCGCAAAATAAACACGCTATGGCACTGTCTAGCGTTGAGAGTGAACCCTGTTACGTCACAGAGCCGCTGAGACTAACTTCTGTGTCCTGTCAGGCACCCAGGTACAGTTGACTGCTAAGCGAACATAGAATGTGATCATGCGCTAATGTCCTCGCGGGAGTCACCTGCAATCTATGGCATCTGAACCCAGGCCCTGAATACGGAATCAAACTCCTCACCGGTTATGCCAGTGATCTAGGGCGTCTAGGACACCGACCCTGACCAGCTGCATACCAAAACTCCTCACCGATTAAGTCGGTATTCTAGGGGCTTATTTAAGCCGGGCCCTAATCACACAAACGCATGACCACACTGGCGCAAAGCATATAACGGTTGATACTAGCGCATGGCGGCTCAGCATTGCCACCCTTTTATAGTAACAGCTACAGGACCTGCCAGAAACAAGGACCAATGAAACTGTTCCAGAACACCAGTAGTCACAGGACCTTCCTGGCGGACCAATAGGAGCTGCTGCAGTACCTGAGCATGGGACCCCTGATCTCCAATGAGAGATCTCACCCTGGGCATGCTCAGAAGGGGAAAACAAGGACTTTGTCCTAAAGACATCTGCTCGCCGCTAACCAGTACTGGCCACAATAGCAGAGCCTGGAGAAGCAGCAGCAACCCTCTGCACACTGTTAGACTGGCGAGACGCTGGGACCGACGTCTAAGCTGAGCAGAGTCCACTGCGGCCGGAGACAGTTGGGAGACCGTAGCAGGAATGGCTCGAGATTCCCCTTGTGCAGAAGCAGGAACTCGACCTCTAACACATAGCAGTTCAAAAACATGTTAAAAAAACAAAAAGAATTGCAGGACAGCTTGACCAGACAGTCAAATTAGCACAGCGTGCAAGCCCTGAAAATTTATCCCATAGTAGGAAGAGTGCAGTGTGGCACTTTTTTGACCAAAATCCTATTGATGAGGCAAAGGTTATCTGTAAGAAGTGCGGAAGGACCTTTAGCCGAGGGAAAAATCTCCGAAAATTGAATAAAAGTTGCATGCTTAGACATTAAAATACCATGCACTTGGAAGCGTGGATGGACTACAAAACCTCACTGGCATTGAATGCCTACATTGCCAAACTGATCTAATTATAGATGATGCCCTTCCATTTGGTTGAAAGCGCAATGTTCCGAGAGCTCATGGCCTACGCTGTCCCACATTGTGACCTACCCAGTCGGCATTTCTAGAAAATACATCCCTGCCCTCTTTCTGCATGTGAAAGACCTCATTGTCCATGCACTCAAACAATCAGTGAGTGGAAAGATGACCTCACAACAGATGCATGGGCCAGTAAGCATGGCCAGGGCAGTTACGTGTCCATCACTGCGCACTGGGTTAATGTGATGAATGCTGGGTCCACAGGGGATAGCGGCAGTGGGACAGTGCTGCCTAGCCCACGGTATTGGCAACAGTTGGCTGAGGCATTGACCCTCCTCCTCGTCCAGAAGCAAAAGCTCGTCAACAGAGCGCAGTCGCACGAGCCCTCTATCTGCAGCTGTAGTGATCGCTTCACCTCCACAAGCACTGCCTAATCATAGATGTGGCAACAAGGTAGAACTCCACCATGCACCTGGTTGAGAGGCTGTGCGAACAGAGGCAGGCTGTAATGCATTTGTGGGAGGATCCACGGGCAGGCAGTGTGAGGGCAGACATGGAGTTGTCGGGTGTGCAGTGGTCAAAGCTGAAAGACCCTGTAAAGTCCTTCAGTGTTTTCAGGAATGCACGCGGCTGGTAAGCTCAGACGACGCCATAATAAGCATGAGCATCCCACTTATGCGTCTGCTCATGTAAACTTTTACACACATTAAGGATCAGGCATCTGCAGCGGAGGAGGAGGGAAGCCTTCATGACAGTCAGGCAATGTCTGCTCAGAGAACTGTCCTGGACGAGGTGGAGGAAGAAGAGGAAGAGGAGGAGGATGAGGAATAGGGGGTTGATTATTTTGGGGAGGATAATGCTTCTCAGGGGGTAAGAGAAAATGTTGGCTTGCCAGGGTCAGGCACAGGGTTTGTGCTTGAATGGAGGGATGTGGATTTGGCAGAAAGTGCTCCTCCACCCACCACTGGCAGTGCATCATTGACACCTGGAACATTGGCCCACATGTGTGATTATGTCTTGCGGATCCTAAAAAGGGACCCCCGCATTGCCAAAATTATGAAGGATAACGACTACTGGTTGACCAGCATCCTTGATTCATGCTATAAAGGCAAATTACAGAACATCATGCCACAGGAGAACCTAGAGCTAATATTGGCAACAAATAAGCAACTCTGGTAAACCGTTTGTTAGAGGCATTCCCAGCACACAGTAGCGGTGCAGATTCTACCACGAGCCGTACTGTGCCAAATGGAAGAGGTGTTCTTGGTGTACACAGCCGAAGTGGCATTGTAGACAGGGGTTTTATGACCATGTTATGGTCTGATTTCTCGAGTAACGCTCACACGACAGGTAATACAGAATCGATTGCAACAGACAGGAGACAACAATTGTCAACGATGGTTCAAAATTACCTCTCCTCCCCTATTGATGTTCTCCCTGAAGGTTCATTCCCCTTTGACTACTGAGCCTGTAAACTGGAACCTGGCCTGAATTGGCACAATATGCCTTACAAGAGCTCGCTTGCCCTGCTGGTAGTGTGCTATCAGAAAGAGTTTCAGTGCTGCTGGATCAATCCTGACAGAAAGAAGGACCCGACTGTCAACCCAAAATGTAGGTGATCTCACCTTCATTAAAATGAACCATGCCTGGGTTTCAAAGGATTTTGTACCACCTTCCCCTGATGACACATGTTGCCAGCAAAATGGCTCGCTTTGTCCTCTTCCTCCGACTTCTCCAATTCCTCCATTTGCAGCTGCTGAACGTCCAGCCTACACCTCAACATATGCCAGTTTTTCCACCTCCCTAACTGGGCTGTACCCCCCAGGGCTGGGGTCAGCACATGGTGCACCCAGGCCAGTGCCTATGCCCTGAGCAGGTGGGGGGGCCCACTCGCCGTCAGAGACACTGGCATACTATGAGGGGCCCTGTGCCAGTTCCTGACACCCACAAGTGTGCCCCCCCTGCTAGCTCAGGGCCCCAGCACTTGCAATACTTACCTCTTCCTGCTCCACCGCTGTGACGTCTTCCGCGTTTCCTGACAGTAACATTCAGGTCATAGAGCGTGATGATGTCACGTCTGTGCGCCCTCTGCCTGAACAGTCATAGTGCAGAGAGCTGTAAGATGGCGACGCTGAGGAGTTCAGAGTAGAGCAGTGCCCCAGCGAGGAGAGGTACAGTTATATGAAAAAGTTTGGGCACCCCTATTAATCTTAAGCTTAATGTTTTATAAAAATTGGTGTTTTTGCAACAGCTATTTCAGTTTGATATATCTAATAACTATTAGACACAGTAATGTTTCTGCCTTGAAATCAGGTTTATTGTACTAACAGAAAATGTGCAATCTGCACCCAAACCAATTTTATTAAAACATTAAGCTTAAGATTAATAGGGGTGCCCAAAATTTTTCATATAACTGTATTTCATTTTTTTTTATGTTTGGAGCAATATATGGGGAGCATTATACACTGGAGAATTGTATATTGGGCCCATCATACACTTGAGCATCATAGCTAGGGCCCATTATACACTGGAGCATCATTCATGGGGCACATCATATACTGGAGCATCATATGGGGCACATTATATATGGAACATCACATGGAGACCATTATTTATTGAGCATTATATATTGGGACCATTATATTTGGAGCATTATATGGGGTTCATCATACACTGGAGTATCATATATGGGGCCTATCATATACTAGAGCATCATATGGGGTTCATTATTTATGGGGCATATGGCCCATAGCATGCTGCTGCAAATTGCTGTGGTAGCCATGCTGGTTCAGTATGCCTTCAACTTTGAATAAATCCCCAACAGTGTCACCAGCAAAGCACCCCCACACCATCACACCACCTCCTCAATGCTTCACGGTGGGAACTAGGCATGTAGAGTCCATCCGTTCACCTTTTCAGCGTGCAAAGCAGTAATCAATGCAAAAGGTGGCTACTTTGAAGAACCCAGAATATAAGACATATTTTCAGTTGTTTCACACTTTTTTGTAAAGCGTAATGTATAATTCCACATGTGTTAATTCATAGTTTTGATGCCTTTAGTGAGATTCTACAATTTTCATAGTCATGAAAATACAGAAAAATCTTTGAATGAGCATGTGTGTCCAAACTTTTGGTCTGTACTGTACCTATATTTCTCTGCCGTATCGGAGTATCATGAATTGTGGTATGTGTTAAAGGGGCCCACTGAGACTCTTTGGCCTGGGGCCACGAAAACCTGGAGCCAGCACTGCCCCCCAAACTTTAGCCAAATAACACCCAGTTTTCAATGCATTGCTATTATTATAAAGTTAATTAAGGTTGACAAGCTTAAGAAATAAGAATTGATGTTGTTGGCACTCAAATGGGCACTGTAGGTGTGTGAACTGTCCTCCACTCCCTGCCAACTTTTATGCCCCATTGACTTGCATTGGGATTGGGTTTTCGACTCCGACCCGACCATTTCCGTTAGTCGGCCGACTTCGTTAGACTCGACTTTTGAGAAAGTCGGGTTTCACAAACCCGATTCGACCATAAATGAGGCAAAGTCGCTCATCTCTAGGCTTGACCTTAGTTTCTTGGCAATGTCCAGGAACCTTTGTGGATGTTGACTTACAGGAGCTCGAATGGTGAGAAGACAGTGGAGGCTTGAGGAATTTTTCTCATGGAGAAGGGCAGAAATGGAAGCAGATAGTCCCAGTCTCGACTGTCCTTCTCAATGACCTTCTTGAACGTGGCCTTTATGGTCTTATTGAAGTGCTCTACAAGGTCACCGGTCTGCGGATGTTAAACTGAGGTTCGCAGCTGAGAAATCTGGAGAACTCTACACAGCTCCCTCATGACTTTGCTGAGAGGTTCCTTGGTGGTCAAAATCTCCTTTGGCAGGCCCATCCTATCAAAGATATGGACAAGCTCCCAAGTGATATTCTTAGCCAAAGAGTTCATTAGTGGCACTGATTCAGTGCATAAGGTAGCATAGTCCATGACCACTAGGATGTACTGATGCCCCCATGCAGACGTAACTAGGGGACCTACTAGGTCTGTGGTAATCCTCTCAAAGCGGACCTGTATCACACATAACAGGACTTAGGGAGTTTGGAAGGGAGAAGACGGAGTGGTTATCTGCAGGTGGAGCAGGACCTACATTAATTTAGGATCTCCTGGTAACATCCTAGCCAAAAGAACCTCCGCATTACTATCTCCTGAGTTTTTGCTAACCCCAGATGTCCTTGCAAAACATGCGAATGGGCCATGTCTAAATCCCTCCTCCGGGAGAGTACTGGAACCAACAGCTGCCCCACTATCCCACCTCCCATCAGTTGGTCACCGAATACAATAAATCGCCATTGACTGCAAAGTGTGGGAAACTGGTGTCAGCCCCCGACTCTTGAGCAACCCTATTACATACGGTAACATTATTAAATACCCCTTTTAGGGTAAGACCCTAAGTTGAGCAGTCACAAAGTTCTCTTTGTGCAAATTAATGGGTATCTGGTGCACCACAATACAACTAATTATGACATAAAATGAGTCAGGGTGCTACATAATGCATGGAGGAGAGAATATGCACAAAACAAGAAAAGACCAATGCATATAAATTGTGCACACCTGTAATAGAATACATAAAAAAAATCTCTTTATTATCACAAAAGCACAAGCATGATTAAAAACTTGATACCAACACCCTTATCCATACCAAGACGACCTATGTAATGGAGCGTGTTTTACACATGTAATATACTCCAAACATAAAATGGCACAAAAGACAGATGACAATACAAAAACAGTGACCCTGTAGTATGTTATAGTAGACCAAGCTACTGCATATATGGCAGTACAAAACAGTGATCCTGTAGTATAATATAGTGGACCAAGCCACTGCATATACAGTATGTCAGACAATCATCAAGCAACCAATTCCCCATATCTAGGGTTGCTTAAACAAACCATGTAGTAGGCAATCAGTGGGCGTCCGCATAGATGCCTTCTAAGTACACAAAAGTAAAAGTGCCATATAGTATGGTGTAAGAATAGTGCCAAATTAACACCTGCCCAAATTTCTGTTATGTGAAGTAAGGGCTTCAAGATGAAAAAAGGGGGTAACTGCAATACAGTGGAGCATGGAACAAAAATAAAAATGATAAATAAGGGATAGGGATCAAAAAATATACATGAGCATAGAGATAGGTCTGTCTCTTCAAGGATGTCTCTTTAAGGATAACTGACTACAGAAATATGTCAGACAGATAACTCCTCTCGATGTTCATTATTATATTACTATGCTTCTTCATTATACTATATTTGACAATCGATTCTATCCTCAGTATGTCTATGTGCTGCATAATATAACCATCTTCTACCCATATCCTGATCTCTTACTCTGTATGTTACTGACTGCTGCAATATAACCTTTTTGATCTAGTCTCTGCATCCTCGTATGGTATGTCTATGACTGCTGCAATAATATAACCCATCTTTCCTGATCCAATCATCCTGCATCTCTCTGCTACTCTTGGTATGTCTACTGACTGCTGCAATAATATAACCATTTTTATAAGATTTCGCTTTGTATTACGACGCTGCAATATCCTATCTTTCTGATCATCATCTGATCCTGCTACTCTTGGTATGTCTACTGACTGCTGCAATAATATAACCCATCTTTCCTGATCCCAATCATCCTGCATCTCTCTGCTACTCTTGGTATGTCTACTGACTGCTGCAATAATATAACCCATCTTTCCTGATCCCAATCATCCTGCATCTCTCTGCTACTCTTGGTATGTCTACTAACTACTGCAATAATATAACCCATCTTTCCTGATCCCATTCATCCTGCATCTCTCTGCTACTCTTGGTATGTCTACTGACTGCTGCAATAATATAACCCATCTTCCTGATCCCAATTATCCTGCATCTCTCTGCTACTCTTGGTATGTCCACTGACTGCTGCAATAATATAACCCATCTTTCCTGATCCCAATCATCCTGCATCTCTCTGCTACTCTTGGTATGTCTACTGACTACTGCAATACCTTATTTCCTAGATGCTAACAGTCACTTTGCCTTTTCTGTCCATTTGGCTCTATTTCCCTTGTATTTTGTCTTCTGACTTCTAATTAATCCCCTCCTGTGTCTGTAACCAATCTGCCTGCTGGCCCTCCCTCCTGATCACACCTGACCTGTTTCAGGTGCTGTTAACTTGTTATAAATTCAGACTCATAGGTCTATCTGGACCATGGTCTTTCTCTGCAAGGATGTCTCTTTAAGGATAACTGACTACAGAAATATGTCACAAATGAGTCAGAAGTGAACAGAAGGTACGACTAACTTTTGTTATTAAATGTACTATATTTCTTCCTCTTTCCTCCACACTTACTCCCACCATGCTGACATACGCTCTACCAGTTTTGCCTCCATTAATCCTCACTCTCCTTCCCTATCTGAAACTCTAGCACCCGCTAACCAATTACTAATTTCTGCTTCCCTCTTGCCTCCACACCTAACCTCCTCCGCTGACCTGCTCCTCAACCTCAGATCTCTAATAATAAGACACAAAACAAGCTGCCCACTGTCCTTCTCCACATACTTTGTCTCTCTCTGCTTTCTCACTGATGATGACATATCTCCCAATCCTGGACCCCCACAGCTCATACCTCCCATTATTACCCCCTCCTATCGCTTCCAACCCAGTATTAACACCCGAAATCTTTCCAACCTCAAATCCGTGCCCTTGACGCCCACCACCCTGCTCCCTCTCTCTGGATCACTCTGGAATGCCCGCTCCGTCTGCAATAAACTCCATGTGATTCACGACCTCTTTACCTCTCATAATTTTACCTTCCTTGGCCTCACTGAAACATGGCTGACACACTCCGACACCGCCTCCCCTGCTGCGCTATGTTATGGCGGCCTCCACTTCACCCACACTCCCGCCCCGGCAACAGACATGGTGGAGGTGTGGGCCTTCTCCTTTCTTCTAACTGTATCTTTAACCCAATCCCACCTCTTCCTTTCTTTATCCTCCCCTCTTTTGAACTCCACTCTGTCCGCATCTACTCTCCCTCCAACCTCCAAGTGGCAGTCATATACCGACCTCCGGGCCCGACCACTGCCTTCATTGACCAATTCTCCACCTGGCTCCTCACTTTCTCTCTGCTGACATTTCCACCATCATCATGGGTGACTTCAACATCCCCATTGACACCCACCAGTCGGCAGCCTCTAAACTCCTGTCCCTTACATCATCTTTTGGACTTACCCAGTGGTCCTCCTCAGCTACCCACACAGACGGGCACACACTCGACCTGGTCTTCACCCGTCTCTGCTCCCTATCTAACTTCAAAACCTCCCCTCTCTCCCTATCTGACCACCATCTACTCACTTTCTCATCCCTGTCCTCCTCACCTGTCACCCATGTCCAGCAACATGTGCACCCCCGCAGAAACCTTGCTCACCTAGACACTCACAAACTCTCTGACTCTATACCACTGGCATTCATATCCTCACTCCACGACACAGACACTGCCACTAGTTTCTACAATGCCACTCTTGCATCAGCCATCGACTCGGTCGCCCTGTCATGCATAACAGACTGCGACAAATCAATAGACAACCCTGGCACAATAACACCACAAAAAAGCTTCGGCAAGCATCCAGAATTGCTGAACGGCGCTGGAAGAAAACGCATTCACAAGACGATTTCACTGCACTCAAAAAAGCAACACTTGCATTCAAATCAGCTCTCACCTCTGCTAAACAGGCCTACTTTACATCCCTTGTATCTTCCTTATCCCACAACCCCAAACAATTGTTCAATACTTTTAACTCCCTCCTCCGCCCACCACTGCCCCCTCCTACCTCCCTTATCTCTGCTGAGGACTTCGCCATGCACTTCAAAAACAAGATAGATCAAACACGGCAAGTCTTTTATTATTCAACCACCACAACCTTTGTATATCTGACCAATGCCCAAACCCCATAACCTCCTTACCCAACATCACGGAAGGGGAGCTTCCTCATCTTCTCTCCAAATCTCACCTCACCACTAGAGTTGAGCGATACTTTCCGATATCCTAAAGTATCGGAATCGGAATGGTATCGCCGATATCACTAAAATATCGGCGATACCCGATATCGATACCGGAAGTCCCATGTAAGTCTATGGGAACAAAATATCGAAATTAAAAAAAACCCATTCTTGCCTTGTTGGTTAATTGTACATGAAGGAAAACAAGAAAGAGTAATGTAGAATGTATTGTGGAAGGTTGAGGAGACATTAAAGGCATAGATGTTTAACCCAATCAAATGGAATAGCATAAATATTTTTTTTTTTAAAGATGTTCGGATTGACGAAGAAATTGACAATGTTAACGTTTTTTATATTTTGGCAAATATGTATATTACACAACTTCCATGCTCTTCATCTTCACCTTTTTAACTTTTCACACACTTTCTCCTTCATAATCTTCTGCAGCATCATCTTTTTCATCAAATTATTCTTCATCTTCACCTTCTTTATCTTCTTCTTAAACTTCTTGCTATTCATCTTTTTGTTAACATTACTCATATTCTTCTTATTAAACTATTATTCTTATTCATATTCTACTTCATCTTCTTCATCATATTCTTATTTGTGACAGAGAATCCTGTACTTGTAATCTGTCAAAGTATGAATTTTTCATCCTTCCGTTCTTGCTGTCACAAAAGATTTAAATTACAACAGTATTTGTCCGTGTTCAGTTTAGCCTGCAGCAGCAGGCATTTTCCAGGGGCACCACGAGGAGGAACGGACTCACCCCCATACACTGCTTAGTCTTCTTCTGCTTAGAATTTAGAGCATATATTTTGCTCTTCATTTTGGTCTTATACTTCATGTTCTTCTGCTTTTAGATCTTCTGCTTATTGTTCTTGTGTCTCTTGTTCCGTATCTTGTATTTGTAGCACAATCTTGTACCAGCTGATGTTACTGGGACACGGTTACTAAGCAGGAGGTACCTGTGCTCCAAAGCACTACCAAGGACCAGCAGACGTTGCTGGAACTCGGATACCGAGATGGAGGCACCTAGGCCAAAGGCACTGCGGAGAACCAGCTGACGGTACTGGAACCCGGAGGGGCAGCAGAAGGAAAAGAGCCAATGGCACAACCGAGGACCAGCTGACGTTACTGGGACACGGTTACTAAGCAGGAGGTACCTGTGCTCCAAAGCACTACCAAGGACCAGCAGACGTTGCTGGAACTCGGATACCGAGATGGAGGCACCTAGGCCAAAGGCACTGCGGAGAACCAGCTGACGGTACTGGAACCCGGAGGGGCAGCAGAAGGAAAAGAGCCAATGGCACAACGAGGACCAGCTGACGTTACTGGGACACGGTTACTAAGCAGGAGGTACCTGTGCTCCAAAGCACTACCAAGGACCAGCAGACGTTGCTGGAACTCGGATACCAAGATGGAGGCACCTAGGCCAAAGGCACTGCGGAGAACCAGCTGACGGTACTGGAACCCGGAGGGGCAGCAGAAGGAAAAGAGCCAATGGCACAACCGAGGACCAGCTGACGTTACTGAACCCCAGTAACACAGGAGCAAGTGTTGACTGTGCTAACAGCACTTCCGAGCAACAACTGGCGGTGTTGGAGCCCAGGGTCAAGGAGGATGTTTAAATACTAGATCAAGTAATTTCCTTGTTACCTGTCAATTTTAAATGTCTATACTTCAAACAAGAGAAAGATAACCTTTACTACCATAAGATGATGATTTCATTTAAACTAATATCTAGATAAATAAAGAATTGACAAACATAAACACATACATTAACATGTTGAACAGCAATGCAAACCACAAAATAAATTAGTTAAGGAATCTGCTATACGGTTGTACATAAAAGCATACAAGTACATATCTGAATCCATTAATGATGGATAAGTAACAGTATGTACACCATTTTTATTGTATAGACAATGAATGTCTGACTTCAAAACATCATCAGCATTACAAGTTATCTGTGGACATTACTAAAATGTTACATTTGCTGAATAATGTCACTAAACAGTTTATACAAAATTATAACAATTTCCATCATGTAATACTCATAATATGTGGCAATAATCATGTTTATTAACAAACATAACCTTTAAAAAGTGCATAGTGCATAGTGAAAATTGCTATTTATGCCTGACTGTCGACTTGCAAGCATGACAACGGATAGATAAGGTATATATAGATGAGACTGCATAGCCACAGATGGTGAATGGCGATGTAATACTGTACCTCAATAAAGTGTGCGTCACTACTACATAATTTTTTTTATATAGCTTTATAAACAGGGTACGTGGATGTATGCTTGCGCCTTTGTTTTGACGCACAGACTGCCTTCCTGCTGAGACGCGTTGGGTAGTGAACAGTTGTGTGCAGTGTTCACTGTAGTCTGAGGTTTTCCTTTTTGGAGTGCAGATCACGCTCCAGTTAGTTCTTCAACCACTGCTGGTTGTAGTCTGCTGAGCGTGTGTCACTGGCACATCCTTGAAATTTTTCTCTAATTGTTGCTGCTCCACTCTATTACAAATAAATAAAATCTATTAGTGTGACGTGCTTCCATCCGTATACAATACATTGGTTGCAAACACTATAGAAGTACACAAAGGGGCCTTTCACACCTACTGAACAGTTGTGTGCAGTGTTCACTGCAGTCTCTGCGGAATAACCACACTTAGGCCTTATAACTTTTCAGACTTTCTTTATCAATCTACCAAGATGAAGAAGGCAGGGAGTAAGGCATGTGGTCGTGGAGTTTCTTCAGGGAGAGGACGTGGGGATTCTGTGGCTGCTGCGGCCCCCAGTGACACAGCATCCACCAGTTTTCCCCGGGCCGTGAGCGTTCCTTTATGCGCACTTTTGTAGGAGCTCGGAGTACCCCCTGCTGCGGGAAGAACAAATTGAAGCCGTTGTTGTTTGGATCTCAGCCAATGCATCGACTTCAATTGCTTCCACCTCCTCTCAGGACCACAGCACTGTTGGGCAACCATCTGTCTCTTCACCGCCTGGCAAATTGCCCAGGCAGTCAGAGAGTTCTGTACAGGAGCCAGCTGAGTGTCTGCTTCTGTTCTCAGAATCTATTGGCTTGCAAACAGGGGCCCAGCCAAGCAGCATTCTGTAATGTGAAGAAGAGGGAGTATGCAGTGATGCGCAACAGCTGTGTCTCTCTGAATCTGAAGAGGCGGGTGAGACAGTGCCGATGGTCAGCACACCGCAGAACGCATCTGATGATGATGATGAGACCCAGGTGCCAGTTTCTGTTGAGCATGGTGCTGGCCAGACCACCCAACAGCAGGTGTTGGAAGAGGGTAGTGGAGATGATGAGGTCCAATACCCAACATGGCATGAAGAACAGGAAGGTGGTGGGAGCAGCTCAGAGGAATAATAATAATATTTATTTATATAGCGCCATCATATTCCGCAGCGCTTTACAGTTTAGCAGTTTCAGAACACAAGTCATAAGTAACAACGTTAACAATACAATAATTTAAGCTAAATAAGTCGCCCCTGCTCGTGACAGCTTACAATGTACAATGAGATGGGGGAGATACAAAGTATAGGTGTTTATATACAATGGTGCATTTACAATGATGTTCCAGCCATCTTAAGGGACTGAGGGATGGAGATAGTGAATGGGCTAGAGAGACACACACACTTACACAGAATACATAGAATGACTTTGATTAGTGAATGTGATAGGCCGCTCTGAACAAATGTGTTTTGAGGGAGCGCCTGAAACCATGCAAATTGTGGATAGTCCTAATTTCTTGGGGTACAGCATTCCAGAGGATTGGCGTAGAGCAGGAGAAGTCTTGGAGTCGGGAGTGGGAGGTACGTATTAGTGCAGAGGTTAGTCGAAAGTCGTTTGCAGAGCGCAGCAGTCGGTTAGGCGATAGATAGAAATGAGGGAGGAGATGTAGGAGGGGTGCTGCACTGTGGAGAGCTTTGTGGGTGAGAACCAGTACTTTGGTTGAAAGCTGGGAGAGGCCTAGAGAAATGGTTAGTGATAGAAGGAAGATAGAGGAAGACATTGCCCCAACGGTACAAACAGGAGGGAGAGTTAGGCTGCAGACTCGGTTGCCTGTAGCCTCCAGTTTGGCACCTGTTCGGAGCAGTTGTCTTCCAAAAGTCAAAACGTGCGCTCCCAGGACTTGCACTGCGTGGTCCTTTTTTCACACACTTGCACATGATATTTGCTATGTGAAATGCAAGCTGTGTAATCAAAAATTTAAAATAGCTAAAAGTGTCAGTCACCTCAATACCACAATATGTGTAAACATGTGCGGACAAAGCACGTAGTTGAGTTACAAAGACACACTGGAGATGTAGGCCAACCTACAGCAGCACCTACATCTTCAGGTTGTGTTGAAGCCTCTTCATCGAGCTCACACACAGCTGGTTATGCTTCCTCACAGGATCGCCATGGAAGAACCTCGGCCACTGTTGTCAGAGACAAACTGTTATTCCACACACAGCAGCAAGTTCCTGTCATCCTCACACTCCCAGGCCACAAAACAGCCAGCGGTAGCACAGGCATGGGATAAAAGACGGCCATACTCCGCAAACCATGCACGAGCACAGGCTCTGAATGCTGGCATTGCAAAACTCCTGTCCCTTGAAATGCTGTCATTCAGGCTGGTGGAGACAGACAGTTTCCGTAACTGAATATCATTGTCAATCCCACAATACAATGTGCCAAGCCGATTTCATTTCAGCAGGCAAGCCGTCCCTGGTCTGCAAAAGCATGTTGAGGGAAAAATTAAACATGCGCTACTAAAAGCCCTCAGTAGCAAGGTCCACCTGACCACCGATGCGTGGACCAGTACCCATTGTTATGATCTGCTACAACCAGTAAGGAAAGAAGGGAATTCTGTCCCTACAATACAACTAAGCTGAATCCCTACGATGTAACGGGGAACCTGATCCTGCGACCAGACCCGCTAAAGTCCTCATCTATGTGAACGAAGACCTATAGTTGCGAGGGAGTAATCCCTACAAGATCTAGGGACTGGGAGAAAAGGTGGACACCTCCTAGTCCTAACATAAATTGTAGCATGGATAATTAAACAGAAAAATAAATACTTTGTGATCCTAACATCAAGCAAAACTCACAGATTAAGGCACCTAAGCACCCGGCTAGCTTAACACTAGATAATACAATGAAGTCAAGCAAAGCCAGAAGGGCGGAGCCAGACTAAATAGGGAAAAAGGTCATGTGACCAGCAAACTGAAACAAAACCTAACAAGAGGGTTCTAACACCCATGCCAGGGACAATACCTTTCCCTCACTGCCCATTGGGTCAATGTTGTGCAGCCGGGTACTGATCTTGCGAGTGGCGCTGTACGTGTTTCTGCCAACTCCAAGGATTGCAGGAATCAAGTCTGTACACATTGATTCCTCCTCCTATTCCAGTTCCTCAGAATCATCGCTGCAGGAGCCGTCACGGTCTACCTCCACATGGACCCGTGAACGTTTACCTGTTGCGACCGATATGAGCACAGCCGTGTCCAAATGTCAACAGGCCATCCTGAAAATTAATTTCCATGGGGAATCTTAGCCACACAGCGCAGGAGCTCTGTAATGCCATAAAGCAGGAGAGCGACGTGTGGTTTTTGGAAGAGAATCTACAGGCAGGCTTGGTAGTGTGTGACAATGGCCGAAATCTGGTGTCAGCTCTGGGCCTTGGCAACCTCATCACATACCATGTCTGTCATATGTGCTCAACTTGGTCGTGCAGAGTTTTTTGAGGGACTATCCGGATCTTGATGCACTGCTGCACAAGGTCGCCTAGAGTGCGCTCACTTGCGACGTTCCAGCATGGCCAGATCGCTGATTGCAGCTCTGTAACGCAGATTTCACCTTCATGAACATCGCATTATATGTGACGTACCCACCAGGTGGAATTCCTCGTTACATATGTTGGAGCGGTTGTGGTGAGCAGCAGGCCAACAGTAATGGGTATCAGCTGCATCAGGCGCAGTCAACTCGCAATTTGCGGCGTTCACACTTCACCACTACTGAGTGGGCCTCTATAATAAGAATAATAATATTATTTATTTATATAGCGCCATAATATTCCGCAGCGCTTTACAGTTTAACAGTTTCAAAACACGAGTCATAAGTAACAACGTTAACAATACAATAATTAAAGCAAAATCAGCCGCCCCTGCTGGTGAAAGCTTACAATCTACAATGAGGTGTGGGAGATACAAAGTACAGGTGTTTATAATACAATGGTGTTTTTACAATGATGGTCCAGCCATTTTAAGGAAGTGAGGGATGCATGGAGATAGTGAATGGGCTAAACACACAGAATTACACATAGAATGACTTTGATTAGTGAATGTGATAGGCCACTGTGAACAAATGTGTTTTGAGGGAGCGCCTGAAAACCATCCAAATTGCGGATAGTCCTAATTGTTGGGGTAAGCATTCCAGAGGATTGGCGCAGCGCGGGTGAAGTCTTGGAGTTGGGAGTGGGAGGTACGGATTAGTGCAGAGGTTAGTCGAAGGTCGTTTGCAGAGTGCAGCAGTCGGTTAGGCCGATAAATATAAATAAGGGGGAGATGTAGGGGGGTGCTGCGCTGTGGAGGCTATGTTGGTGAGAACCAGTAATTAGAATTGGATCCTATAATGAATGGGCAGCACTGCCAGTGTAATGAGTGGCGAATAACTCTATGAAGGATATCTGCCACGTTTTTGCGTGCGTTTGATGAGTCAACGCGGATGGCGAGTGCAGATGATGCACTAGTCAGCCTGACTGTCCCCCTTATCTGCCTGCTTCAAAAAACACTGCAAGCACTAAGGCATGAGGTGGAGGATGAGGAGTCACAAATTCCATCACCTTCTGGACGTCAGCGCAACGTGGTTCCTCAAAGGGCTGGAGGACTTTCAAAGTACCATGCTGTATCAACAATTGAACCTCCAGAGTCGCTGTCTATATTTTCATAACCATTACAAACTTTTAATGTATTTACAAAGCACATAATGTACATTTTTTGTCTATCCTTTTGTAATGCTATTGTGTTTCCATAAACTGATGTTACAGAATTATGATACAAAGTTTTTAAATTTTGAGTTTTAAATTTTGTAAATTTATATGTATTTGAAGGACTTTGTGAGGAGGAGTCAATGGAGGAGGAAGACATCGCTCAGAGGGAGGTAGACAATGCTCTAGTCAGTATGTAGACCAAGGGTGGGGTGATGCAAGCAGGCGGAGATGACGCCTCTTGCAGGGGACACGTTTCTTGGCCAGTTGGGAGTTGCAGCACATGGTTGATTTCATGCTGCAGTGGCTGAGAAACGACCGCCGCATCGAACACATTCACACCACGTCTGATTATTGGGTGTCACCCTCTAGACCCTCGATAACCGGGAACCACTTACAAAGCCTCATCACACCGTTGAACCGGGAGCGTAAAATGCGGAAGTACCAAGACACCTGGTGCAATCCATAATGTTCTCCATTCCAGCCGAGAGCACTGCTGCTGCTATGATTTACAAAGAGCTCTGTGCGTCGAGGAAGATGGAGACAGCTCTGAACAAGGGGAGCACAAAGCAGCGCCTCTGCACAGGGCAAGAACAGTATGTTCCAATGTGTCGAAGTTTTGTGGCAGCGCCCACCAATGTCTACACCATCCGAGACGGCTCCAGTCAGCAGGAGGCAAACATTTCCGTAAGATGTTACAGACTACATGTCTTGCCTCTCAGTGTACTCTCAGATGGCTCTTCCCCATTCAAGTTTTGTGTCTCTAAGCTGGATACATGGCAGAGCTTAGCCAGTATGCATTGGAGGTGCTGGCTTGATTGCTGCCAGTGTATTATCGGAGCGCGTCTTTACTGCTGCAGGTGGTGTATAACAGACCGTTGCATGCCATATCCTTCGATATGTAGAACGGTTACTTTCTGAAATGAACTAGGCATGGATCTCGCCTGAATTTGCTGTCCGGTTTCAGATTAACTAATGGTTGACAACGTTTTCCATGTCTCTGTTATGTTCATCTTTCTACCCCTGAGCTATACTCCCTGGGCTACAACACTGCAGTTGCTGCTCAGAAGTGTCGTGTCCACAGACCAATACACAAGCTATAGTAATAGTGGGGTTCATTAACGCCTGCTGTTCCCTGCTGTGTGTCCGGCAAAATTACTGCTACCTAGCTACACATGTTTAAAAAAACATGACATGTTAAAGTGGCTGTGCTACACATAGATTCGGGCTACACCCTTATTTCTAAAGCTGTAAACAAGTGAAACGTCAAATTTAAAACCATTCAATGATTAGTGTTGGTAACAAATCTGTAACTAAATAATTGTGACATATTATGGCAGATATCAATGTCTAACACAAATGTAACAAAAAAGCATACTTATGTTAGGGTACTGATGGTGAACCTTCTCACTCCATAACTTTGACCAATCCAACTCACATCATGCCTCAAATGCGCAAGTTGGAAGTGATAATGTGGGTTGAATTTTGACAACAGTGCGTGCGAGGTTATCCTTCTGTTTTTTGGGCTTTTAAATAAAAGCTACAAGTAAATATAATAATTTGTTTTTTAAGGGACATGGGTACACCTGTAATATTGTGCAAACTGGGTTGGGGGTATTCTCTTCAACATTACTTAATTTGGTTTTGAAAAAAAAACAAAATTTTTTTTAAAAAATTAAAAACCCCTGTTCGAGCTGTGAAAGGCCCCCTTGTGTCTTCTATATTGTTGAACCAAAAATAGTATACGGATGGAAGCCGTCACACTAAAGATTTGATTTATTTTAAATGGAATGTAGCGACCCAATTGGGGGTAAGAAAAGGATGAGCACTGAACCCGTAGAAAGTACAAGCGCAGTGCTTGAAAAATGTAACTGGGGCGTGATTGCACTCAAAAAAATAAAAAAACAGACTGAATGAAACTGAAACAAAATTGTCCCCAATTGTGAAAAGCTCCCCTTTTTGTACTTTTTATAGTGTTTTTAAAAAAAGTATTTTTATCGGAGGAAGCGCGTCAC